>JBBDGP010002066.1:385000-1087500 GCA_037952835.1 Lithobates septentrionalis | reverse complement strand
CTAGAAAAAAAAAAAACATTATAATGGGTTCTTTGTGGTAACTTTACAAACCTAAAAAATATAAAAAAAAAAAATTAAAAAAAAAAAACAAAAAAAAAAAATACAAATGGGTTATTTGTGGTAACTTTACAAACACCAAAAAATGAAAATTAAAAATATAGAGATAAACATATAAAAAAGTTCAACACCAATCATAAAATAAATATCTGGATAAAAATTACAAGAAAATATGATTCCACACAAAAAAAACCAAAAAAAAAAAAAGGTAAAAAGTATTATATTAGTATGGAAACATTGTTTTTAAAAAGCATACTATATCATTCATGAGATCAAAGAGAAAAAGAATCCAGAAATCAGTTTGGGAGAACTCTGAATATGAACAGCAAAACACCTTCGTTCTTTATAGAGCATTCGTAATGAAGAAATAAAATGCGCTGCATTCAACGATCACAGATTTTGCAGCGTGATGAATGTGCTACCTACAATACGAACACTAGTTTTACTAGACCGAGTGCTTCCGTTTAGTTTTTGCTTATGAGCATGCGTCGTTTTTTTGTCCGTCGGACTAGCATACAGACGAGCGGACTTCGGGGTCCGTCGTAGTTACGAAGTAAAGATTTGAAGCATGTTTCAAATCTAAAGTACGTCGGATTTGAGGCTAAAAAAGTACGTTGAAAGTCCGGAGAAGCCCACACACGATCGGATTACCAGCCAGCTTTAGTCCGTCTGCGTCCGTTGGACTTTTGTAGACGAAAAGTACGACCGTGTGTACGCGGCATAAGACTAAAACTTAATCAAAATTTGCTGTCAAAATTAACACTGTTGTGCACTCTCCAGTTTCAGCACATCCTTCCTGAGGACTGGTGACCAGACTTGGACAGCGTACTCAAGATGTGACCAGTCAGAGTTTAAAGCCCAATTTCATATTCAGTGAACCCCACCATTCTTTGGAGAACCCCTCTGACCCTTTTTTTCCTTTTAACCACTTAACGACCGCGCCAAAGCCATATGACGGCTACAGCGTGGCTCGATAACTCTGGGAGGACATACTATGGCGTCCTCCCAGAATCGCGCTCCCGCACGCCCCCTGGGGTGCACACACGGGAGTATCGTGACTGCCAGGTCCATAGGACCCGGTGCATCAAGGATCACGGTAAATGGCCGCTGACAGTGACCGTTTACCACACGATCGCTCCGTCAAATGATGGAGCGATCACTTGTAGACAAACTGGCGTCATGTACGGTTCCTCTCTCCCCTCTCTGTACCGATCGGTACAGTGCGAGGAGAGAGATGGGATGCAGCAGCGCTGTGGGCTGGATCTGTAGTGTCCACAGCACTGCTCTGTGATAATTCAGGGACTCATCCATCCATCCATGCTCAGCCATGACATTTATAATCAGCAATACTCAGCCATCCATCCATGCCTAGCAATACTCATCCATCCATCCATCCATGCTCAGCCATTCATCCATACACAGCAATACTCATCCAGGCTCAGCCATTCATGCATACTCAGCAATACTCATCCATCCATCCATGCTCAGCCATCCATCCATACTCAGCAATACTCATCCATCCATCCATGCTCAGCCATCCATCCATACTCATCCATGCTCAGCCATCCATCTATAATCAGCAATACTCATCCATCCAACCATGCTTAGCCATCCATACATACTTAGCAATACTCATCCATCCATCCATGCTCAGCCATCCATCCATACTCAGAAATACTCATCCATGCTCAGCCATCCATCTATAATCAGCAATACTCATCCATCCATCCATGCTCAGCTATCCATTCATACTCAGCCATATCCAGCCATACCCAGCCATCCATCCATACTCAGCAATACTCATCCATCCATGCTCAGCCATCCATACTCAGCAATACTCATCCATTCATCCATGCTCAGCCATCCATCCATACTCAGCAATACTCATCGATCCATGCTCAGCCATCCCATCCACCCCCAGTCGTACTCAGCCGTACCTAGCCACACTCAGCCGTACTCAGCCGTACCCAGCCATACCCAGCCATACCCAGTCATACTCAGTCATCCCCATCCACGGCTCATTCATCCCCATTCATGCTCATCCATGCCATATCAGTTCTCATCCATTCCACATCAGTTCTCATCCATGCCCCATCATTGCCACTACAGTGCCTCACAAAAGTGTAATAGGTAGTCAAATTAGATTTGAAATGTATGCCCCTAGAACATCTGATGGTGCTCCCTGCATGTTGGGCCTCTCTATGTGGCTAGGCTGTGGAAAAGTCTCACACATGTGGTATTGTTATACTCGGGAGGAGTAGGAGAATCTATTTTGGGGTGTAATTTTTGGTATGTACATGCTATATGTTGGAAATATTGTATAAATGCACAATTCTGTGTAAAAAAAAAAATGCGTTTTCATTTTATTTCCACTTTTCCATAAACTTGCAGAAAAAAATGACATGTTCAAAAGACTCACTATGCCTCATAGATTATACGTTGGGGTGTTTTCTTTCCAAAATGGGGTCATTTTTGGGGCGTTTTCATTGTCCTGTTGCTCCAGGGCCTTCAAAAGTGCAAGAGGTAGTCAAGAAATTAGATGTGTAATTTATGCTCCTAGAACACCTGATGGTGCTCCCTACATGTTGGGCCTCTGTATGTGGCCAGGCAGTGTAAAAGTCTCACACATGTGGTATCGCCATACTCAGGAGGAGTAGTAGAATGTATTTTGGGGTGTAATTTGTGCTATGCATATACTGTGTGTGAGAAATAACCTGCTAATATAACAATTTTGTGAAAAAAAAAGAAAAAAAAATCTTAATTTTGCAAAGAATTATGGGAAAAAATTCCAACTTCAAAAAACTCACCATGCCTCTTACTAAATACCTTAGAGAGGCTACTTTCCAAAAAGGGGTCATTTGGGGGGTATTTGTACTTTCCTGCCTTGTTAGGGTCTCAAGAAATAAGCCGTCAGTACTTCAGGTGTGATCAGTTTTCAGAGATTGTCACCATAGCTTGCGGACTCTATAACTTTCACAAAGACCAAATAATATACACCGATTTGGGTTATTTTTACCAAAGATATGTAGCAGTATAAATTCTGGCCAAAATTTATGAAGAAAAATGACTAATTTGCAAAATTTTATAACAGAAACTAAGAAAAATGCATTTTTTTACTGAATTTTCGGTCTTTTATAGCACAAAAAATTAAAAACCCAGCAGTGATTAAATACCCCCAAAAGAAAGCTCTATTTGTGTGAAAACAGGGCATTCCATATAGGTACAGTGTTGCATGACTGAGCAATTGTCATTCAAAATGTGAGAGCACCGAAAGCTGAAATTTGGTCTGGTTAGGAAGGGGGTTTAAGTGCCCAGTGGGTAGGTGGTTAAACCTAACCACTTCAGCCCCGGAAGGATTTACGCCCTTCCTGAGCAGAGCACTTTTTACAATTTGGCACTGCGTCGCTTTAAGTGCTAATTGCGCGGTCATGCAATGCTGTACCCAAACGAAATTTGCGTCCTTTTCTTCCCACAAATATAGCTTTCTTTTGATGGCATTTGATCACCTCTGCCGTTTTTATTTTTTGCGCTATACACGGAAAAAGACCGAAATTTTTAAAAAAAAATTATTTTTTCTACTTTTTGTTCTAAAAAAATCCAATAAACTCAATTTTAGTCATACATTTAGGCCAAAATGTATTCGGCCACATGTCTTTGGTAAAAAAAATGTCAATAAGTGTATATTTATTGGTTTGCGCAAAAGTTATAGCGCCTACAAACTAGGGTACATTTTCTGGATTTTACACAGCCTTTAATTTATGACTGCCTATGTCGTTTCTTGAGGTGCTAAAATGGCAGGGAGCCTAGCTGCGTACGGGGCCCCGAAAACCAATCACTGCCTTCAGGATTTCTAAGGGCGTAAATTTTTGATTTTACTCCTCACTACCTATCACAGTTTTGAAGGCCATAAAATGCCCAGATGGCATAAAACCCCCCCCAAATGACCCCATTTTGGAAAGTAGACACCCCAAGCTATTTGCTTTGAGGCATGTTGAGTCCATGGAATATTTTATATTTTGACACAAGTTGAGGGAAAGTGATTTTTTTTTTTTCTTTGCACAAAGTTGTCACTAAATGATATATTGCTCACACAGGCCATGGGCATATGTGGAATTGAACCCCAAAATACATTTAGCTGCTTCTCCTGAGTATGGGGATACCACATGTGTGGGACTTTTTAGGAGCCTAGCCGCGTACGGGGCCCCGAAAAACCAATCACCGCCTTCAGGATTTCTAAGGGTGTAAATTTTTTATTTCACTCTTCACTGCCTATCACAGTTTCGGAGGCCATGGAATGCCCAGGTGGCACAACCCCCCCCCCCAAATGACCCCATTTTGGAAAGTAGACACCCCAATCTATTTGCTGAGAGGCATGGTGAGTATTTTGCAGCTCTCATTTGTTTTTGAAAATGAAGAAAGACAAGAAATTTTTTTTTTTCTTTTTTCAATTTTCAAGACTTTGTGACAAAAAGTGAGGTCTGCAAAATACTCACTATACCTCTCAGCAAATAGCTTGGGGTGTCTACTTTCCAAAATGGGGTCATTTGGGGGGGTGTTTGCCACCTGGGCATTCCATGGCCTCCGAAACTATGATAGGCAGTGAAGAGTGAAATCAAAAATTTACGCCCTTAGAAAGCCTGAAGGCGGTGCTTGGTTTTCGGGGTCCCGTGTGCGGCTAGGCTCCCAAAAAGTCCCACACATGTGGTATCCCCATACTCAGGAGAAGCAACAGAGTGTATTTTGGGGTGTATTTTCACATATTCCCATGGCATGTTTGAGCAATATATCACTTAGTGACAACTTTGTGCAAAAAAAATAAATAAATAAATTTGTCTCTTTCCCGCAACTTGTGTCACAATATAAAATATTCCATGGACTCGACATGCCTCTCAGCAAATAGCTTGGGGTGTCTATTTTCCAAAATGGGGTCATTTGGGGGGGGTTTGAACTGTCCTGGCATTTTATACACAACATTTAGAAGCTTATGTCACACATCACCCACTCTTCTAACCACTTGAAGACAAAGCCCTTTCTGACACTTATTGATTACATGAAAATTTTTTTTTTTTTTGCAAGAAAATTACTTTGAACCCCCAAACATTATATATTTTTTTAAAGCAAATGCCCTACAGATTAAAATGGAGGGTGTTTCATTTTTTTTTTCACACAGTATTTGCGCAGCGATTTTTCAAACGCATTTTTCGGGGAAAAAACACGCTTTTTTAAATTTCAATGCACTAAAACACACTATATTGCCCAAATGTTTGATGAAATAAAAAAGATGATCTTAGGCCGAGTACATGGATACCAAACATGACATGCTTTAAAATTGCGCACAAACGTGCAGTGGCAACAAAATTAATACATTTTTAAAAGCCTTTAAAAGCTTTACAGAGGAGGTCTACTGCTAAAATTACTGCCCTCGATCTGACCTTTGCGGTGATACCTCACATGCATGGTGCAATTGCTGTTTACATTTGACGCCAGACCGACGCTTGCGTTCGCCTTAGCGCGAGAGCATGGGGGACAGGGGTGCTTTTTTTTTTTTAATTATTTTTTTGCTTTTTTATCTTATTTTTAAACTGTTCCTTTCATTTTTTTTCTTTTAAATCATTTTTATTGTTATCTCAGGGAATGTAAATATCCCTTATGATAGCAATAGGTAGTGACAGGTACTCTTTTTTGAAAAAAATGGGGTCTATTAGATTTCTCCTCTGCCCTCAAAGCATCTGACCACACCAGGATCGGTGTGATAAAATGCTTCCCCAATTTCCCAATGGCGCTGTTTACATCCGGCAAAATCTAAGTCATAAAATGCTTGTAGCTTCCGCTTTCTTAGGGCATAGAGATGTTTGGAGCCACTTTCTGGTCTCTGATCAGCTCTATGTTCAGCTGGATAAATCACCGGCTGCATTCTCAGGTTCCCTGTTGAGACAGGAGAGCCAGAGAAAAACACGGAAGACGGTGGGGGGGGCATTCCCTCCCACTGCTTGTAAAAGCAGTCTAGAGGCTAATTAGCCGCTAGGATTGCTTTTACATGAAAGCCGACCGCTGGCTGAAAAGAATGATACCAAGATGATACCTAAACCTGCAGGCATCATTCTGGTATAACCACTCAAAGTCGTGAATGGCGTACCTGAAGACAAAAAAATGGTTAACAATAAAGCACAGTAAACGGTAAAGTATAAAAAATTGCATACCTGAAAAGCAAACATGATAAAACATAATAACAATAAAACATTGCAGAATAGAATACAGTAAAAAAAGAGCAGAACAATAGAGAGAATAGAGAGAGAGAGAACAATAAAACGACAACTACTGTATTTATTGGCGTATAACACTCACTTTTTCACCATGAAAATTGGGTGCAAATAGTGCGTGCGTGTTATACGCCAATACTTCAGTTTTAGCTGCCTCGGAGGGGACAGGGAGGGGGGGCGGGACGAGCACTGTCCGATTACATACAGTGAGAATCTCCTGTTTACTTGGCGGCCTCTGTAATAGGAACTCCTGTCTCCTGGGCCGCCATTGGACCACTGTTCTGTCTATCATAGGAGATTCTCACTGTATGTAATCTGTCGGCGCTCGTCCCGCCCCCTCCCTGTCCCCTCTGGGCTGCAGATGGGCATCGATCAGGCTGCACTGATGGCAATGGTGAGGCTGCTGCATTGATTTCAATTGTGAGGCTGCATTGATGTGGACTGATGAGGCTGCATTGATGGCACTTGTGAGGCTGCAGATGGGCATTGATCAGGCTGCATTGATGGCAATGGTGAGGCTGCAGATGGGCACTGACCCTTATTTTACTTCAAAGTTCCTTATTTAAAATTTAAGTTTTTTTACTGAAACTTCCCTCTTAAAATGAATGCGCATGTTATACGCCTGTACGTGTTATACGCCGATAAATATGGTATTTTTTTTATTTTATATTTTTGTTTGTGTTTTTTTTTTACACTTTTTTTTGTAACTGTAACTTTTATAACTGTAACCGGTTCCAGGTTTGGTCTCTCAAAATGCGATGGCATCTTGGGAGACCCTGTGAAAGTGTGTCCTAGTCTGTGCAATGCTGTACCCTACGCTAATACTCAACTAGTGCATGGTAGCGTTCAAAACATTCACCAATGCAAAGACCAGGATTGTCAGGACAGGAGGGACAATAATAGCGGGTGTCACGCCTATATCCGCGCTTGCTGCAGACGCAACATCTTTTTTGGGGGGGTTCGTTGGGTAGGGGTACTCGGGAGGACATAAAGAAAATGCCTCTCATGCAGCCGACTGCATTTGGTTGGGGATGTGAATGGGGGAATTACGGGTGCTGCAGAAACGGTGGGTTCCCAATTAGGATTGGCGAATGCAGCAGGAAGGGCATTATGGGCACGACGGGCCTGTGTTTGTCTTTTTGGTGGCAGCGGGACACTACTTGTGCTTGCCACCTCACCAGCTTGAACTGCACTTATGGGACTCACCACGTCACCAAGTGTTACTGCAGTGCTGGTTTGACTACGACCGGGGTGTACTAGGCCGCTGATGCTTGCCAGTTCACCAAAACGCTACCAAAAAAACTGTTAGCGATCGCAGGGATCAGGCCTGACTCTGCGAACGCCTTAGTGTTTTGTAAGTGTCAGTGATCGATCGATACTGCACTTGGGTGGGCTGGGCTTGGCCTGGTGGAGGGGCAAAACGCAGGTGCTGGCAGGTATCTGGGCTGATCCCGATAACACTGCTTTTTTGGGAACCCTAAACTGCTGGGGACGCCAGTATAGATCTGATCGGATCAGATATTGATCCGTTCAGATACTATACCACTAAGGGAGGCGTATGTTACGTGCGTGGGTGTTAGTGGTACTGGCGCTAACCTGATGCTGCTTGGGGCTGGTGCTTGCCAGTTCACCAAAACGCTACCAAAAAAACTGTTAGCGATCGCAGGGATCAGGCCTGACTCTGCGAAAGCTGCAGTTATGCGTTTAGTGTTTAGTAAGTGACAGTGATCGATCAATACTGCACTTGGGTGGGCTGGGCTGAGCCGGGCGGAGGGGCAAAACGCAGGTGCTAGCAGGTATCTGGGCTAATCCCGCTAACACTGCGTTTTTGGGAATCCTAAACTGCTGGGGACGCTAGTATAGATCTGATCGGATCAGATATTGATCCGTTCAGATACTATACCACTAAGGGAGGCGTATGTTACGTGCGTGGGTGTTAGTGGTACTGGCGCTAACCTGATGCTGCTTGGGGCTGGTGCTTGCCAGTTCACCAAAACGCTACCAAAAAAACTGTTAGCGATCGCAGGGATCAGGCCTGACTCTGCGAACGCTGCAGTTATGCGTTTAGTGTTTTGTAAGTGACAGTGATCAATCGATACTGCACTTGGGTGGGCTGGGCTGGGCCGGGCGGAGGGGAAAAACGCAGGTGCTAGCAGGTATCTGGGCTGATCCCGCTAACACTGCGTTTTTGGGAACCCTAAACTGCTGGGGACGCTAGTATAGATCTGATCGGATCAGATATTGATCCGTTCAGATACTATACCACTAAGGGAGGCGTATGCTGCGTGCGTGGGTGTTAGCGGTACTGGCGCTAATCTGACGCTGCCTGGGGCAACGCATATCACCGCCGGGCGATCAGGGGGCTAAACCTTTATTCGGTAATAAACGAACTAACCGTAACGGTTATACAGTGATCAGTGGTGAAAGGGTTAACTAGGGGGCAATTAAGGGGTTAAAACCTTTATTAGGTAATATATGGGGGTCCCTGTCACTATAAAACTCTGACGGCGAACCTAAATATTTATGTCCCTAACTAGCATCACCAGTGACACTAATACAGCGATCAGAAAAATGATCGCTTAGTGACACTGGTGACAGGGGGTGATCAAGGGGTTAAAACTTTATTAGGGGGGGTTAGGGGGGTACCCTAGACCTAAAGGGGGCTAACACTAACTGCCCTACCGCTTCTAACTGTCACAAACTGACACCATGCCGTAATCAGAAAAAAAAAAAAACTGCTTGTGTCAGTGTGACAGGGGGGGGGAGGGGTGATTGGGGGGTGATCGGGGGGGATCGGGGGGGGTAAAGTATGCCTGGCATGTTCTACTGTGTGTGTGTTTGTGCACTCACTCAGATGTCTTCTCCCCTCGGCGCCGGAACGGAAACTGCCGAGCCGAGGAGAGATGACATCACACCTCATGCCTCTGTGTACTACACAGAGGCAGGGGACGATTCTAATTGGCTGGGAGCGATCACGAGGGGGGGGGCATGAATGGATGGCCTCCCCCTCATCACTGAATGCTCCCAGACCAAAGCCGACCGCCTCGGGCACCGGGGGGGGGGGTCCGATCGGACCCCCCGCCCGCGGAAGGCAATCACGTACCAGGTACGTGATTTTGCCTGCCCGTGCCATTCTGCAGACGTATATCTGCGTTAGGCGGTCGGCAAGTGGTTAAGCATACCTTTATTTCAGTTTTTTTTTTTCTTTTTTTCTTTTGCATTTCACTTATAATATGTTGGGATGCATTTAATTTTATTGACTCGTTCCATTCTCTTTATTTGCTATAAATTAGGTAGTTTGCTGGCATTTTTAGAGATGCATTTCAATACCTATATAGCACTTACCCCCAAAGGAGCTTGCTTTATTTTGATTGGGCCTGTACTCGGCTTTCACATCCCCTATAACTTGGCTCAGTCCCCTTGACACAGCTGTTGTGCAGTGTTAGTAGGGATGAGCTTCAAGTTCAAGTCAAACTCATGTTCGACTCGAACATCGGCTGTTCGCCAGTTCGCCGAACAGCGAGCAATTTGGGGTGTTCGCAGCAAATTCGAAAGCCACAGAACACCCTTTAAAAGTCTATGGGAGAAATCAAAAGTGCTATTTTTAAAGGCTTATATGCATGGTATTGTCAAAAAAAGTGTTTGGGGACCTGGATCCTGCCCCAGGGGACATGGATCAATGCAAAAAAAAAGTTTTAAAAACTGAAGTTTTTTCGGGAGCAGTGATTTTATTAATGCTTAAAGTCAAACAATAAAAGTGTAATATTCCTTTAAATTTCGTACCTGGGGGGTGTCTATAGTGTGCCTGTAAAGGGGCGCATGTTTCCCGTGTTTAGAACAGTCTGACAGCAAAATGACATTTCAAAGGAAAAAAAGTAATTTAAAACTACTCGCGGCTATTAATGAATTGCCGGTCCGACAGTACACATAAAATTTCATTGATAAAAACAGCATGGGAAGTGCCCACAGGGGAACCCCGAACCAAAATTTTTTTAAAAAATGACGTGGGGGGGTCCCCCTAAATTCCATACCAGGCCCTTCAGGTCTGGTATGGATATTAAGGGGAACCCCAGCCAATTTTTTTTTTAAAAATGACGTGGGGTCCCCCTCAAAATCTATATTAGACCCTACAGGTCTGGTATGGATTTTAAGGGGAACCCCGCGCCAAAATTTTTTAAAAAAATGGCGTGGGGTCCCCCCAAAAATCCATACCAGACCCTTATCCGAGCACGCAACCTGGCAGGCCGCATGTTGATGGGGACAAGGGCCTCATCCCCACAACCCTTGCCTAGTGGTTGTGGGGGTCTGTGGGTGGGGGGCTTATCGGAATCTGGAAGCCCCCTTTAACAAGGGGACCCCCAGATCCCGGCCCTCCCCCGGTGTGAAATGGTAAGGGGGTACAAGAGTACCCATACCATTTCACAAAAAAACTGTCAAAAATGTTAAAAATGACAAGAGACAGTTTTTGACAATTCCTTTATTTAAATGCTTCTTCTTTCTTCTATCTTCTTTCTTATATCTTCTTTCTTATATCTTAATTTGGTTTCTTCCTCCATCTTCTTCTTCTTCTGGTTCTTCTGGTTCTTCCTCCGGTGTTCTCGTCCGGCATCTCCTCTGCGGCGTCTTCTTCTCTTCATCTTCTTCTTCGGGCCGCTACACATCCATGATGGCATGATGTGATGCTTCTCCTCTTCTGACAGTTCTTAAATAACGGAGGGCGGGGCCACCCGGTGACCCCACTCCCCTCTGACGCACGGGGACTTGACAGGGACTTCCCTGTGGCATTCCCCATGATGTCAGAGGGGGCGGGGTCACCGGGTGGCCTAGGCTATAAGAAGATTGCCAAGACCCTGAAACTGACCTGCAGCATGGTGGCCAAGACCAGACAGCGGTTTAACAGGACAGATTCCACTCAGAACAGGCCTCGCCCATGGTCGACCAAAGAAGTTGAGTGCACGTCCTCACCGTCATATCCAGAGGTTGTCTTTGATAAATATAAATATGAGTGCCAGCATTGCTGCAGAGTTTGGAGTGGTGGGGGGTCAGCCTGTCAGTGCTCAGCCATACGCCGCACACTGCATCAAATTGGTCTGCATGTCGTCCCAGAAGGAAGCCTCTTCTAAAGTTGATGCGGGGCGTGGCCAAGATGGCGACCAGATAGGACGTGTGTGAAGGGAGCTCCGTCCTATACCGATACCTCATCCGTTCTTAGGGGACATATCCTCACCCTGACGCTACCAAACAGTGGAGGAAACAAGCGGGTATGAGAAGGGGAAGCTCCGGTTCCCAGAGGAAGAGGCAGCAGGCTCCTAGGACCTCGCTCACATCCAGCGGTGCATGCGGGGCGGCCTACACCAACATGGCATCCCAGACGGAGCAAACTGAGTCGCCCCAACTGGGAACCGATCAGTTCCAGGCCCTTATGCAAGCCATCACGGGCTGCCAAACAACTCTGACCAACAAAATCGAGCAGATGCAGCTCGAAATGGGCCTTATTAGGTGGGACATGGACAAACATCGAGACCGATTAACGGAGGCGGAGCGGAGAGTGGGGGAGACAGAGGACACGCTCAGGGAACATTCCACCTCCCTACGCACGCTACAGGTTAAAATGAAGGCGATCGAATCCAGAGCAGAAGATCAGGAGAATAGAAATCGGCGGAACAATTTACGAATGGTTGGTCTTCCAGAGGGGGCTGAAGGGAGAGATCCTGAAAACTATGCAGAACAACTGCTGCGTACGCTTCTCCCGCAGGCGCCATTCTCCCCCCACTTTGCAGTTGAGCGGGCTCATAGGATGCCATCCGCTCCAGGCCCCCCTGGTGCTCCGCCACGTACTTTTATTTTTCACCTACTGAACTTTAGAGACCGAGATCTGGTTCTCAGAGAGGCCAGGAAGATTGGAGAACTGCGCTATGAGAACGCAAAGATCATGCTGTTTCCGGATTTCTCCATCGAAACACAACGACAACGAAGATCATTCGACCAGGTCAAGGCCCAATTAAGGAGCAAAGGTCTCAAGTACAGCATGATGTTTCCAGCACGCCTTAGAGTGATTGACGGCGAAACCACCAAGTTTTTTGTTTCCCCGGAGGAGGCTTCCAGATGGGTTGAATCCCTTCCTAGGCATCGTTAAGATGCCCGCCGCTTTGTCCCCCTCCCCCCTATTTTTTGTTTTTTCGATTGCTTTGATTTTTTCTTTTGACCACTTTGAAGGCTCCTGGTGAAGTACGCAGCTGCCGGTGAGGTGCATGGCTACTTACGGACTTACTATGTGAGTTGGCTTTCCCTGAGGACTCCCCTGACGGGCAGTTTGTTTGCTGTGGGGGCGGGAGGGGAGAGTGGAAGCAGCATACTTGCTTTGATGATACATGAGATCATATCTCCTTGACACCCAGGGGCTCTCCCTTCAGGACGGAAAGGCCGACCACCCTTAGATGCTCATGGTGTTTAATGCTGCAGGAGTCCCCACCTTTCCTCCTCCCGGCTCTGTACTTCTACTCTGACTGACATATTTTTCCTGGCAACCATAGAAGGGGACTTAAAAGAGCCTTTCTACCTTAACGTGGAGAATTCAAGTCTTGATCTAGCTCTCGGGAGGACAGGCCCCCCATCCCCAGCTGGCACTCTATTACTGGCCCTGCCTCTGCTAGGGGAGGAACTCGAGGGTTATAACTGCATATTAATATATAATGTAATTTGGAAAATACCCTTGGCTTGCTTCGGATGAGGTTGGGGGGGGATCAATGTGCTTAGCCGGGTTGAGGCAGGAACAGTAACTCTCTATCCACAGATGGGAGGTTAGGCATGATTTATATGTTTCCTGTCCGGTGCCATCCGTCGGATGGGGATGTATTGAAGGGAGGATGGGGATGCTTGGGTTAGGTTTTGCTCCATGCCTCTTTCTCCCCCTGCAACGGGGGAAGCAGGATGTATCTCCAGGCAGATGTTTGCCCTTAGTGAGTCTGAGAGAAACAAAAGTGATTTTGATATAAGGGTGGGGATGTGGCCATCCACAAGTTCCCAGGAAACTGTGTATAATGCTTATGGAAAAAGTTCTTTTAAGTTTGTGCCCCTAGATAATTCTAGGTGAACTGTCGCCGGGGGTCTCCAGGACGGATAATTCTGTTGGGGCTCCCTTGGTGACAGTGGTCTTTATGACCGGTTGTGGGCGGGGCTCCCTAGCCCCGGCTGGGGCTCTAGGTCCTTGGTATGCTCAGTACTACGCGCCACCCCCCAAGGGAGATTTCTCCTATCTGAAAAGTTTATTGGGTTAGGTTCGGGTATGCATACACCCCATGAGTTTCAAATGGAGGTGTGGGGTGGGTTGGGAGGGGAGTTTGATTTGTTTCAGTTTTTTTTTATGTTTTTTACTTTAATTGCCTATTGCTATGCCTTACAGTCTATAAGATTGCTTTGCCATACCCGCCATGACGGCTTTCAGTGGTCGCTGATGTCTCTGTTGGACCCTGGCTGTGTGGGATACTCTCTCCTCCGGATCCCTCCGATAATCCACTACACTAAACTGTATGATGGCCCCTATTAAAATTTTGTCCTGGAATGTCAGGGGCCTAAATCACAAAATTAAGCGCTCCCTGGTCTTTGACTATCTTAAAAAATATTCCCCTCAAATCTGCATCCTTCAAGAGACGCATCTGGTGGGTGGTAAGGTGATGGGACTAAAAAGACCTTGGGTTGGCCGACACTACCATGCCACTTACTCCAGCTACTCTAGAGGAGTTAGTGTCCTGGTGTCCTGGTGTCCTGTCCTTAGTGTCCTGAGGGGAGATATGTGTTGATACATGCTAGCATTGACACAGTAGACATGGTGGTGGTGGGAGTATATTTGCCACCCCCGGCTAATATTTCTGTGATGCAGAAGCTAATAGTGCTGATTGCCCAATTTCAGACTGACAATGTGGTCATAGCGGGAGATTTTAATATACCGCCAAACCCCTGTATAGATAAATTATCTCCTGATCCCGCTAGAGGCTCAGCGTTGTCCAAATGGGCTGATGTGTACGGGCTGGTGGATGTATGGCGATGGAAGAATCCATCAGAACAAGCTTACACCTGCCACTCCTCTTCATATAACACCTTGTCCCGTATTGATGTGGTCTATATTGGCGGCGCAATGCTCCCCAGGGTTATTTCAGTAGAGATACTTCCAAGGGGCATCTCGGACCACTCCCCCTTACTCTGCACAATACAAACTCATACTCCCCAAGCGGACAGACTTTGGCGACTCTCTAGATTCTGGATTGAACATCCGACCATAGAAATAGAGGTGGCCAAAGAGATAAGGAGTTTTTGGTTGACAAATGCCGCTTCCACAGGGATGGCAATGGTCTGGGATTCATTTAAAGCCTATATACGAGGGTGCTATATATCATCTATTACACGAGAAAGAAACAATGATAAAATTACACTAGAGGAGGCGGAGGCCAGGGCACAGGAACTGGAGTCTAGGTTTGCCATGACTTCTAATCCTATCGCGGCTCAAGATATGAAGGTAGCATATCGAGAAGTAATGTTGCTTAGGGTAAATAAGGTTCATAAACGTCAGCTCACCCAAACTCAAATGATATTCGAACATGGTGACAAGCCAGGTAGACTGCTGGCTTGGATCTCCAAGGAGCAGTCTCCAATCTCCACCATTGCGAGTCTGCGAAGGGAGGATGGGACTAAAGTGGTGGACCCATTGAGCATCAATCGATGCTTTAAAGAATTCTATGAGGCCTTGTACTCCACTAGGGTAAATTACTCCCCGGATGAGCTCCACAATTTTCTAGAAGGGGTGACCCTCCCGACTCTCTCTGCTGAGGCGAGGGAAAATCTAGATGCCCCGATCGAAATCCCGGAGGTGCGAGCGGCATTGAAATCTATGCAGACAGGGAAGACTCCGGGGGAGGATGGGATCCCCCCTGAATTCTACAAACAGTACCTAGATGACCTAACTATTAAATTACATGACATGTTTACAAAATCACTGCAGGACAGGGACCTCCCACCATCCATGTCCCAGGCCATCATATTTGTAATACCCAAACCGGGGAAGGACCCACAGTTGTGCTCCTCCTACCGACCCATCTCCCTGCTCAACTCTGACGCCAAAGTACTCACCAAAATTCTTGCCAGGCGTCTAAACGAAATTATACTTACCCTGATCCATGAAGATCAATCGGGATTCATGCCTGGCAAGGGAACAGATATCAACCTGCGAAGGCTTTATGCAATCCTGGCCTCTGGAGATGAGGGAGGGGCTGAGGAAATGGTGGCCTCTCTGGACGCGGAGAAGGCCTTTGATTCAGTGGAATGGGGCTATCTCTGGGAGGTCCTCCACAAATTCGGATTTGGGCCATCCTTCATCTCCTGGGTCAGATTGATATATGGGGCACCGAGGGCCAGGGTGCATACCGGTACAGTCTTGTCCTCACCCTTCGCCTTGGGCAGGGGAACGCGACAGGGGTGTCCCCTGTCCCCGGGACTTTTTGCTCTAGCAATTGAACCTATGGCGGCACTTCTTCGGGCATCAACACAAACTAAAGGGATTGATAGAGGACCACTGCAAGAAAAGGTGTCCCTATATGCAGACGACACCCTATTGTATCTGAGGGATGATGGGTGCTCGCTACGGTCGGCTCTATCAATTATAGATGGCTTTGGGCGATTCTCAGGAATAAGAGTAAACTGGGGGAAGTCAGTGATATTTCCCTTACATTCTGGGACAGGAGGCCAGCAAATGGATGGACAGCTGCGGAGGGTTTCTCAGTTTCGGTACCTGGGAGTTGAGATACATCGGGACTTAAGGCAGTTTATCCCTCTGAATCTCAACCCGGTAGTTCAGCAGACATCCCAGAGCTGTGCCAGATGGAGGTCAATCCCCCTGACACCAGTCGGAAGAGTTAACTTAATTAAAATGTCGATTCTTCCTAAGTTCACGTATCTTTTCCGCCAAGCCCCTGTACCAATACCACATAGTTTTTTTAAGAGGTTGGATAGCATTTTGGTATCCTTTGTCTGGAATGGGAGAGCTCCCAGGGTGGCCAAAGTGAAGCTGCAGATGCCCACGTCGCTTGGCGGCCTGGCACTGCCGTCCCTGTTGAAATATTACTGGGCGGCGGTCCTGGTGACGGTCAAGTGGTGGCTGTCGGAGGAGCCAGCTAACCCTGCCCCTTCATTGGAGGCGGCGTTGCTGGGTTCATATGCGGAGCTTAGGAACCTGATACATAGGGGCCCTGGCTCTAACTCTCGGGTCACCCTTCCTATGATTGCGACCCTGAAGGTGTGGGACTCAGTGGCCAGACAGGTGGGTGGCTCTGGGAGGTGGTCCCCTGAGACCCCACTGTGGGGGAATCCTCGATTACCGCATTTTCGCTCCATGCCTGATCCTATTGCCTGGGCCAGGTATGGAATAACAAAATTGAGCGACATAACGTTTCAGGGACAGCTGATTACATTTGATGCACTAAAACAAGACCGTGATATCCCGAACCATATGTTTTTCAGGTACATCCAATTAAGACATGCCTTTAGATCACAGTTCCCCTCCTCGATCTCACTCGAGATGTCCCCGGTGGAGAAATTGCTTAGATCCCCTGATCAAACCAAAACGATGTCTACCTTATACAGTCTGTTTATTAAGTTGGATACCTCTGGTGTCTCCCGGCTCTTTGCTTTATGGCAGAGGGATTTCCCGGAGCTAACAGATGATGATTGGGAGGAGGGTGTCCAACAGTATCTGCCCCTTGTGATCTCGGCCAGGGACAGATATATTCAGCTGAAGTTTCTTCACCGAGCATATTATTCCCCGGTTCGCCTGGCAAGAATTTACTCTGACCGTACGGCTACATGCCCCAGATGTAACTATCACGAAGCAGACTTCTTTCACATAACCTGGTCTTGTCCTGCAGTGACGGAATTCTGGAAAGAAATCCTAGCTGAAATCAATAGCATTGGGAGACTTAGAGTTCCATACAGCCCATTCCTCTTCTTCTAGGCATAAGTGACTTCCTCGACTTAACATGGGGTAAAAAGCTGTTCCTCTTCTACACCACATTTTATGCTAGGAAGGCTATTTTGTTGAAATGGAACCAAAACTCACCACCTACTAAACAGCTATGGCAATCACTGATAAACACAGCACTCCCACTCTACAAATTGACGTATATGGGAAGAAACTGTGCAAAAAAATTTGGGAAAATATGGTCGGAATGGGTAAAGGCAAAACAACTTACTATTCCATAGTGGTAATCTAAATGTTACTTAGGAGTGGGATTGCTCCACCATTTTGCCTCCCCCCCCCCCCCTTTCTTAGGGTTGATCCTGAATATCTCCTTGGTATGACAGGGTAGGAGTTATCTGATATTACTATGATAATTACATACTAATGGAAATATTGCAATATGTACTGCATGTGCGGATGTGTGAAGCAATTCTTGACATTTGATTATTGGATGGTATAAACTGGCAATGTGATCTAGAATGGACTTCTGCGCTACTAAAGTGACTGTTGAATGTTGTGTGGAATGCCGCAAAAATCAAAAAAGTGTACACCACTCACTAACTTGGATCCAAAAATAACACAATCAATAATTGTGCCTGTGATTTTGCGCAAAACCTAAATCCTTAATCAAACATAAATGTGAGTAATACTAAAATCAAATAAATCACTTAGTCCATAAAGTGAAAATCCGTGACTGTAGTGCAAATCAATACGGTGAGTACAGATGAGTGAATAGTCTATACAGTGATAAAACAAAAGTGTCAGAGTGCGTTGATAGTAGATCTCGTGACTTTCGTGGTATTGGATACCCACTAGGGGCTCCCAGAACTCTCACCTTACTGGCATTAATAAAATGCCTTTATGTATCCATTCGGGGCTGCACTCGTTCCAGTCCCAGCGGTGTAGTTGTTCTGGTGCGTCTTTTGGGGTGATGGCGTCCTCTCCGGTGAATAGACTCCACATAAGGGGGGGTAATCAGAAAGGAGGGTACTCCAATAGGGTAATAACGTTTAAAACCGAAGTTTTATTTAAAAATATCTGCTTACATTAGAGTAGCGTTGAATCAGCAATTCAAACAATATGTTTACAATCCCCGCTACGTCACTTCCGGTCCGCGCTGTTGTGTATCCGGTTACGTTCGTTACGTCCTACGCGTTACGTCATATCACATGACTTCCTCAGGGCACCGGATTGGTTGTTATCGTAGTGTATTTATATAGTGGGGACAGGAAGTGTACTTGACGCCATTTTGTTGTAGACCAAGTGTATGTGAATCCCGCGGCCATCATAGAGACAATAGGCTCGTTGATGTTTTGTAAATAAAGATTTCGCATGTTCATACAAAACAGCAAAAAAATTTGCAGCGAAGGTGTTTCAAAGTTGTTTATATTAATACTAGTGGCGTTAGTCGAATCAATCTACGTTCTAATAGCGATGATGCTGCATTTATATTGGATTATGCATGTTCACTATGAGCAAGTTAGTAAAAAGCCTGTTGTTTGTAAATATATCCCGTAATGTAGCTGACTAAAAATGGATAAAACACTAGAACGGCTAGTTCTAGATGACAATATATTAAAAATATCTTTAATGACGATAAATGTTAAAAAAATTTTTAAAAAAATTTTTTGAAGATAAAAATCGTAATAAGTGAATATAAAAAGACAAAATGAATAATAAAAATCACTGATACAAAATCAATTGATAAAAAATTTTTTTGATAAAAATCGAATCATGCGACTGGGTCTTGCGATACGAGCAGATAAATATATTGGATAATAATGCACACCGGAAATGATATACTGGGTTTACAGAGGAACAATTTTGGATAATTAAAAATCACTTATAAAACAGTTTAAGTCGAATTCTATGTTTAACCCTTCTGGCGCTAATGTTCTCATTCTATGTATCCACTTAGACTCATTCTGACTGAGTGTTCTAATTTTGTGGTCTCCTCTCCATGATTTATTGTATCTTTCAATACCCCAGAATGAGAGTCCTGTGGGGTCTTTATTATGAACCAGCGCAAAGTGCTTGGATACATTATGTTTTGGGCATCCTTTTAAAATATTTTTTACATGTTCCTTAATTCTGGTTTTTAGTGCTCTCTTTGTCCTCCCTACATACTGTAAATTACAGGAACATTGTAAAATGTATACTACCCCCTCTGTGTGGCAATTGATAAAATCTTTTATTGGGTAAATGTTTCCTGTACTGGTTGCCTTAAATTCATATTTTTTACCTTGAAATTTTTTTGCATGCGTGCATGCATAACAGTATTTGCAGGGATAAAACCCTTTGCCATTGAAAAATGAGAATTTGTTTTTTGGGGGTGGTTCCACCACATTTTTGACAATGATATCTCTCAGAGTGGGTGCTCTCTTGTAAATAATAGCTGGTTTCTCCGGTAATATTCTTTGTAGATGTTTGTCTTCCTTTAAAATGTGCCAGTGTCTCCGAATTATCTTTTCAATATCTTTAAATTGAACATTAAAGTCCAGAATTAGACTTGGTGCTTCTGGGAACAATTGTGTTTTCTTGGGTGTGTGGATCATTAGTTTTCTATTCATTTTCTGGGTCAATTGGATATCTTTCTTAATTTGTGATTCTTCATAACCTTTGTTGATGAATCTTTGTCCAATCAAGTTGGCCTGGGCTTCAAAGTCTGCATCTTTGGTACAATTGCGTCTGACTCTTACGAGTTGGCCTCTCGGGATGTTGTATAGCCAGGGTTTGTAGTGGCAACTCGTTATAGGTAGGTAACTATTTCTTGAGACTTCCTTAAAGTGCGTTTTAGTTGTTAGTAGGTTCTCTTCAATGGTGATCTCTAAATCAAGGAATTCTATTTTTTTAGCATTTATGTTCCAGGTTAGTTGTATGTTTCTGTCATTCCTGTTTAAATTGTTTAAGAATTGTTCCAATGTTTCTTTACTTCCATTCCATATGATAATAATATCATCGATGAACCTTTTGTACAGTCCTAATTCACAAGGTTGGTGCTTATATACGGATTCCTCCTCCCATTGTGCCATAAAGGCATTGGCCACACTTGGCGCAAATTTTGCACCCATGGCAATCCCAGTTATTTGTTTGTAGTGGTTTTGGTCATGCCAAAAATAGTTATTTTTAAGTGCAAACTCTAGGCATTTAATTATGTACTTTCTTTGTGTACATTTCAATGTACTGTGTTTTCTTAGGGCCCATTTAGTTGCTTCACACGCCTGATGGTGTTGAATAATCGTGTAAAGCGATGAGACGTCTACAGTGGCCATTATAGTTCTTCCTTCCAGGACAGGGATTTCTTCTAATACTTGTAGGACATGCTTAGTATCTCTTATGTATGATCTTGTGTTTTGAATAGCAGGTTGAATGAAATAATCGATGTATTGTCCTATTCTTGCTGTTAAGGAATTAATCCCATTTACTATGGGTCTTCCCGGGGGGTCCTGGAGACTTTTGTGGATTTTCGGGACAGTATACAGTACTGGAATCCTATGTGAATCAGGGACTAGGTACCTTACCTCTTTTGCATCTAGTATATCTTTTTTTGTCCCTAACTGTACTATTTTTTCTAGTTCCTTTTTGCATTTATTAGAAGGGTTGCCGAGTAATTTTTGATACGTGGTAGTGTCTTCTAGTTGGCGTTTAATTTCTGCTAAATAATTCGTTTTGTTTTGAATGACCACACCTCCTCCTTTGTCCGCCGGTCTTATTACCAAGTCTTTTCTATTGGTTAGAGAGCGTATTCCTTTCTTGATATGTATCGGGTCTTTGATATTCTTGATTTTTAAATGGTCCAGGTCCTTCAATACTAAGTTTTTGAATACTTCGATATATTGATTATCGTTTATTTGAGGGTTATAGAGAGACTTGTTTCGCAATCCACTATGTTCCACTTGTTGTACTTCTTGTTGAGTTATCATGCGTCTGGTTTGAGGGTTACTTAAAATCGCTTTTTTGATGTTAATTTTCCTCACGTATTTTCTTATACCTATGTATGTGGCAAATTTATCCAGATTTTTTGTGGGGGCATATTTTAGACCTTTGTCCAGTACCGCCAATTCCTCAGTAGTCAGGGTTTGTCCGCTTAAATTAAAAATTCCTTCCCCCACTATACCCTTTTTCTTTTTGAGTCTCTTTCCCGCTCGACATCCCCTCTTGGTTCTGGGGTTCTTCTCCTTTCTTCCTGTTGTCGTCTTTTTGGGGAGTGTTGAGACTCTTGTGGGTGTCTTCTTGGGGATCGGTGTGCATAATCCTGTTTCCTCCTCGGTGGTGTTTCCCTTCGACCCCGATCTAAAAAACCATTGCCATGTGTTTCTCGTTCGTATTGTTGATGGCGATGATATGAGTTAGCATCATTATGGTTTCTAATCGGTTCAAACCTGTTGTATACAGGTATTGGACTTCTTTCATATCTCCCTTGTTGATTATAGTGTGGTATTTCTCTGTGATCTCTAGGTGGACCTTCGTAATATGGTCTATCATTATAATATCTATAATTATGTCCACTGTTGTGTCGAGATTTGTTGAAAGGCTTTTTAAAAGGTTTTTTCCAAGTATTTCTCGGGGTTTGGTGGTCCTGCATTCGATAATTACCTTGTTCTGAGTGAGATATGGGAGTGTTGGGGTAGATCTCCCTATTATGGTCAGTCTGCTGTGATGGTTGGTATAGCGTGCTCCCTTGGGGTTCAAAAATTCTCACCTCTTTTTCTGGTGTTGAATGTGTCGACGGGATGGCTGGTTCTTCCACTTTATTTTGCCATTTAAACACTTGGTCTGTTTTGTAATCTGTAACATCTCTCTGATATTTTTTTGTTTTCCTTTGTTGTGTTTCCAAGTCTTTAGCCATTAGGTCTTTATTTAATTGATTGGATAATTTTTTGAAATCTTCAGACTCTTTGTGTGGTTCCAATCTAGATTTGAGTTCCTCTATTTGCTGGTCGACAGCTTTCATTTTTCTATACTTCCTGTCTAGAATGAATCTGAGGCCTTCAATGCTCTTAGCATTGAAGAAATTGTACCATTCACTAATGGATTCTTTATCCAGAAGACCATCATTTGGGGGTATTTCCCACCTTATTCTTCTGGGGACTATGCTTTCCCTTAAATAGCGTTCGAATGTGTTTGTATCCCACCATAGACTTATCTTTTTTTCCATTGCGTGTCCCAATTTCCGAGTCAGAGATTCTAAATCGCTATTAATTTTAGTTTGTGTGGAAAAGATAGCGTCTAGATTGACCTTTCTGTGTTCCATAAATGTGAATACCTCCATAGTGGCTGCAGAAGTGAGTAAGTGTAAGAAATAATAAATGTGATCTAGAATGGACTTCTGCGCTACTAAAGTGACTGTTGAATGTTGTGTGGAATGCCGCAAAAATCAAAAAAGTGTACACCACTCACTAACTTGGATCCAAAAATAACACAATCAATAATTGTGCCTGTGATTTTGCGCAAAACCTAAATCCTTAATCAAACATAAATGTGAGTAATACTAAAATCAAATAAATCACTTAGTCCATAAAGTGAAAATCCGTGACTGTAGTGCAAATCAATACGGTGAGTACAGATGAGTGAATAGTCTATACAGTGATAAAACAAAAGTGTCAGAGTGCGTTGATAGTAGATCTCGTGACTTTCGTGGTATTGGATACCCACTAGGGGCTCCCAGAACTCTCACCTTACTGGCATTAATAAAATGCCTTTATGTATCCATTCGGGGCTGCACTCGTTCCAGTCCCAGCGGTGTAGTTGTTCTGGTGCGTCTTTTGGGGTGATGGCGTCCTCTCCGGTGAATAGACTCCACATAAGGGGGGGTAATCAGAAAGGAGGGTACTCCAATAGGGTAATAACGTTTAAAACCGAAGTTTTATTTAAAAATATCTGCTTACATTAGAGTAGCGTTGAATCAGCAATTCAAACAATATGTTTACAATCCCCGCTACGTCACTTCCGGTCCGCGCTGTTGTGTATCCGGTTACGTTCGTTACGTCCTACGCGTTACGTCATATCACATGACTTCCTCAGGGCACCGGATTGGTTGTTATCGTAGTGTATTTATATAGTGGGGACAGGAAGTGTACTTGACGCCATTTTGTTGTAGACCAAGTGTATGTGAATCCCGCGGCCATCATAGAGACAATAGGCTCGTTGATGTTTTGTAAATAAAGATTTCGCATGTTCATACAAAACAGCAAAAAAATTTGCAGCGAAGGTGTTTCAAAGTTGTTTATATTAATACTAGTGGCGTTAGTCGAATCAATCTACGTTCTAATAGCGATGATGCTGCATTTATATTGGATTATGCATGTTCACTATGAGCAAGTTAGTAAAAAGCCTGTTGTTTGTAAATATATCCCGTAATGTAGCTGACTAAAAATGGATAAAACACTAGAACGGCTAGTTCTAGATGACAATATATTAAAAATATCTTTAATGACGATAAATGTTAAAAAAATTTTTAAAAAAATTTTTTGAAGATAAAAATCGTAATAAGTGAATATAAAAAGACAAAATGAATAATAAAAATCACTGATACAAAATCAATTGATAAAAAATTTTTTTGATAAAAATCGAATCATGCGACTGGGTCTTGCGATACGAGCAGATAAATATATTGGATAATAATGCACACCGGAAATGATATACTGGGTTTACAGAGGAACAATTTTGGATAATTAAAAATCACTTATAAAACAGTTTAAGTCGAATTCTATGTTTAACCCTTCTGGCGCTAATGTTCTCATTCTATGTATCCACTTAGACTCATTCTGACTGAGTGTTCTAATTTTGTGGTCTCCTCTCCATGATTTATTGTATCTTTCAATACCCCAGAATGAGAGTCCTGTGGGGTCTTTATTATGAACCAGTGCAAAGTGCTTGGATACATTATGTTTTGGGCATCCTTTTAAAATATTTTTTACATGTTCCTTAATTCTGGTTTTTAGTGCTCTCTTTGTCCTCCCTACATACTGTAAATTACAGGAACATTGTAAAATGTATACTACCCCCTCTGTGTGGCAATTGATAAAATCTTTTATTGGGTAAATGTTTCCTGTACTGGTTGCCTTAAATTCATATTTTTTACCTTGAAATTTTTTTGCATGCGTGCATGCATAACAGTATTTGCAGGGATAAAACCCTTTGCCATTGAAAAATGAGAATTTGTTTTTTGGGTGTGGTTCCACCACATTTTTGACAATGATATCTCTCAGAGTGGGTGCTCTCTTGTAAATAATAGCTGGTTTCTCCGGTAATATTCTTTGTAGATGTTTGTCTTCCTTTAAAATGGCAATGTAATGTTTTATTTTATTTTGTCTAAAATCTTTAATAAACTTTATGTTAAAAAAAAAAAAAAAGTTGATGCACAAGAAAGCCCGCAAACAGTTTGCTGAACACAAGCAGACTAAAGACATGGATTACTAAAACCATGTCCTGTGGTCTGATGAGATCAAGATAAACTTATTTGATTCAGATGGTGTCAAGTGTGTGTATGGCAACCAGGTGAGGAGTACAAAGACAAGTTTGTCTTGACTACAGTCAAGCATGGTGGTGGGAGTGTCATGGTCTGCAGCTGCATGAGTGCTTCCGGCACTGGGGAGCTACAGTTCATTTAGGGAAGGATGAATGCCAACGTGTACTGTGACATAGTGAAGCAGAGCTTGATCCCCTCCCTTCGGAGACTGGGCCACAGGGCAGTATTCCAGCATGATAATGACCCCAAACACACCTCCAAGATGACCACTGCCTTGCTAAAGAAGCTGAGGGTAAAGATGATGGACTGGCCAAGCATGTCTCCAGACCTAAACCCTATTGAACATCTGTGGGGCATCCTCAAATAGAAGGTAGAGGAGCGCAAGGTCTCTAACATCCACCAGCTCCGTGAAGTCTTCATGGAGGAGTGGAAGAGGACTCCAGCGGCAACCTGTGAAGCTCTGGTGAACTCCGTGTCCAAGAGGGTTAAGGCAGTGCTGTAAAATAATGGTGGCCACACAAAATATTGACATTTTGGGCCCAATTTGAACAATTTCACGTAGGGCTGTAGTCACTTTTGTTGTCATTAATGGCTGTGGGTTGAGTTATTTTAAGGAGACAGCAAATTGACACTAATATAATAAAATGTTACAAAAATGTGAGTGGTGAAGTCACTTTTGTGAGATGTATATACAAAGTAAATATACAAAAATGATTTGATACAAACATCATCAGTTACATCATCCAGAGATATAGATCCACTGAAATTATAATGAACAATGCTCACGACCCCCCTGAAAAAAAAACAAGCCTAATGTCAACACAATGCGCTTCTGAAAGCCTCTCACCTTGAGCCTTATTTCTCATCCTACTAGCTGAACGTAAACGAATCATGTCTGGTATATATTTTAAAAGGGGGCCTCATGCAAAAAAGAACAAATGGTGTGGGGTAACCCCTACAAACCCATACCAGACCTGATTTTAACCACTTCCGGACATTTACTGCGGCAAGGCGGCATGGCTGCGTGAAACGACGTACCTGTACGTCGCTTCAAGCAGTAGCCTCTGGGGGCGTGCGTGCGCTGATTGAACAGAGGGGGAGCCAAGCAGCGGGTCCAGTGGACATGATGTCTGCCGGCCACCCGCAATCATTCCCTATAGAGGCAGAACGGCGATCTGCCTATGTAAATAAGGCAGATCACTGTTCTGACAGGGGAGAACATAGAGATCTTGTGTTCCAGCTAAGCAGGAACACAGATCTCTGTGTTCCCCCAGTCAGAGCAACCCCCACACAGTTAGTAAGCACCCCCTATGGACACACTTAACCCATTGATCGCCCCTGGTGTTAACCCCTTCCCTGTCAGTGTCATTAGTACAGTAACAGTGCATAATTTTAGCACTGATCACTGTATTAGTGTCACTGGTCCCCAAAAAAGTGTCAGCTCCTGATCGCCACCATTACTAGTAAAAAAATTAATTAAAAAAATGTAATTCCATAAAAATATCCCATCATTTGTAGATGCTATTACTTTTGCCCAAACCAATCAATATACACTTACTGGGATTTGTTTACCAAAAATATGTAGCAGAATACATATGGGCCTAAATTGATGAAGAAATCTGATTTTTTTTTCAATTTTTTTTATTAGATATGTATTATAGCAAAAAGTAAAAAATATTGTTTGTTTTTTTTTTCTTTTAATTATCGCTCTTTTTTTGTTTATAGCACAAAAAATAAAAAAATGCAGAGGTGATCAAATTCCACCAAAAGAAAGCTCTATTTGTGAGAAAAAAGGACATCAATTTTATTTGGGTACATGCCATCTGGTTAGGGTTTGTATCCATGTTAAATGTATTCACAACAATATTTTGATTAGGCTGGCTAACAATAGTTTTAGTGGGATTTCTTTACTAAGATATAAAAATATCCAGTTACTGCCTCTAGGTACACAACAAAGAATATTGACAAGGCAAGTTCACACTTTTCTTTTAATGGTAATTAAGCCAATTTTTTTCTGTCAGTGCAGTTCTCCATTAAGTATCATAATAACATCATTAATATGCATGCAGGTGAACAGACTTGTGCTTAATAAAGTGCTTAATTAAATAAAAATTTTGCTTATTATCTATGCGAGGACCAAAAAAATACAAAACTTCTCAACTTGCAAAACTTTTGGCGTAAGGATTTGTACAGAACTACTGTTATTGTATATGTATTATATGTATTTAAAGCTGAGTTCCACCCATTTAAATGTCAGCAGCTACAAAAAGTGTGGCTGCTGACTTTTAATAATCAGTAACTCACCTGTCCCACGGTCAAGCGATGCGGGCGCATGAAGCCCTGCTTCTCTCCCCCTCCTCCCTGGCATCCTAACTGTGGGCACCCGGCTGTAGCTTTACAGCCAGGCGCGCACTGTGCATGCACGAGCCACGCGCAGTGATTGGCCGGTTAATCTTCTGGGACCTGTGACGTGTCCCAGAAGATTGCAGGGAGGGAGGGGGTGAGGTGATTTTCCTTCCAGCGGCGCCAGGGGAGGAAGTGGGAGCTGGGTTCCTGTAAAAACAGGGTACCCGCCCCCCAAAAAAATGACATGCCAAATGTGGCATATCAGAGGGTCACCAACACTTAGAGCGGAAGTTCCATTGTTTGGTAGAACTCTGCTTTAAATATATAGAAACTCTAATGCCGCGTACACACAATCGGATTTTCCAACGGAAATGTTCGATGTGAGCTTTTTGTCGGAAAGTCCGACCGTGTGTATGCTCCATGGAACATTTGCTGTCGGAATTTCCGCCAACAAATGTTTGATAACAGGTTTCAAATTTTCCGCCAACAAAACTTGTTGTCGGAATGTCCGATCGTGTGTACACAAGTCCGTCACACAAAAGTTCATGCATGCTCTGAATCAAGCAGAAGGAGCCGCACTGGCTATTGAACTTCCTTTTTCTCGGCTCATCGTACGTGTTGTACGTCACCACTCTTTCACGTTCTGAATTTTTGGCCAACATTTGTTTGACCGTGTGTATGCAAGACAAGTTTGAGCCAACATCCTTCGAACAAAAATCCACGGTTTTGTTGTCAGAAAATCTGATTGTGTGTACGCAGCATAACACTGAAATTCTGTTTTATGCCCTCTTCTGGACTATTAAATATACCACTGAAAACATTGCTCATGTCAGTAATTCAGAGCTGCCATGTGTCTTGTGCCCACTCCCTGTGTGATCTCAAGGAGAGTAATTTGCCTTTCTAGTTCTTACCTTGAGATAGCAGAAGGATATACCTTTATGTTATAGAGATGGAAAAGTGGGAGAGTGGGAGTAGTTTAACAAAAAAAAACTGGGAAGGGCTGAGATCACTCAGTTCACCAGAATGCTGTATGTTGACAATCCAACTCACAACAGCAACTAGAAGCTGAATGCAGATTAACCACTTGACCACTGGGCACTTAAACCCCCTTAATAACCAGACCAATTTTCAGCTTTTGGTGCTCTCACATTTTGAATGACAATTACTCAGTCATGCAACACTGTATCTATATGAATTTTTTGTCCTTTTTTTCACACAAATAGAGCTTTCTTTTGGTGGTATTTAATCACCGCTGGGTTCTTTATTTTTTGCGCTATAAAAGAAAAAAGACCGAAAAATCTGTAAAAAAAAAAATTTTTCTTCGTTTCTGTTATAAAATTTTGAAAATTAGTAATTTTTCTTCATATATTTTGGCCAAAATTTATACCGCTACATATCTTTGGTAAAAATAACCCAAATTAGTGTATATTATTTGGTCTTTGTGAAAGTTATAGCGTCCACAATCTATGGTACCAATATCTGAAAATTGATCACACCTGAAGTACTGACGGCCTATCTCATTTCTTGAGACCCTAACATGCCAAAAAAGTACAAATACCCCCCAAATGACCCCTTTTGGGAAAGAAGACATTCCAAGGTATTTAGAAAGATGCATGATGAGTTTTTTGAAGTTGTCATTTTTTCCCACAATTCTTTGCAAAATCAAGTTTTTTTTTTTTCTTTTTTTTTTTTTTTCACAAAATTGTCATATTAGCAGGTTATTTCTCACACACAGCATATGCATACCACAAATTACACCCCAAAACACATTCTGCTATTAGTCCCGAGTATGGTGATACCACATGTGTGAGAGTTTTACACAGCGTGGCCACATACAGAGGCCCAACATGCAGGGGAGCACCTTCAGGCGTTCTTGAGCACCCAGGCCAATTCTGACATTTCTCTCCTACATGTAAAAATCATCATTTATTTGCTAGAAAATTACATAGAACCCCAAAACATTATATATGTTTTTTTAGCAAAGACCCTAGAGAATACAATAGCGGTCATTGCAGCTTTTTATCTCGCACGATATTTGCGCAGCAATTTTTCGAACGCATTTTTTTTGGAAAAAAAACAGTTTTTTGCTTTAAAAAAATCAAAACAGTAAGGTTAGCCCAATGTTTTTGCATAATATGAACGATGAAGTTACGCCGAGTTAATAGATACCTAACATGTCACCTTTTAAAATTGCACACGCTTGTGGAATGGCGCCAAACTTCGCCACTTAAAAATCCCCATAGGCGACGCTTTAAAATTTTTTACTGGTTACAAATTTTGAGTTACAGAGGAGGTCTAGGGCCAAAATTATTGCTCTCGCTCTACCAATCGCAGCGATACCTCACATGTGTGGTTTGAACACCGTTTTCATATGTGGGCGGGACTTACGTATGCGTTCGCTTCTGCATGCGAGCACACGGACAGGGGCGCTTTAAAAAAATTTTATTTTTTTTTATTGTTCATTTTACTTTATTTATTTTAGTTTGACACTTTTTTCCAAAAAAAAAAATTTTTTGATCACTTTTATTCCTATTACAAGGAATGTAAACATCCCTTGTAATAGGAATATGGCATGACAGGTCCTCTTTACAGTGAGATATGGGGTCAATAAGACCCCACATCTCACCTCTAGGCTGTTCCTGAAATAAAAAAAAAAAAAAAAAAAGATCCTGGCTTCGATCGTAGCGGTGAGTCGGTAGAAGCAACGGAGGGCGGCGGGAGGGGGGGGGCATCCCCTCTCGCCTCCCGTAAGAACGATCAAGCAGTGTAACAGCCGCTATGATCATTCTTATGGTGTAGGGAATCGCCGGCTGAAAAAGATGATATCTGAATGATGCCTGTAGCTGTACCCATCATTCAGATATCCTCACACAAAGTCAAGGACGTTGTATGACGGAAGGCGGGAAGTGGTTAAAATGCTTTTTTTTTTTAACACAAAGTTGTCCATTTATACAATATTTCTAACACATAGCATGTACATACCAAAAATGACCCCCCAAAATAGATTCTTCTACTCCTCCTGAGTACTGCGATACCACAAGTGTGAGACTTCCACAGCCTGGCCACATACAGAGACTGGGTATGGCTGAGCATGGCTGGGTATGGCTGAGCATGGCTGGGTATTGCAGAGTATCGCCGAGTATGACTGGGTATGGCAGAGTATGGCTGGGTATCACCAAGTATTGCAGAGTATCGCCGAGTATGGCTGGGTATGGCAGAGTATGGCAGAGTATGGCTGGGTATCACCGAGTATTGCAGAGTATGGCTGGGTATCACCGAGTATTGCAGAGTATGGCTGGGTATTGCGGGGTATTGCAGAGTATGGCTGGGTATGGCAGAGTATTGCGGGTTATGGCAGAGTATTGCAGATTTTTGCGGGGTATTGCAGAGCATGGCTGGGTATGGCAGAGTATGGCAGAGTATGGCTGGGTATCACTGAGTATTGCAGAGTATGGCTGGGTATTGTGGGATATTTCAGGGTATTTCAGGGTATGGCAGAGTATTGCGGGGTATTGCAGGGTATGGCAGAGTATTGCGGGGTATTGCAGGGTATGGCAGAGTATTGCGGGGTATTGCAGGGTATGGCAGAGTATTGCGGGGTATTGCAGGGTATGGCAGAGTATTGCGGGGTATTCCAGGGTATGGCAGAGTATTGCGGGGTATTGCAGGGTATGGCAGAGTATTGCGGGATATTGCAGGGTATGGCAGAATATTGCGGGGTATTGCAGGGTATGGCAGAGTATTGCGGGGTATTGCAGGGTATGGCAGAGTATTGCGGGGTATTGCAGGGTATGGCAGAGTATTGCGGGGTATTGCAGGGTATGGCAGAGTATTGCGGGGTATTGCAGGGTATGGCAGAGTATTGCGGGGTATTGCAGGGTATGGCAGAGTATTGCGGGGTATTGCAGGGTATGGCAGAGTATTGCGGGGTATTGCAGGGTATGACAGAGTATTGCGGGGTATTGCAGGGTATGGCAGAGTATTGCGGGGTATTCCAGGGTATGGCAGAGTATTGCGGGGTATTCCAGGGTATGGCAGAGTATTGCGGGGTATGGCAGAGTATTGCGGGGTATGGCAGAGTATTGCGGGGTATGGCCGAGTATTGCGGGGTATGGCAAAGTATTGCGGGGTATGGCAGAGTATTGCGGGGTATTTCAGGGTATTGCGGGGTATTTTGGGGTATGGCAGAGTATTGCGGGGTATTGCAGGGTATGGCAGAGTATTGCGGGGTATTGCAGGGTATGGCAGAGTATTGCGGGGTATTTTGGGGTATGGCAGAGTATTGCGGGGTATTCCAGGGTATTGTGGGGTATTCCAGGGTATGGCAGAGTATTGCGGGGTATTCCAGGGTATGGCAGAGTATTGCGGGGTATTGCAGGGTATGGCAGAGTATTGTGGGGCATTGCAGAGGGAATTGCAGAGTATTGCACAGCATTGCAGGGCATGCAGAGTAGTAGGGATGGCTGAGCATGGATGGATGGATGGCTGGATGTCTCTGTGCAGCGCTGTGGGCACTACAGATGCAGCCCACAACGCTGCAGCCATCCATCCATCCGCCTCTCCGGTCACTGTGTACCGATCGGTACACAGGAGGGGAGGAGAGGGGGAGGAGAGGAACCGGCGTCATCAGATGACGCCGGTTTGTTTACATGTGATCGCTCCGTCACTTGACGGAGCGATCACATGGTAAACGGCCGCGATCAGCGGCCATTTACCGGGATCCGTGATGCGCCGGGTCCTCTGGACCCGGCGGTCACGGATGCTCTCGAGTGCGCGCCCTAGGGGGCGCGCGAGAGCAGGATTCTGGGAGGACGTCCCTGGACGCCCTCCCAGAGTAAAACAACCGCCCTGTAGCCGTCATTTGGCTATGGGCCGGTTGTTAAGTGGTTAACAGATAATATTCTGTACCTGCAGGTTTATCAAAAGGAATTATTCAATAGGATAAAATATAGTGAAATGTGCAATGTACTGCATATGTCCAATACAATCTAATACAAAGGATTGCTTTACATTAAGCACAAGTTTTCCAGGCTGTATTTGTTTCTGTGTTCCCTACTATTGACCATGACCATCCATAACATAAGTCGCATAGTTAGATGAGTGGACTTGCATGCAATTAGAGTATCACAGAATCTCAAAAAAACCTTGGTTGTTACTGTATGGTCCTAGAGAATGCTAAAGAGCATTAATATACAAAAGACATTGTGAAAATCAAAGAGCCATTACAAGAAGTCTGGAATAAATGTTCAGAGAAGCAAAAATATGATCAGCTAATAGGGCACTCTTATATCTTTTATTATAAATGAAATTAGTAAAATATAACTGATACTCTGTCTAGATAAGGCAGCCTAAGAAAACTAAGGGGCTTACTCAGAGAAAAATTCAAGAAGTTAATGGTAACTCTACATGAGCTGCAGAGATCCACAAATAAGTTAGGAGAAACCATTTGTGGAAAGAGTAAACCCTGAACACTGGGCTTTATATAAGACCAACGAGAAAAAAGTCACTGTTGAAAACACATCTAATCATTTGATGTTTGCCATACGGCATGTGAGAGACACAAAAAAGATGTAGAATGAAGGTTTTTTGGTATGACGAAGCCAAAATTTGGCCTTGGAGCAAAACATTATGAGGTCTATTTAAAATTATTTCAAACAAAATCCATGCAACTTTTACCTACGATTTACACATTTTCTAATTGAATTCAATTGGGAAGTTGTGTGAAAAATGTTAGAAAACATTTATAAATAGACCCCCTATGTGTGGTAGAAAGACAACACTACTTATCAACTAGAAAAAACCTTACCCATGATGAAGCAACGGTGATGGTAGTATCATGATTTGAGGATGCTTCTCAATAGCGGGCAACAAGAAGTTGGTTAAGACTAAGGACTGATGACTAAGATGGAAGGCTAAAGTCAAACACATGGAAAATCAGTTTCAATACTTTAGTCTGGGATGGAGATTCACCTACCACCAGGGAAATTACCTTAAACTAGGCATGTGCATTACGTTTCGTTCCGAATCGAAATTCGGACAAATTTTTCATTATTCGGAAATTCGGATGCATCCGAATTTCCGAATTACAAAAGTAAAGCATTTAAACGAATCCGAAAAAAACGAACGAATTCGAAAACATATTCGAATCGAATTCGAAAACATATTCGAATCGAATTCGAAGGTAAATTCGAACTGAATTCGAAAACATATTCGAATCGAATTCGAAGACAAATTCGAATCGAATTCGAAAACATATTCGAATCGAATTCGAAGACAAATTCGAATCAAATTCGAAAACGAATTCGAATCGAATTAGAAAAAAATAGAAAACGTTTTTCTAAAAAAAACAATAAGATAGAATATAAAATAATAAAGCAATAGAATATATATATATTTTTTTTTATTATTCTCTTCTATTATTTTTTATGCTTTTCTTTTCTATTATTTTATATTCTGTTCTATTGTTTTTCTAGTCTATTCTTTTCTATTATTTTCTATTCTATTCTAATCTTTTATATTCAAATTTGATTTCGGTCTATATGAAATTCGAGTTTTGGAAGATGGCTTCTGAAAGTGGAATTTCGTATAGAATGAATTCGAATTTGAATAGAAAAGATTAGAATAGAAAATAATAGACTAGACAAACAATAGAACAGAACAGAATAAAATATAATATATATATTTTATTCTATTCTGTTCTATTGTTTTTCTAGTCTTTTCTCTTCTACTCTATTCTAATCTTTTCTATTCAAATTCGAATTCATTTTATAAGAAATTCAAATTTCGGAAGATGGTTTTATATATATATATATATATATATATATATATATATATATATATATATATATATATAATTTTTTTCTATTCTGTTTCATTGTTTTTCTATGCTATTCTTTTCTATTCTATTCTAAACTTTTCTATTCAAATTCGAATTCATTCTATACGAAATTTGAATTTCTGAAAATGGTTATACAGAAACAGAATGAAATAGAATGAAATTGAATTCTAATAGAAAAGACTAGAACAGAAAAACAATAGAACAGAATAGAAAAAAAAAAAAAAAAAAAATATATATATATATATATATATATTTATATATATATATATATATAAAACCATCTTCTGAAATTGGAATTTGGTACAGAATGAATTCAAATAGAAAATATTAGAATAGAACAGAAAATAATATAATAGAATAGCATAGAAAAACAATAGAACAGAATAGAAAAAAATATAAAATATTCTATTCTAATCTTTTCTATTCTAATTCATTCTGTACCAAATTCCAATTTCGGGAGATGGTTTTATTTATATATATATATATATATATATATATATATATATATATATATATATATATATATATATATATATATATAATATTTCTTCCTATTCTGTTCTACTGCTCTATTGTTTTTCTATTCTATTCTTTTCTATTAGAATTTGATTTCATTCCATTTCTATATAACCATTTTCCGAAATTCGAATTTTGTATAGGATGAATTTGAATTCAAATAGAAAAGATTAGAATATAATAGGAAATAAAAGAAAAACAATAGAACAGAACAGATATATATATATATATATATATATATATATATATATATATATATATATATATAAAACCATCTTCCGAAATTAGAATTTCGTATAAAATGAATTTGAATTTGAATAGAAAAAATTAGAATAGAGTAGAAAGAATAGACTAGAAAAACAATAGAGCAGAATAGAATAAGATATAATATTTATATTATATTTTGTTCTGTTCTATTGTTTTTCTAGTCTATTCTTTTCTATTATTTTCTATTCAAATTCAAATTCATTCTATGCGAAATTCGAATTTCAGAAGCCATCTTCCGAAATTCAAATTTTCGTATAGAATGAATTCAAATTCGAATTGAAAAGTTTAGAATAGAATAAAAAAGAATAGCATAGAAAAACAATGAAACAGAAGAGAAAAAAATATAATATATATATATTATATTTTATTCTCTTCTGTTCTATTGTTTTTCTAGTTTATTCAATTTCTATTATTTTCTATTCTAATCTTTTCTATTCAAATTCGAATTCATTCTATATGAAATTCTAATTTTAGAAGCCATCTTCCGAAATTGGAATTTCGCATAGAATTAATTCAAATTCGAATAGAAAAGTTTAGAATAGAAAAGAATAGCATAGAAAAACAATGGAACACAATAGAAAAAAATATAATATATATATAACCATCTTCCGAAATTGGAATTTGGTACAGAATGAATTCGAATTCGAATAGAAAAGATTAGAATACAATATATTATATTTTTTTTCTATTCTGTTCTATTGTTTTTCTATGCTATTCTTTTATATTTTCTATTCTATCCTAATCTTTTCAATTGGAATTCGATTTCATTTTATACGAATTTCAAATTTCGCAAAATGGTTATATATAGTTTACTTTTTCAAATTCAGTTAATGTTTTTTTCGAATGCGGTAGAATTTTTTCGAATTTGATAGTTTTTTTCTAATGTGGTAGAATTTTTTCGAATTTGATAGTTTTTTTTCGAATACGGTTGATTTTTTTCGAATTTGACAGTTTTTTCGAATGTGGTAGAATTTTTTCGAATTTGATAGTTTTTTTCGAATGTGGTAGAATTTTTTTCGAATTTGACAGTTTTTTCGAATGCGGTCAAATTTTTTCGAATTCGAATACGAAACGAAACAAATTCCGAAAACTAATGTAACGAATGCAACGAATTTAACTAAACGAATTTAGTTAAATAACGAATCGAAACGAAACTAAACTAAACAAATTTTTTCATCCTGCACATGTCTACCTTAAACGCACAGCAAACATACTGGAGCTGTTGAAAACTTAGCCCAAACCTAATTCCAGCTAAGATGCTGTGTCAATGCTTGAACACTGTAGCTCACAAATTATTATAAACAAAAAAGTGTAGCGCTAAGTCGACAAGGCACCTTTAAACTAATAGTTCAAGAAACCTATGCCTTATGCGTAATATAACTAAACACATATAAATGTTTCACATTTAAAAAACTCAAATGGAAGAAAAAATGATTAAAATGAACAGTCAGTGAGTTGCAAACTGAATGGGTCACCACCCAAAAGTGACGTAAGGAGCACCTTCATCAGCCTACAATGTAAAGTCTTTAGAGATGATGGTGTGCAGTCAATCAAAAAAAGTCCCACATAACTATATTCAATAGTGCATATATGGACCAGCTTCAAATATTACACCACAGTGTCTTCACAAACGTGCAGTGCACTCAGATGGTATGGTTGGGGGCTTACCGGAGGGTTTGAACCCAAAACAGTGTATACTGTGAGGGTCAAACCGGCTTTTATTGCTCCCTGGCAATATTGAGAGGACCTTGGCAGCCTGAAGACATCAAGGGGGGTTTTTCTGAAAACGTATCTTCTCCAAATATAATAATGGGTCTCTCCGCGTATGGTTCATAAAGGGTACAGAAAGGACCACATAGTGTAATACCGTAGAGACCGTATTTATTAAAAATGAAAGAAATACACTTACATGATGTAGATAATAAAAAAGCGCTTGTACATAAAAGGGGCGGCAGTGGAGTCCTCCCGACGCGTTTCGTCTGAGTAGACTTCGTCCTGGGGTACCCTCCACTGCAGCCCGACTCCTTAATATAGGAACTGTGTTCATCCTGATGTGACTCCAGCCCGTTCAATTCCAAAAATTTGCACTTCCGGGTTGTCCAAAATGGCGGACCCGCGTGCGTTCCAGGCCTCATCTTGGTGGGTGTGTTGTGCGTTCCACCCATCAAAACTAAGGCCGAATATTCCCCATGCATCGAATGTTAAATACCATTCTCGTAATGAAAGAGAGTGTTAAAAGTAATTTTAAGCTAAAAATAAAGTAAATTACTTGCTTGTGTATATAATTTGTAAGCGTTAGTTCGTCTCCACCATTGTGTGGCGACGGGTCTTAGCTAATCTCGCGATGTGACGCCGTGACGTCACGGCGCGGAAGCGGAAATACTCATGTAAATCTCTCCGCTTGCGTTCCACTGATGGTTAGCCGGAAGCTCCCGGTGAAACAACAAGTTGGAGGTGGTTTCAGTATAGGTGGCTTGCGTTCCAGTTCCTGAATGAAGAACCGGAAGCAAGCATTCCATCACATATCACGCATCCAATGGAGGCAACACAATAATTATGTGAGCGACCTAATCAAGCCAGGTCATATGTAAAATTTTGATGTATGAGGAAGTGAAATGCTCGATAGCAACCTATAGGATGGCTTAAGAAGCAATCATATAAACACAACCATAATTCAAAATGACATTGTGAAAACATAAAAAAATAGTACCATGTGGTGTCTTAGTATGCTAAATAAACAGCTCTACATACAAAAAGATTTGGTTCATTGGGGTTGGAACCCAAAGAAGGAGGCGTATAAGGTGACTGGGAAGCAAACATGCATACACAACCGTGATATTAATATGACATGCAAAAAAATGTACTAAATAATCCAGGGTATATTGGTAGGTTAAGTATATGGTTCCATGCAAAAATACAGTACATAGGGGTTAAAACCAAAACAAAAGTGGGGGGGGGGGTTGTCACAATCCCTATAAGGGGATATATATGAGTGGACAATGTTAATTTGGAGGACAGATGGAGCACTCCCAAATAAGTCCCACAAGAATCTGGACGTAGGCCGTCTTCCTATAGGACGATTACGGGTCCTTAAATGTGGGAAGGTTCCTGGCTCATATGGATGGTTCCAACATCGAAGCAGAAAAGACACAAGAATGCCCTTACCGGATCTGGTGGACTCACAGGCCGTTGGCGGTGAGTCAATCAAGCTTGTACCGTCAAGCGGTATGGAGTGGAGATCTGTGTGGAGACTGGTGCAGGGTCTTGTCGGACGTTCTCGGATGGTGTGCCAGGATAGAATCCAGGGCCCCCAGGATTTGGTTGCGGTCGCCGAATGACCGTTTCCTCAAACGTCAGCCACGTGGGCCAGTAGATGAAAAAAGGAGAAAGAAAAAAACTTCCACATAGTGTAAATCCTTACTGGTAAAAAGCGTTGCAGCACTTTATTGGGGAGTATACTTCCAAAAATTACAAAATGAGGGCAGTAAAAACTCGGCTCAAAGTAAAACTTGCATCAAATAGTATAAAAATAGTAGTAAAAAATAGCGCAGTGGATGGTGGTGGGGTGTAAACATAGGAACCCGACGCGTTTCGCCTCCATAGGCTTCTGCTGGGGTATGAATAAGCCCCCCACACAACTGCGCTTTATATAATATAACAGAAATGAGGTGTAACAGCTGATTAGCGCTGTTGCACGAGATGACTTCCGGGTTCGGCAGCATCATTTGTGACACAACGTCACATGGTGTTTCTGTGGCCAATCGGAGGTGGTCAAAAACCGTACCAATAAAGAGAAAACGGGTCTAAAGGATGATGGCATTTTTAACCTAAGCAAAGCTAACTTCTCTCCGGCGGAACTTAGTGTCTTGAATAAAGGATTGAAATTTGCCCCTCCTAAAACACTAAGTAAATTTTCCACTTTTATAGATGTCCACAAATATGTGCGCAAACTCAATGTGCAAAGATACATCGCATCCAATCCAAGTAGGCCTTCAAACCTTCTTACAAATTCCCGCTCAGTTCACTCTGGGTTATCCAACCCATCTCTATTCAACCCCCCAGCACCTATAGCTTCATCCATCAAAGTATTTCGCGACCTGGTATTGGAAGACTTAGATGGACTCCCAAAGAAGAAATACTACACTGATCCTAACATCAAAGCAGGCTTACAAACACTCTGTGAACGCAAGGACCTTGTCATCCGCCCGGCGGACAAGGGTGGAGGAATTGTTGTCCTTGACAACAAAGACTACCAAGCTGAGATGACCAGAATCCTAAGTGATGCAGAAACGTATCTGCCCCTCGCATCTAATCCCACCATGGGCTTTAAAAGAAGATTAGTGGATCTGATCGACACTGGTTTCCAACTAGGCATACTGGACAAAAAAGAAAAAAATTTTTTGGTCCCAGCGGTCCCACGCATCCCTATCATGTACTACTTGCCCAAGGTGCACAAAAATATCACCCAACCTCCTGGCCGCCCAATCATTAGCGGAATCAATTCCGTAACTTCCCGCATAGGGAAATACATTGATCACTATTTACAGCCCATAGTGAAAACGATACCATCCTTCTTGAAGGATACCCGGGATACCATCAACAAATTACAACAGGTTACCTATAGCAACGATCTCATACTAGTAACCGCGGACGTTACGTCCCTTTACACTATCATCCCTCACGAACTAGGCCTAGGAGCGGTGAAACTGTTTCTATCAAGGGACACAAATATCCCTTCGACCCAAAAGAGGTTCATCATGGATCTGCTACACTTTGCCACGAAGTCAAATTACTTCTGGTATAACAACCACTACTATCTGCAGACAAAGGGGGTGGCCATGGGGGCAAAGTTCGCCCCCAGTTTGGCTAACATCTTCATGGCCAAATGGGAGGAGGATGTCGTCGGTGTCCTGCAACCCCCACAGCTTGCCCTGTGGGCCAGGTACATCGACGACATCCTCCTCCTATGGAGAGGCTCCATGGAATCCTTGAACCACTTCATGTCCACCCTCAATGAGAACGAGGTGGGCATCCATTTGTCATACGAAGCAAGTACCTCTGCAATACATTTCTTGGATCTGGAAATCACAGCTATCAACGGTCGATTGGAAACTAAAACTTTCTTCAAGGTCACTGACCGTAACGGTTACATCCCGATTGACAGCTGCCACCATACAGCATGGTTGAAATCAGTCCCTCGAAGTCAACTGATGAGAATCAGACGCAATTGCTCTCTTCTGCCAGACTACTACACACAAGCAGAGATCATTAAATCTAGGTTTGAGGAAAAGGGATATGATGGAGAACTTATCGATCAGGAGATCCAGAAAGTAGCCCATATCGATCGTTCATCTCTACTAGTGGAACAGCCCAAAAGACCTTTGGATGATAGACACAGATGGGCCTTCCTCACTAACTACTCCATCCAACACAAACAAGTAAAAAGTATTATCTCAAGACACTGGAAAATACTTAAGAACGACCGAATATTGGGCCCATTACTCCCCAACCAGGCTGGAGTAATCTATAAGGGTGCACCATCGATAGGGGGTAGAATCGCACCAGGGGTAGTAGACCCTCCGAAGATGCCATCTTTCTTCCATGACTTCAAAGGCTTCTACCCCTGCAGAAAATGCACAGTATGCAAACTCAATGTTTGTAAATCCCGCAAAATTGAAACTTTCAGGTCATCTATAACTGGAAGGGAATATAAGATGAAGCAATTTGCAACCTGCACCACAAAGTTTATAGTCTATCTCATCACTTGCCCTTGTGGCAAGCAGTATATAGGCCGAACTATCCGCAATTTTTCTATACGAGTGAACGAGCATATCACAGCCATACTAAAAGGACGCACCAATCATAGTGTCCCTAAACACTACTTACACCATCACAACCAAAATCCATCCGGAACGCAGTTCCAAATTATTGACAAATTTGTTCCACATTGGAGGGGTGAACCTAGCATCAGGGGGATCTCCAAACTTGAGACTCTTTGGATACATCTCATGAAGTGCTATGTGCCACATGGACTCAACGTCGAGTGGGACATCAACGCCTTTATAAATCAATCTTAGGAGTTGATGTCCCTACGCAGACCAACGACTTTCTTCCATGTTCACCATCCCTATTCCAATAGGGGACACCATCCCATTCAAACTGTCCAAGATTTTGAACTTTTTTTCCCATTAGATCTGGTTTGATGTTCCTATTCTTACATTGCACTATTGTATACCATCCTTATGCTGCTTGATGTAAATTTTACTTTGAGCCGAGTTTTTACCGCCCTTATTCTTCTAATTTTTTTGGAAGTGTGCTTCCCAAACGGAATATACACTTCCATGAATTAGTACCTTTGGGGATTTTATATGCAGATTGACGTTGGTCTGAGTCCATACTGCTCTCTCTGATCTTATATAAAATACTAGTTTTTTGTTTTTTGGATTGTATCTCTACCTGAAATATAGAGTACAATCCGTTTCTTACATACACTACCTCTACAATTACAGTTTGACGCTTCTTTCCTAGATACTTTCGTCTATGATGTTTGCTACCTGACCCATACTCAGATATCACTATCATTCACGAGTCTATATTTCACTTATATCACTTTACACTGGCCTCTGCTATACGATCCATCTGCACATTTCTGAGTGTTTTGTCAAGTTTTTTCTTTTCTCCACCACTTTACATTTATTCCTTTTTTATTGATGTATTGTCATTACTAGAATGATATGTTGTACAGTCACTAAGTTCCCATTACTTGTTTATACATGGAGAACTTTTCTGCCAATTCTTGCACAATATACATAATCACTTACTGTTTGAAAATTTTACATTTTGCTGTATGATGATTATCTATGAGAATAGTCTGTGAGGACTTCCGGGATCAAGCCCATATTATTAGACCTCTTAATACATGTCTGAATGAGACAGTAATCACCATGGATCGCCGCTATGCTTGCGGTCCATGGTGCGATCTGACAAGTCCTCACTTCCTGCTTCCTTTGATACGCAGGCAGAGAGCGTCCTATCGTCATTCATTCGGCTAGTACGTCATGTGACCGGCACGTGACCGCCAGGACGAATGGGATAGCTGCTCTGCCGATTGGGTACCAGGAGTGAGGCTTGGTTTTTGACCACCTCCGATTGGCCACAGAAACACCATGTGACGTTGTGTCACAAATGATGCTGCCGAACCCGGAAGTCATCTCGTGCAACAGCGCTAATCAGCTGTTACACCTCATTTCTGTTATATTATATAAAGCGCAGTTGTGTGGGGGGCTTATTCATACCCCAGCAGAAGCCTATGGAGGTGAAACGCGTCGGGTTCCTATGTTTACACCCCACCACCATCCACTGCGCTATTTTTTACTACTATTTTTATACTATTTGATGCAAGTTTTACTTTGAGCCGAGTTTTTACTGCCCTCATTTTGTAATTTTTGGAAGTATACTCCCCAATAAAGTGCTGCAACGCTTTTTACCAGTAAGGATTTACACTATGTGGAAGTTTTTTTCTTTCTCCTTTTTTCATCTACTGGCCCACGTGGCTGACGTTTGAGGAAACGGTCATTCGGCGACCGCAACCAAATCCTGGGGGCCCTGGATTCTATCCTGGCACACCATCCGAGAACGTCCGACAAGACCCTGCACCAGTCTCCACACAGATCTCCACTCCATACCGCTTGACGGTACAAGCTTGATTGACTCACCGCCAACGGCCTGTGAGCCCACCAGATCCGGTAAGGGCATTCTTGTGTCTTTTCTGCTTCGATGTTGGAACCATCCATATGAGCCAGGAACCTTCCCACATTTAAGGACCCGTAATCGTCCTATAGGAAGACGGCCTACGTCCAGATTCTTGTGGGACTTATTTGGGAGTGCTCCATCTGTCCTCCAAATTAACATTGTCCACTCATATATATCCCCTTATAGGGATTGTGACAACCCCCCCCACTTTTGTTTTGGTTTTAACCCCTATGTACTGTATTTTTGCATGGAACCATATACTTAGCCTACCAATATACCCTGGATTATTTAGTACATTTTTTTGCATGTCATATTAATATCACGGTTGTGTATGCATGTTTGCTTCCCAGTCACCTTATACGCCTCCTTCTTTGGGTTCCAACCCCAATGAACCAAATCTTTTTGTATGTAGAGCTGTTTATTTAGCATACTAAGACACCACATGGTACTATTTTTTTATGTTTTCACAATGTCATTTTGAATTATGGTTGTGTTTATATGATTGCTTCTTAAGCCATCCTATAGGTTGCTATCGAGCATTTCACTTCCTCATACATCTAAGTTTTTCTATTCTTACCTCATTCATTTTCTATTCACCCTTTTGGATGTCCCTTGAAAACATATAATTTCTTTTGGTTTCATAAACCCACACTATAATCGTTACCTGGTTTGTCTAACGATTACTATTACCTGACTAATATTCTCTATATCACTGTTCACTAGCGGCACACTTTTTTATTTTTATTTCTACTTGCAACGGTCAAATTGCTGTGTTGGCTGCTTTATAAGAGTTGGCGCAATTTCTACACCTTTTTTCCACATATGTAAAATTTTGCATGGATACAGGGATGCAAAAGTTGCATGTGTGTAAACCCATGTGTCTTAATCGATGAAACAAATTAAATGAGCTGGATTCACATGAGTCTACACATTTTTTACATCTGTGACCTCTATAATTGAGAACCTTCAAAAGGCAATAACAGATCTTCCCCATATATAAGCAGATCCGAAATACCAAATTGTACAGCATAAAAATAAAAATAATAACATATAAGAACAGACATTATGTCCCTTACGATTCATCTAGGAAGGCATTAACGTCTATCTCTACGTTGAGCCCTAAAGGGGCAAAAGTCTGTAGCTCATATGCCCAGAACATTTCGAGGCGAGATACTCCCCTTGTTTTAGCACCCCCTCTCCAGGGTGGTGTATATTTGTCGATAATGACAAACTGCGATCCCTCTGGATTCCCACCATGGAATTCCTTGTAATGTCTCGGGACCGTATGTTTGGGGTCTCTGCTTTTAATTAGGGCGATATGTTCCCCCACCCTAATCGAGAATGTCCTAGTAGTGCGGCCTATATATTGTTTAAGACAGGGGCAAGTGATGAGATACACTACATATCTCGTGCCACATGTGCAGAATGGTTTTATGGTGTATTTCTTTCCTGTCACTGTGGAGGCAAACTCGGTCACTTTGCGTGTTCTAACAGCATTATGCTGACATACCGTACATTTCCTACATGGAAAAAAGCCAGTCCAATCATGAAAGAAGGAAGGGTGGGTGGGGGGGTTTATAATGTTAGGGGCTATCCGTCCTTTTAAGGATGGTACACCCCTGAAGATAACATTAGCTTCTTCTGGGATAAGTGGTCCCAGAATGCTGTCTTGCTTTAGGACGCCCCAATGTTTCCTCATGATTTTTTTAATTTGTCTGTGCTGTGTTGAAAAAGTAGTTAACATGGCCCACCTAAACTTCCCGTCAGGTTCTCTCATGGGTTTGACTTCCAGTAGGGATTTCCTATCTACGTTGATAGCTCTTTGGATTTCCTGGTCTAGGCCATCGGTGTCATAACCCTTGTCCTCGAACCTAGATTTTAAAATCTTGGCCTGTTCAAGAAAAACCTACATTTCGGTGCAATTCCGTCGGAGTCTCAAAAACTGGCTCCGAGGAACCGCATTTAACCACGAGACATGATGACAGCTATCAACAGGAATGAACCCGTTGCGGTCTGTGGGTTTGAAATAGGTGCTGAATCTGAATTCCTTATTGATAATCTCTATCTGTAAGTCCAAAAAGTGGATTTTTGTTTCGCTGGCTTCATAAGACAAGGATATACCTCTGTCATTAGCGTTCAAACTCACGAAGAACTCATCAAGCGTCTCCATGGTACCATTCCATAGGAGGAGGATGTCGTCTATGTACCTGGTCCACAAAACTAGAGAATTGGTTTCATGGACATAGAGGACATCCTCCTCCCACTTGGCCATGAACAAGTTTGCGAGACTTGGCGCCAACTTCGCCCCCATGGCTACTCCCCGTTGTTGGAGATAAAAGTTATGGTTAAACCAAAAGTAATTGTGTTTTGCCGCGAACTCTAGTAACTCTACAAGATAATTGCATTGAAAAGCAGCCAAAGAGTGTTCCTGAGACAGAAAGTGCTTGACGGCATCAATGCCCTTATCGTGTGGTATGCACGTGTACAATGATGCCACGTCAGCCGTGGCCATGATATAGCCCTCCTGTAAAGTGACGTTCTCAAGGAGTCTAATTGTAGAGCTGGTGTCTTTCAGATATGAAGGTGTTTTCTTTACTAGAGGCTGTAGGAAAAAATCTATATATTTGCCTACTCTGGCAGTAATGGAATTTATACCACTTACAATTGGCCTACCGGGGGGGCAAACTGGATCCTTATGGACTTTCGGCAGATAGTATATAGTGGGGATTCGAGGTGCTGTGGGAATCAAAAAGTCTCTCTCTCTTTTGTTCAGGATCCTCGATTCATAGCCTTTTAAGACAAGCTGATGTAATTTTTGTTTATATTTGTGTGTAGGATTATTAGGTAGCACTTGATAAGTCCCTGGTTCGTTCAGAATGCGATGCATTTCTGTTTCATATTGGCTTTTATCCAAAATCACTATTCCCCCCCCTTTGTCTGCTGGGCGGACCACCAAATCTTTGCGTGCACACAAAGATTCCAAACCTCCTTTTAACAGTGGAGGATGGTGAGTACGTTTAATTGGTAATCTGGCTAAATCACTCAAGACAAGGTCCCTAAAAATTTTTACAGCAGGCGCTGTGGGGACTGGGGGGGAAAAAAGGGAGGGATTGGATAAACCGGAATGAACGGTTCCTGATGTGGCTGCCGGGTAGTCAGTACGGACCGGATTAGATACCAGATACCTCTGTATATTCACCTTACGGATGTATTTGTGAACGTCCATGAACGTATGGAACTTATCGAGTTTTTTAGGGGGGGCGTATTTGAGACCCTTGTCTAATAAAGATAATTCTGCCTCCGTGAGGGTTTGAGAGCTTAGGTTATAGACAAATTCCGAAAACTAATGTAACGAATGCAACGAATTTAACTAAACGAATTTAGTTAAATAACGAATCGAAACTAAACTAAACAAATTTTTTCATCCTGCACATGTCTACCTTAAACGCACAGCAAACATACTGGAGCTGTTGAAAACCTAGCCCAAACCTAATTCCAGCTAAGATGCTGTGTCAATGCTTGAACACTGTAGCTCACAAATTATTCCCATCCAATTCAATAGTGCTAAAGCAATTTTTCCAAAAAGAATAATGGGGGGGGGGGGGCGTTGCAGAGAACCAAATCTTCAAAGTGCATGCTGTGTAAAACAATTAGTAAAAAGCCAAATTAAATTATATCCATTATTTAATAGTATGGATGCCAGCAAGATGCCTCTTTCCATGCAGGCTGGCTTACCAGAAATTACTTTTACAGCTAAGTAGTGGCAGTGGCTATTGAGCAGTCACAGAGAACTGTGAGGAGTCTTGGAGAAGCCTGGTACCTGTTGGCACCAAAAGACAAACCCAGTGTGTCTGCACATACAGTGACAAGGGGACCCCTAAGAAGGGCCAAATCACAGAACCTAAGGAGCAACCTTGACTTTACTAGAGTTCCTGTAAGAGGAGATGGGATTGACAGCAGTCAACATCCAGGTTGTGGCCCTCTGACTTCCCTGAGCAGGCATTTACTGAGAGCAGATATGCAGCTAAGTTCCTGTCAGAATCATTGCAGTTCTGAGATGCTTGTATCAGAAGTCTGTAGGGTACACAGTCCAAACTAGTATGAGCGTTGGAGAACCACATAGTGGGGGAAAACTTTGGGTGCACAGGTGCTGGTAACGAGAGGCTCACTGGAAAACACAAGAAATAAAGCTGGTGCAGAGGATCAGGTAGCTGACTGGAGTGAACAGGGAGACAAAGTCACAGTGGCGTCACTAGGGAGGGCCAGAGGGGGCCATGGCCCCCCTACATTATATTGTGCCCCCCTATGTGCCCCCCAATAAAAAAAAATGGACACTGGGAATGCAGGGGACAGGTTTAGACTGAGCCGCCGTATTGCTGGCTCCGGCTCCTCCTCCATCTCCTGAGTCTACTCCCAGCCACTGGTTACTAGAGCCGCCTCGCATCTAGCAACCAGTGACGTCAGAGCTGGCATTGATAGTTCTCTGCCCTCCTTCCTCTCTTGCATGGAATGATGAGAGAGGAGACACAGCGGATCTTCTCCTTTTCCCCTCTTGTGCCTGCTTCGAGGGAAGTCAAGTGTGAAGCCAATGAGCACACACTTCCCATGGTACACACACAGGAGAGGGGAGAAGAAGCAGATCGGCTGTGTCTCCTCTCTCATCATTCTGTGCGAGAGAGGAAGGAGGGGAGAGAGAACTTGTCAATGCTGGCTCTGAGCTGTTGGGAACACTGATACAGGGGTGGCGCCAGGTGGGTGCTTTAACTCCCCCATAATTTCACATATAGCACCCCCATCGGCAGCTGCCTCAGGAAGATATTTACTGTAGCCTGGGTGTGCTGTTACCAGTAACACTCACTCCCCGCCCCTCAGACCGCCCCTGTGTGTATGGAGATCGCAAACAGCATGTTAGTTGCAGGGCTAGAGGATCTCAATCTCATTCCTGTGCCCCGTGCAGCATAAGGAGGGAGGGATCCTTTTAAGCACCCGATCAGTTTTATCCAATCAAGCTGTGCCTGTGCTACAACCCCTCCCACTTCCCCTGCCTGTTTTGATTTCAGGCAGCTCCAGAGGAAAAAGAAGCCAGGCCCCTCAACTTTCTAACTCCCATGTGAGTCTCTTTTTATGTATTCTTTATGGAGGGGAGAAGAAGGGTGAGCAGCAGCTTGCAGAGTGATAGGTGTGAGGTTTAGTGCAGGCAGTGTTCTCCATAGGGGGACAGGACAAGGGGAAAACATACTCTTATAAATTATATATGTTGTGATTATCAGGCTGTTAGATTCCCACATCAGAAGACAGAACACACAGACCTCATACATTGATTTATATCAGCAAAAATCATGTTTATTACAGAGACTTCTGTGACAGGAAGAAAGGAATCCATCAGGTCTATGTGTTCTTTCCCTTTCCCGTCTCTGCTAGCTCCATACTTAACCCTTTTGGCTCATGCACACTAGTTTTGCCCTCTGAAGAGCAATCAACATTTAGCAATCAACAAAACGCACACTGTTAGGATCATTTGGTTGGTTGCAGGCTGGTCAGTAAGTTGATCTGGGAATGTCTTTGGTTTTGTTTTGCATGCGTTGCCCTTCCATGTGCTCCTTGCTGCAAAGGCCAGTTATAGGTGAGGGCAGTGGCCATTTGTTGTACTGAAATTTGAAAGTGCAATACTTGCACTTTCAAATAAAAAATCTTTGAAAGGGTTTATGCACTATGGTAGATTTTATCTTTTATGCATATATTATGACTGCAGCTACGATGTGATGATGTCAGTTGGCAAGCCTTTGAAAATTGCAAAGCAGGTTATTCATTTGGAGCCAGTCAGAGTGGGATTGTGCTGCCGAATTACAATTAAGTGTGTTTGGGGCTATGTATTGTGGCTGCAGCCTCTGGTATCGCCCTGTATGCTCACAGTAGTGGTGGTGGCGGTGCACCAAAGTGGGTGTAAAGATCTCAAATATACAGATGAACTTTTGTTTTATTGCACATCACTTTATTTTTGGTGGAGGAACAATGAAATGGTGGCTAATAGCCATCAGGAGATCCGCTTTTGTTCGTAATGCATAAATGAATTTAATCTGATGGCTTCAAATTTATTCACTTATTCTAGTTATGTATGTATCACTTTGTTTGCACTCAGCACTTTTTATTCATTTTGCACAGCATGACATCGGCATGAATTAGCACATCTATTTAATATTTAGGTATTTCTCTAAGTGTTTGTTTATTCACACTGCAGTGTGCTGTTTTCTCCATGTTATTATCATTTTTTTAAAATATTTTAGTGAATTACCACTAAGCACTTTAGTTTCTATGCACATTTATCAGATTCTATCTAACCTATTTCTCTTAGGCCACTCCCACTGTTGTTTGTTCTCTTCATGCCCTAATGGGCACTGATAGGAGGCACCAATGGGCACTGATAGGAGGCAATAGAGGGAAACTGATAGGAGGAACTGATAGGTGGGATTGATGAGCACTGATGGGCAGCATTGGTGGGTGCTGATAGGCGGCACTGATGAGGAGGCACTGATAGGTGGCATTGATGAGCACTGATATACTGCACTGATAGGCACTGATAGTCTGCATTGATGAGCACTGATAGGCGGCACTGATGGGCATTGAGCACTAATAGGCAGCATCAATGGGGTCTGATAAGCTGCACTGGTAGGCAGCATTGATGAGCATGTAAGTTAGCCCAACATTAATAGAACAATTACATTCTTTAAATCTAAGTGGCCGCCTGCAGCTGCAATCTTCGGCTAACATCTCTCTTGCTAACAAGACATCTGGAGTGCATTCTATTCTTGGGAAAAGATTATATATATATATATATATATATATATGTATATATATATATATATATATATATATATATATATATATATATATATATATATATATATATATATATATATATATATATATATATACATATATATATATATATATATATATATATACATATATATATATACATATATATATATATATATATATACATATATATATATATATATATATATATATATATATATATATATATATATATATATATATTGCGTTTTATAGTTGGCCCCCCTACTTTTGTCCCTGTCCCCCCATGTGCCCCCCCTAAATATGAAAGCTGGAGACGCCACTGCACAGTCATGAATGGAGATCGGATGCTGGTAGGAATACACAGAGTTAGTGGAGCAGGATGCAGACTGGGGGCAGACTGGGGAACACAAGGATCACAGGATCATGCTCAGTGGCTCAGGGATACAGGCACAAGGTACAATTTGGGATGCACAGGGATCACAAGGCTGGATGCAGGTTAAAGTACTTGAGGATCACTGGAGAGACAAGTGGCACTGAGCAATGTTTGGGCCACAGAGGCAAAGCTTAGAGGCCCTGGGGATCACTGGAGAGATGAATAGGAGTGTGTGTGTGTGTGTGTGTGGGGGGGGTGTCCAACTACTAACATGTGGACCTGTTGTTCCAACACCAACTAACCTGCACATTAGCCCCTCAAGAAAGTGTCACCTTTGTGATTGGCCGCAACACCGGAGCAAGCAGGAAGCTGGCATTTATACACAAAGAGGAAGACCTAGCAGGAACAGGTGAGTGTAATAGTGGCCCTAAGACACTCTAAGACAAATCCACAAAGGCTAGCTTATAACATTTTGAAGCAAAATACCATTGAGGACAAAGGAAGGGGTGAAAGCTTGTTTATTATAATAAACCTGTCATAGAATAAATCCGTAGGCGTCTATCTCAAACCACTCTTTTTGTGAATGGTAGTTTCCCAAACTGTCATGCTCATGCTTTAGCTTTAATGTTTTCTCTGACACAAATCAAATATAGATATAGTATAACAAGTACCAACACTTTTCTGACATTTATTGATAGCATGCTTGTGCCAGGTTTGTGATCCAAAAGTACTGAAGCTAGGCACAGCCAGGAAACTGAAATTTTGCAGAAGGAGACCAGCAATGGCAGTTCCTATACTCCTTTCATAATATGTTGATAGGTTTGTAATTTAAAAGTGCAGACCAGGTAGGGTAACGTACATTTAAAGAAGGTTCTTTCTTTATCAGAGTAAAGAAGCTGGTGCCCAGGAAGAAATGTTGTGTGGGTAACTTTATTTGCAACTGGCCCTTATCCCCTCATTGGAAAATATTTTATTCTTTTCAATTTTTTTTCCAACATTTCAAAAAAGAGACCTCTCAAACCCAGCAATAGTCATGGACAATATATTAATAACTTATTTTAATGGAATATTACTTATGTGTAACGTATACCTATATATTTTCCTTTTACCACTCTAACGCAGGAAGCTTAAAATAGGTAGCATCAATGTCCCAGTTGTAAAAAAAAAAAAATGCTGAAAGGATTTGATGATAAATTTGCAGCCTGAAACTGGGAGATTTTGATAGTCAGCCTAACTGATCTATTAGACTTTCAGAGGAAACTAGACGACAGAAAGATGTGATGGGCCTTAACAAAAAAATATCAGTCTTGTCTGTTTTTCGGTTATCTGTCAGACATTAATATGAAAAGTTAAATGGATTTGAGTTCCTTCAGCAGAAAATAATTATGTGAACGGAAAGAGAGAAAAAACACAAAAACATCTGAAACACTTTTCTAATGTAATATATCATGAAGCTGGAGATATAATCTGAGAATGGGATGGGAGGTGTGCAAGCTGTTCATCTGCCTGTGCCAAAGATGAACGGAAGTTGACTGGGAAGCCCTCCAGCTTAGCAAGTGTCTTTACAGGATCATTGTGAACAAGAATACACTCTGGAGAGTTCCCCCTCCGAACGAAGAGTTCAGCAGCTTAAAATTCCTTTGTGGTTTTGATGTCTGCTTCAGCTAAACTTTAGATTTTAACATTACAATAGGTCAGATAAAAATGGCTTAATTGTATAGTTTCCACCATAGCTCATTACATTTACCTAATAAAACCCGAGGCTTAAAGCATCAAATGCCTTTAAAATTTGCAGCAGTGTTACTGTAATTGTTACTCAGCATTGCATGTTAATTAACCAAGAGACTATTTAACAAATGGAAAGGGAAAATAAATACATGTGTAGACCCCCTGTCCTAAACAGGGGCTACTAGTTACATTTAGTTTTTGGCTGGGGAGTAGTTAGCCCAGACTGATTGTGTAGTTGTTCACTTAATTTTTCCCTAAGCTCAGTTGGGTAGTGACATCTTACTGTTGCCATCAGTATTTGTTACTGGTACCACTGGCAATAGAATGAAGGTTCACAAACAGGACTGAGTTATGAATATTTATATTTTCTTCAGCCAACCCAGTGGGAGATTCAAGCCATTGATGCATGCTGAGGGGGGTATGGATATTTGGGACAGACCATGTGCTCTCTCTCTTCCCCCAGGCTAAGGCCTGGGGAAGTGCTGCTGCATGTGGCTCTGCCTTTGGGGTCAATAGAGTGTATGGAGCCTAATTGTGTGCTGGCAGTGGTCCTGGAGCTGTCCTGCCTGTTTATGAAGGAAGTTTTGCCAAGGAGAAGACCCAGGGAAGGACCCTTGCTGGAGAGAACCAGGAAGAAGGCTGGTCTCTCAGGAGGGCCTGGTGACTCACTTGGAGGCTGCATTAAGCCCAGGAAATGAAGAGAGAGCAAAGTCTGTGAACCAGATAAATTACTGTCTAAAGCCTTGCCGGGTTAAAGAATGTGGCATTGTGAAACTGGACATGGACCTGACGAGTCTGTAAGTGATCTGCTACAGTATCTGGGACCCCTAACCCTCACGTCCTTGACCATTCTGCAATAAATCTTTAAAAAGACAAAAATGACTGATGCCTGATGTTCATTCTCAATCCCCCATTTTAGCCATGGACACAGCCCTGGGGTGAAATGCTGGCCTCTGGAGGTGCCACCATGTTTCTGGGCAGTCAGGGTGGTGCTATACATGCAATAATAAACATATTGTGACCGGTTTACTAAAGAAGAGCTTGTTCACTTTGCAAAGGAATTATCACTTTAATGAGTGTGGTGAGAACGCACATTGCAAACAATACCCAATCACATGCAAGGAAAATTAAAAAAATAAATATTCCTTGCCTGCACATGAATGAATGATAGATTTTAATGCAGCTTCACCTTTTTTTACTAAGCTAAGTGAAAATTCCCTTGCTAAGTGAAAATTAATTTTGCAAAGTGAACATGCTTTACTTCTTTAGCAAATAAGCCTCACTATGTACTGAGACTCTAGCAGTAAAGACTGCTTCCAAGGACATTTATTAAAGACAACTGCAAAACATACTGGAAACTACCAAGTTTATAAAGACAAAAGGATAATCCGGAACAACTTTGCACTACCGGATCATCTGCTACAGTATCTGGGACCCCTAACCCTCATGTCCTTGACCATTCTGCAATAAATCTTTAAAAAGACAAAAGTGACTGACACCTTTCTCGATTACCTATTTTAGCCCTGGACACAGCCCTGGGGTGAAATTCTGGCTTCAGATTTTGGCCAATGCATTACACCTTTTTTAGATTATTAAGTCACTGAGGTGTTCTTTCGTCAGTTGCCTTCTGCATTTGCAAATTAATTAATGCCCATCTCTGAAAAAAAAACCCTAATGCCTCCAACCTCACCCTCGTTATTCACATAAAAAAAAAAAAAATCTAAGACAATTGTTTTATTTACACCTTAGCCTACCTAGTCTGGTAATGAAGACTAGTGATCAGAAACTTTTGTAAACTTCAGTATATAAAAACCATTGAACTTAAAGATCTGGTCACAGGTACAGTAAGTATAGTCCATGTTCAATGCATTAAATAAACTTGTATACCTTGCCCTAACAAGCTACCAATTTCTGCAACTAAGTTGACCTTAACCACTAGCCGACCAGGTCGGCTCATTCCTGCAAATCGCTGTAGGTGCACATAGGCACCTTTAAGGCTGATAGCAGGCACGCGCGTGCCGCTGCACGGTAGGGGACCTGATGTGCATGGCCGGCAGCCACGATGTCCGCCGGCCACCCGTGATCGTGGGCACGAGAGCCAGAATGGGGATGTGTGTGTGTAAACACACACATCCCCATTCTGACAGGAGAGGAGAGACAGATCTGCTGTTCCTACTAATCAGGAACAGCGATCTGTCTCCTCCTCTAGTCAGTCCCATACCCCCACAGTTAGAAACCCACATGAGGGAACACATTTAACCCATTGATCACCCCTAGCGTTAACCTCTTCCCTACCAGTGACATTTACACAGTAATCAGTGCATTTTTATAGCACTGATCGCTGTATAAATGTCAATGGTCCCAAAAAAGTGTCAAAAGTGTCCGATCTGTTCCGCTAAAAATCACAGATCACCGCCATTACTAGTAAAAAAATAAATAAAAATGCCATAAATCTATCCCCTATTTTGTAGACGCTATAACTTTTGCGCAAACCAATCAATATACGCCTATTGCAATTTTTTTTTACCAAAAATATGTAGAAGAATATATATCGAAAAGGTTGGAAATTAGGGCGCTCAAAACTTCATTATATCTAAAAAGTCTCTATACAAAAAGTCCAATCATACTGGTGATGGCGATGGTATGGAAAAATCTTCAACACTAATGGCTGCAGCTTGACAGAACGAAGCAAGATCTATGAAAACATAAACAAACAAAAGGCGCCTCTAAGTGTAGAAGAAAAACTGTTTTAATATCCCAACTGGGTTAAAAACACTTACAGGATGGAGGAATAAAACGGGCACATCATGGAAGTTGTAAAAAACAGCATTAGAAGGGGTCACGGCGGAGGGAAGTCTTCAGAATGATGGATGTATGACTCACTGGATCTATCACAGTCAGCAGCAGGATGAGACGCTGGAACACTGTAGGAGCGGGCGTCATCAGCGAGGAGAGGAGAAGGACCCAGAAGTGATGTCAAATGCTGAGAGACTCTGTAACCAGCCTGGACCGCAGCGCAGAGCGGAGGATGTGAGGTCATAAGAAAGGGACGCGTTTCGGAACTCTGGACGGTTCCTTTGTCAACCTATGACCATAGCAGTGACTGGAGGCAATATATATACTAGCGATGGGCCGGCCGTGGGCGGGTACAACAAAAGACAACAGGAAATGGACATAGTAAGATATGGAACTAAAATTAAAAATTAAAAATAGCATTCTGGAGAAAGATTTGGTGTATAGAGGATTATATGGCAATAGACAGAACAGTGACAGCATAAATGAAAGACGTTGAAAAAATAAAAGAATAAAAAGGCATATATATGAAAAAGGTCTGTGGCAATCAGTAATAAAACGTGGATATGCATGAACCAATGCGTTGTGCAAGCTTATGGATTGTGTTTAAGCGTGCACACACATGTATAAGCATAGTTAAAAAGTTGAAAACTGAAAAATACATATATATGGAAATCAGTAATAAAATGTAAATATGCATAGGGCAATGTGTGGTGTAGGCTTATGGATAGAGTTTATGCTTGCACACACATGTGTATATGCATATACAAGAACGTATACACTGGATGACCAAATTGGTCAGTGACATATTGGTGTTACAATATGTGACAAAGTCAGAAAATGTGGGTGCGTTGCCATCCCTGATGATGATCACATCGTCTATATATCGGCCATAGAAGACGATGTGAGAGGAAAAGGGGTTATTGTGGCATATGTATTGGTGTTCCCAATGCCCCATAGTAAGGTTGGCATATGAGGGTGCAAAATTTGCCCCCATAGCTGTCCCATTTACCTGGAGGAAAAAATCATTATCAAACTTAAAATAATTGTGGGTGAGGCAGAAGGAAGTAGCCTCAACAATGAAGGAGGCTTGTCTTGGATTAAGCATGGGATCTTGACATAAGAAAAACTGTAGGGCATTGAGGCCCACTTCATGTGGTATAGAAGTGTACAAAGATTGTACATCTAGGGAGGCCCAGTGGTAACTGGGCTCCCAAGAGTACGTGGATAGGAACTCTAACAAGTGAACGCCATCTCTAATGTAAGACTGAAGAGATTGAGCAAGTGGTTGGAGGAACTGGTCTATGTATTGTGAAAAGCCACTGCTGATACTGTCCATGGCCACCACGATTGGTCGTCTGGGGGGATTTTTTGGATCCTTGTGCACCTTGGGCAGGTGATAGAAATATGGTGTGAAATGTACCTCCTTAACCAGGAATGAGGCTTCTTGTTGAGTGATAATGTGGTCACTCAATGCTTTTTTGACAAGAGAAGTAGCTTCAAGGGTGAAATACGGCAATGGATCTTTATTAAGTCTGATATATGTATTGGTGTCGGATAGCAGTCGAGTGGCTTCCGAGACGTAGTCAACCCAATTTTGTATGACTATGCCTCCTCCTTTATCCGCACTTTTGATAACCAAATCAAAATTGTTGGTTAATGTGTCAAGGGCTCTTTTTTCGCAGTAGGTAAGGTTCAAAGTAGCTTTTTTGTTGTTACAATTTTTATTTTTGGCTAGATTGCACAAATCTTGTATTTCCGCATGGACAATGCGATAAAACGCATCAATGCACAAGCCTTTTGAGTGAGTGGGATAAAACACAGATGTGGGTCTGAAGGTGGTATTCTGAATAGGCAGAGAAGTCATTAGATGTTGTGTGTATAATGAATAATCAATCTCAGATCCATCTGGGCGAGGAGATTGGGTGAAAGGATGGCTATATAGTTCCTCTAAAGTGAAAAGGGGATCACGTTCTACATCAATATCAATATCAATATATGATATCAATATCAATATATGAACAATCTATACATCAGATACAAATTGTGTTTTCCCACATTGCAGAACTAACTTCCCATTTACCATCCATCTGGTTGTCCATCATCACCAAAAAAACCCATAAGAGGGAAGACATTCTTATCAAACACAAGTTGGGGAAATTTAGTAGGGATCTGAAAGATTATAGCAGCAACAGGATTTTTTCCTGGAAACACAGATCCACTTATGATCTTCCATCCCTTATGGACATTAATCCATTTGCCACCGTTGTCCCTCAGAAAATAACCCCTCCTAAAAAAACACCCATTTCCAAACCAACCAAATCCACCATCATACATAATAACAATATCAATACCATCATTCCTTCACCCATATTGCCAGTCCCATCACCTACTGGTAATTCAGATCCTGGTCAGTCGCAACAAGAGGTGTCTACAGCCTCCATCTGTATTGCACCAAATGTGCCCCTTAACATCTTGGATGATCCTCCTGTGACCACTTGTTTATTCATGACCACTGATATCCATAATAATGTTTCTGCTAGTCCAGCACTCACTCCCTCTAGACTTACAGATAGAGAATCTTCCATTCCATCAGTCTCTTTTGGTCCTAATTCTCTCCTAGTGACACCTATTGCTACCATCCATCCTTCTGATCTTACTGCGGTCCCTTTTTTAACATTCGACCTTCCCCGGGCCAAACCTCAAAAAAGAAAATACGAAGGAGAGGCTGCCCAAGCCTAGACTTCAGCAAAAAGAGAGCACTGTCAAAATCTTCAACCTCTCCACCCATGCTCTAACTAAAGATGAAATTTCTTTGCTTAGTCGAGGTTTAAATTTTGCACCATCTGCTCAACCGAATCCCTTTCTTCTTTTTAAAGATTTGAATAAATTTGTTCGTCGCCTCACTCTGAAGAGATTTTTCAATATTCAGTCCTCCAAACATCGGTCGTATACGGACCCTAATGTAGTGGACTTGGCATGTAACAGCACTGATATTGATGTAGAACGTGATTCCCTTTTCACTTTAGAGGAACTATATAGCCATCCTTCCACCCAATCTCCTCGCCCAGATGGATCTGAGATTGATTATTCATTATACACACAACATTAATGACTTCTCCGCCTATTCAGAATACCACCTTCAGACCCACATCTGTGTTTTATCCCACTCACTCAAAAGGCTCATGCATTGATGCGTTTTATCGCATTGTTCATGCGGAAATACAAGATTTGTGCAATCTAGCCAAAAATAAAAATTGTAACAACAAAAAAGCTACTTTGAACCTTACCTACTGCGAAAAAAGAGCCCTTGACACATTAACCAACAATTTTGATTTGGTAATCAAAAGTGCGGATAAAGGAGGAGGCATAGTCATACAAAATAAGGTTGACTACGTCTCGGAAGCCACTCGACTGCTATCCGACACCAATACATATATCAGACTTAATAAAGATCCATTGCCGTATTTCACCCTTGAAGCTACTTCTCTTGTCAAAAAAGCATTGAGTGACCACATTATTACTCAACAAGAAGCCTCATTCCTGGTTAAGGAGGTACATTTCACACCATATTTCTATCACCTGCCCAAGGTGCACAAGGATCCAAAAAATCCCCCCGGACGACCAATCGTGGCGGCCATGGACAGTATCAGCAGTGGCTTTTCACAATACATAGACCAGTTCCTCCAACCACTTGCTCAATCTCTTCAGTCTTACATTAGAGATGGCGTTCACTTGTAATGCCCCGTACACACGGTCGGATTTTCCGACGGAAAATGTGTGATAGGACCTTGTTGTCGGAAATTCCGACCGTGTGTAGGCTCCATCACACATTTTCCATCGGATTTTCCGACACACAAAGTTTGAGAGCAAGATATAAAATTTTCCGACAACAAAATCCGTTGTCGGAAATTCCGATCGTATGTACACAAATCCGACGGACAAAGTGCCACGCATGCTCAGAATAAATGCAGAGATGAAAGCTATTGGCCACTGCCCCGTTTATAGTCCCGACGTACGTGTTTTACGTCACCGCGTTTAGAACGATTGGATTTTCCGACAACTTTGTGTGATCGTGTGTATGCAAGACAAAAAAAAAAATCCTAGGATTTTGTTGTCGGAATGTCCGAACAAAGTCCGACCGTATGTACGGGGCATTAGAATTCCTATCCACGTACTCTTGGGAGCCCAGTTACCACTGGGCCTCCCTAGATGTACAATCTTTGTACACTTCTATACCACATGAAGTGGGCCTCAATGCCCTACAGTTTTCCTTATGTCAAGATCCCATGCTTAATTCGAGACAAGGCTCCTTCATTGTTGAGGCTACTTCCTTCTGCCTCACCCACAATTATTTCAAGTTTGATAATGATTTTTTCCTCTAGGTAATTGGGACAGCTATGGGGGCACATTTTGCATCCTCATTAGGGATGAGCTTCGTGTTCGAGTCGAACCCATGTTCGACTCGAACATCGGCTGTTCGGTCGTTCGCCGAATTGCGAACGATATGGGCCGTTCGCGCCAAATTCGTGTGGCGCGTCACGGCCCATAATTCACTGCGGCATCGCAGTGCATTGCTGGCTGATGATTGGCCAAGCATGCACTATGACCCGCATGCTTGGCCAATCACAGCGCCGTCAGTAGAGAGAGCTGTAATTGGCCAAAGCCAGGGTGGCTTTGGCCAATTATGGCTCAGGGGATTTAGTACACACCCCACACTATATAAGGCCGCCTGCACGGCGGCCCTGTGTAGTGTGTGTTCCGGTGTGCTGAGAGATAGAGAGAGAGAGAGACAGTGTCATTTGATTTGAGTTAGATAGATTAGGCAGAACAGTCAGTCAGTTAGCTGCACTTACAGTGTATTGTGTATATATATGCATCCCAGGTGTTGCATATATATATATATATACACTGTATTCAGTTTAGCTAGATCCGTTCCTGTTATCTTCTATCTAGACTATTTACATTTAGTGCAGTGTGTCCTGCTCACAGTGTTCAGCTAGATCCGTTCCTGCTATTTACATTTAGTGCAGTGCGTCCTGCTCACAGTGTTCAGCTAGATCCGTTCCTGCTATTTACATTCAGTGCAGTGCGTCCTGCTCACAGTGTTCAGCTAGATCCGTTCCTGCTATTTACATTCAGTGCAGTGCGTCCTGCTCACAGTGTTCAGCTAGATCCGTTCCTGCTATTTACATTCAGTGCAGTGCGTCCTGCTCACAGTGTTCAGCTAGATCCGTTCCTGGTATTTACATTTAGTGCAGTGCGTCCTGCTCACAGTGTTCAGCTACATCCGTTCCTGCTATTTACATTCAGTGCAGTGCGTCCTGCTCACAGTGTTCAGCTAGATCCGTTCCTGGTATTTACATTTAGTGCAGTGCGTCCTGCTCACAGTGTTCAGCTACATCCGTTCCTGCTATTTACATTCAGTGCAGTGCGTCCTGCTCACAGTGTTCAGCTAGATCCGTTCCTGCTATTTACATTCAGTGCAGTGCGTCCTGCTCACAGTGTTCAGCTAGATCCGTTCCTGCTATTTACATTCAGTGCAGTGCGTCCTGCTCACAGTGTTCAGCTAGATCCGTTCCTGGTATTTACATTTAGTGCAGTGCGTCCTGCTCACAGTGTTCAGCTACATCCGTTCCTGCTATTTACATTCAGTGCAGTGCGTCCTGCTCACAGTGTTCAGCTAGATCCGTTCCTGCTATTTACATTCAGTGCAGTGCGTCCTGCTCACAGTGTTCAGCTAGATCCGTTCCTGCTATTTACATTCAGTGCAGTGCGTCCTGCTCACAGTGTTCAGCTAGATCCGTTCCTGGTATTTACATTTAGTGCAGTGCGTCCTGCTCACAGTGTTCAGCTAGATCCGTTCCTGCTATTTACATTCAGTGCAGTGCGTCCTGCTCACAGTGTTCAGCTAGATCCGTTCCTGGTATTTACATTTAGTGCAGTGCGTCCTGCTCACAGTGTTCAGCTACATCCGTTCCTGCTATTTACATTCAGTGCAGTGCGTCCTGCTCACAGTGTTCAGCTAGATCCGTTCCTGCTATTTACATTCAGTGCAGTGCGTCCTGCTCACAGTGTTCAGCTAGATCCGTTCCTGCTATTTACATTCAGTGCAGTGCGTCCTGCTCACAGTGTTCAGCTAGATCCGTTCCTGGTATTTACATTTAGTGCAGTGCGTCCTGCTCACAGTGTTCAGCTACATCCGTTCCTGCTATTTACATTCAGTGCAGTGCGTCCTGCTCACAGTGTTCAGCTAGATCCGTTCCTGCTATTTACATTCAGTGCAGTGCGTCCTGCTCACAGTGTTCAGCTAGATCCGTTCCTGCTATTTACATTCAGTGCAGTGCGTCCTGCTCACAGTGTTCAGCTAGATCCGTTCCTGGTATTTACATTTAGTGCAGTGCGTCCTGCTCACAGTGTTCAGCTAGATCCGTTCCTGCTATTTACATTCAGTGCAGTGCGTCCTGCTCACAGTGTTCAGCTAGATCCGTTCCTGCTATATACATTTAGTGCAGTACGTCCTGCTCACAGTGTTCAGCTAGATCCGTTCCTGTTATCTTCCTACTGACAGGCAGGCTTGTCTGGTTACAGTATATAAAGCTACCTGAAGAAAATTACAGGTGTTCTTTTTGATCCTATTAGTACCACGGTCAGGCAGCTAGACTATTTACATTTAGTACAGTGTGTCCTGCTCACAGTGTTCAGCTAGATCCGTTCCTGTTATCTTCCTACTGACAGGCAGGCTTGTCTGGTTACAGTATATAAAGCTACCTTAAGAAAATTACAGGTGTTCTTTTTGATCCTATTAGTACCACGGTCAGGCAGCTAGACTATTTACATTTAGTACAGTGCGTCCTGCTCACAGTGTTCAGCTAGATCCGTTCTTGCTATTTACATTCAGTGCAGTGCGTCCTGCTCACAGTGTTCAGCTAGATCCGTTCCTGGTATTTACATTTAGTGCAGTGCGTCCTGCTCACAGTGTTCAGCTAGATCCGTTCCTGCTATTTACATTCAGTGCAGTGCGTCCTGCTCACAGTGTTCAGCTAGATCCGTTCCTGCTATATACATTTAGTGCAGTACGTCCTGCTCACAGTGTTCAGCTAGATCCGTTCCTGTTATCTTCCTACTGACAGGCAGGCTTGTCTGGTTACAGTATATAAAGCTACCTTAAGAAAATTACAGGTGTTCTTTTTGATCCTATTAGTACCACGGTCAGGCAGCTAGACTATTTACATTTAGTACAGTGCGTCCTGCTCACAGTGTTCAGCTAGATCCGTTCCTGTTATCTTCCTACTGACAGGCAGGCTTGTCTGGTTACAGTATATAAAGCTACCTGAAGAAAATTACAGGTGTTCTATCCCAGCTTAGTGCAGCTACAGGCCATTAGTATGTCTGGAAGGCCAAGAAGGAGAGGCAGACAGTCACAAGCCAATAAGAGAGGGCAAGCAGGCTCTGTGTCTAGTGCTGGTCGTGGAGACGGTGCATCCTCATCAGCACGTGGCCATGGGACACGCTTGGCCTTTTTTTCGGCAGCTGGCCGTGTTGAGCCGCAACATGCGGAAGACTTGGTCGAGTGGATGACCAAGCCGTCCTCATCCTCCTCATCCTCTCTCACCCATGCCCAGGGTGCTTTGTCTGGCAAAGCAGCGGCCTCTTCCCTCAGCTCAATGTCATCAGTGACTCCTTCCCTAGCTCCACCATGTCCTCATGAGGATTCCCTCGAACTGTTTGACCACAGTGTTGGGTACATGCTCCAGGAGGATGCCCAGCGTTTGGAAGGCTCTGATGATGATACTGAGCTCAATGAAGGCAGTAACATGAGCACGGACAGAGGGGGTGCCCAAGAAGGACAGCAATCTGGCAGTCATGCTCCCCCTGCTGCAGCATACTGCCAGGTTTGCTCCAGTGATGAGGAGGGAGGGGATGATGAGGTCACTGACTCAACGTGGGTGCCTGATAGGAGAGAGGAGGAGGAGGAGGAGGAGGAGGAGGTGGCACATCACCAACTAGGCAGGATGCCCTCCAGGGGCCAGCCTAAGGGCAGCACATTGACTGCATCACACCCCAAAGCTCCACATGTGCAGGGCGCTGCAGTCTCTGCGCGTTATTCAAAAAGTTCTTTGGTGTGGGCCTTTTTTGAGACGAGTGCATCAGATCGCACCGCTGCTATTTGCAACATATGTCTCAAGCGTATCTCGCGTGGCCAAAACATCTCCCGCTTGGGTACCACATGCTTGACCAGACATATGTTGACCTGCCATGCAGTTCGTTGGCAAGCGTATCTAAAAGACCCACACCAAAGAACAAAGAGGATCTCTCCTTGCTCCTCATCAGCTGAGATTTCCAACCCCACTAGACCTTCAGTCCTCTCTGAGACCTGCAGTGAGAGGAATGAAGGTGTAGAATTAGGTGTGTCACAGCCAAGTACTTGTGGGCAATCTGCTTTTGGTACACCGACGTCAGATTGTACCAGGCAAATTTCCCTGCCCCAGCTGCTGCACCGCCGAAAGAAGTTTGCTCCCAGCCATCCACATGCCCAGCGGTTGAATGCTAGCTTGGCAAAATTGCTAGCACTTCAACTGCTGCCTTTTCAGTTGGTAGACTCTGCCCCCTTCCGTGAGTTTGTGGAATGTGCGGTTCCTCAGTGGCAGGTACCCAAACGCCACTTTTTCTCACGGAAGGCGATTCCGGCTCTCTACCGGCATGTGGAAGGCAATGTCCATGCCTCGCTGGACAGGGCGGTCAGCGGTAAGGTGCATATTACCGCTGACTCATGGTCCAGCAGGCATGGACAGGGACGTTACTTAAGTTTCACGGCGCATTGGGTGACTCTGCTGGCAGCTGGGAAGGATGCAGGACAAGGTGCAGTAGTGTTGGAGGTTGTTCCGCCACCACGCCTCCAAAATGCTGATTGTGACACACCTCTCTCCTCCACCCCCTCCTCTTCTTCTTCCTCCATGGCCTCTTCCTCGGAACCAGCGGTGCTCCGTAGGCGTTTAAGGGGCTACGCAAGTACGCAGGCCAAAAGATGCCATGCGGTGCTTGAGCTGGTGTGCTTGGGGGACAGGAGCCACACTGGGGCAGAGGTTCTGTCAGCTCTGCAGGGGCAGGTTCAGAGGTGGTTGACGCCACGCCAACTTAAGGCAGGAATGGTGGTTTGCGACAATGGCACCAACCTCCTCTCTGCCCTCCGACAGGGACAACTGACCCATGTGCCCTGTTTGGCTCACGTCCTTAACTTGGTGGTGCAGCGGTTCTTGGGCAGGTACCCGGGCTTACAGGATGTCCTGAGGCAGGCCAGGAAAGTCTCTGTGCATTTCCGCCGGTCATATAATGCCAGTGCTCGGCTGACGGACCTCCAAAAGGAGTTTAACCTGCCCAAGAACCGCCTAATCTGTGACATGCCCACCAGGTGGAACTCGACGTTGGCCATGCTGCAGCGGCTGCACACGCAGCAGAGGGCCATCAATGAGTACCTGTGCGACTATGGCACCAGGACAGGGTCAGGGGACCTTGGTTTTTTTTCCCCACGCCAGTGGGCCATGATCAGGGATGCATGCACTGTCCTGTCACCATTCGAGGAGGCCACGAGGATGGTGAGCACTGACAGTGCATGCATCAGTGACACTGTCCCCCTTGTCCACCTGTTGGAGCACACGCTGCGTGGAATAATGGACAGGGCACTTGAGGCAGAACAGAGGCAGGAAGAGGAGGACTTCCTTAGCTCTCAAGGCCCCCTTTATTCAGACAGTGTTCCTGCGTGCCCGCCGATCACACAGGAAGAGGACGAGGAGGAGGAGGAGGAGGAGGAAGATTGTGTCAGTATGGAGGTGGAGCCTGGCACTCAGCATCAGCAGCAGTCTTTAAGGGATCAGTCCCAAGGAACACATGGACTTGTACGTGGCTGGGAGGAGGTGGCTGCGGACGTTGTTGTCCTTAGTGACCCAGAGGACTCCGGACCGAATGCCTCAGCAAACCTACGCTGCATGGCCTCCCTGATCCTGCAAAGCCTGCGTAAGGATCCTCGTATTCGTGGTATCAAGGAGAAGGACCAATACTGGCTGGCAACCCTCCTTGATCCACGTTACAAGGGTAAGGTTGCGGACCTTATCTTGCCATCGCAGAGGGAGCAGAGGATGAAACATCTTCGGGAGGCCTTGCAGAAAGGTCTGTGCAACGCGTTCCCAGAGACTGGGAGGTTACAAACTCCTGTTTCTGGACAACGTGTTGCTGAGGCTTCGGTCAGTCAAAGAAGGAGCGGTGGAGAAGGTGGCCGTCTGACCGATGCGTTCAGACAATTTTTTGGTCCGCAGCCCCAAGGTATGATCGGTTCCAGCAACCATCGCCAGCGTCTGTTTTACATGGTGCAGGAATACCTAGGGGCAAGATCAGACTTGGACACCTTTCCCACCGAAAATCCTCTGGGTTACTGGGTCTTGAGGATGGATCACTGGCCAGAGCTTGCACAGTATGCAATTGAGCTACTGGCCTGTCCTGCATCCAGCGTTCTTTCGGAACGCACATTCAGTGCTGCTGGAGGCGTGGTAACCGATCACAGGGTGCGTCTGTCCACCGACTCGGTCGATCGGCTGACCTTCATAAAAATGAATCAGTCTTGGATCACCACCAGCTACCAAGCACCTGATGCAGATGTAACCGAATAATTTTTTTTGAAATCTCAGATCCCTTCAAAGACTGCCTATGCTGATGCTGAGTGACTATCCCTGAGTAATTATCCTCTTCCTCCTCAATCATCACGCTGATAGCTTGTAAGAACATTTTTGGTTCTGGGCGCCACCACCAGTGCCTAAGGCACAATTTTTCAGCCCCTGTTTAACAGGGGCGTGTAATTACAATTTTTGATGCAATACTTTGCAGCAGGGCTTGTTCCTGCGTTTCAACTAGAGTGTCTGTGAGGGGTTGCAGTGTTGTGGCACCAGCACCAGTGCCTAAGACCCAATTTTTCTGCCCCTGTCTAACAGGGGCGTGTAATTACAATTTTTGATGCAATACTTTGCAGCAGGGCTCGTTCCTGCGTTCCAACTAGAGTGTCTGTGAGGGGTTGCAGTGTTGTGGCACCAGCACCAGTGCCTAAGGCCCAATTTTTCTGCCCCTGTCTAACAGGGGCGTGTAATTACAATTTTTGATGCAATACTTTGCAGCAGGGCTCGTTCCTGCGTTCCAACTAGAGTGTCTGTGAGGGGTTGCAGTGTTGTGGCACCAGCACCAGTGCCTAAGGCCTAATTTTTCAGCTCCTGTTCAACAGGGGCATGTAATTACAATTCTTGATCTAATATTTCACAGCAGGGCCCTGTGAGGGCTTACAGTGTTTTGGCCACAGCAACACCTAAGGCCCAAATTTCTGCTGAGTATATAGGGCAGGACCCTACTTTCAAACATCTAACTTACAAACGACTCCTACTTGCAAACGGAAGGAGACAACAGGAAGTGAGATGAAATCTACCCCTAAGGAAGGGAAATTCTCTCCTGTAAGAGTTAATATGGGAAAACAATTTCTCCTTTCCACTGATGCTTTCCAATCCTTGTTCCACAAAAAAACCCAAATTTTCAAAAAACATTTTTCATTGGGACAAAAAAGTGAGGTGAAATCTTCTGAAGAGGAGGAAAGACGCAAAACAAATGTCACAGGGGTGATAACCCTTCCCTATGTTTTCCAAAAAGCTTAGAAAAGATTTTTTGGCTGGAGCTAAACACATTAAAAATGTTCAAAATTACAAACAGATTCTACTTAACAACAAACCTACAGTCCCTGTCTTGTTTGCACCGCCTGAATACTGCTGTTCAGAGTATATAGGGACCTTTCCTTATTTTAATTTGGGTGCGGGGTTCCCCTTAATATCCATACAAGACCCAAAGGGCCTGGTAATGGACTGGGGGGTACCCATGCCGTTTGTCTCACTGATTTTCATCCATATTGCCATGACCCGACATGACATTAAACCCGCAAGCAGTTTTAAATGAGATTTTTTCCTTTAAAAATGACATTTGGTGCAGGGACTGTTCTAAACATGGGAAACACGCGTCACTTTACAGGCATACTATAGACACCCCCCAGGTACGATATTTAAAGGAATATTTCACTTTTTTTTTTTTACTTTAAGCATCATTAAAATCACTGCTCCCGAAAAAACGGCCGTTTTTAAAAGTTTTTTTTGCATTGATACATGTCCCCTGGGGTAGGACCCGGGTCCCCAAACCCTTTTTAGGACAATACCATGCAAATTAGCCTTTAAAATGAGCACTTTTGATTTCGAACGTTCGAGTCCCATAGACGTCAATGGGGTTCTAACGTTCGTGCGAACTTGCGGTCCGTTCGCGGGTTCTGGTGCGAACCGAACCGGGGGGTGTTCGGCTCATCCCTAATCCTCATATGCCAACCTTACTATGGGGCATTGGGAACACCAATACATATGGCACAATAACCCCTTTTCCTCTCACATCGTCTATGGCCGATATATAGACAATGTGATCATCATCTGGGATGGCAGCGCACCAACATTTTCTGACTATGTCACATATTGTAACACCAATAATATGGGCCTAACATTTACCTCTGTCATTGACCAAAATAGACTAGCTTTCCTGGATCTTGAACTTTTTTGGGTTGGTAAGGAGATACACACAAAAAATTACACTAAGCCTACAGCTGGAAACTCATTCCTCCCCTGCAACAGCTGTCACCACCCTTTATGGCTGAATAATGTACCTAAGAAACAGTTTTGTCGACTGAAAAAGACTGTACCTTGAGTGAGGACTATGACATCCAGAGTGAAATCCTTAAAGAGAAATTTCTTGAAAAAAGTCTTCCCTGCTAATCTTGTAGGAACAGCTTATCTGCAATATAAAAATGCATCTTCTGTAGAAAATTCTCTTCCTCGTTCCAACATTCAGATGAACAACTTACGCTTTATCACTCACTTCCATTCTCGACACAAGCAGATGGAAAATATTGTGAAGAAACACTGGCCCATATTACTTCAAGATGAGCATCTTCTTTCTGTCCTGCCAAATAGACCCCAATTTGCCTACAGATAGGGATGAGCCAAACACCCCCGGTTCGGTTCGCACCAGAACCTGCAAACGGACCGAAAATTCGCACGAACGTTAGAACCTCATTGACGTCTATGGGACTCGAACGTTCGAAATAAAAAGTGATCATTTTTAAGGCTAATTTGCATGGTATTGTCCTAAAAAGGGTTTGGGGACCCGGGTCCTGCCCCAGGGGACATGTATCAATGCAAAAAAAACTTTAAAAAACGGCCGTTTTTTCGAGAGCAGTGATTTTAATGATGCTTAAAGTAAAAAAAAGTGAAATATTCCTTTAAATATTGTACCTGGGGGATGACTATAGTATGCCTGTAAAGTGGTGCGTGTTTCCCGTGCTTAGAACAGTCCCTGCACAAAATGTCATTTTTAAAGGAAAAAAACTCATTTAAAACTGCTTGAGGCTTTAATGTAATGTCGGGTCCTGGCAATATGGATGAAAATCAGTGAGACAAACGGCAAACAGGCGGTGCAAACAAGACAGGGACTGTAGGTTTGTTGTTAAGTACAATCTGTTTGTAATTTTGAACTGGTACATTTTTAACGTGTTTTGCTCCAGCCAAAAAATCTATTTTAAGCTTTTTGGAAAACATAGGGAAGGTTTGCTGTCTGTGCTCCTCTTCAGAAGATTTCACCTCACTTTTTTTCCCAATGACAATTTTTTAAAAAAAATTTGGTTTTTTTTGTGAAACAAGGATTGGTGATAAAGCATCAGTGGAAAGGAGAAATGTTTTTCCCATATTAACTCTAACAGGAGAGAATTTCCCTTCCTAGGGGTAGATTTCATCTCACTTCCTGTTGTCTCCTTCCGTTTGCAAGTAGGAGTCGTTTGTAAGTTGGATGTTTGAAAGTAGGGGCCTGCCCTATATACTCAGCAGAAATTTGGGCCTTAGGTTTTGTTGTGGCCACAACACTGTAAGTCCTCACAGGGCCCTGCTGTGAAATATTAGATCAAGAATTGTAATTACATGCCCCTGTTGAACAGGGGCAGAAAAATTGGGCCTTTGGTGGTGGTGGTGCTGGTGCCACAACACTGTAAGTCCTCACTAGGGATGAGCTTCGTGTTCGAGTCGAACCCATGTTCGACTCGAACATTGGCTGTTCGGTCGTTCGCCGAATTCCGAACGTTATGGGCCGTTCGCGCCAAATTCGTGTGACGCGTCACGGCCCATAATTCACTGCGGCATCGCAGTGCATTGCTGGCTGATGATTGGCCAAGCATGCACTATGACCCGCATGCTTGGCCAATCACAGCGCCGTCGGTAGAGAGAGCCGTAATTGGCCAAAGCCAGGGTGGCTTTGGCCAATTATGGCTCAGGGGGTTTAGAACACGCCCCACACTATATAAGGCCGCCTGCACGGCGGTCCTGTGTAGTGTGTGTTCCGGCGTTGAGATACATAGATAGACAGAGCAACAGTGTCATTTCATTTGAGTTAATTAGATTAGGCAGGACAATCAGTGAGTTAGCTGCACTTACAATGTATTGTGTATATATATGCATCCCAGGTGTTGCATATATATATATATATATATATATACACTGTATTCAGTTTAGCTAGATCCGTTCCTGTTATCTTCTTACTGACAGGCAGGCTTGTCTTGTTACAGTATTTACAGCTACCTGAAGAAAATTGCTGGTGTTCCTTTGATCCTATTAGTACCACAGTCAGACAGCTAGACTATTTACAGTTAGTGTAGTGCATCCTGCTCACAGTGTTCAGCTAAAACTACAAGTTAGTGTAGTGAGACCTCTGCACAGTGTTCATCTAAAGCTACAAGTTAGTTTTTTGCGAGCTCTGCACAGTGTTCATCTAAAGCTACAAGTTAGTGTAGTGCGTCCTGCTCACAGTGTTCAGCTAAAACTACAAGTTAGTGTAGTGAGACCTCTGCACAGTGTTCATCTAAAACTACAAGTTAGTGTTGTGCGTTCTGCTCACAGTGTTCAGCTAAAACTACAAGTTAGTGTAGTGAGACCTCTGCACAGTGTTCATCTAAAGCTACAAGTTAGTGCAGTGCGTCCTGCTCACAGTGTTCAGCTAAAACTACAAGTTAGTGTGGTGCGTCCTCCTCACAGTGTTCAGCTAAACCAACAAGTTATTTTTTTGCGAGCTCTGCACAGTGTTCATCTAAAGCTACAAGTTAGTGTAGTGCGTCCTGCTCACAGTGTTCAGCTAAAACTACAAGTTAGTGTAGTGAGACCTCTGCACAGTGTTCATCTAAAACTACAAGTTAGTGTAGTGCGTCCTGCTCACAGTGTTCAGCTAAAACTACAAGTTAGTGTAGTGAGACCTCTGCACAGTGTTCATCTAAAGCTACAAGTTAGTGCAGTGTGTCCTGCTCACAGTGTTCAGCTAAAACTACAAGTTAGTGTGGTGCGTCCTCCTTACAGTGTTCAGCTAAACCTACAAGTTATTTTTTTGCGAGCTCTGCACAGTGTTCATCTAAAGCTACAAGTTAGTGTAGTGTGTCCTGCTCACAGTGTTCAGCTAAAACTACAAGTTAGTGTAGTGAGACATCTGCACAACGTTCATCTAAAACTACAAGTTAGTGTAGTGCGTCCTGCTCACAGTGTTCAGCTAAAACTACAAGTTAGTGTAGTGAGACCTCTGCACAGTGTTCACCTAAAGCTACAAGTTAGTGCAGTGCGTCCTGCTCACAGTGTTCAGCTAAAACTACAAGTTAGTGTGGTGCGTCCTCCTCACAGTGTTCAGCTAAACCTACAAGTTTTTTTATTTGCAAGCTCTGCACAGTGTTCAGCTAAAACTACAAGTTAGTGTGGTGCGCTCTCCTCACAGTGTTCAGCTAAACCTACAAGTTATTTTTTTGCGAGCTCTGCACAGTGTTCATCTAAAGCTATCTGTAGAAGGTTGGTGGTGTTTTCCTGATCCTATCACTACCGCAGGCAACTAAATAAGCTGCAAGTTATTTTTTGGCGAGTTCTGCACAGTGTTCACCTAAAGCTACCTGTAGAAGTTTGGTGGTGTTTTCCTGATCCTATCACTACCGCAGGCAGCTAAAAAAGCTACAAGTTAGTTTTTGCGAGCTCTGCACAGTGTTCAGCTAAAGCTACCTGTAGAAGGTTGGTGGTGTTCTCATACTACAGGCAGGCAGTTGATTTTGCTAGCTGCAGTATCAGTACACATATATATAATTATATATATCCCAGCTTAGTGCAGCTACAGGCCATTAGTATGTCTGGAAGGCCAAGAAGGAGAGGCAGACAGTCACAAGCCAATAAAAGAGGGCAAACAGGCTCTGTGTCTAGTGCTGGTCGTGGAGACGGTGCATCCTCATCAGCACGTGGCCGTGGGACACGCTTGGCCTTTTTTTCGGCAGCTGGCCGTGTTGAGACGCAACATGCGGAAGACTTGGTCGAGTGGATGATTAAGCCGTCCTCATCCTCCTCATCCTCACTCACCCATGCTCAGGGTACTTTGTCTGGCAAAGCAGCGGCCTCTTCCCTCGGCTCAATGTCATCAGTGACTCCTTCCCTAGCCCCACCATGTCCTCCTGAGGAGTCCCTCGAACTGTTTGACCACAGTGTTGGGTACATGCTCCAGGAGGATGCCCAGCGTTTGGAAGGCTCTGATGATGATACTGAGCTCAATGAAGGCAGTAACATGAGCACGGACAGAGGGGTGCCCAAGAAGGACAGCAATCTGGCAGTCATGCTCCCCCTGCTGCAGCATACTGCCAGGTTTGCTCCAGTGATGAGGAGGATGGGAAAAACATTTCTCCTTTCCACTGATGCTTTCCAATCCTTGTTCCACAAAAAAACCCAAATTTTCAAAAAACATTTGTCAGGAAAACAAATGTCACAGGGGTGATAACCCTTCCAAAGAAATAAAAAGAGAAAAGGGCGCACCAGCCATGTGCATTATCTTTTGTAAAACATTTATTGAGTAAAATGATAAAGGAAATTACTCACAAGCAGTAGTAAATCATGTGCCGTAAACCTTGGACATCAACTAACAGCAAGTGGTTAAAATGATGAACGAAGCCTTCCAAAGGTCTTTTAGAGGAATATATAGCACTGCTTGCTAACGCGTTTCGAAGGGCTCGTCCCTTCTTCATCAGAACTCAGCAGACTGCTGCTGAGCTCTGATGAAGAAGGGACGAGTCCTTCGAAACGCGTTAGCAAGCAGTGCTATATATTCCTCTAAAAGACCTTTGGAAGGCTTCGTTCATCATTTTAACCACTTGCTTCGAACGCAGGAACGAGCCTTGCTGCAAAGTATTGTATCAAAAATTGTAATTACACGCCCCTGTTAAACAGGGGCTGAAAAATTGGGCCTTAGGCACTGGTGCTGGTGCCACAACACTGCAACACCCTCACAGAGTCTCTAGTTGGAACGCAGGAACGAGCCCTGCTACAAAGTATTGCATCAAAAATTGTAATTACATGCCCCTGTTAAACAGGGGCTGAAAAATTGAGCCTTAGGCACTGGTGGCGGTGCCCAGAACCAAAAATATTCTTACAAGCTATCAGCGTGATCATTGAGAAGGAAGAGGATAATTACTCAGGATAGTCACTAAGGAGGGTTGCCAGCCAGTAGGGATGAGCCGAACACCCCCCGGTTCGGTTCGCACCAGAACCTGCAAACGGACCGAAAATTCACACGAACGTTAGAACCTCATTGACGTCTATGGGACTCGAACGTTCGAAATCAAAAGTGCTCATTTTTCGTTTCAAATATTTTATTGGTAATTTCACATACAACTGTTACATTAAGTTCCATACATAGTTTCAATCGAATATATGACAGTGTACAAAAAAAATAATGCCGGAGAATTTTGGTTTAATGAAAGCTGAGTATTAAGATAGCGTGTATATTTCTAAATCGTGCGGCATGCTGGAACTAAATACGCATATATATGAGAGATTAAAGGGAATTACGATCCCTTTTTTAACACTATAAATTTGGGCCATTCCCCAATAACGGTGGTGGGGGGGCCCTCAAAAGTATTGCTTGTAACAGAGTATATTACCTATTTTCAAGTTTGGAGGGTAAGATGGAGTGGAGAGGTGAAATTATGAAAAGGGGGTAGTAAAGAGGGGGTATAGGTGAGAGAGTTGTAGGTAGGAGAAGGAGGGAAGAAGGAGGTGCCGGCCAGCCCGCGTGGGTACAGGAGCCATAATAGAGTCTCGGGGCGACGTCCAGGCCCGCTTAAAGCGATACTAGGTCTTCATCGATGTCTGTTGGTAAAAAGTGTTCAACCCAGGGTCGCCAGACTCTGTTGTGTTGGGTGGCTTTGTCAAGGATTTTTGCCTCTATTTTGCTATGTATCATTGCTTGGGTGATCCTATTCTTTGTTTCGACTATGTTAAGAGTGGGTGTTTTCCAAGCCTTAGCTATCGTCTGCTTGGCTGCTGTGAATAAATGTAGGAGAAGTCGGAGTTGTGATCTGGTGTAGTCTTGTGGGAAGAGGTTGAGGAGGGCTATTGTGGGGCTAGGAGATAAAGTAGTTTGATGGAGGGTGGTTGCCATCTGAAATATTATTGCCCAGAAGCGTTGTACTTGTGGGCATGTCCACAATATATGTAGGTGCGTGCCCCTTTCCCCACAACCTCTGAAACAGTTCGGGGAGGATTCAGGTAGAAACTTGACAATTCTAGCTGGGACTAGATACCAGCGCATTAGCACTTTATAGTTCGCTTCTGAGGCAATAACATTCTGGGATGAGTTTTTTGTGGTCGACCAGTCTTCTGGTTCGAGGGTAATATTGAGGTCTCTCAACCATCTTTGTGCATATGTGGGTAGATCTGGGGGTGGTAATGTAAGATGGGAGTATAGGCGGGAGATAATACCGGGGGCATGCGGATCCGACTCGCACATATGCTCAAACTCGGTCTGAGTATCCAGTCCAGAGTTGGTTTTTATAGTTATTTGCACGAAATGTTTAATTTGGAGGTAGCGGAAACATTCCCTGTGAGGGAGTTGTGTTTGTTCCTGGATAATTGGAAAGGGCTTCACAGTGTCTCCACTAACGAGATCACAGATGCGAGTCAGACCCGCCTGGACCCAGGCATGGAATGAGGCTGGGAGGAATTGAGGGTGACCTAAATAAGATAGAAGTGGAGAGTGTGGAGAGATTAGTTTAAATGGAGCTTTTAGTCTATCCCAAAGTTTAAGTGTGTGAAGTGTTAATGGGTTAGCTATGGGTCCTCTAGCTGATGTAGGAAGCCATAGCAAATTACCTATATTAATCGGGTGTAGATCAATGGCTTCGAGAGCAACCCAAAGTGGGGTCTCTGTCTTGGCATGATATAAAATAGACTGTGCTAGGCGGGCTGCGTGATAGTAGTGTGAGAAGTTGGGAATGCCCAGGCCGCCGTAGAGCTTGTTACGGAGAAGAATCGGTCTCGCCACTCTGGGTCTAGTAGAACCCCATATATATTTGAAAACTTTATTCTGTATAATCCTATGGTAGTAAGGAGGGACTTTGATAGGGAGCACTCTATATAAGTATAACAGTTTTGGTAATAGGGACATTTTCACAGCTGCTATACGTCCCAACCAAGAGACACATAGCGGTAACCAGGTATTAAGTAAGGAAGATATTTGTGAAAGCATTGGGAGGTAATTAGATTGGAACAGGTTGGAGGGATCCTTAGTTAGCTTGATCCCTAAATATGGGATCGATGTGGTAGACCAGAGGAAGGGGAAGTTGCTACGTAATGTTACTAGATCAGCTTGTGGCAGGGACACATCGAGGGCCCTCGATTTGGATTGGTTGACTTCAAGTCCAGATATGTTGGAAAATTTGTCTAAGATTTTCATAAGGTTGGGTAATGTGGTATGGGGTGAAGTAATGAAGAGAAGTGCGTCATCAGCAAAGAGGCACACTTTGTGGGAGGTGGATGCTATGTCTAAGCCTCGAATGTCGGGATTAGATCTAATCAGGGCTGCCAGGGGTTCGATAGTGAGTGCGAAGAGCAGGGGGGATAAGGGGCAGCCCTGTCTAGTCCCCCGTGCAATTGGAAAAGGATCTGATCGGAATCCGGAGTAGTGCACATACGCTTGTGGGTAGTTATAGAGGGCCTTGATCCAATTTAAGAAATTGGGGCCGAAGCCCCAACGTTGGAGGATAAAAATTAGGTAGGGCCAAGAGACTGTATCGAAGGCTTTGCGTATATCTAAGGAGAGGAGGTGCATGGGGATCTTACGGGAACGGGCCAGATGTTGCAGGAGAATTACTCGTCTGATATTGTCGCTCGCTTGTCGTTTGGGTATAAAGCCAACCTGGTCTTTGTGTATCAAGCCACCAATGATGGGATTGAGGCGTAGGGCGAGAATTTTGGCTAAAATCTTAATATCCACGTTAAGAAGTGAGATTGGTCTATAGTTGGACCATAACGTGCTATCAGTGTTTGGTTTGGGGATCATTGAGATAAGCGCAGTCAATGTGTCCCTGCCAAAAGAGTGTTGCTTTAGTATGGTATTGAAAGTGTTGGTAAGAAGGGGGGCTAGTTCTGTGGCAAACTTTTTATAGTAGAGACTGGGGAGGCCATCAGGGCCTGGGCGTTTATTAGGTTTTAGGGTTTTTATGGCTGCTAGTACTTCGTCTGTCGAGATCGTGCTCTCCATCAGCTCGCGATTGGATTCAGACAAGGTTGGTATAGGTAGTTTATGAAACAGTTTTTCTGCTTGGTGTAGTGGAAATGCTGTTTTAGAATCATAGAGATTTGCCAACTGTTTACGGAACTCCGAGAGAACCTTAACAGGGTTGCTAGTGATTACGTCTTTAGCCAGTCTGAGTCTAATGGGAATACGAGCACGGTCTGGTCTACGTAGACGCAGGGCCAGGTAGGTGTCTGGTTTGTTTGCTTTTGTATAGATCGTGTGGTTTGTTCTGCGGATAGTTTTATCAGCCGTCTCGGCTAAGATTAGATCTAGTTCTAGCTTAATTTTTTCTAATGTTAATTTGCGTGATTCAGTAGGGTCAGATTGGAATAAAAGGAAACTATTATGGTAATCTGATTCGAGTTGGTGTAATTTAAGCTTCTTGTCTCTATTAAGATGGGATGCCACTGAGATACATGTGCCACGAATCACGGGTTTGTGTGCTTCCCAGAGGAGGATGGGGGAGATGTCGGGGGTTGCGTTGTGTTTTAGGTAATCCTTAAGGGCTACTTGAATATCTAGGCAGTATGATGGATTGGTTAAGAGGGAATCATTCATACACCATGATCTGTTAGTAGCTTGTGGGATTAGGGATGACACTGTGGTGATAACGGCACAATGGTCCGTCCATGTTATTGGTTGGATGTGTGAATGAAGGAGAAGTGGTGCAGAAGCTATTGAGGTAAATATATGGTCAATCCTGGAAAATGATTTGTGTGGGTGTGAATAAAATGTATAGTTTCTCTTTGTGGGATTAAGTTCTCTCCATGTGTCTAGGAGGGAGGCTGACTGTATAAGTTTATGAAATTGTGAAGAGGGGGAGTAATGTTCCGGGGCATAGGGTGATTTGTCTGTGTGTGGTTGCAGTACTGAATTGGAGTCTCCGCAGAGGAACAAGGTTCCCTTGCAGTGTGCTTGCACGACTTGTAATAGATGCGAAAAAAAGGGATTCGGGTTTGTGTTGGGGGCGTAATAGGAGACGAAGGTTGTGGTTATGTCCTGTAATAGTCCCACTAGGATGAGATAGCGACCTTCAGGGTCTTTTATTTCAGTGAGGGGGGTAAATGGCATGGTGTGGTGAAAAGCGAGTAAAACTCCTCTGTGTTTTGTATTTGCTGAAGCAGTAAATACTTGTGGGTATTTAGAGCTAAAAAATCTCGGTGTTTGGTGTATGGAAAAATGGGTTTCCTGGAGGGCTACGATTTTGGCTTTCAGGGACGCAAAGGTTTGAAATGCTTTTCCTCGTTTATGTGGGGAATTTAGCCCCTTAACGTTCAGGGTAAGGATTTCAAGTGGGGCCATTATGGGGTGTGTGGGTGGTAAATATCAAAGAAAAAAAGGGGGGGCCCACGCGGGTCAACCGGCACAGAAAAAGGGAAGGGAGTAAAGATATAGAGTCAAAGAGGGGGGAGAGGGAGGGAGGAGAGGGAGAGCATTGTGGGTCGGGTGGAGTACCGAGCGACCCCCTTAATAAGGGGGCAGCACGTCAGTAGAGCCCGACTAGTGCGTGCACTGACTCTGCGACCAAGGTTCTGGTCAAAGAGTGGATGCACCGCAGAGGGGGTAAGCATTGACTGCTCCCCGCCGCAACCGGGAGCAGCAAATTAATAAAAATGATTTAAAAGTAAGTAAAATGGAGAACAACAAAACAAAGTAAAGTGGAAAATACGAAACATTCACCATTGCCCCCAGATAATGTAAATAACGGCAGAACATCAAGTAAAAGGTGGGGGGTGGGGAACATAAGAGCGTATGGTACAGCTCAATTCAATAACTGCTAAGCACACATGTGAGTTTTCAGGTGGTGACGTTCATCATGAGGGATTAATGTCTTCGAGTTGGGGGGAGGGGGGGTTGGAGAGGAAGGAGGGTGGGATAGGGAGGAATAGGGGTGGGAGAAACTGGGAGGGGGAGGGAGAGAGGAGGGAGGGAGGGTTGGAGGTTAGGAGAGATAAAGAGGGGAAGGGGGAGGGTGGGAAGGGGGGGAGGGAGGGGAGAGGGGGGAAGGAGAGGAGAGAGGGAGGAAAGGGGGGAAGGAGAGGAGAGAGGGAGGAAAGGGGGGAGGGGGGAGGAGGAGGGAAGGGGGAGAAGGAGGGTGGGGGGGAGGGGGAGGAAAGAGGAAAAGGGAGAGAAGGGAGGAGGGGAAGAGGGGAGGATGGGAAGAGGGGGGAGGAGGGGGATGGGAAGAGGGGGGAGGAGGGGGAGGGGAAGATGTGGGGTACATACCAGAAAAGTGTGCATGAAATTCACGGTAGGTTAGTCAAAGCATAAAAGCTGTCTAATTGTTTCATTACCGGTATTCATTCTTGAAAACGACAGAATAGCGGGGTTCACCTGGTTCACAAAATGCAAACCAGGTCAAGTGCGCTCTGGGTATGTGCAAAACAGAATTGTGTGTTTAAGAACAACATAGGTACAATAACAAATAAAAAGGTTTAAGGTGTAAAAGAAAAAAATGAACAAAATAACTGAACCTGAGAAGGCCTTAAAAGACCTACGAGCCCTGAAAAGGAAACAATTTCAGGTTACCATATGTCCGTTCTTGACGGGGGTCCTCTAGCAGGTCTCGGTCACGAGTGGGGTCTCAAAGGTGGCATGGAGATATTCTCTGCTTGTGCAACCGAGTACCTGCGTATTCAAAAAAGAAGAGGAGACAAAAGAAAATTGAAAAGGCAGTTCCTTTGTTTTCAGCGTGGAGCTCGGGATTTCGGGCTGCGATAGGAGTATTCGGATAATCTGGCTGGAGTTCCCTTCCGGATGGATGGTGGTCCGGGGTTTTTCCGTTTGGGAGTAGTGGTGTATGGTTGTGAGGCAGATTTGGCTGGAGTGCGAGGAAGGGCTGTGTCTGAATGGACAGTCTGGGGAGACAGGTGGAGCGATTCCAGCAGCCTTTGGAGAGATTCTGGTGTGGTGGAGGTATGTTGCTGACCTTGATAGGAGAATTGCAATGCGAATGGGAACCGCCACGTGTACTTAAGTTGATGATGTATAAGTACCTGTAGTTGAGGCTTCATGGCGCGGCGTTTAGCAATCGTGAGGGGTGCCAAGTCGGAAAACAATTGATATGTATGGCTCTGAAATTGCAGGGTGTTGTTGTTGCGGGCGGCCGCCAGGAGCTGTTCTTTCGTGCGAAAAAAATGCAGCTTGATGATAATGTCTCTTGGTGGTCCGTCTGTCTGGCGCCTGGTGAGCGCTCTGTGAATTCTATCGAATTCAAGACGTTCGATGGGTATGGAGGGTGCTAGCTCTTGGAAAAGTGCTGTTGTAAAAGATTGCAGGTCATCAATTGTTTCTGATATGCCTCTGAGGCGTAGATTGGATCTGCGGGAGCGATTTTCCGCGTCCTCGAGGCGGGATAAAAGCATAGAGTTCTCCTCTCTGAGGGCAATTTGCTCTTGTGCTTGTTCTTGGAGGGTGAGTTCTATGTCATCTACCCTTGTTTCCAGGTCTGCTGTGCGTTGGCCTATCTCGCGTATCTCACGTGTCAGACTAGTAGTGATCTGGTCTGATGTTGCTTTAAGGGCCTTATGTAGCATAGATTCCATGACTCTCATAAAGGCAGCTTGTGACATACCTGTATCGGGGGCGGGTGGGGAGCCGCCTGAGCCTTCTTGTATGTCAGCCTCCTCCTCGCTGTCAGGTATATCAGAGCGAGCTGGAGATGTTGTTGAAAGATCAGCCAGGTTCCGGGCCTTCGACGCCATCTTGGAGGAAGCGCGGGCCAGCGCTTCTTTGATGGGTTTATGGTTCGGTTTTCGGCGATGGACGGTAACACCATACCGGAAGGGGCACTGATGTATGGAGAAGCGATCCCCGTGGAAATGGCTCAGATTTGCCGGTTCAGTAAGGCACAATAGTCCCGGGTGTGAGGAGGGGAGTGCGGAGGTTCACAGAGACACGTCTGCCATGTAAAGCCTCGTGCATGCGCCCCCCAAAAGTGCTAGTTTTTAAGGCTAATTTGCATGGTATTGTCCTAAAAAGGGTTTGGGGACCTGGGTCCTGCCCCAGGGGACATGTATCAATGCAAAAAAAACTTTTAAAAACAGCCGTTTTGTCGAGAGCAGTGATTTTAATGATGCTTAAAGTAAAAAAGAAAAAGTGAAATATTCCTTTAAATATCATACCTGGAGGGTGTCTATAGTATGCCTGTAAAGGGGTGCGTGTTTCCAGTGCTTAGAACAGTCCCTGCACAAAATGTCATTTTTAAAGGAAAAAAAGTCATTTAAAACTGCTTGCGGCTTTAATGTAATATCGGGTGCTGGCAATATGGATACAAATCAGTGAGACAAACGGCATAGGTACCCCCCAGTCCATTACCAGGCCCTTTGGGTCTTGTGTGGATATTAAGGGGAACCCCGCACCAAAATTAAAAAAAGAAACAGCAGTATACATGCTCTGTACTCTGAACAGCAGTATACAGGCGGTGCAAACAAGACAGGGACTGTAGGTTTGTTGTTAAGTAGAATCTGTTTGCAATTTTGAACTGGCACATTTTTAACGTGTTTTTCTCCAGCCAAAAAATCTATTTTAAGCTTTTTGGAAAACATAGGGAAGGGTTGCTGTCTGTGCTCCTCTTCAGAAGATTTCACCTCACTTTTTTTCCCAATGACAAATTTTTTTTTGAAAATGTGGGTTTGTTTGTGAAACAAGGATTGGTGATAAAGCATCAGTGGAAAGGAGAAAAGTTTTTCCCATATTAACTCTTACAGGAGAGAATTTCCCTTCCTAGGAGTAGATTTCATCTCACTTCCTGTTGTCTCCTTCCGTTTTCAAGTAGGAGTCGTTTGTAAGCTGGATGTTTGAAAGTAGGGGCCTGCCCTATATACTCAGCAGAAATTTGGGCCTTAGGTGTTGTTGTGGCCACAACACTGTAAGCCCTCACAGGGCCCTGCTGTGAAATATTAGATCAAGAATTGTAATTACATGCCCCTGTTGAACAGGGGCAGAAAAATTGGGCCTTTGGTGGCGGTGGTGCTGGTGCCACAACACTGTAAGTCCTCACTCGCTCTTGGTGGGCGCAGAAACGGGCCCTGCTGTGAAATATTTGATCAAGAATTGTAATTACATGCCCCTGTTCAACAGGGGCAGAAAAATTGGGCCTTTGGTGGTGGTGGTGGTGCTGGTGCCACAACACTGTAAGTCCTCACTCGCTCTTGGTGGGCGCAGAAACGGGCCCTGCTGTGAAATATTAGATCAAGAATTGTAATTACATGCCCCTGTTGAACAGGGGGTGAAAAATTGGGCCTTTGGTGGCGGTGGTGCTGGTGCCACAACACTATAAGTCCTCACTCGCTCTTGGTGGGCGCAGAAACGGGCCCTGCTGTGAAATATTTGATCAAGAATTGTATTATATGCCCCTGTTCAACAGGGGCAGAAAAATTGGGCCTTTGGTGGTGGTGGTGGTGCTGGTGCCACAACACTGTAAGTCCTCACTCGCTCTTGGTGGGCGCAGAAACGGGCCCTGCTGTGAAATATTAGATCAAGAATTGTAATTACATGCCCCTGTTGAACAGGGGCTGAAAAATTGGGCCTTAGGCGCTGATGCTGGTGCCACAACACTGCAACCCCTCACAGATACTCTAGTTGGAACGCAGGAACGAGCCCTGCTGCAAAGTATTGCATCAAAAATTGTAATTACATGCCCCCGTTAAACAGGGGCTGAAAAATTGGGCCTTAGGCACTGGTGCTGGTGCCACAACACTGCAACCCCCTCACAGATACTCTAGTTGGAACGCAGGAACGAGCCCTGCCGCAAAGTATTGCATCAAAAATTGTAATTACACGCCCCTGTTAAACAGGGGCTGAAAAATTGGGCCTTAGGCACTGGTGCTGGTGCCACAACACTGCAACCCCCTCACAGATACTCTAGTTGGAACGCAGGAATGAGCCCTGCTGCAAAGTATTGCATCAAAAATTGTAATTACACGCCCCTGTTAAACAGGGGCTGAAAAATTGAGCCTTAGGCATTGGTGGCGGCGCCCAGAACCAAAAATGTTCTTACAAGCTATCAGCGTGATCATTGAGAAGGAAGAGGATACTTACTCAGGATAGTCACTCAGCATCAGCATAGGCAGTCTTTGAAGGGATCTGAGATTTCAAAAAAAAATATTCGGTTACATCAGCATCAGGTGCTTGGTAGCTTGTGGAGATCCAAGACTGATTCATTTTTATGAAGGTCAGTCGATCGACCGAGTCGGTGGACAGACGCACCCTGTGATCGGTTACAAAGCCTCCAGCAGCACTGAATGTGTGTTCCAAAAGAACGCTGGATGCAGGACAGGCCAGTAGCTCAATTGCATACTGTGCAAGCTCTGGCCAGTGATCCATCCTCAAGACCCAGTAACCCAGAGGATTTTTGGTGGGAAAGGTGTCCAAGTCAGATCTTGCCCCTAGGTTTTCCTGCACCATGTAAAACAGACGCTGGCGATGGTTGCTGGAACCGATCATACCTTGGGGCTGCGGACTAAAAAATTGTCTGAACGCATCGGTCAGACGGCCACCTTCTCCACCGTTCCTTCTTGAATGACGGAAGCCTCAGCAACACGTTGTCCAGAAACAGGAGTTTGTAACCTCCCAGTCTCTGGGAACGCGATGCACAGACCTTTCTGCAAGGCCTCCCGAAGATGTTTCATCCTCTGCTCCCTCTGCAATGGCAAGATAAGGTCCGCAACCTTACCCTTGTAACGTGGATCAAGGAGGGTTGCCAGCCAGTAGGGATGCGCAGAACACCCCCCGGTTCGGTTCGCACCTGAACCTGCAAACGGACCGAAAATTCACACGAACGTTAGAACCTCATTGACGTCTATGGGACTCGAACATTCGAAATCAAAAGTGCTAATTTTTAAGGCTAATTTGCATGGTATTGTCCTAAAAGGGGTTTGGGGACCCGGGTCCTGCCCCAGGGGACATGTATCAATGCAAAAAAAACGTTTAAAAACGGCCATTTTTTCGAAAGCAGTGATTTTAATGATGCTTAACCACTTGACATCCGCGCTATGGCCGAATGACGGCCACAGCGCGGACCTACATTCCCGGGAGGCCGTCATATGACGGCCTCCCCTGTGCACGCTCCCTGCGCGCGCCCTGCAGGGCACGCGCCGGGCGCGGTGTGATCACCGAGTCACTGAGACTCGGCTGATCACCGATCTGAGTAAGGGGCCGGTCCCGGCCCCTTACCATGTGATCAGCTGTCAGCCAATGACAGCTGATCACATGATGTAAACAGGAAGATCGGTAATCGGTTTTTTTTTTACTCGCGCTGACAGCGCGAGTAGAGAAAAAAGCCGATCACCGGCTCAGATGCCAGGGACATCAGTCCCAAAGTAAGAGCACAAAACATTCTCATCAGTGCCACCCAAAAGTGCCACCTAACAGTGCCACCTAACAGTGCCCACAGTGCCACCTAACAGTGCCCACAGTGCCACCTAACAGTGCCCACAGTGCCACCTATCAATGCCAACAAGTGCCACCTATCAATGCTCACAAGTGCCACCTACCAATGCCCACCTGTAGTGCCAATCAGTGCCACCTGTCAGTGCTGCCCATCACTGCCACCCATCAGTGCCCATCACTGCCACCCATCAGTGCCCATCACTGCCACCTATCAGTGCCCATCACTGCCGCCTCATCAATGTACATCAATGAAGGAGAAAAATTACCCGTTAAAATTTTTTTATAACAAAATATAAAAAAAAAATTTTTTTTTTTAAAAAAAATTCAGGTTTTTAAATTTTTTTAACAAAAAGTAAAAACCGCAGAGGTGATCAAATACCACTAAAAGAAAGCTCTATTTGTGGGAAAAAAATGATAAAAATTTCATTTGGGTACAGCGTTGTATGACCGCGCAATTGTCATTCAAAATGCGTTAGCGCTGAAAGCTAAAAATTGGTCTGGATAGGAGGGGGGTTTAAGTGCTCGGTAAGCAAGTGGTTAAAGTAAAAAAGAAAAAGTGAAATATTCCTTTAAATATCGTACCTGGAGGGTGTCTATAATATGCCTGTAACGTGGCACGTGTTTCCTGTGCTTAGAACAGTCCCTGCACAAAATGTCATTTTTAAAGGAAAAAAAGTCATTTAAAACTGCTTGCGGCTTTAATGTAATGTCGGGTCCCGGCAATATGGATAAAAATCAAACAACAAAGGTACCCCCCAGTCCATTACCAGGCCCTTTGGGTCTTGTATGGATATTAAGGGGAACCCCGCACCAAAATTAAAAAAATAAACAGCAGTATACAGGCTCTGTACTCTGAAAAGCAGTATACAGGCGGTGCAAACAAGACAGGGACTGTAGGTTTGTTGTTAAGTAGAATCTGTTTGTAATTTTGAACTGGTACATTTTTAACGTGTTTTTCCCCAGCCAAAAAATCTATTTTAAGCTTTTTCGAAAACATAGGGAAGGGTTGCTGTCTGTGCTCCTCTTCAGAAGATTTCACCTCACTTTTTTTTCCCAATGACAAATTTTTTTTTGAAAATTTGGGTTTGTTTGTGAAACAAGGATTGGTGATAAAGCATCAGTGGAAAGGAGAAATGTTTTTCCCATATTAACTCTTACAGGAGAGAATTTCCTTTCCTAGGAGTAGATTTCATCTCACTTCCTGTTGTCTCCTTCTGTTTGCAAGTAGGAGTCGTTTGTAAGTTGGATGTTTGAAAGTAGGGGCCTGCCCTATATACTCAGCAGAAATTTGGGCCTTAGGTTTTGTTGTGGCCACAACACTGTAAGCCCTCAAAGGGCCCTGCTGTGAAATATTAGATCAAGAATTGTAATTACATGCCCCTGTTGAACAGGGGCAGAAAAATTGGGCCTTTGGTGGTGGTGGTGCTGGTGCCACAACACTGTAAGTCCTCACTCGCTCTTGGTGGGCACTAGGGATGAGCTTCGTGTTCGAGTCGAACCCATGTTCGACTCGAACATCGGCTGTTCGGTCGTTCGCCGAATTGCGAACGATATGGGCCGTTCGCGCCAAATTCGTGTGGCGCGTCACGGCCCATAATTCACTGCGGCATCGCAGTACATTGCTGGCTGATGACTGGCCAAGCATGCACTATGACCCGCATGCTTGGCCAATCACAGCGCCGCCTGAACAGAGAGCCGTAATTGGCCAAAGCCAAGGAGGCTTTGGCCAATTATGGCCCAGGGGATTTAGTACACACCCCACACTATATAAGGCCGCCTGCACGGCGGCCCTGTGCAGTGTGTTCCGGTGTGCTGAGAGATAGAGAGAGAGAGAGACAGTGTCATTTCATTTGAGTTAGCTAGATTAGGCAGGACAGTCAGTCAGTTAGCTGCACTTACAGTGTATTGTGTATATATATGCATCCCAGTTGTTGCATATATATATATATATATATATATATACACTGTATTCAGTTTAGCTAGATCCGTTCCTGTTATCTTCCTACTGACAGGCAGGCTTGTCTTGTTACAGTATTTACAGCTACCTGAAGAAAATTACTGGTGTTCTTTTGATCCTATTAGTACCACCGTCAGGCAGCTAGACGATTTACAGTTAGTGCAGTGCGTCCTGCTCACAGTGTTCAGCTAGATCCGTTCCTGTTATCTTTCTACTGACAGGCAGGCTTGTCTTGTTACAGTATTTACAGCTACCTGAAAAAAATTACTGGTGTTCTTTTGATCCTATTAGTACCACAGTCAGGCAGCTAGACTATTTACAGTTAGTGTAGTGCGTCCTGCTCACAGTGTTCAGCTAGATTCGTTCCTGTTATCTTCTTACTGACAGGCAGGCTTGTCTTGTTACAGTATTTACAGCTACCTGAAGAAAATTACTGGTGTTCTTTTGATCCTATTAGTACCACAGTCAGGCAGCTAGACTATTTACAGTTAGTGAAGTGCGTCCTGCTCACAGTGTTCAGCTAGATCCGTTCCTGTTATCTTCTTACTGACAGGCAGGCTTGTCTTGTTACAGTATTTACAGCTACCTGAAGAAAATTACTGGTGTTCTTTTGATCCTATTAGTACCACAGTCAGGCAGCTAGACTATTTACAGTTAGTGCAGTGCGTCCTGCTCACAGTGTTCAGCTAGATCCGTTCCTGTTATCTTCTTACTGACAGGCAGGCTTGTCTTGTTACAGTATATAAAGCTACCTGAAGAAAATTGCTGGTGTTCTTTTGATCCTATTAGTACCACAGTCAGGCAGCTAGACTATTTACAGTTAGTGCAGTGCGTCCTGCTCACAGTGTTCAGCTAGATCCGTTCCTGTTATCTTCTTACTGACAGGCAGGCTTGTCTTGTTACAGTATTTACAGCTACCTGAAGAAAATTATTGGTGTTCTTTTCATCCTATTAGTACCACAGTCAGGCAGCTAGACTATTTACAGTTAGTGCAGTGCGTCCTGCTCACAGTGTTCAGCTAGATCCGTTCCTGTTATCTTCCTACTGACAGGCAGGCTTGTCTTGTTACAGTATTTACAGCTACCTGAAGAAAATTACTAGTGTTTTTTTTATCCTATTAGTACCACAGTCAGGCAGCTAGACTATTTACAGTTAGTGCAGTGCGTCCTGCTCACAGTGTTCTGCTAAACCTACGAGTTAGTGGGGTGCGTCCTGTTTACAGTGTTCAGCTAAACCTACAAGTTAGTGGGGTGCGTCCACCTCACAGTGTTCAGCTAAACCTACAAGCTAGTGGGGTGCGTCCTGCTCACAGTGTTCAGCTAGATCCGTTCCTGTTATCTTCTTACTGACAGGCAGGCTTGTCTTGTTACAGTAAATACAGCTACCTGAAGAAAATTGCTGGTGTTCTTTTGATCCTATTAGTACCACAGTCAGGCAGCTAGACTATTTACAGTTAGTGCAGTGCGTCCTGCACACAGTGTTCAGCTAAACCTACAAGTTAGTGGGGTGCGTCCACCTCACAGTGTTCAGCTAAAGCTACCTGTAGAAGGTTGGTGGTGTTCTCATACTACAGGCAGGCAGTTGATTTTGCTAGCTGCAGTATCAGTACATACATATATATATATATATATATATATATATATATATATATATATATATATATATATATATATATATATATATATATATATATATATATATATATATATATATATATGTATATCACAGCTTAGTGCAGCTACAGGCCATTAGTATGTTTGGAAGGCCAAGAAGGAGAGGCAGACAGTCACAAGCCAATAAGAGAGGGCAAGCAGGCTCTGTGTCTAGTGCTGGTCGTGGAGATGGTGCATCCTCATCAGCACGTGGCCATGGGACATGCTTGGCCTTTTTTTCGGCAGCTGGCCGTGTTGAGACGCAACATGCGGAAGACTTGGTCGAGTGGATGACCAAGCCGTCCTCATCCTCCTCATCCTCTCTCACCCATGCCCAGGGTACTTTGTCTGGCAAAGCAGCGGCCTCTTCCCTCGGCTCAATGTCATCAGTGACTCCTTCCCTAGCCCCACCCTCGAACTGTTTGACCACAGTGTTGGGTACATGCTCCATGAGGATGCCCAGCGTTTGGAAGGCTCTGATGATGATACTGAGCTCGATGAAGGCAGTAACATGAGCACGGACAGAGGGGGTGCCCAAGAAGGACAGCAATCTGGCAGTCATGCTCCCCCTGCTGCAGCATACTGACAGGTTTGCTCCAGTGATGAGGAGGGAGGGGATGATGAGGTCACTGACTCAACGTGGGTGCCTGATAGGAGAGAGGAGGAGGAGGAGGAGGCGGCACATCACCAACGAGGCAGGATGCCCTCCAGGGGCCAGCCTAAGGGCAGCACATTGACTGCGTTACACCCCAAAGCTCCACATGTGCAGGGCGCTGCAGTCTCTGCGCGTTATTCAAAAAGTTCTTTGGTGTGGGCCTTTTTTGAGACGAGTGCATCAGATCGCTCCGCTGCTATTTGCAACATATGTCTCAAGCGTATCTCGCGTGGCCAAAACATCTCCCGCTTGGGTACCACATGCTTGACCAGACATATGTTGACCTGCCATGCAGTTCGTTGGCAAGCGTATCTAAAAGACCCACACCAAAGAACAAAGAGGACCTCTCCCTGCTCCTCATCAGCTGAGATTTCCAACCCCACTAGACCTTCAGTCCTCTCTGAGACCTGCACTGAGAGGAATGAAGGTGTAGAATTAGGTGAGTCACAGCCAAGTACTTGTGGGCTATCTGCTTTTGGTACACCGATGTCAGATTGTACCAGGCAAATTTCCCTGCCCCAGCTGCTGCACCGCCGAAAGAAGTTTGCTCCCAGCCATCCACATGCCCAGCGGTTGAATGCTAGCTTGGCAAAATTGCTAGCACTTCAACTGCTGCCTTTTCAGTTGGTAGACTCTGCCCCCTTCCGTGAGTTTGTGGAATGTGCGGTTCCTCAGTGGCAGGTACACAAACGCCACTTTTTCTCACGGAAGGCGATTCCGGCTCTCTACCGGCATGTGGAAGGCAATGTCCATGCCTCGCTGGACAGGGCGGTCAGCGGTAAGGTGCATATTACCGCTGACTCATGGTCCAGCAGGCATGGACAGGGACGTTACCTAAGTTTCCCGGCGCATTGGGTGACTCTGCTGGCAGCTGGGAAGGATGCAGGACAAGGTGCAGTAGTGTTGGAGGTTGTTCCGCCACCACGCCTCCAAAATGCTAATGATTGTGACACACCTCTCTCCTCCACCCCCTCCTCTTCTTCTTCCTCCATGGCCTCTTCCTGTGCTTTGTCCTTGGAACCAGCGGTGCTCCGTAGCCGTTCAAGGGGCTATGCAAGTACGCAGGCCAAAAGATGCCATGCGGTGCTTGAGCTGGTGTGCTTAGGGGACAGGAGCCACACTGGGTCAGAGGTTCTGTCAGCTCTGCAGGGGCAGGTTCAGAGGTGGTTGACGCCACACCAACTTAAGGCAGGAATGGTGGTTTGCGACAATGGCACCAACCTCCTCTCTGCCCTCCGACAGGGACAAATGACCCATGTGCCCTGTTTGGCTCACGTCCTTAACTTGGTGGTGCAGAGGTTCTTGGGCAGGTACCCGGGCTTACAGGATGTCCTGAGGCAGGCCAGGAAAGTCTGTGTGCATTTCCGCCGGTCATATAATGCCAGTGCTCGGCTGACGGACCTCCAAAAGGAGTTTAACCTGCCCAAGAACCGCCTAATCTGTGACATGCCCACCAGGTGGAACTCAACGTTGGCCATGCTGCAGCGGCTGCACACGCAGCAGAGGGCCATCAATGAGTACCTGTGCGACCATGGCACCAGGACAGGGTCAGGGGAGCTTGTTTTTTTTTCCCCACGCCAGTGGGCCATGATCAGGGATGCATTCACTGTCCTGTCACCATTTGAGGAGGCCACGAGGATGGTGAGCAGTGACAGTGCATGCATCAGTGACACTGTCCCCCTTGTCCACCTGTTGGAGCACACGCTGCATGGAATAATGGACAGGGCACTTGAGGCAGAACAGAGGCAGGAAGAGGAGGACTTCCTTAGCTCTCAAGGCCCTCTTTATCCAGGCAGTGTTCCTGCGTGCCCGCCGATCACACAGGAAGAGGACGAGGAGCAAACCTACGCTGCATGGCCTCCCTGATCCTGCAAAGCCTGCGTAAGGATCCTCGTATTCGTGGTATCAAGGAGAAGGACCAATACTGGCTGGCAACCCTCCTTGATCCACGTTACAAGGGTAAGGTTGCGGACCTTATCTTGCCATCACAGAGGGAGCAGAGGATGAAACATCTTCGGGAGGCCTTGCAGAAATGTCTGTGCATCGCGTTCCCAGAGACTGGGAGGTTACAAACTCCTGTTTCTGGACAACGTGTTGCTGAGGCTTCGGTCAGTCAAAGAAGGAGCGGTGGAGAAGGTGGCCGTCTGACCGATGCTTTCAGACAATTTTTTGGTCCACAGCCCCAAGGTATGATCAGTTCCAGCAACAATCGCCAGCGTCTGTTTTACATGGTGCAGGAATACCTAGGGGCAAGATCAGACTTGGACACCTTTCCCACCGAAAATCCTCTGGGTTACTGGGTCTTGAGGATGGATCACTGGCCAGAGCTTGCACAGTATGCAATTGAGCTACTGGCCTGTCCTGCATCCAGCGTTCTTTCGGAACGCACATTCAGTGCTGCTGGAGGCGTGGTAACCGATCACAGGGTGCACCTGTCCACCGACTCGGTCGATCGACTGACCTTCATAAAAATGAATCAGTCTTGGATCACCACTAGCTACCAAGCCCCTGATGCTGATGTAACCGAATAATTTTTTTTGAAATCTCAGATCCCTTCAAAGACTGCCTATGCTGATGCTGAGTGACTATCCCTGAGTAATTATCCTCTTTCTCCTCAATCATCACGCTGATAGCTTGTAAGAACATTTTTGGTTCTGGGCGCCACCACCAGTGCCTAAGGCACAATTTTTCAGCCCATGTTTAACAGGGGCGTGTAATTACAATTTTTGATGCAATACTTTGCAGCAGGGCTCGTTCCTGCATTCCAACTAGAGTTTCTGTGAGGGGTTGCAGTGTTGTGGCACCAGCACCAGTGCTTAAGGCCCAATTTTTCAGCCCTTGTTTAACAGGGGCGTGTAATTACAATTTTTGATGCAATACTTTGCAGCAGGGCTCGTTCCTGCGTTCCAACTAGAGTGTCTGTGAGGGGTTGCAGTGTTGTGGCACCAGCACCAGTGCCTAAGGCCTACTTTTTCAGCTCCTGTTCAACAGGGGCATGTAATTACAATTCTTGATCTAATATTTCACAGCAGGGCCCTGTGAGGGGTTACAGTGTTGTGGCCACAACAACACCTAAGGCCCAAATTTCTGCTGAGTATATAGGGCAGGACCCTACTTTCAAACATCTAACTTACAAACGACTCTTACTTGCAAACGGAAGGAGACAACAGGAAGTGAGATGAAATCTACCCCTAGGAAGGGAAATTCTCTCCTGTAATGCCCCGTACACACGGTCGGATTTTCCGATGGACAATGTCCGATCGGAGCGTGTTGTCGGAAATTCCGACCGTGTGTGGGCTCCATCGCACATTTTCCATCGGATTTTCCGACACACAAAGTTGGAGAGCAGGAGATAAAATTTTCCGACAACAAAATCCGATCGCGTCAATTCCGACCGTGTGTGGCCTGTTCCGACGCACAAAGGGCCACGCATGCTCAGAAGAAATTCCGACAGGGGACAGCTCGTTCTGGTAAGCTTAGCGTTCGCAATGGATACAGCACTTTCGTCACGCTGCAATGTTCAAAATGGTTTAATACAGCGCACTCTCTTCTTCTTTATAATGTGACAAGAATTAAGTAGTTTTGCTGCTCATATTCACACACACTTCTCACAAACTTTTCTTTGTGTTTTTTTATTGGGATTCCCTCAATATATTGTTATTAGTTGTCACATTTGACATTTTTTTTTTTATATATTTTTTTTTTTTTATTTGACGCCTTTTTTTTTTTCTTTAATGTTTGGATTTTTTCCAAGGCTGATCTTTGTTCAATGTTATTTTTATTTTTACTCCTGAATATTTGTGTGTGTGTTTTGTGTGTCAAGTTACCCCAACACCATTGATATCTTTTATTATTTAATCTCAAGGAGATTGTTTGTTGTTGGTGTCCCTTGTTCATTTCACATTCTATATTTGAAATGTACCTGAACCCTCACAAACCAACTGTCATTTTTGAAGTAAAACACATAGGAGAGTATAATTCAAAACAAAAATCCTTCATTAAGGGATCAGAACCAAACAAAGAGGAAGGCAACACTGGATCAACAGTAGAAATTAGTGAAGCCTGGGACCCCCACGGCAGACATCAATTCTTCAACCTCAAAATTGGTGGCCTGAGGAGTCCATATATAAGGGAGGGCAGTCTGGTCCGGGATTCACAGAGATCCGGATAGCAGCAGATGATATCTGTGTCCCCAGGCTGTGGTACCACAAGAGGCTGCATTTTTTGGCCGACCAGACTGGATCCAGGGTCCTCACTTTCTGGTCTTCCTTTCACTCTTCCTTCCCGGCTGTGGCTGTGCAGTTGGAGATGTGGCAGGAGGAGTAGTAGGACCTGGAGGATGAGGAGGACTGGGAGGACCTGGAGGAGAAGGAGGAGGAGGACCTGCAGGAGGAGGAGGAGGACCATCACAAAGGTGTGTCTCAGGTGTAATTTGCCCACTCATACCTTTCTCCAGAGCCTCCGATATGAGGGCCTCACACATTACTTGTTGGCCCTCCTCCATCCTCTGCATTTTATATGCAATGACGGCAGCAATGTCCTCCTCCACGGTCTGTTGTGCTCCCAGGACCTCTGTAGCCCTCCAAAAGACTCCTCCGGTAGCCTCCTCTAGGGCACTCCTCTTCCTGCCACTTTCTCTTTTCAGGGGGGGTGGAGGGACCGGCAGATCAGCCAGCCGGCTCGGCCCAGCCACCTCCTGGGTGAGACTTCCCTGTGTATGAAAAAGGGACATGGTTGTAATGTTTTGTATCATCAATCACAATCCTAAATTAGTACTCCCAACTAACATCTAGTTAACATCATTGATTGGACAAGCAGAAATATTTAGAGGAATGCTATACCTGGCTCAATCTGGGCTCCTCCACATGTTGCCTGGAAGGCCTAAGTTGGTCGTCAGAAGCCTCAGCCGGGGGGGAAGGAAGCGTGGAAGGAAGACTGGAGAGGGATGGCCTGGGTTCAGTCTGGCCTGCCAGAAAATGCAGCCTGTCGTAGGACAACATTCTGGGGACATAGATGTCATCTGCTGCTCCGGATCTCTGCGAATCCAGGACTTTCTTGCGCTCCCTCAGATATGTGCTCCTCAGGCCACCAATTAATATCTTTAAATAGGTGATGTCTGCCGTGGGGATCACCTGCTTCACAATTACCAACAATTGCACCAGTGCTGCCTTCCTCTTTGCTTGGTTCTTGAAATGGGGGTGGTTAATCTCCCACAGACAGGGCAGCTCCCTTAGCATATCTATGAATACTGACATGAAGTCATTATCTTTGAGTACCATATCCATGTTCACTGCAAGACACAACACAAGACAAAGCCTAATGTCAGACAAAACTCTCCTAATCTTGTTACAATATAGGCCTCAATCTAGAAGCAGTATAGGCACAAGTTTGTCTCTTACCTTCGTTCTTACGATCGGCGCCTCCAATGCTCCTTCCTCCACTCACAGATCGTACGTAATACGCACGCGTGTTACGCTTTATATACACTGCGCATGCGTGTAACTCCGCCCACCCCTGACGTTCTTTCTAGTCTATTCCCCGCCCCTTTTCGTTCGGCGCAGTGGGGGAAGAGCACATGGCGGAGTCACAGCAGGTGCGTGATAACTGCAGGAACGAGGAGGAGGAGGAGGAAAGCCCGGATCCGGACACGTCCCGATCCAGAAGGAGACGTTTTAAGGCCACAAATATGTCCTTTGGGGAGATGTTGGAGATGGTCGACATCATGAAGAAGTCCGACTATGACGGGAAGTATGGGCCTTACCCCAACCCGAACATCCGAAAGGCCAAGATCATGGCGAAAGTGGTCAGGAGTCTTGAGAGGAATTTCGGGGTCCGAAGATTAAAAGATCAGCTCCAGAAGCGGTGGTCGGACCTGAAGTTGAGAGAGCCAGAGCAGTACCGAAAGATCCGGAGAGTGCTGCAAAAAAGTAAGTAGTTGTGCTGTGTTCCTATTCTTTCTGTCTTTATTCCGTTTGTTCTGCTCCATATTTAGTAATTGTAACGTTTACAAGGGCAACTTTAATGTTCATGGGCCCATTATTCGTTCGTATCAAACATTTTTCTTTGGGCCTCTAAAACACCATTGTTTAGGCCATATGCATTTTCCCAATGCCAACTAGATTGTGTGTAAGGAGAGGACACTGAGAAGCTGTTTTCACATCTGGACACTGGAGCACTAGTGTGGGACACAAGAACACCATTTTTATTAGGGGGGGCACACAGGTGCTCCAGTGTATACTATAGGGGGGGGGGGGGCTACATCTGTGAACTTTTTACTAAACCGGTAAAGTATTGCAGCTTGACAAAGGGCAATAAGAAAATTACATCTTGGAACTCTGCTAAAATAGACAATTGTACCCCACTTCCAAGCAATGTTTCCTATTTCTAGTTCTGCCATCAAATATCTGTGTGCTAATTATGCCATTTTTGTTTTACATAGGAGAGAAAAGACTTGGAGGACACCCCTCATCCCAGGAGACCACAAACCCCCCACCTATGGAAGAAGGTGAAATACCCCCAACCCAAGAAGAAGAGCAGGAGGAAGAAGAAGGTGTGGTGGAGATTGGCACCACAACAGGTGAGTGTCTGCGACCACAGGCTCAGGTAAAAGAGATGGATGGTGGCAGATTTTTGATACGTGTTTTTTTTTTATTTATCTCTTTTTAGGTGATCGTGATGTGAGGGAGAGAGAATGCTTTACTTCTGAAAGTGCCCAGATCCTGATCGGGGAGATCATGGGGTGTAATCTCGAATTGCACAACATACAGCAAAAAATCAGTGATGTTATTAAAAAAAATAATAACATCATTGATGTTTTGGGGCGAATTTAAAAGCCCACAAAATCACTTGTTGGATTGTGGTCCAATCTTTTAAATATTTCTTTTAAATATTTTTTTTAATATTTTTGCAGTATTTTTTCAGTGTGCCAACATGTGCTATCTGACATCACGGGAGATCAATGGACGCGTTTTGGGGGTGCAACACCTTCCTCAATTATAAAGTAGCGGTGAGGAAGGGCTTGCTCACCCAAAACACGTCCCTTGATCCCCCCTAATGGCAGATAGCACATGTTGACATTCTGAACTTGGTGTGCATCTTCCAAATTTGGCTTTTCCAGGGGTGATTTCCCCCCATCTGAACGCTATATCAAACACAGTTCCTAAATACTCATGTCTGATATAGCCTTCTTGTTGGTTTTACACAGGCCTGTTTTATCAGAAAAGGACATTTCGATTTTTGATTATGCTACAGCAAAAATTGTTATACAACAAACATGTTGGTTTGTTTTAAAAACCTTTGGAAAATGCACATGTGATTGTGCAGGTATAAAAAAGTTGCTTACTCAAGAATGTGTGGATTATTGTCTCAACACTACAACACTTTTGGGGTGATGTAATTGCTGTTTTATGCAAACATGGGGGTTATTTCCTAAGGGCAAATACACTTTGCACTACAAGTGCAGTTTCAGTGCAGTTGCAAGTGCACTTGTAGTGAAATGTGTTTTTGCATTTAGGAAGTACCAGCCAACAGTGTTTTTTATAAGGTTACCCAATCACGACATTTTCGGCACTGAACACATTTCTGTCAGGGTCAGCTAAAACAAACACAAGCAGTAAATGTCCACAAAGAATTTCTTTTGGTTGTTTTTTATTTGAAAAAGGTTTCACAGATTGTCTGGCATATTGATAGCCCCCCTACCCGCAAAGAACTCCAGGTATCGTAACCGGACATCACGGGCATTCAGGGAGGGCAAGCCAGGACGGCCACTTTCAAGCGCCGTCACTGTTGATGGATTTTGGATTCCGGCCTCAGGCCCAACTGAGCCAGCATAGTTGGCTGAATGTTTTCTTAAAAAATTATGGAGAACACAGCAGGCAAGTATTATATGGTTCAGTTTATACTCTGCCATATGGATGGGTGTCAGAAATAGTCGGAACCGGCTGGCCAGGATTCCAAATGTGTTCTCCACCACTCTTCGGGCTCTGGCCAGCCGGTAATTAAAAACCCTCTGTTCTGGGGTGAGGGTCCTCATCGGGAATGGCCGCATCAGGTGGTCCCCCAGCGCAAACGCTTCATCAGCAATGAACACAAATGGGAGACCTTCAACATTGTCCTCTGGAGGTGGCAAGTCCAAGCTGCCATTCTGGAGACGCCTGTAGAACTCCGTCTGGGCGATCACTCCACCATCGGACATCCGGCCATTCTTCCCCACGTCCACATACAGGAAGTCGTAATTAGCCGACACCACCGCCAACATCACTATACTATTAAGCCCCTTGTAATTATAATAGTATGACCCCGAGTTGGGTGGTGGGACGATGTGGACGTTTTTCCCATCAATTGCCCCTCCGCAGTTAGGAAAGTCCCACCGCTGGGCAAAGTGGGAGGCCACAGTCTGCCATTCCTGTGGCGTTGAAGGAAACTGTTGAGGAAAAAACAATAAACATTACTATTTTTTCCCAGAAACATGGCAAGCAGATTAGACACAAACATTATGGGGCAACCTCCAGATAGCATTTATTAAGGGGAATTTAACAACACCAAAGTATAAGGTACACCTATCATATTCCCCCTCCCCCCCTCTCATGGGCCATTTCTAACATTATAGGGGGGGGGGACTCTTGGACAGGTAACCCTCTTCACTTCATTGAGAGATGAATGCCTAAATAATGGGTATTACTTGGAACAGCCCCTCCTTAGTTACACTATTGGCAGACCACTGGACAGGTAAGAAGTGTCTGAATACAAAGATATAAATACACACTGTACACATTTGAGCACATTTGGACATTCTGCTATTACCTATCAAGATAATAATAGGATACAAAAACTTTAAACAGTACCATTGGAAATTATGCAGGCAGGCCCTTGCACTACGTGCTTTGGGGAATTCATCCATAAATCTGACCAGTAAAGAGATGGGTATAGTGTGTATGGGTTTGGCAAAGTCAGCAGATAGATGATTGAGGATAGAGAATTGGGATCAGCTGACTTAGTAGTTGGGGGGAGGGAGGGTTACAAAAAATTTGGGGACACCACAAAAAAAAGCCTCTGGCACTCTGCCTGAATTTAAATCAAAAATAACATTACCAAACATTTTAGGGGGTGTTTGGGGTAAAGCACTACTATGGAGCTGATAAAATACATTGTTAGGTGACTACATGAGGTGAATATAGGGCACGAGACACCTTGCTGGGGAGGTTATTGAAGGGCAAATATGTATGAAGGACCTCAAATAATAATTGCATAAAAATCCAGCATGCATGAGGACAAAGGGGGCATTCACAGCATATTGCAATCATGGTAATTGGGGAATGAGGAAAGAAATACAATATATTAGCAAACATTCCATACAATAAAATGTGATATTAAAGGATAAAAATCTTACCTTCATATACTCCTTCTGCAGGACCTGGATGATGGCAGAACAGGTCTCTGGGATAATGATCCCGAGAGCCTGGGGGGAGATGCCTGTCGAGAACTTCAAGTCCTGCAGGCTTCTCCCTGTGGCCAAATACCGCAAGGTAGCGACCAACCTCTGCTCCGGAGTGATGGCTTGCCTCATGCAGGTATCCTGCCTGCTGATATAGGGGGTCAGCGAAGCCAACAAACGGTGAAACACGGGGTCCGTCATCCTGAGAAAGTTCCTGAAATCATCAGGATTATTCTCACGGATCTCACGGAGCAAAGGCATATGACAGAACTGGTCACGCTGAAGCAACCAATTCTTGGTCCATGAACTCCTCCCCACCCTGTTCATGGACTGGACTTGTGTCAAGGTCAGGACACCAACACCAAGCCCCCGCACAGCACGAACTCTACGAGGAGTACGCATACGAAACATGGCTAGAAAACGGTCGGCTGCTCAGAACGAAGTAACAGAACGCACTGAAGAAAAGCAAGGCCTGTGAAGAGCGAACTGAAAAACAGTAACGAACGAACAAGAATACAATGACTAAGTCATGCAGAACTTGCTTGCACGCACTGAAGAGCAGATACAAACCCACAAGCACAAACTGAATAGCAGAAAACGATCTGAAAGCCACGAGTCTGAAAAAGCGCGAATCGTCTCTCACCAAACTTTTACTAACACGAGATTAGCAAAAGGAGCCCAAAGGGTGCCGCGCTTGGTTCTGAACCGGCCTTTTCTAGTCTCGTCGTACGTGGTGTACGTGACCGCGCGGTTGTCGATCGGAAATTCCGACAACTTTGTGCGACCGTGTGTAGGCAAAACAAGTTTGAGCCAACGTCCGTCGGAAAAAATCCTAGGATTTTGTTGTCGGAATGTCCGAACAAAGTCCGACCGTGTGTACGCCCTATTAGAGTTAATATGGGAAAAACATTTCTCCTTTCCACTGATGCTTTCCAATCCTTGTTCCACAAAAAAACCCAAATTTTCAAAAAACATTTTTCATTGGGACAAAAAGTGAGGTGAAATCTTCTAAAGAGGAGGAAAGACAGCAAAACAAATGTCACAGGGGTGATAACCCTTCCCTATGTTTTCCAAAAAGCTTAAAAAAGATTTTTTGGCTGGAGCTAAACACATTAAAAATGTACCCGTTCAAAATTACAAACAGATTCTACTTAACAACAAACCTACAGTCCCTGTCTTGTTTGCACCGCCTGTATACTGCTGTTAAGAGTATATAGGGCCTGGTGGCCCCACACCTTTCCTTATTTTCATTTGGGTGCGGGGTTCCCCTTAATATCCATACAAGACCCAAAGGGCCTGGTAATGGACTGGGGGGTACCCATGCCGTTTGTCTCACTGATTTTCATCCATATTGCCAGGACCCGACATTACATTAAACCCGCAAGCAGTTTTAAATGAGATTTTTTCCTTTAAAAATGACATTTGGTGCAGGGACTGTTCTAAACACGGGAAACACGCGCCACTTTACAGGCATACTATAGTCACCCCCCCAGGTACGATATTTAAAGGAATATTTCACTTTTTTTTTCTTACTTTAAGCATCATTAAAATCACTGCTCCCGAAAAAACGGCCGTTTTTAAAAGTTTTTTTTGCATTGAAACATGTCCCCTAGGGTAGGACCCGGGTCCCCAAAAGCTTTTTAGGACAATACCATGCAAATTAGCCTTTAAAATGAGCACTTTTGATTTCAAACGTTCGAGTCCCATAGACGTCAATGGGGTTCTAACGTTCGTGCAAACTTTCGGTCCGTTCGCGGGTTCTGGTGCTCGGGGGGTGTTCGGCTCATCCCTAGTGGGCACAGAAACGGGCCCTGCTGTGAAATATTAGATCAAGAATTGTAATTACATGCCCGTGTTGAACAGGGGCTGAAAAATTGGGCCTTTGGTGGTGGTGGTGCTGGTGCCACAACACTGTAAGTCCTCACTCGCTCTTGGTGGGCGCAGAAATGGGCCCTGCTGTAAATAATTAGATCAAGAATTGTAATTACATGCCCCTGTTCAACAGGGGCAGAAAAATTGGGCCTTTGGTGGTGGTGGTGGTGCTGGTGCCACAACACTGTAGGTCCTCACTCGCTCTTGGTGTGCGCAGAAACGGGCCCTGCTCTGAAATATTAGATCAAGTATTGCATCAAAAATTGTAATTACACGCCTCTGTTAAACAGGGGCTGAAAAATTGAGCCTTAGGCACTGGTGGCGGCGCCCAGAACCAAAAATGTTCTTACCAGCTATCAGCGTGATCATTGAGAAGGAAGAGGATAATTACTCAGGATAGTCACTCAGCATCAGCATAGGCAGTCTTTGAAGGGATCTGAGATTTCAAAAAAAAATATTCAGTTACATCAGCATCAGGTGCTTGGTAGCTGGTGGAGATCCAAGACTGATTCATTTTTATGAAGGTCAGTCGATCGACCGAGTCGGTGGACAGACGCACCCTGTGATCGGTTAACAAAGCCTCCAGCAGCACTGAATGTGCGTTCCGAAAGAACGCTGGATGCAGGACAGGCCAGTAGCTCAATTGCATACTGTGCAAGCTCTGGCCAGTGATCCATCCTCAAGACCCAGTAACCCAGAGGATTTTCGGTGGGAAAGGTGTCCAAGTCAGATCTTGCCCCAAGGCATTCCTGCACCATGTAAAACAGACGCTGGCGATGGTTGCTGGAATCGATCATACCTTGGGGCTGCGGACTAAAAAATTGTCTGAACGCATTGGTCAGACGGCCAGCTTCTCCACCGCTCCTTCTTTGACTGAAGCCTCAGCAACACGTTGTCCAGAAATAGGAGTTTGTAACCTCCCAGTCTCTGGGAATGCGATGCACAGACCTTTCTGCAAGGCCTCCCGAAGATGTTTCATCCTCTGCTCCCTCTGCGACGGCAAGATAAGGTCCACAACCTTACCCTTGTAACGTGGATCAAGGAGGGTTGCCAGCCAGTATAGGTCCTTCTCCTTGATACCACGAATACGAGGATCCTTACGCAGGCTTTGCAGGATCAGGGGGGCCATGCAGCGTAGGTTTGCTGAGGCATTCGGTCCGGAGTCATCTGGGTCACTAAGGATGACATGGTCCGCAGCCACCTCCTCCCAGCCACGTACAAGTCCATGTGTTTCTTGGGACTGATCCCTTAAAGACTGCTGCTGATGCTGAGTGCCAGGCTCCACCTCCATACTGACGCAATCCTCCTCCTCCTTGTCCTCTTCCTGTGTGATCGGCGGGCACGCAGGAACACTGCCTGGATAAAGAGGGCCTTGAGAGCTAAGGAAGTCCTCCTCTTCCTGCCTTTGTTCTGCCTCAAGTGCCCTGTCCATTATTCCACGCAGCGTGTGCTCCAACAGGTGGACAAGGGGGACAGTGTCACTGATGCATGCACTGTCACTGCTCACCATCCTCGTGGCCTCCTCAAATGGTGACAGGACAGTGCATGCATCCCTGATCATGGCCCACTGGCGTGGGGAAAAAAAACCAAGCTCCCCTGACCCTGTCCTGGTGCCATGGTCGCACAGGTACTCATTGATGGCCCTCTGCTGCGTGTGCAGCCACTGCAGCATGGCCAACGTTGAGTTCCACCTGGTGGGCATGTCACAGATTAGGCGGTTCTTGGGCAGGTTAAACTCTTTTTGGAGGTCCGCCAGCCAAGCACTGGCATTATATGACTGGCGGAAATGCACACAGACTTTCCTGGCCTGCCTCAGGACATCCTGTAAGCCCGGGTACCTGCCCAAGAACCGCTGCACCACCAAGTTAAGGACGTGAGCCAAACAGGGCACATGGGTCATTTGTCCCTGTCGGAGGGCAGAGAGGAGGTTCGTGCCATTGTCGCAAACCACCATTCCTGCCTTAAGTTGGCGTGGGGTCCACCACCTCTGAACCTGCCTCTGCAGAGCTGACAGAACCTCTGCTCCAGTGTGGCTCCTGTCCCCAAAGCACACCAGCTCAAGCACCGCATGGCATCTTTTGAACCCCTTGAACGGCTACGGAGCACCGCTGGTTCCGAGGACAAAGCACAGGAAGAGGCCATGGAGGAAGAAGAAGAGGAGGGGGTGGAGGAGAGAGGTGTATCACAATCATTAGTAGTGGCATTTTGAAGGGGTGGTGGCGGAACAACCTCCAACACTACTGCACCTTGTCCTGCATCCTTCCCAGCTGCCAGCAGAGTCACCCAATGCGCCGTGAAACTTAGGTAACGTCCCTGTCCATGCCCGCTGGACCATGAGTCAGCGATAATATGCACCTTACCGCTGACCGCCCTGTCCAGCGAGGCATGGACATTGCCTTCCACATGCCGGTAGAGAGCCAGAATCGCCTTCCGTGACAAAAAGTGGCATTTGGGTACCTGCCACTGAGGAACCGCACATTCCACAAACTCACATAAGGGGGCAGAGTCTACCAACTGAAAAGGCAGCAATTGAAGTGCTAGCAATTTTGCCAAGCTAGCATTCAACCGCTGGGCATGTGAATGGCTGGGAGCGAACTTCTTTCGGCGGTGCAGCAGCTGGGGCAGGGAAATTTGCCTGGTACAATCTGACATCGGTGTACCGAAAGCAGATTGCCCACACGTACTTGGCTGTGACACACCTAATTCTACACCTTCATTCCTCTCAGTGCAGGTCTCAGAGAGGACTGAAGGTATAGTGGGGTTGGAGATCTCAGCTGATGAGGAGCAAGGAGAGGTCCTTTTTGTTCTTTGGTGTGGGTCTTTTAGATACACTTGCCAACGAACTGCATGGCAGGTCAACATATGACTGGTCAAGCATGTGGTGCCCAAGCGGGAGATGTTTTGGCCACGCAAGATACGCTTGAGACATATGTTGCAAATAGCAGCGGTGCGATCTGATGCACTCGTCTCAAAAAAGGCCCACACCAAAGAACTTTTTGAATAATGCGCAGAGACTGCAGCGCCCTGCACATGCGGAGCTTTGGGGTGTGATGTAGTCAGTGTGCTGCCCTTAGGCTGGCCCCTGGAGGGCATCCTGCCTCGTTGGTGATGTGCCTCCTCCTCCTCCTCTCTCCTATCAGGCACCCACGTTGAGTCAGTGACCTCATCATCCCCCCCCCTCCTCATCACTGGAGCAAACCTGGCAGTATGCTGCAGCAGGGGGAGCATGACTGCCAGAATGCTGTCCTTCTTGGGCACCCCCTCTGTCCGTGCTAACATTACTGCCTTCATCTAGCTCAGTATCATCATCAGAGCCTTCCAAACGCTGGGCATCCTCCTGGAGCATGTACCCAACACTGTGGTCAAACAGTTCGAGGGACTCCTCAGGAGGACACGGTGGGGCTAGGGAAGGAGTCACTGATGACATTGAGCCGAGGGAAGAGGCCGCATTGGCAGCTGCTTTGCCAGACAAAGTACCCTGAGCATGGGTGAGAGAGGATGAGGAGGATGAGGACGGCTTGGTCATCCACTCGACCAAGTCTTCAGCATGTTGCGGCTCAACACGGCCAGCTGCCGAAAAAAAGGCCAAGCGTGTCCCACAGCCACATGCAGATGAGAATGCACCGTCTCCACAACCAGCACTGTTGCCTTTAGACACAGAGCCTGCTTGCCCTCTTATTGGCTTGTGACTGTCTGTCTCTCCTTGTTGGCCTTCCAGACATACTAATGGCCTGTAGCTGCACTAAGCTGGGATATATATATACCTTCTACAGGTAGCTTTAGGTGAACACTGTGCAGAGCTCGCCAAAAAATAACTTGTAGCTTATTTAGCTGCCTGCGGTAGTGATAGGATCAGGAAAACACCACCAACCTTCTACAGGTAGCTTTAGGTGAACACTGTGCAGAGCTCGCACAACACTAACTTGTAGTTTTAGCTGAACACTGTAAAGGAGGACGCACTACACTAACTTGTAGCTTTAGCTGAACAGTGTGCAGAGGTCACACTAAACTAACTTGTAGCTTTAGCTAAAGACTGTGAGGAGGACGCACTACACTAACTTGTAGCTTTAGCTAAACACTGTGCAGAGGTCACACTACACTAACTTGTAGTTTTAGCTGAACACTGTGAGGAGGACGCACTACATCAACTTGTAGCTTTAGCTGAACACTGTTAGGAGGACACACTACACCAACTAATAGCTTTAGCTGAACACTGTGAGGAGGACGCACTACACTAACTTGTAGCTTTAGCTGAACACTGTGCAAAGGTCGCACTACACTAACTTGTAGTTTTAGCTGAACACTGTGAGGAGGACACACTACACCAACTTGTAGCTTTAGCTGAACACTGTTAGGAGGACACACTACACCAACTTGTAGCTTTAGTTGAACACTGTGAGGAGGACACACTACCCTAACTTGTAGCTTTAGCTGAACACTGTGCAGAGGTCACACTAAACTAACTTGTAGCTTTAGCTGAACACTGTGAGGAGGACGCACTATACTAACTTGTAGCTTTAGCTGAACACTGTGCAGAGGTCTCACTACACTAACTTGTAGTTTTAGCTGAACTCTGTGAGGAGGACGCACTACACCAACTTGTAGCTTTAGCTAAACACTGTTAGGAGGACACACTACACCAACTTGTAGCTTTAGCTGAACACTGTGAGGAGGAAGCACTACACTAACTTGTAGGTTTAGCTGAACACTGTTAGGAGGACACACTACACCAACTTGTAGTTTTATCTGAACACTGTGAGGAGGACGCACTACCCTAACTTGTAGCTTTAGCTGAACATTGTGCAGAGGTCACACTAAACTAACTTGTAGCTTTAGCTAAACACTGTGAGGAGGATGCACTACACTAACTTGTAGCTTTAGCTGAACACTGTGCAGAGGTCTCACTACACTAACACCTGGATACGTTTATTTGTGAACCATTCCTTTGTAGATTTTGCTGTATGTTTGGGATCATTGTCTTGTTGGAAGATAAATCTCTGTCCCAGTTTCAGGTCTTTTGCAGACTCCAACAGGTTTTCATCCAGAATGGTCCTGTATTTGGCTGCATCCATCTTCCCCTCAATTTTAACCATCTTTCCTGTCCCTGCTGAAGAAAAGCAGGCCCAAACCATGATGCTGCCACCACCATGTTTGACAGTGGGGATGGTGTGTTGAGTGTGATGAGCTGTGTTGCTTTTACGCCAAACATATCGTTTTGCATTGTGGCCAAAAAGTTCGATTTTGGTTTCATCGGACCAGAGCACCTTCTTCCACATGTTTGGTGTGTCTCCCAGGTGGCTTGTGGCAAACTTTAGACGAGACTTTTTATGGATATCTTTGAGAAATGGCTTTCTTCTTGCCACTCTTCCATAAAGGCCAGATTTGTGCAGTGTACGACTGATTGTTGTCCTATGGACAGACTCTCCCACCTCAGCTGTAGTTCTCTGCAGTTCATCCAGAGTGATCATGGGCCTCTTGGCTGCATCTCTGATCAGTCTTCTCCTTGTCTGAGCTGAAAGTTTAGAGGGACAGCCAGGGCTTGGTAGATTTGCAGTGGTCTGATACTCCTTCCATTTCAAAATGATCGCTTGCACAGTGCTCCTTGGGATGTTTAAAGCTTGGGAAATCTTTTTGTATCCAAATCCGGCTTTAAACTTCTCCACAACAGTATTACGGACCTGCCTGGTGTGTTCCTTGGTCTTCATGATGCTCTCTGCGCTTTCAACAGAACCCTGAGACTATCACAGAGCAGGTGCATTTATACAGAGACTTGATTACACACAGGTGGATTCTATTTTATCACCATCAGTCATTTAGGACAACATTGGATCATTCAGAGATCCTCGCTGAACTTCTGGAGTGAGTTTGCTGCACTGGAAGTAAAGGGGCCGAATAATTTTGCACGCACCACTTTTCAGTTTTTTAATTGCTCAAAAAGTTTAAAATATCCAATAGATTTCGTTCCACTTCACAATTGTGTCCCACTTGTTGGTGATTCTTCACAAAAAATTAAAATTTTATATCTTTATGTTTGAAGCCTGAAATGTGGCAAAAGGTTGAAAAGTTCAAGGGGGTCGAATACTTTCGCAAGCCACTGTATATATATATATATATATATATATATATATATATATATATATATATATATACATATACAACACCTGGGATGCATATATATACACAATACACTGTAAGTGCAACTAAATCACTGACTGTCCTGCCTAATCTAGCTAACTCAAATGAAATGACACTGTCTCTCTCTCTCTCTAAGCACGCCGGAACACACTACACAGGGCCGCCGTGCAGGCGGCCTTATTTAGTGTGGGGCGTGTTCTAAACCCCCTGAGCCATAATTGGCCAAAGCCACCCTGGCTTTGGCCAATTACAGCTCTCTCTACCGACGGCGCTGTGATTGGCCAAGCATGCGGGTCATAGTGCATGCTTGGCCAATCATCAGCCAGCAATGCACTGCGACTCCGCAGTGAATTATGGGCCGTGATGCGCCACACGAATTTGGCGCGAACGGCCCATATCGTTTGCAATTCGGCGAACGATCGAACAGACGGTGCTCGAGTCGAACATGGGTTCGACTTGAGCGCGAAGCTCATCCCTACCTACAGAAAAGCACCCAATATAAGAAGCAAGGTAGCGCCCAGTAAACTTAAGGCGAAACCCCGCCTCCTGGTCACCACATACCAACTTTTTTAGCGATTTCTGGGATGTACCAATGCCGCAAGCCTCTCTGCAAAACCTTTGTGACACATGGCCAGAAAGAATTTCCTGTAAAAGGCAAAACATATCAGATAAAGGGCTTTCACATCTGCTCTTCCGACCACATCGTATATTGCCTTACATGCCCTTGCGGTTTGTTCTATGTAGGACGTAGCATCCGGCCACTGCATAAATGCTTTGGCGAACCTCGCCGTTTTATCACAGGTGGATTGGACAATCATAGTATTCCCAAACACTATCTCCAATTCCATGAAAAATCCACGGATAGCCTCAGGGTATGGGTCATTGGGGCAATGCCTAGGGATCTTCCCCCAGCTGAGCGCTACAGAAGACTTTGTCATAGAAAAATGTATTGGATCTTTTTATTAAATGTTTTGGCCCCCGGAGGGTTAAATGAGGACTTTGAAGTCAGTGCTATACTCTGATATTACATGTACCCCGTATTTTATGATCTATTATTCATGCGATTTTACTCGTTTTATAAATTTTAGTGTCTACACTCATTTATGTTATCATCCGGTGTATACGTTCTTGTATATGCTTATACACATGTGTGTGCAAGCATAAACACTATCCATAAGCCTGCACTACACATTGCCCTATGCATATTTACATTTTATTACTGATTTCCATATATATGTATTTTTCAGTTTTCAACTTTTTAACTATGCTTATATATGTGTGTGCACGCTTAAACACAATCCATAAGCTTGCACAACGCATTGGTTCATGCATATCCACGTTTTATTACTGATTGCCACAGACCTTTTTCATATATATGCCTTTTTATTCTTTTATTTTTATTTTTTCAACGTCTTTCATTTATGCTGTCACTGTTCTGTCTATTGCCATATAATCCTCTATACACCAAATCTTTCTCCAGAACGCTATTTTAAATTTTTAATTTTAGTTCAATTTCTTATTATGTCCATTTCCTGTTGTCTATTGTTGTACTCGCTCACGGCCGGCCCATCGCTAGTATATTTATTGCCCCCTGTCACTGCTATGGTCATAGGTTGACAAAGGAACCGTCCAGAGTTCCGAAACGCGTCCCTTTCTTATGGCCTCACATCCTCCGCTCTGCGCTGCGGTCCAGGCTGGTTACAGAGTCTCTCAGCATTTGACATAACTTCCGGGTCCTTCTCCTCTCCACGCTGAGGACACCGGCTCCTACAGCGTTCCAGCGTCTCATCCTGCTGCGGACTGTGACAGATCCAGTGAGTCATACATCCATCATTCTGAAGACTTCCCTCCGCCGTGACCCCTTCCAATGCTGTTTTTTACAACTTCCATGATGTGCCCGTTTTATTCCTCCATCCTGTGTTTTTAACCCAGTTGGGATATTAAAACAGTTTTTCTTCTACACTTAGAGGCGCCTTTTGTTTGTTTAAGAATATATATCGGCCGAAACTGATGAAGAAATTTAATTTTTTTTGCAAAAAATAAAAACCGCAGAGGTCATCAAATACCACCAAAAGAAAGCTCTATTTGTGGGAAAAAAAGACGTCTATTTTGTTTGGGTACAGCGTTGCATGACTGCGCAATTGTCAGTTAAAGCGACGCAGTGCTGTATCTCAAAAAATGGCCTGGTCATTAAGGGGGAAAATCTTCCAGGGCTGAAGTGGTTAAAGTGAGTAGAACAATAGTGAGTTTCATGCAAATCTGATGCGACTTGGAACTGGTGGCAGGGTAAACTTTCCAGGATCATAAAAATTTGCTTTACTTCAATTAGTGTCACATGTAAAGAGCAGTGGCTTTTATTTGCTTGGCTGTTTCTTAGTGAGTTGGGTCTCTAATGGTAGAAAATGTAGAAAACAATTATGCTTACACTAGCTTTTGTCTAGGTTTACTTAAATTGTAAATCTACATTACATTCTCTTTTCTGAACTCAATGAACAGCTGGTGTATGGGGCTTAGTTAGAATTTCTGGATTTCTTTGGAATGCTTAGATTAAAGGACACCTATAGCCCCACTTATGGTGGCCTCTAGCCCCACTGTGCAAGCACAGTAAGATGAGGAAACATCAAAGAAATTAAATGTAAAAGCTGTGTGGCAAAAGACAGGGAGACACAGTGAAGAACACTAAAGATAATGTTTTACCAGGCAGGCTGCACCGAATGGGGTTGCGGAATTAAAGCACAGCTGTGCTAAAGGTTCAGCTCTCCTTTAAGCTAGCACGTTCCTCTGAGCCATCGCAGAATTTATATACTTTTTTGCTCACCATCCTCCTTTGTACAGTTTTATATCTTATGCCACATGCAAGCCAGTTTATTAGTATAGATTCCAAACTGCTGCCAAAATTAGATCTCAATGACAACCTATACAATTTAACAATATATACTCCAATATTGTTCTGGAAGCACCTGTTGGCAACGCCTTGCATACTCTCCCTCTCCCCACATCTGCTGCCACGCCTCCATTTTCTGCAACCGCCTCTTTGGTCTCTCTCCCCAAGTGTTGGTTGCCAGGCAATGCCTCCTCCTCAGCTATTGGCTGGCAGAGGCACCCCCCTTAGGCGGCACCCTTCTTGCTAAGCAGCAGGTCCACTCTGTCTGCCTAACCTCTTCTCTCTAATTGGTTAGCAGGGTCGTGGTGCTTTATTTAAACATTACAAGCTCAGTGTGTTGACTACCCAGCTCCTGTACCCTTGCCTTACTTTGTTGTTCCTGTAAGCCCAGTCTTGCCGTTTGCAGATTCTCCTGTTGCTGAACTATTTCTTGAATAACAAACTGCTCTCTAAAAGTCCCCTGCACTGACTCTTGCTTGTATAATGGACTACTCTTGGATTACTGCCTGCCCTGACCCTTGCTTTTGGACCTCTGTTCTGACCACTGAAACACTTGGTTTTCTGCCAGTCACTGGTCCTTGCTGTATACGGTACTTTCCTTAAACCTGTTCCACATTATGAATTTGTCTGGCACTGTACATGACTTCTCTCTTAAGGTTGCACCGCACCTTAAGTCCTAGGGCATCTTAGCCTTAAAGCTGAATTCCAACTTTCTTTTCACTAGAACTGAATGGAATGATCAATCACAGCCTACACCATACCTCTGTACTATGTTGCTTTGTTGTCTGCAGATCCCCTGATAGTCTGGGTTTAGTTGTGGCTTTGTAGTATGTGACACTCTGTATATCCTGTTGATTGACTCTGTTCCTTCCACAGCCACTTCCTGCAGCAGCTAGAGTCTGTACACCCCCCTTTGTAGTCTTTTAGACTCTGCAAATGATGTAATTTCCTTCACAGCTCTGATGGTGGGTGGGATTAAATACCTCCTAATTAGCATTCAGTCGCATCCAGTCACACCTACGGGAAGAGTCCAAACCTCCATAGGTCCAGCCTCACAGATCACAGCATTATTCAAGAAGGAAACACCTTCATACACAGCCTGTTCTGAAAGCTAGCTGTGCTGCTGCTGGACAGGATTGAATGGATCACAACCACAATTCAATTCTGTCCAGCTAAATGTGCCGACCAGTGTGAACAGGGAGAGTCCCACCCCTCAGATCCCACCCTGCTCTCTGTGAAGTGATTAACTTACATATGCAGGAAACACCTTTATTTATAAGCTCCCATAGCTCTTCCTCTGTAGTCTTGCAGTAAGCCATTATTCTTTGGCAAAGACAGGAATGACACAGAAGAAGGCATGACACATTTACATCTTTCACTACCCACATGAAGGTACCCCCAGTAACCCTAGGACCCAGCCACATCAACTCCCAGAACTGGTGCAAGTGACTCCCATAGCCCACCTTTAAGCTACAGAGGCTCAAAGGATCATGGGATGTGTAGTATCAGGACTGGAAAAGGAAGGCAACAGGAAGTCAGTAGGAGGAGAGGAGGAGTGATATCACAGACACACAAACAGCTAAAAGAGGTAAGTTACACACAAACTGACAGTGGGGTTGTGATTCATTTACATGCATAATGCGTCTGTTGTTTTGGGAGTAAAAGCTGGAGTTCTTCTTTAAGGCAAAGGTGGCTGCTATAGGTGACATTGCACATTAGTCTCACTTTTTTTGCAGAACAGGTGAACCTTACATTATTACAAGCCTCACACCCTGTAGATGGATCCTACATATGCATAGTCATTTGCAAATTAACTTTGTAAGCTGAACCACCAGGTTCATGCACCATTTCAGAGCCCAGGGTTCCTGCTGCTGCATCAGTGACCCCTGTACTTGCGCCTGCTAGCCAATCTTGCATTTGCAAGACCTTAAACCTGTTCCACATTATGAATTTGTCTGGCACTGTACATGACCTCTCTCTGAGGGTTGCACCGCACCTTAAGTCCTAGGGCATCTTAGCCTTAAAGCTGAATTCCAACTTTCTTTTCTCCCATTAACTCTGGCTGCCAGCTCTCAGGAAGGATGCTACATCAGAGCCTACAAGACCTGTAAATGGTCAAAGTCTGCCAGCACTAAGTGTCCTGGACCACTCTTCTACCTGTCTTGGAACATCTGTGGACTAATCTCTCAATGGATTTTACCTTAGATGATGGTGGACGACTTCAACAAGAGGGCCCATTTCATGGCATTACCCAAACTGCCTTCTGCCAAACAATTGTCCACCATTTTCGCACAAAAAATTGTCAGATTCCATGGCATTCAGATAAACATTCTTTCTGACCAAGGATCTTGTTTTTGGAAGGTTTTCAGTCTCTTTCGTATATTACCCATTTTACTCTCTTGCAGAGAAAATTAGTACACTAATCAGTCTCTAGGCCTCGCTAATGCTTCTTCTCAGACAAGCTAACTGAATGGCCTCCTTTCTCTCATGGGCAGAATTTGCCCATAACAATTAGACATACATGTATTATGGGGTTTCATCCTTCCTTTATATTATGGCCTGCATCCCAGGGCCTGCTTCTTTTTTACTCAAAGTTCTGATTTTTCAAAGGTGAACAAGCTTGTAGACCATTTTTATGCTATTTGGAAATCCTTGCATAACCACCTTGTGTGTGCCTTCAAGAAAGCCTCTGCTGATAACTGATGTTTAGCTACTCCCACCATCAAGGTTGGTGATTTAGAGTGGCTATCCACCCTCATAGTCCACTCTCAGAAACTAGCAACAAGATTTATCGGCCCTTCTAAAATCATCAAACAGATCAACCCTATTTGTTTCCATCCCAAACTTCCTTCCTCCATGATGATGCCCAATTCCTTCAATGATTCCTTGTACCCTAGATACCTTGTACCCTAGCCTAGTCTTGTCATTTCTGGATTTTGCCAACCCCCTGCCTGGATATTGGATGACTTTATAATTGCCACCTGCCCTGACCCTTGCTTTTTCTAATGAATGTGCTACTGATTACTGCCTTCCCTGACTCTTGCTAAGATAATGGACTTTCTCTGCCTACTGCTAGCCAGGCCTGATTATAACCACTCCTCACTTGGCACTCTGCCTGTCTCTAGTCCAGGTCACTTATGGATACGGTACCTTCCTCAAACTTTTTCCGCATTGTGAAGTCATCTGATACCATACTTGAACCCTCTTTCTGTCTCTCTGAGGGTTGTGGGGGGCCTCCTGGTCCTGGTATGTAGGGATGAGCCGAACACCCCCCGGTTCGGTTCACAGCAGAACATGCGAACAGGCAAAAAATTTGTTTGAACACGTGAACACCGTTAAAGTCTATGGGACACAAACGTGTAAAATTAAAAGTGCCAATTTTAAGGGTTAATATGCAAGTTATTTTCATAAAAAGTGTTTGGGGACCTGGGTCCTGCTCCAGGGGACATGTATCAATGCAAAAAAGTTTTAAAAACAGCCGTGATTTTAATAATGCTCAAAGTGGAACAATAAAAGTGAAATATTCCTTTAGATTTCATATATGCCTGTAAAGTGGCGCCTTTTTCCCGTGTTTAGAACAGTCCCTGCACAAAATGAAATTTCTAAAGGAAAAAAAATCATTTTAAACTACACGCGGCTATAATGAATTGTCTATGGGAGAAATCAAAAGTGCTAATTTAAGAGGTTTATATGCATGTTATTGTCATAAAAAGTGTTTGGGGACCTGGGTCCTGCCCCAGGGGACATGTATCAATGCAAAAAAAAGTTTTAAAAGCGGACGTTTTTTCAGGAGCAGTGATTTTAACAATGCTTAAAGTGAAACAATAAAAGTGAAATAGTCCTTTAAATTCCGTACCTGGGGGTGTCTATAGTATGCCTGTAAAGTGGGGCATTTTTCCCGTGTTTAGAACAGTCCCTGCACAAAATGACATTTCTAAAGGAAAAAAAGTCATTCAAAACTAATCGCAGCTATAATGAATTGTCCGGTCTCGGCAATACAGATAAAAGTCATTGCAAAAAACGGCATGGGGGTCCCCCAAAAATCCATACCAGGCCCTTTGGGTCTGGTATAAATATTAAGGAGAACACCGAACCAAAATTAAAAAAAAAATTGTGTGAGGGTCCCCCCAAATTCCATACCAGGCCCTTCAGGTCTGGTATGGATATGCACCTTTTTTTTTTTTTTTTTAAATTGTGTAGGGGTCCCCCTCAAAATCCATACCAGACACTTCAGGTCTGGTATGGGTTTTAAGGGGAACTGCGCACCAATATTTAAAAAACAATGGCGTGGGGTCCCCCCAGAATTCCATACCAGACCCTTATCCGAGCACGCAACCTGGCAGGCCGCAGGAAAAGAGGGGGGCAAGACAGCCCCCCCTCCTGAACCGTACCAGGCCACATGCCCTCAACATGGGAAGGGTGCTTTGGGGTAGCCTTTGCCCGGCGGACTTTTCGACGTACTTAACAACGGACTTTCTGAATGAACGGACTTGCCTACACACAATCCACCAAAGTCCGTCGAATTCGTACGTGATGACGTACGACCGGACTAAAACAAGGTTCATAGCCAGTAGCCAATAGCTGCCCTAGCGTGGCTTTTTGTCCGTCGAACTAGCATACAGACGGCGGACTTTTCGACCGGACTCGATTTCGAAGGATTAATTTAAAACATGTTTCAAATCTAAGTCCGTCCAACTTTTGAGAAAACAAAGTCCGCTGGAGCCCACACACATCGAATTGTCCGACGAAATCCCGTCCGCCAGGCAAAGTCTGCCGTAAAGTCCGCTCGTGTGTACGCGGCATTACAGAACTTTGCCGATTCAGAAAGGTAAATGAAAATTGAATTTTCAGAACTGCAATTTTTTTTTTTCAATGACCAGACACTTGGTTTGTTAAGAGAAGCAAGTGTGCAAATATTGTGAGTTTTAGCTCTTGTGGCTCTCAGTATCACAGTATACGTTGGAACAGCTGCAGTTACTTTATTAACATTAATGCAGAAATAATAACTTTTCAGCATAACAATCCAGTACTGAGTGATAGACTGGAAACATCCTCCCCCTCTGCATGTCTCATAGAAATCTGGTTGGTAGAAATGTGGATTTAATACATGATTTAAATGGTTTATGATAAGTTGCATACCTCATCCGCTCACAAAGCTCCACTGCTCATTGTAATTATGAGGTACTAAGACTATAGCAGTAGGCATTAGAGGAAAGCTCTTTTTTTAAAAAAACTCTTTTTTAGCATATTTGTGACTAAAGAGTAATACAATAAAATAGAGAAAAATAAATTTCACCTCAAGCTGAACTGTATGCAAACAACTGAGTAAGTCAGAGAAATGATTCCTTTTCCTCCTTCCCCTATCCTGCGTGCTTGTTCAGATCGACCATACAGATTTTCAATTTCAAGAGATTGTCTGAAGGCTTATGCTGTTCTCTCTCATTAGAAAAGCCATGTGGTTATAATCCAGTGACATGGACACATCCTGTGACCCAAAGCAAAAAACCCTGCATCAAGCGCCAACACAAAGCAACTTGGCAACTCCAATACTGTTGGGTGTCCGCATCCAACAGGGCTTGCCTAGGCCCACTGAAACAGGGTTTGCGCTACCCCCATAGGATCCGCTAATTAGCTTTGTTCTTTGCCACTCCCCCTCTAACACACCAGGTTGAGTGTACAAACATACAATATCACAGGAAATCACTGAAAGTCATACTTAGTACCCAATAGTATTGCTATATCAAAGAAAACAGGCACCAAACAAGGTAGTAAAGGTAAACTTAAAGTGTATGTAAACCCTCACCTTGTACAACAATCCATGCAGGTTAACCACTTCCCGCCCAGCCTATAGCAGAATGATGGCCGGGCGGTGGTTCTGTTATCCTGACTGGGCTTCATATGACGTCCAGCAGGATAACATGCGGGGGCGCACAGCGTGGTGATCGGAGGTGCTGTGTGTCAGTCTGGCACACTGCATCTCTAGTCGTGGTATGGAGCCTCTGATGGAGGCTCCTTACCACGTTAAAAGCTGTGACCAATCACAGCTGATCATTGCGTGAACCAGGAAGTGCCTGTAAACAGCATTCCTCGGTTTGCACTGACAGGGAGGTGGCTCTTCTTGTCAGAGAGGGGTCTGTGCTAATTATTAGCACATTGATTATCAGCACAGCCCCATCCGATGTGCCACGAAAGCTGCCAGTCAGTGCCCCATCAGAAACGGATGTCAGTCCCCATATCAGTGCCAATCAGTGCCCATATCAGTGCCAATCAGTGCCCACCACAGTGCCAATCAGTGCCCAGCAGTAACACCTGTCAGTACCTCATCATCAGTGCTGCCCATCAGTGCCACCTGTCATTGCCAATCAGTACCGCCTATCATTGCCCATCACAGCTGCCTGTCAGTGACCATCAGTGCCACCTATCAGTGCCCATCAGTGCTGCATATCAGTGCCGCCTATCAGTGTCCATCAATTCTACATATCAGTGCCTCCTTATCAGTGCCACCTTATCAGTGCCAACTCATCAGTACCAACTCATAAGTGCCAACTCATCAGTACCCATCAGTGCCACCTCATCAGTGCCCATCAGTGCCGCCTCATCAGTGCCCATCAGTGCCGCCTCATCAGTGCCCACCAGTGAAGGAGAAAACAGAATGAGAAACAGAAGGAAATAACCGAAACGAAGAAAGAAATAAAAACCCCAGCGGTGATCAAATACCACCAAAAGAAAACTCTATTTTTGGAAAGAAAATGATAACAATTTAGTTTGAGTGCAGTGTTGCATAACCGCGCAATTGTCATTCAAAGTGCAACAGCACTGAAAGCTGAAAATTGTCCTGGGCAGGAAGGGGCGAAAGTGCCCGGTATTGAAGTGGTTAAAATAGAACTGAAAGGCAAAGCATTTGCGTATAGATATAAAAAAAAATCATAAACACTTTTTTCCCCATTTTTAACCACTTTCCAGCCGCCCACCGTCAAATGACGGCTGAGCGGTGCTGCTCTCGTTCTGGGACAACGTCATATGACAGCGCCCAGTTTAGCCGCGACTGTGGCTGCAGCTCTTTGCCCATGTGATCGGCTGTGTCCTATCACAGCCCATGATATGTAAATAAGAAAGTGCCGTTTATCGGCTCTCCTCGCCTCACACTGACAGAAAAGGTAAATCAGGGGCCAGGGCACTGATCATCACAGAATCGCGGGAGTCTCCCGGGCAATCTCCCGGCTCCATCCCGCCCTCTCCCGTGGCCACAGACAGAAGACAGACCAGCCCAAGTGGCCAAATAGTGTACGCGCACAGCGGCCGCTCAGGCTGCTTTGTCTTCTGTCTGTGGCCAGGGGAGGGGGCAGGACAAAGCTGGGAGCGCTCTGCTGGTGGACACTGAGGCTGCGCTGGTGGACACTGATAGGTAGCACTGAAGGACACTGATGGGCTGCACTGGTGAGCACTGATGAGGTGGCACTGATAGGCTACACTGGTGGGCACTGATGAGGTGACACTCATGAACACTGTTTAACATAATAGGCTGCAATGATAGACACAGATGGGCTGCACTGGTGGGCACTGATGAGGTGGCACCGATGGACACTGATTGACACTGATAGGCTGTACTGATGGACACTGATGGGCTGCACTGGTAGGCACTGATGGGCTGCACTGATGGGCACTGATGAGGTGGCACAAATGGCACTGATGGTCACTGATAGGCTGCAGTGATGAACATTGATGGGCTGCACTGGTAGGCATTGATGAGGTGGCATGTATGGACACTGATGGGCTGCACTGATGGACACTGATAGGCTGCATTTAATTGGCACTGGTAAGGCTGCATTTTATTGGCACTGGTAAGGCTGCACTTCATTGGTACTGGTAAGGCTGCTTTTCATTGGGGGAGTCAGCGCCGACGCGAAGCGTCACCTCCCTGAAATTAGTTTGCCATCTCCCTAAAATTAGTTTTTGCAGGTTGCGATGTCTGCCATCAGTGCCCTGATTATAATGCAGCTCCAGCAGTGCCCATTAGTGATGCCACTCTGTGCCCATCAGTAACACCAGTCTGTGCCCATCTGTGACACCAGCCTGTGCTCATCAGTGACACCAGCCTGTGTCCATCAGTGGCTGCCCATCAGTGCCGCCCATCAGTTCCCATTAGTGCCGTCCATCAGTGCTGCCTAACAGTTCCCATCGGTGCCGCCTTTCAGTGCCCATCAGTGCTCATTAGTGCTGCATATCAGTGCCACCTATCAGTGCCCATCAGTGCTGCATATTAGTGCCTCCTCATCAGTGCCACCCCATCAGTCTCCTTCAGTGCAGCCTATCAGTGCAGCCTCATCAAACTTTTCTGACAGAAACTAAGAAAAACTTTATTTTTTTCAAAATTTTATCAAAAAATAAAAAACCCAGTGGTGATTAAATACCACCAGCTTTAATTGTGTGAAGAAAATGATGAAAAATTAATTTGGGTACAATGTTGCTTGACTAGTGGCGGCCCGTCCATAGAGGGTGTACGGGCGCCTCCCCCATCCATGTATCCAGCCCCCTGATCTACATATCAGGGCGCCGGACTATGGATTCAAATGACTGATTCACCTGATTGGAGCCAGAGGCTCTAATAGGCTTCAACAAAGGGTGGGCTCGGAGCACAGAGCACTGTGGCTCTCACTGCCCGCATCCAGCTCTCACAACACTCTCAGACCTTGCCACATGTCCCGGCGGCATCGAGACACCTGCCCGCCTCACGCTTGACACCAAAGCCTGCCACCGTGATGGGGTAAGGACCGACTGGCCGCCCGTGGGAGGGGGTTGTTTTCCACCCCCCCCAAAAAAAACCCGCCAGCCCCACTATGCATGACCACGCAATTGTCATTCAATCTGATCTTCCCAGTGAAAGGCTGTGCAGGGGGGGTGGGTGTCAGGACAAGTCTGATCATTGGAGAAGAGCAGGTTGAGTTCCCAGCATACCTAGAGAACTGAGCACGGTATGTTCTCCTGCTTAGTGCGGTCAATCTTTAAATGGAAAGCAGAAGGACTGGCAGGAACACCAGATATTTCACACAAAGGAAGCAATACAAAGAGAACAGCATACTTTTTCATACAAGTAACATGGTACAGCAGACACATATCAGGAATATGAAATGTTGGGTTTACATACTCTTTAACTGGTTCCTGACAAGCTCACACAGATATACTGCGGCAGAATGGCTCTCCTGGACAAAACCCTGTACGGGTACATCCTACCCTTTTTGTGGGCCACCAGAGGGTGCGCGCTGCATGGCGGGGGACATGATGCGCGTAACCAGCGGGTGCGATCGATGTCGGCCATGCACGATCGCGTCAGAGGAGAAGAGCCATATCATTTGTTCCTACTAAGTAAGAAAAACGATTCGTCTCCTCTTCTAGTCACTCCCATCCCCAAACAGCTAGAACACATTGAGGGAACACAGAGTTAACCCCTTGATTGCCCCTAGTGTTAACCCCTTCCCTGCCAGTGACATTTACACAGTAATCAGTGCATTTTTATAGCACTGATCGCTGTATAATTGTTAATGGTCCTAAAAAAAGTCAAAAGTGTCCAATCTGTCCATTGCAATGTTGCAGTACCGCTAAAAATCGCAGATCACCGCCATTACTAGTAAAAAATAAATATATAATAAAAATGCCATAAATCTTTCCCATAGTTTGTAGATGCTATAACTTTTGCACAAACCAATCAATATATGCTTATTGCGATTTTTTTACCAAAAATATGTAGAATATATATTGGCACAAACCGATGAAGAAATGTGTTTTCTAAAAAAAAATTGGGGGGATATTTATTATAGCAAAAAGTAAAAAATATAGTTTTTTTTTTTCAAAATTGTCACTCTTTTTTTGTTTATAGCGCAAAAAACAAACAAACGCAGAGGTAATAAAATACCATCAAAACAAAGCTCTATTTGTGGGAAAAAAGGACGCAAATTTTGTTTGGGTACAGCGTCACATGACAGCGCAATTGTCATTTAAAGCGACGCAGTGCCAAATTGTAAAAAGTGCTCTGTCCAGGAAGGGGGTAAAATCTTCTGGGGCTGAAGTGGTTAAATTGATATTAAAGTCTTGTTTTGTTTAAAAAAAACAAATGTTATACTTACCTGCTCTGTGCAGTGGTTTTGCACAGAGCAGCCCGGATCCTCCTCTTGCCGGGTCCCTCGCCGGCGCTCCTGGCCCCTCCCTCCTGCCCCACAGCAAGCAGCTTGCTATAGAGGCACCCGAGCCGAGCCGCTGCTCTATGTGTCCATTCAGACATGGAGCAATGGCTTGGCCCCTCCCCTTCTCTATATTTATTGGCTCACTGACTTTAATTGGCAGCAGCTGTGTCTCAGCCAATCAGGAGCTTAGGAGAGGAGGTGTAGATTACACTGGACTGACTCGATCAGTCGCTGCTGTAGGTTATGTAGGGTGTGGGCAGATGGGAAGAGTTGGTTTCCAGAGGTTCATGCCCGGTTGGAGGAAAAGGCGATGGTGAGCTCTGTTAGGGCCTGAGCTGCTACCTCGGGGTACGGCCTTGTGATCAACTCTGCATTTGTTTGGAAAGAAGTGAAAGTAAAAGGATCCCCCGGTATCCAGTAAATGCAGGTATTAAGGATGTTTTATTTGAGGTTTCAGCAATAAAATGAGGCCAACGCATTTCGGGGGACTAGGGACTCCCCCTTCATCAGGGCTGCAAATAAAAGTTGTTAAAAAATGGCCATGTTGGGGGGTGCCTTTGGCACATAGATCGGACTGATAGATGTCCAAACGCTGACCATGGGTTCGGAAGCAGCATTCCTCTGAACACATAGTCAGCGTTTGGACATCTATCGGTCCGATCTATGTACTGATCGCTGTACTAATGTGCATATTATTCCGTCATCTGTAAAGCAAACACATTTCAGATTTTTACTTTCTCAAATACAATATTACAAGTGCAAATTAATTCCTGTGACACATAAGAACATTGGGGGTCCATTTACACCAAGCCAGAGATCTGTTGCTGTGCAGTTAAAGTGTGTTATGTTGCTTGTTAAAGTGTGCTGCATTAATGAAGGCCATTTATCTGAATGGGCTGCCTAATGCTCTACTATGGACCAAAAAATGTCCCTGCAGCTTTTTCTCTAGGTTGTGATGTACTACAAAGCAGTTGCATTGGGGTGCTATTGCACATTGAATAGCACTGCAGAACACCAACATATGTGACATGCATTGCTGCATATACAGCACAGTGATATTAATGGGCCCTGATGGTAAATTTTCAGGTGCCTGTAAAGTACAAATCAAGTTGCTTCTAATTTCTGAAAGTATTTGCAACAATTGACTGCAAGTGTTTGTCATAATTCTCAGCTTTAAACACCCACATACCTAAAAAATGGTCAGCGGTTGCCAAATAAGTCATAAAATGCCAGCATCCACCCATAAATACTATATCAGTTTTTTTGTGAGCTGACCCTTAAGGCCAGTTCTTTTACTTTAGTCTTTTGATCTATGTGTTCATCTTTCATCTGGGAATTACTGGATTTCCATTCTTACCTGTACTTTGCATTTTTCTTTTCACTTTACTGATAATGTCTATTGATTAGCAATGAGATTATACATTCTACGCACAACATAGCATTGGAACATCATGTTCAGTTTAAATTATTTGGAGATCATTTATTATTAATCATTGATGTTTTTTTTTCTTTATAAAACATGATTCATTTTAATTTTAGTTTTAGGCACATCAGCTTTTACAAAATTACCATCATGACTGGGTTAAACCTTTATGTTGTATGATATATTACTTTTTAACCAGGATCTGCTACAAACAGTATTTAAAAAAAAATATATTAAATGGTACTCCCTGGATGGCTTAACCACTTAAGGACCGGGTCCCTATTTTTCAGACTCTGTGTTTACAAGTTAAAATCATTTTTTTTTGCTAGAAAATTACTTAGAACCCCCAAACATTATATATATTTTTTTCCAACACCCTAGAGAATAAAATGGTGGTTATTGCAATACTTTTGGAATACTTTATGTCACACCGTATTTGCGCAGCGAACTTACAAGCACACTTTTTTTGGAAAAGAATACACTTTTTTTTGTCTTAAAAAAATTATATTGTGAAAGATATACATTGAGTAAATTGATACCTAACATGTCACGCTTCAAAAGGAGGAGGAGGTCTAGGGCTAGAATGTTTGCTCTCGCTAAGTGGGAGCGACTCACTAATGCGTTCGCTTCTGCGCGCGAGCTCGGCGGGGCACTTTAAATTTTTTTTTTTTTTTTCCTATTTATTTTACTTTTTATTTTTACACTGTCTTTTAAAAAAAAAATTGGGTCATTTTTTATTCCTATTACAAGCAATGCAAACATCCCTTGTAATAGAAAAAAGCATGACAGAACCTCTTAAATATGAGATCTGGTGTCAAAAAGACCTCAGATCTAATATTTACACTAAAATGCAAGTCTCCTTTAAGAGCATTGAAGTTTGATGTTTATCATCACTTCCGCTCTTCAATGCTATGGAGCCGTGTGGGGGTCATCTTCCCCTCACTTGGCTCCAGGCAGTGGACATGAGAGGAGGCGATCGTCTCCACCGCTACCGGCGGCTCTGGTAAGTGGCAGAGACCACCGGAGTGCGGCGAGAGGGGGCCCTCTCCCGCCCCCGATAAAAGTGATCTCACAGCGAATCTGCTTCAGAAACCGCTTTTATCTGCAAGCGGACTGCCAGCTCAAGAAGAGGATACTGGAGTTATGGCAGCTATCTCCTGCCATAACAACGATACTCCTCTTCAAACAGTCGACGTATAATGACGGCGGGCGGTCCGTAAGTGGTTAAAGGAGAATTACAACCAAAGCTCATTTGGTTGTACTTCTCCTGTGGATCACAGGAGTGCAGTTCATTCTGCACTCCTGTGACCCATTTTAAGCAGAGGGCTGAAGTCCACTGTGACGTGGAGATTTCGCTATACGCTATGCGTAATCCATGTCTCCTGCGCTAATTCAGCCTTTTGGTATAATACATCTTACTAAACCCGTATAAGTAGACATGATCACCACCTTACATCCTCAGCTCGACCGTCTGCCCTCACGAGCCCAGGCACTTCGTTTTTATTTATCGGCAACAAAAGGAAATGACAAACAGGTCATGTCCCCAACAGCCAATCGATTCCTCCATGCAAAATGACATCACAGGAAATGACAACACAGTAAATGACCACGCAGGAAATGACAACACTAAAGGGGAGGGCAGCTACAGGAGTGGGAGGGAGAAGTGCGTAGGTCTCATCCACTTGAGGCATGTACACTGCCCTCCACCCAGCCACATGCACAGACCCACAATCTTGGTCAGCTTGAAGCCCACTCAATACTGCTCAGAGTAACCAGTATCTAGTAAGATCATTCTACTTGTTCTTACAGGCTTAAGAAGATCTGTGGGGACATTGCTACTGTTGTTGTCAATATACGGTACAATGTCCTCTTATTAAGGCAGATATATATCCAAAAAGGGATAGCGTAGCCACAACAGAGATATAATATGTTTCTCTCATTATGCAGACTTTGCTTCTCCAATGTGTATAGATATTTGAAGGCAAAAAGCCAATTGTGCTTGATACTTACAAACCGGCAAACGCCCACTCACACAGAGAACACGTCTCCAAGCCCATGAGAAGGTTTTCATACTGACGGTTTTACCGCTGGTCCCGATTCAACCCAAGTGCACTCTGCTAGAGCACTCCTTGGTTAAATTGCTCCTTGGTTAAATCAGAGACAGGGAGACAGATGACAATGACAGATGATCTAAAAAAAACACATATCCTAGAATAAAATCGTCACAGATCAATTCCAATAAAGTCGGGATCCGCCCACAACCCTGGACCGGCACCTGGCTCAGTCTCTCTGCAAGCCGCTGAGAGACTGAGCCAGGTGCTCCTGCCCCCTCCACAGCCCAGCACTACAGTGAGCGCAAGGTGGGGGAGGGGGCAGAGCAGACAGCAGTGACTGACCTTAGACCGATGCTGCATTCACCTAGGTAAGTGTGATTCTTTAAAAAAAAAAAGACAAACTTTTCTTTTAAAGAATATGTAGACCCAGTCACTAAAATGTCATATAAGCTCTAACATGTTAAAGGGATGTAATGGGAGAAAAGACAGATTTAGACACTCTTCATCCTGGTGTAGCGCCCTCTAGTGCTAGAAGTGTAGTTTATTTTTGTGTAATGCCCCGTACACACGGTCGGATTTTCCGATGGAAAATGTCCGATCAGAGCGTGCTGTTGGAAATTCCGACCGTGTGTGGGCTCCATTGGACATTTTCCATCGGATTTTCCGACACACAAAGTTGGAGAGCAGGAGATAAAATTTTCCGACAACAAAATCCGTTGTCGGAAATTCCGATCGTGTGTACACAAATCCGACGGACAAAGTGCCACGCATGCTCAGAATAAATAAAGAGATGAAAGCTATTGGCCACTGCCCCGTTTATAGTCCCGACGTACGAGTTTTACGTCACCGCGTTTAGAACAATCGGATTTCCCGACAACTTTGTGCGACCGTGTGTAGAAAAAACAAGTTTGAGCCAACATCCGTCTGAAAAAATCCTAGGATTTTGTTGTCGGAATGTCCGAACAAAGTCCGACCGTGTGTACGCCCTATAAGTGTAGGTGATTTTTTGCAGGCTTAGCTGGCAGCCAAGCCTGTCTGTGTTTTGTCCTGGTTTGGGCAGAAATCCAGGGAGAGCTGGATGACTCACAGACAACAGCACTGAGACCATCCCCTATTTCTAGAATGTGCTGGAACCTTCTAGAAAGATGGAAGGGGAGGTAAGGTGGAGCTGCCTGGAGTATTCTGAGGGCCCTGATTAATCCCCAACCTCAAATTCTCAGGGTCAGCCCAGCTGGGGGGAGAAGAGTTCGGGTGGAAGCTGGAGATGAAGTGTTAGGCTGCTGTGGCCTTTAAGGGAGCTTCCCAGTCTGGTTTGACCTTGGGCCTGGGCTCTGGTGCAGATGGGACCTTCCCCAAACAACGGAGGTGTCCTGGCCAGGAGGCACTGGGAGCAAGGAGAGGACAGCGGGAGAAGACTGCCAGGGAAGTCTCCAGGAGCAACAAGAACAGCCAGGAGAAATAGAAACCAAAACGTGTAGCGCTAAATGGAAGAGGCACCTTCAAACTAATGAGGTGAAGAGCCAATGGTCTACATACAGTTTAACTAAAAGGAAGAACACAGATAAATGTCTAACATTAGAAAAACTTAAATGGATATAAATTTGATTTAAATAAAGAAGTCCGTGAATTAGAGACTGAATTGGTCACCACTTGTGAGTGATGTATAAAGCACCTTCACCAGCATAAGGCCATAAAGTCTTTAAAAGGATGATGTACAGCTGGTTCTTAAAAGTCCCACATATCTATGTTGGATAGTGCATGGATGGACCAGTTCTTAAACATCACACCACAGTGTCTTTACAAATGTGCAATTCCCTCAGCCAGTAAAGATGGAGGCTTACCGGAGGGTTTGAACCCAAGACAGTGTATACTGTGAGGGTCAAACCGGCTTTTATTGCTCACTGGCAATAGTGGGAAGACCTTGACAGCCTGAAGGGATCACAGGGGGTTCCTGAAGACGTATCTTCTCCAAATGTAACAATGGATCTCCCCGCATATGGCTCATAAAGGGTATAAAAAGGGCAACATAGTGTGATACCGTAGAAACCGTATTTTATTAAAAAAGAAGAAATACACTTACATGTTTAGGATGATAAAAAGCGCTTGTACATAAAAGAAGGCGGCAGTGGAGTCCTCCCGACGCGTTTCGTCTGAAAAGACTTCGTCCTGGGGTACCCTCCACTGCAGCCTGACTCCCTAATATAGGTACTGTAATCCTCTTGATGTGACTCCAGCCCATTCAATTCCGTAAATTGGCACTTCCGGGTTGCCCAAGATGGCGGACCCGCGTGCGTTCCAGGCCTCCATTTAGTGGGTGTGCTATGCGTTCCACCTCCCAGTGTTGTGGCCTAGTGTTCCCCATGTATCTAATATTACCGAGGTTTCCATTTATATAATGTAATGAAAGTGATCTTGAATTATATAACCACTTGTGTTTGTGGTTTTTGAAGTATTGGTTGTCTCCCAATGTGTGCGGAGACGGATCCCAGCAAATCTCGCGACATGACGCTGTGACGTCATGACGCGAGACCGGAAGTGCACTTCTATGGATCTCGTAGCTTGCGTTCCAACAGTGGTTGGCCGGAAGCTCTCGATGTAACGGCAAGTTAGAGATAGCCTCAATGTGGGATGGCTTGCGTTCCAGTTTCAATGGAACGACCGGAAGCGTGCGTTCCACCATGTATCATGCAACCAGTAAAAGCAACTTGGCACATTTAAGAATATATCAACACAATTGTTAATGAGAGAAACACTAGTTCTTATGAAGGTTGATTACTCGTGGGCACAGCCTTTGTTGTTCAATTTGAAAAAGTAACAATACATGTAAGGGCACTCCCACTGCTCGGTCCAAATGGTTATGAGAAATATTAATAATCAACCTAAATGTGTCTCCATATGTGCAGATGTATGCTCTATATATCCCGTTCAAAAAATCATGGACAACCTGGTCGAACCAGGCTGTGTATAAAATCTATAAGAACAAGAAAATACAAAAAGGTGCATATGTATAAAACCCATACATCATACTCAATGAAGGGAATTCGATGAACTGGATTCACATGAGTATACATAATTCACATCTATAGTTACTATCCAATAAAAAACATACTCAAAAATCAGACCATACAGATGTGCCAGCAAATCGTAAATTATAAAAACGTAAACTATACACCTTATGATTCGTCTAGAAAAGCATTGACATCTATCTCTACATTTAGCCCTAGAGGGGCAAAAGTCTGTAGCTCATATGCCCAGAACATTTCCAGGCGGGATACCCCCCTTGTTTTCGCACCCCCTCTCCATGGTGGTGTATATTTGTCAATAATGACAAACTGTGATCCATCTGGATTTCCACCATGGAATTCTTTGTAATGTCTCGGGACCGTATGTTTGGGGTCTCTACTTTTAATTAGGGCGATGTGTTCCCCCACCCTAATCGAGAATGTCCTGGTAGTACGGCCTATATATTGTTTATGGCAGGGGCAGGTAATGAGATACACTACAAATTTCGTGCTGCATGTGCAGAATGGTTTTATAGTGTATCTCTTTCCCGTCGTCGAACATTATGCTGGCATACCACGCATTTCCTGCAAGGAAAAAAGCCAGTCCAGTCATGAAAGAAAGAGGGGCGGGTGGGGGGATTTATGATATTAGGGGCTATCCGACCTTTTAATGATGGTACACCCCTAAAGATAACATTGGCTTCTTCTGGGATAACTGGACCCAGAATGTTGTCTTGCTTGAGGACGCCCCAATGTTTTCTCATAATATTTTTGATTTGTCTGTGCTGTGTTGAAAAAGCCGTCAGCATGGCCCACCTAAATTTCCCGTCAGGTTCTCTCATAGGTTTAACTTCCAGTAGGGATTTCCTATCTGTGTTGATAGCTCTTAGGATTTCGTGATCTAGGCCATCAGTATCATAACTAGGGATGAGCCGAACACCCCCCGGTTCGGTTCGCACCAGAACCCGCGAACGGACCGCAAGTTCGCACGAACGTTAGAACCCCATTGACGTCTATGGGACTCGAACGTTCGAAATCAAAAGTGCTCATTTTAAAGGCTAATTTGCATGGTATTGTCCTAAAAAGGGTGTGGGGACCCGGGTCCTACCCCAGGGGACATGTATCAATGCAAAAAAAACTTTTAAAAACGGCCGTTTTTTCGGGAGCAGTGATTTTAATGATGCTTAAAGTAAAAAAGTGAAATATTCCTTTAAATATCGTACCTGGGGGGTGTCTATAGTATGCCTGTAAAGTGACGCGTGTTTCCCATGTTTAGAACAGTCCCTGCACCAAATGTCATTTTTAAAGGAAAAAATCTCATTTAAAACTGCTTGCGGGTTTAATGTCATGTCGGGTCCTGGCAATATGGATGAAAATCAGTGAGACAAACGGCATGGGTACCCCCCAGTCCATTACCAGGCCCTTTGGGTCTTGTATGGATATTAAGGGGAACCCCGCACCCAAATTAAAAAAAGGAAAGGTCCCTATATACTCTGAACAGCAGCATACAGGCGGTGCAAACAAGACAGGGACTGTAGGTTTGTTGTTAAGTAGAATCTGTTTGTAATTTTGAACATTTTTAACGTGTTTAGCTCCAGCCAAAAAATCTTTTCTAAGCTTTTTGGAAAACATAGGGAAGGGTTATCACCCCTGTGACATTTGTTTTGCGTCTTTCCTCCTCTTCAGAAGATTTCACCTCACTTTTTTGTCCCAATGAAAAATGTTTTTTGAAAATTTGGGTTTTTTTGTGGAACAAGGATTGGAAAGCATCAGTGGAAAGGAGAAATTGTTTTCCCATATTAACTCTTACATGAGAGAATTTCCCTTCCTAGGGGTAGATTTCATCTCACTTCCTGTTGTCTCCTTCCGTTTGCAAGTAGGAGTCGTTTGTAAGTTAGATGTTTGAAAGTAGGGTCCTGCCCTATATACTCAGCAGAAATTTGGGCCTTAGGTGTTGCTGTGGCCAAAACACTGTAAGCCCTCACAGGGCCCTGCTGTGAAATATTAGATCAAGAATTGTAATTACATGCCCCTGTTGAACAGGAGCTGAAAAATTAGGCCTTAGGCACTGGTGCTGGTGCCACAACACTGCAACCCCTCACAGACACTCTAGTTGGAACGCAGGAACGAGCCCTGCTGCAAAGTATTGCATCAAAAATTGTAATTACACGCCCCTGTTAGACAGGGGCAGAAAAATTGGGCCTTAGGCACTGGTGCTGGTGCCACAACACTGCAACCCCTCACAGACACTCTAGTTGGAACGCAGGAACGAGCCCTGCTGCAAAGTATTGCATCAAAAATTGTAATTACACGCCCCTGTTAGACAGGGGCAGAAAAATTGGGCCTTAGGCACTGGTGCTGGTGCCACAACACTGCAACCCCTCACAGACACTCTAGTTGGAACGCAGGAACGAGCCCTGCTGCAAAGTATTGCATCAAAAATTGTAATTACACGCCCCTGTTAGACAGGGGCAGAAAAATTGGGCCTTAGGCACTGGTGCTGGTGCCACAACACTGCAACCCCTCACAGACACTCTAGTTGGAATGCAGGAACGAGCCCTGCTGCAAAGTATTACATCAAAAATTGTAATTACACGCCCCTGTTATACAGGGGCTGAAAAATTGTGCCTTAGGCACTGGTGGTGGCGCCCAGAACCAAAAATGTTCTTACAAGCTATCAGCGTGATGATTGAGGAGGAAGAGGATAATTACTCAGGGATAGTCACTCAGCATCAGCATAGGCAGTCTTTGAAGGGATCTGAAAAAAATTATTCAGTTACATCAGCATCAGGTGCTTGGTAGCTGGTGGTGATCCAAGACTGATTCATTTTTATGAAGGTCAGCCGATCGACCGAGTCAGTGGACAGACGCACCCTGTGATCGGTTACCACGCCTCCAGCAGCACTGAATGTGCGTTCCGAAAGAACGCTGGATGCAGGACAGGCCAGTAGCTCAATTGCATACTGTGCAAGCTCTGGCCAGTGATCCATCCTCAAGACCCAGTAACCCAGAGGATTTTCGGTGGGAAAGGTGTCCAAGTCTGATCTTGCCCCTAGGTATTCCTGCACCATGTAAAACAGACGCTGGCGATGGTTGCTGGAACCGATCATACCTTGGGGCTGCGGACCAAAAAATTGTCTGAACGCATCGGTCAGACGGCCACCTTCTCCACCGCTCCTTCTTTGACTGACCGAAGCCTCAGCAACACGTTGTCCAGAAACAGGAGTTTGTAACCTCCCAGTCTCTGGGAACGCGTTGCACAGACCTTTCTGCAAGGCCTCCCGAAGATGTTTCATCCTCTGCTCCCTCTGCGATGGCAAGATAAGGTCCGCAACCTTACCCTTGTAACGTGGATCAAGGAGGGTTGCCAGCCAGTATTGGTCCTTCTCCTTGATACCATGAATACGAGGATCCTTACGCAGGCTTTGCAGGATCAGGGAGGCCATGCAGCGTAGGTTTGCTGAGGCATTCGGTCCGGAGTCCTCTGGGTCACTAAGGACAACAACGTCCGCAGCCACCTCCTCCCAGCCACGTACAAGTCCATGTGTTCCTTGGGACTGATCCCTTAAAGACTGCTGATGCTGAGTGCCAGGCTCCACCTCCATACTGACACAATCTTCCTCCTCCTCCTCCTCCTCCTCCTCGTCCTCTTCCTGTGTGATCGGCGGGCACGCAGGAACACTGTCTGGATAAAGGGGGCCTTGAGAGCTAAGGAAGTCCTCCTCTTCCTGCCTCTGTTCTGCCTCAAGTGCCCTGTCCATTATTCCATGCAGCGTGTGCTCCAACAGGTGGACAAGGGGGACAGTGTCACTGATGCATGCACTGTCACTGCTCACCATCCTCGTGGCCTCCTCGAATGGTGACAGGACAGTGCATGCATCCCTGATCATGGCCCACTGGCGTGGGGAAAAAAAACCAAGCTCCCCTGACCCTGTCCTGGTGCCATAGTCGCACAGGTACTCATTGATGGCCCTCTGCTGCGTGTGCAGCCGCTGCAGCATGGCCAATGTCGAGTTCCACCTGGTGGGCATGTCACAGATTAGGCGGTTCTTGGGCAGGTTAAACTCCTTTTGGAGGTCCGTCAGCCGAGCACTGGCATTATATGACCGGCGGAAATGCACACAGACTTTCCTGGCCTGCCTCAGGACATCCTGTAAGCCCGGGTACCTGCCCAAGAACCGCTGTACCACCAAGTTAAGGACGTGAGCCAAACAGGGCACATGGGTCAGTTGTCCCTGTCGGAGGGCAGAGAGGAGGTTGGTGCCATTGTCGCAAACCACCATTCCTGCCTTAAGTTGGCGTGGCGTCAACCACCTCTGAACCTGCCCCTGCAGAGCTGACAGAACCTCTGCCCCAGTGTGGCTCCTGTCCCCCAAGCACACCAGCTCAAGCACCGCATGGCATCTTTTGGCCTGCGTACTTGCGTAGCCCCTTGAACGCCTACGGAGCACCGCTGGTTCCGAGGAAGAGGCCATGGAGGAAGAAGAAGAGGAGGGGGTGGAGGAGAGAGGTGTGTCACAATCAGCATTTTGGAGGCGTGGTGGCGGAACAACCTCCAACACTACTGCACCTTGTCCTGCATCCTTCCCAGCTGCCAGCAGAGTCACCCAATGCGCCGTGAAACTTAAGTAACGTCCCTGTCCATGCCTGCTGGACCATGAGTCAGCGGTAATATGCACCTCACCGCTGACCGCCCTGTCCAGCGAGGCATGGACATTGCCTTCCACATGCCGGTAGAGAGCTGGAATCGCCTTCCGTGAGAAAAAGTGGCGTTTGGGTACCTGCCACTGAGGAACCGCACATTCCACAAACTCACGGAAGGGGGCAGAGTCTACCAACTGAAAAGGCAGCAGTTGAAGTGCTAGCAATTTTGCCAAGCTAGCATTCAACCGCTGGGCATGTGGATGGCTGGGAGCAAACTTCTTTCGGCGGTGCAGCAGCTGGGGCAGGGAAATTTGCCTGGTACAATCTGGCGTCGGTGTACCAAAAGCAGATTGCCCACAAGTACTTGGCTGTGACACACCTAATTCTACACCTTCATTCCTCTCACTGCAGGTCTCAGAGAGGACTGAAGGTCTAGTGGGGTTGGAAATCTCAGCTGATGAGGAGCAAGGAGAGATCCTCTTTGTTCTTTGGTGTGGGTCTTTTAGATATGCTTGCCAACGAACTGCATGGCAGGTCAACATATGTCTGGTCAAGCATGTGGTACCCAAGCGGGAGATGTTTTGGCCACGCGAGATACGCTTGAGACATATGTTGCAAATAGCAGCGGTGCGATCTGATGCACTCGTCTCAAAAAAGGCCCACACCAAAGAACTTTTTGAAAAACGCGCAGAGACTGCAGCGCCCTGCACATGTGGAGCTTTGGGGTGTGATGCAGTCAATGTGCTGCCCTTAGGCTGGCCCCTGGAGGGCATCCTGCCTCGTTGGTGATGTGCCGCCTCCTCCTCCTCTCTCCTATCAGGCACCCACGTTGAGTCAGTGACCTCATCATCCCCTCCCTCCTCATCACTGGAGCAAACCTGGCAGTATGCTGCAGCAGGGGGAGCATGACTGCCAGATTGCTGTCCTTCTTGGGCACCCCCTCTGTCCGTGCTCATGTTACTGCCTTCATCGAGCTCAGTATCATCATCAGAGCCTTCCAAACGCTGGGCATCCTCATGGAGCATGTACCCAACACTGTGGTCAAACAGTTCGAGGGAATCCTCATGAGGACATGGTGGAGCTAGGGAAGGAGTCACTGATGACATTGAGCTGAGGGAAGAGGCCGCTGCTTTGCCAGACAAAGCACCCTGGGCATGGGTGAGAGAGGATGAGGAGGATGAGGACGGCTTGGTCATCCACTCGACCAAGTTTTCTGCATGTTGCGGCTCAACACGGCCAGCTGCCGAAAAAAAGGCCAAGCGTGTCCCATGGCCACGGGCTGATGAGGATGCACCGTCTCCACGACCAGCACTAGACACAGAGCCTGCTTGCCCTCTCTTATTGGCTTGTGACTGTCTGCCTCTCCTTCTTGGCCTTCCAGACATACTAATGGCCTGTAGCTGCACTAAGCTGGGATAGAACACCTGTAATTTTCTTCAGGTAGCTTTATATACTGTAACCAGACAAGCCTGCCTGTCAGTAGGAAGATAACAGGAACGGATCTAGCTGAACACTGTGAGCAGGACGCACTGCACTAAATGTAAATAGCAGGAACGGATCTAGCTGAACACTGTGAGCAGGACGCACTGACTGCACTAAATGTAAATAGCAGGAACGGATCTAGCTGAACACTGTGAGCAGGACGCACTGACTGCACTAAATGTAAATAGCAGGAACGGATCTAGCTGAACACTGTGAGCAGGACGCACTGCACTAAATGTAAATAGCAGGAACAGATCTAGCTGAACACTGTGAGCAGGACGCACTGCACTAAATGTAAATAGCAGGAACGGATCTAGCTGAACACTGTGAGCAGGACGCACTGACTGCACTAAATGTAAATAGCAGGAACAGATCTAGCTGAACACTGTGAGCAGGACGCACTGCACTAAATGTAAATAGCAGGAACAGATCTAGCTGAACACTGTGAGCAGGACGCACTGCACTAAATGTAAATAGCAGGAACGGATCTAGCTGAACACTGTGAGCAGGACGCACTGCACTAAATGTAAATAGCAGGAACGGATCTAGCTGAACACTGTGAGCAGGACGCACTGCACTAAATGTAAATAGCAGGAACGGATCTAGCTGAACACTGTGAGCAGGACGCACTGCACTAAATGTAAATAGCAGGAACAGATCTAGCTGAACACTGTGAGCAGGACGCACTGACTGCACTAAATGTAAATAGCAGGAACAGATCTAGCTGAACACTGTGAGCAGGACGCACTGACTGCACTAAATGTAAATAGCAGGAACGGATCTAGCTGAACACTGTGAGCAGGACGCACTGACTGCACTAAATGTAAATAGCAGGAACGGATCTAGCTGAACACTGTGAGCAGGACGCACTGCACTAAATGTAAATAGCAGGAACAGATCTAGCTGAACACTGTGAGCAGGACGCACTGCACTAAATGTAAATAGCAGGAACGGATCTAGCTGAACACTGTGAGCAGGACGCACTGCACTAAATGTAAATAGCAGGAACAGATCTAGCCTAATCTAGCTAACTCAAATCAAATGACACTGTCTGTCTCTCTCTCTATCAGCACACCGGAACACACTACACAGGGCCGCCGTGCAGGCGGCCTTATATAGTGTGGGGCGTGTACTAATTCCCCTGAGCCATAATTGGCCAAAGCCACCCTGGCTTTGGCCAATTACAGCTCTCTCTACTGACGGCGCTGTGATTGGCCAAGCATGCGGGTCATAGTGCATGCTTGGCCAATCATCAGCCAGCAATGCACTGCGATGCCGCAGTGAATTATGGGCCGTGACGCGCCACACGAATTTGGCGCGAACGGCCCATAACGTTCGCAATTCGACGGACGTTCGAACAGCCGATGTTCGAGTCGAACATGGGTTCGACTCGAACACGAAGCTCATCCCTAATCATAACCCTTATCCATGAATCTAGATTTTAAAATCTTGGCCTGTTCAAGAAATACTTCTGTATCCGTGCAATTCCGTCGGAGTCTCAAAAACTGGCTCCGAGGGACCGCATTAAGTCATGAGACATGATGACAACTATCTACAGGAATGAACCCGTTGCGGTCTGTGGGTTTGAAATATGTGCTGAATCTAAATTGCTTATTTATTATCTCTATCTGTAAGTCTAAAAAGTGGATTTTCGTTTCACTGGCTTCATAAGACAAAGATATACCTCTATCGTTTGCGTTCAAACTCACGAAGAACTCCTCGAGTGTCTCCATGGTACCATTCCATAGGAGAAGGATGTCGTCTACAGTATGTACCTAGTCCATAGAACCAGAGAACTGGTTTCATGGACATAGACGACATCCCCCTCCCACTTGGCCATGAATAGGTTCGCGAGACTAGGTGCGAATTTCGCCCCCATAGCCACTCCGCGTTGTTGGAGATAAAAATTGTGGTTAAACCAAAAGTAATTATGTTTGGCTGCGAACTCTAGTAACTCCACAAGATAGTCACATTGAAAAGACGCCAGAGAGTGTTCCTGGGCCAAAAAGTGTTTAACAGAGTCAATGCCCTTATCGTGTGGTATGCACGTGTACAATGATGCCACGTCAGCAGTGGCCATGATATAGCCATCCTGTACAGTGACGTTTTCGAGGAGTCTAATTGTGGAACTGGTGTCTTTCAGATAAGAAGGTGTTTTCTTCACTAGAGGCTGTAGAAAAAAATCTATATATTTGCCTACTCTGGCTGTAATGGAATTGATACCACTTACAATTGGCCTACCGGGGGGGCAGACTGGATCTTTGTGGACTTTCGGCAAATAGTATATAGTAGGGATTCGAGGTGCTGTAGGAATCAAAAAGTCTCAGAACAGCCAGGAGGGCTGGTGAGAGATACACAGTCAGGAGGACTTGGAGGCTTGCCTGAAAGGACTGGGATGGAGCAGTCTGGGATGGGTGCAGAGCCAGTCAGGAGGACTGTGGTTGCAAGGGCAGTGGAAAGAGGCAGCTGCAGCCCGGAGGGCTGGCACGGCCTGAAGAAGTGGTACTGGGAGCAGTAGCCACATGTAGGACAGCTAACACCAAGGACTACCATACACCATAAGGGCCTGCAGTCCCTGCCTGCAAAGGGCATTTGCTTTGGGCCTGACAGTTATGCCGCGGACACACGGTCGGACTTTTCGGCTACAAAAGTCCGACAGCCTGTCCGACAGACTTTCGACGGACTTTTGGCAGACTTTTGGCGGACTTGCGGCAGACTTTCTTACGAACGGACTTGCCTACATACGATCACACAAAAGTCTGACGGATTCGTACGTGATGACGTACACCGGACTAAAATAAGGAAGTTGATAGCCAGTAGCCAATAGCTGCCCTAGCGTGGGTTTTTGTCCATCAGACTAGCACACAGACGAGCGGATTTCTGGGTCCGGCTTAGTTACGACGTAAAGATTTGAAGCATGTTTCAAATCTAAAGTCCGTCAGATTTGAGGCTGCAAAAGTCCGCTGAAAGTCCGCTGAAAGTCCGGGTAAGCCCACACACGATCGGATTGTCAGCCAGCTTTAGTCCGTCGGCGTCCGTCGGACTTTTGTAGACGAAAAGTCCGACCGTGTGTACGCTGCATTAGTGTCAGGTCTCCACATCAGTGCTAGTTGGTCCTGGGGGTGAAAGACTGCAAGAAAGTGTATGTGGAGGAGGTTAAAGAGAAAAGCTTGTATATACCAGTGGTGTATATAGTTCAGTCCCTACGTATATTTCTTCAATCAAGTGGGGATCCCATATGTACCACATCCAAGTTTAATTCCCCTAATCAAACAAAAAAAACAAAGTGCAAAGGACTTCTTCTTGACTCTGTGTGTTTGGAAATTTGTGTGACTGGCTGTGCATTGTGGGAGACGAACCACATTCACTAGTGGCCCCTAAGGGCTACACTGCATGTATGCTGCAAGCCCCACAGCATTTTAATCTAGATTACTAGGATGCAACTTCAGCCAAAAACAAGAAGATAACATCTAATAGCCTGTTAATAGATTCAATAAAAACAGCTTTTTCTGCAATATTCAGCTTCAATCCAAAGATTTTCCCCCCCAGTACGTTTTTCTGCTACCAGATTTCCTCAGTCTGATTGCCAGCATCATTTGACCCTCTTCCTCTGAGCCCAGGATGTCCTGAACACATCCTAACCTGTCACTGGAGAGTGAAAAAAAGGAGCAGCACAGTAATGAGCGCATCTCTCTGTCACTCTGCTCTCTCCTCCTGTCAGTGTACTTCATGTCAACACCTTAACTGATTGGCTCTCCTACTATACAGGGACTGCAGGAGACTAATACCAAGTCAAATTCAGGTATTTACACTTCTTGCATTTAAATTTGCGCCCAGAGTTCAGCTATAAGAACCTTAGCCCCAGTAACTCTCATTAGCAGGCGATTTTCACTGACCTGTAAAAATTAAATTAACTGTAAAAAGAATTCAGTATAGGAATAAGTAGTGCTATAAGCAATGTCTATATTAAACATAAGTAGCAGAGAAATACAAGATTCTCTTTTTTTTTCCCTGTAAAATTTAATATGCGCCTGTTTATTCATGCAGGAAGTTGGTCTGAGCAGTGTTGCATGACTATGAGTGCACAAATACCAATTTTCAACACACTGATTCCAATTGTTGTTAAGCTAAGGTAAAGGTAAATACAAGTTTTGTATTGCCCCTTAAGTATAGCTTATGGAAGTGTTAGACATGCTAAGTGGTGAAATGGTCAAGTCTTTGCCTATATGTGTGGGTGCTTATTTAGGGCTTGTTCACACCATCACGAATGTTGCAATGCTTGTTATGATACAATTGTTGCCATGCATTTTCAACCTCTTGCTTACTGGGCACTTAAACCCCCTTTCTGCCCAGACCAATTTTTAGCTTTCAGCGCTGTCACACTTTGAATGACAATTGCGCGGTCATGCAACACTGTACTCAAATTAAATTTTATTAACACAAATATAGCTTTCTTTTGGTGGTATTTAATCACCACTTGGGTTTTTATTTTTTGCTAAACAAACAAAAAAAGACAGAAATTAAAAAAAAAAAACATGTTTCATAGTTTGTTATAAAATTTTGCAAACAAGTAATTTTTCTACTTCATTGATATTTGCTGATGAGGCTGCACTAATGGGCACTGATAGGCTGCACTGATGGGCTGCACTGATAGGCACAGATAAGGCGACACTGATCGGCATTGATAAGACGGCACTGATCTGGCGGCACTGATGGACCCTGATAGATGGCACTGATGAGTGTCACTGATGGGTGTCACTGATGGATGGCACTGATGGGTGGCACTGATGGGCACTGATAGATGTCACTGATAGATGGCACTGATGGGCACTGATAGCTGGCACTGATGGCCACTGGTAGGTGGCACTGATGGCCACTGGTAGGTGGCATTGATAGGCAGCACTGGTGATGAGGCACTGATTGGTGACATTTATAGGTGGCACTATGGGCACTGATAGGTGGCATTGCGGTCACTGATAGGTGACACTGTGGGCACTGATGGGTGGCACTGTGGACACTGGTAGGGGGTGCTGGTGGGCACTGGTAGGCGGCACTGTTGTGCACTGTTGTGGCACAGGTGGGCACAGATGACTCTGCAGAGCCTCTCCACGATCAGGACTGATGTCCCTCTCACAGCTGCCGGTGATCATCTTTTTTTGATAGCGCGAGGAGAAAAAATAGCCGATTACCGGCTCTGTTTACATCACATGATCAGCCGTCATTGGCTGACAGCTGATTACGTGGTAAGGGGTCGGGATCGACCCCTTACTCCAATTTATGATCAGCCGAGTCTCATAGACTCGCTGATCACAGAGCGTGCCATGCACGCCCTGCAGGGGGCGCGCAGGCCGATCAAGCACGGGAGCACATCTATTGACGCCCTCTCGGCAAAGTAGGTCTGCACTGTAGCCATCATTCGGCTATAGCGCAGACGGGAAGAGTGCTGCATTGTGGAGAAAACCCAGTCCACTGAATTGGACAATCCTATATTTTTAGGCAAATCTAGTGTTGGCTTTTGCTGTAGTCAGTAATTGTTTAGTAAAGTCTGTTTGGGGTTTCACAGGCCGGGAGTTTGATTGCCTCCCCTGTCTCTAGAAAAAGCTTCATTAGCTTAGGGCAGGAGGATTCAAATTCCCAGCTTGAATTTTTAGTAGGGCCTAGCCAATTCCCGGGAAGGTGTGCCCAGATGGTGGCTGGGTTACTGTTAAATGGGCAGGAACCCTGGAGGTTGTCTCCCTGGACTGCTCTTTACAAGGATCTGTGAGTAGAGACAAACTTCTGTGTGCAGTGTCTGATGGTCCTGCAGCTGCTAGAAGTTAGATCAGTTCAACCTGTTCATGCTAAACTTGTCCAGCAATCCCCCCTGGTTTCCAACTGGGAAAGAATACAGTATTGTTGCCGCTAGGGATGAGCCGAACACCCCCCTGTTCGGTTCGCACCAGAACATGCGAACAGGCAAAAAATTTGTTCGAACACGCAAACACCGTTAAAGTCTATGGGACACGAACATGAATAATCAAAAGTGATCATTTTAAAGGCTTATATGCAAGTTATTGTGATAAAAAGTGTTTGGGGACCATGGTCCTGCCCCAGGGGACATGGATCAAAGCAAAAAAAGTTTTAAAAACGGCCGTTTTTTCGGGAGCAGTGATTTTAATAATGCTTAAAGTGAAACAATAAAAGTGTAATATGCCTTTAAATTTCGTACCTTGGGGATGTCTATAGTATGCCTGTAAAGGGGCGCATGTTTCCCGTGTTTAGAACAGTCTGACAGCAAAATGGCATTTCAAAGGAAAAAGTCATTTAAAACTACTCGCGGCTATTAATGAATTGCCGGTCCGACAATACACATGGATTCCGATAAGCCCCCCGCCCGCAGACCCCCACAACCACCGGGCAAGGGTTGTGGGGATGAGGCCCTTGTCCCCATCAACATAGGGACAAGGTGTTTTGGGGGGCTACCCCAAAGCACCCTCCCAATGTTGAGGGCATGTGGCCTGGTATGGTTCAGGAGGGGGGGCGCTCTCTCATTCCCCCCTCTTTTCCTGCGGCCTGCCAGGTTGCGTGCTCAGATAAGGGTCTGGTATGGATTTTTGGGGAGACCCTATGCCATATTTTTTTTTAATTTTGGCTGGGGTTCCCCTTAATATCCATACCAGACCTGAAGGGCCTGGTATGGAATTTAGGGGGGCCCCCCACGTCATTTTTTTTTTCTAATTTTGGTTCGGCGTTCCCCTGTGGGGAATTCCCATGCCGTTTTTATCAATGATCTTTTATGTGTATTGTCGGACCGGCAATTCATTAATAGCCGCGAGTAGTTTTAAATGACTTTTTTTCCTTTGAAATGTCATTGTGCTGTCAGACTGTTCTAAACATGGGAAACATGCGCCCCTTTACAGGCATACTATAGACACCCCCCAGGTATGAAATTTAAAGGGATATTACACTTTTATTGTTTCACTGTAAGCATTATTAAAATCACTGCTCCTGAAAAAAAGTCAGTTTTTAAAACTTTTTTTTGCATTGATCCTTGTCCCCTGGAGCAGGACCCAGGTCCCCAAATACTTTTTATGACAATAACTTGCATATAAGCCTTTAGCACCAATTAGCACTTTTGATTTCTCCCATATACGGTGTTCCGCGGCTTTCGAATTTGCCGCGAACACCCCAAATTGTTCGCTGTTCAGCGAACTGGCGAACAGCCGATGTTCAGGTCAAACATGAGTTTGACTCGAACTCGAAACTCATCCCTAGTTGCCGCTTAGAAAAAGACCGTCCTTTGAAGTTTGTGCATCAACTGTTTGGGGTATCTCATACCCCACTGCCTTTCCAAGTTATCAGTTATCAGACAACCCTGGACTGTTTATTAAACCTGTATGGAAGAGATACTGCTATATGCCTAGCTGCCTGCAGGGATTAGAGAAAGAACCCATGGACAGTTACAGTAAATCCTTCAGGGGTAGCACTACACCTAAAATATAGTATGTCAAAACTTTTCCCAGTGCACTGCTTGTCAGAGGGGAAGGGATCCATTGAATGACTTTGCTTTTTGCATTATCATGCACTTTGCATTTATACTAGTCTTTTAAGAGCGAGAAAGCAAGATAACTTTACATGGAACAGTTACACAACCCCTGATCATAAACAGTGCCTTGAAAAAGTATTCATACGCCTTGAAATTTTACACATTTTGTCATGTTACATCCAAAAACATAATGTATTTTATTATGATTTTTTTTTGTGATAGACCAAAACAAATTGGTACATATTTGTGAAGTGGAAGGAAAATGATAAATAGTTTTCAACATTTTTTTACAAATAAATATGTGAAAAGTGTGGCGTGCATTTGTATTCAGCCCCACTGAGTCAATACTTTGTAGGACCACCTTTCGCTGCAATTACAGCTTTAAGTCTTTTTGGGGATGTCTCTACCAGCTCTACACATCTAGGGAGTGACATTTTTGCCCATTCTTCTATGCAAAATACCTCAAGCTCTGTCAGATTGAATGGAGAGCATCTGTGAACAGCAATTTTCAAATCTTACCACAGACTCTCAATTGGATTTAGGTCTGCACTTTGACTGGGCCATTCTAACAAGTGAATATGCTTTGATCTAAACCATTCCATTGTAGCTCTGGCTGTATGTTTAGGGTCGTTGTCCTGCTGGAAGGTGAACCTCCACCCCAGTCTCAAGTCTTTTGCAGACTCTAACAGGTTTTCTTCTAAGATTGCCCTGTATTTGGCTCCATCCGTCTTCCCATTAAACTCTGACCAGCTTCCCTGTCCCTGCTGAAGAAAAGCATCCCCAAACATGACGCTGCCACTACGATGTTTAATGGTGGGGATGGTGTGTTTAGGGTGATGTGCAGTGTTAGTTTTCCGCCACACATAGCGTTTTGCTTGTAGGCCAAAAGTTCAATTTTGGTCTCCTCTGACCAGAGCACCTTCTTCCACATGTTTGCTGTGCTCCACACATGGCTTCTTGCAAACTGCAAACTGGACTTCTTATGGCTTTCATTCAATAATGGCTTTCTTCTTGCCACTCTTCTAAAAAGGCCAGATTTGTGGAGTGCACGACTAATAGTTGTCCTGTGGACAGATTCTCTCACCTGAGCTGTGGATCTCTGCAGCTCCTCCGGAGTTACCATGGGCCTTTCGGCTGCTTCTCTGATTAATACTCTCCTTGCCCAGTCTGTCAGTTTAGTAGGACGGCCATGTCTAGGTAGGTTTGCAGTTGTGCCATACTCTCTCCACTTTTAGATGATGGATTGAACAGTGCTCCATGAGATGTTCAAAGCTTGGGATATTTTTTAATAACCTAACTCTGCTTTAAACTTCTCCACAACTTTATCCCTGACCTGTCTGGTGTGTTCCTTGGCCTTCATGATGCTGTTTGTTCACTAAGGTTCTCTAACAAACCTCTGAGGGCTTCACAGAATATCTGTATTTATACTGAAATTAAATTACACACAGATGGACTCTATTTACTAATTAGGTGACTTCTGAAGGCAATTGGTTAGACTAGATTTTAATCAGGGGTATCAGAGTAAAGGGATCAGAATACAAATGCATGCCACACTTTTCAGATATTTATTTGTAAAAAAATTTGAAAACCATTTATCATTTTCCTTCCACTTCACAATTATGTGCCACTTTGGGTTGGTTTATCACATAAAATCCCAAAAAAATACATTTACGTTTTTTGCTTTAACATGACAAAATGTGGAAAATTTCAAGTAAATATAAACTGCTAAATACCTTTTCTCATCAACAGTATACATCAGTCTTGTGATTTCTTTCAGTGTCTGGCCGAGCACTAGTTAAAGCTTGTAGGAGGAGTCTTCATTCTGATCTGACTGTCCTATGAGGCTGAATGAACCCTGACTTTCTGTCTGGACAGTGCTGATTGGCCATGTGCTAATCACATGCACCCCCCCCCCAAAAAAAACAACAACTCTGTAACGCTACACACCAAACTGAGCACGTGCAGAATGCCTCCAAGGCTCTGTTCTATCAGCAGATAGATTGGGGACAGTAAATAGGGAGGATCAGAGGAGACAGGATCAAACCTTTTTACACAATGCGAGGATTAACCCCTTTGGTTACACAGTGAGTATAACAAGTGTGCTTTACTGCATATACAGACTGATTTTACTGTTATGGGTTTAGTAACACTTTAAGGCGGTACCCCTGGCTTAGGGGCGAGCAAACACGTTTAACTCTTTGTGTATGGTGCACAGTGAGTCACATTTTCTGAACTGTACTTAAACTTGTCCTATGCAGAGCAGTACTTCTGAGGAGAGCTTCTATATTTCAGAGGATCCTCTCTCTCTTCCCTTCATATACATATGGAAGCTTTTGTACCTGCCAAAACATTTGCATTTCTGTCCATCCAGTTCCAAGGTTTGCACAACTCACACCATAGATGGCCGGTGACTTGACTTTTTGTTACTGGAGTTACGCAACACAGCTTGGTCACCTTCCTGCCCCCCAGCCTGTGAGTGGACAGTGAAGAAGCATCAGCAGACTGATGAGTTCACCCTTCTGCTCTCTTCTTCTGTCAGCATGTTCCTTGTCAGCACATATGCATTCATGTTGCCTCCACCCCCAGTCTCAATGTTGTTATGCAGGGGATTACAAAAGGTCAAAATTAAGTATTTACATTAACTGTATTTCAAATAATATTTTCGTTTAATAAACAAATCACCAAATATACTTTTTTCTGCCAGCTTTTCTCTGAGAATTTCCTAAAAATGTAAATCATTTATCCTTGCGTGTTATCTTTCACTTAAACCATTTTATGAAGATGATTCAATTTACACAGCAGTTTTTTTTTGTATCTAGGGGATTTACAGAGCTGTTTAAATTATGTTTAACTTTTTGATATCTTTTTAAGTCTAATATAAATTGAGCAATGGAATGTTTAGTAGTGATACACTAAAATTCTATTGTTAGGTGATATTGCGAAATACAGCCAATATTTTATTTTTACATGCAAGGTAACTGCTATGTAAACATTGTCAAAGCTGTATTTTATATTGACGTATACTAGCTCTGTGAATCAGTACATCAGTATGAGTTATTATGCCATTTTATTGGGGGGGAGGACGCTATCTGGGCTTTGCTTTTGATTTCCCAATATTCAACACCCTTTGAGTACTAAGGCCTAGACGGGGGAAAGAACAAAGATGATAAAACATCCAGGGAAAATACTTTTTAATGGGCATCTGGGTAGGATGACATGGTGGTGGTTATGGTGGTGGCTGGGTAACAGAATGGTGGTGGTGGTGGCTGTACTAATTCATAGAAATATACAGCACTTATAGCAATCTATCATGTCTGATAGCTGGATTTTTTTCATTTTGCCAAACATACCAGCAACATTTTCAGAGGCTATTTTTGATCCAAAGAAGTCATAGGTCAAGCATCTTTTGGTGTGATTCAAGTAGTGAAGAGTGTCAAAAAACGTATGTGAAACGTTCATTTTCCTAAAAGCAGTAAAGATGCCAATGTGTTTCAGTATAAAAATATATAGTGTGACACTGGACTATTACCACTGCCACACTAAAGCATAGCAACCACGTTACCCATCAGCTGCCTATCTGCCTTCCAGCAGTGGCAAGCCAGCGCCAGAGGATCTTCTACTGACAGGACTGAGAAACTGGGAATTCAATGCTTTTAACAAGCTTACAATTGTGAGTTGATTATCTTTGTTTTTAACCTATTATTAATGCACCATGAGCTCATGCGCTCTCTATTTCTTTGATCTCTTTTCAGCTTCCGGTGTCCCGCTGATGTTGAGAGCAGCAGGGTTATCCTAGGATTTGGCTCCCTTCATTCACTGCAACTGTACAAACATGACGAATCACGGACTCATTATGCAGGACATCTCCAGTCTAAGTGCAATACTAGTTTATTATGATTGTGCCCTGGATTTACATGTCCAAGTTAAGATTACATCCCCATACCATTTAGTTGTCATATGCCAGAGTATATACTGTCCACTGCAGTTCTGGCATGCAACAGCTGAATGGCTTGAGGTCTGAGTGTTAGCAGGTGTCTGTCATGAATGTCACATCTACCTCAATGCAGATGGTCAGACTCTATAGCTAGCTACTGTGTGCTTCACCTATAGCAGCCCCCTTTCCCTTAAGACAAACAGGCCTACCTATACTTGGTTGCTATAGTGCCTGGCCACCACACTAGGACAGACGCAAACAGAGCAAACAACAGACTTCTTGCAGTTTAGCAGACAGATAGTGTGGTTCTAAGATGGTCCAGGTAATAAGGCAGGCTGAGTTCAGGGAATAGTCCTATATATGATCCAATGACAGTCTAGGTAATAAGGCAGGCTAAGTTCGGGGAATAGTCCGATATCCTATCCGGGTCATACACAGGGAAATCCAACAGCAAAGCAAGGCAGACAAACGGGAGGCTTGATCAACAATGCAGGTAACTGTTACTATTAGAAACTGGAGATAACCAGGTGCAAATTACGCCACCCCTGACCTGTATTACCACCTCCGCGCTATGTTAATAAATGTCAAAACCCTACCAAAGCTGCCACTTAACAATAAAATATATATAAACCGAATTCACCAAAAGAAAATAATAGATGAAATAGTGGCGCTAATCCCCAGGTGGGGAGATGCCAGACACTCTTATCCAGCCAGTGAGCTGAATACAGACGTGACTAGAGAAAAAGGGAAAAAGCATATATTGCTAAATATCCCAAAAAGTAAAAATGAATATTAAATAAAATTCAATATGAGCTAATATAAATTATAACACTCAGTGAAAGTGATATACAAATATATAAATCCAAGAAAAAATATATAATGAAAATTGAGCATAGTAAATATCTATAAAGTCCAGAAACCAATCAATCGTGAAAAATAATCGTGAAAATATTTGAAGAAAGTCCAAAAAAAGAGTGAGGGTGACTCCAAAACTGCTCAGCTGTGTTTTCAAACATCCACCACACCTCTGTGACGTGAATCCACTCCCTGCTGAAATTCAAACTCACCAGCTGTTAAGGCCTCTCACTCTCGTGTTTGGCCTGACAGAGCCTCTAACCCACTTACATGGGGGTTAACATGCGAGCATACACCTCCACTGCTCCATAGGAACACCGCTTTTCTCAGGTTGGTAGTATGACATAAAAATAAAAGAAGCTCCAATAGTGTAATCTCGTTTAAAAGATTTAATCACACATAAAACAACTTGTATTGAACTCACATTTAAAATAAAATAACAGGCAAGTCACTTCACGGCAAATGGAGAACTCCCACAGCACAGCAAGCAATGGCAACTCCCTCCTCTAGCACTCGTGTGAGATCGCCGTGTAGCTACGCACGACATGTTTCATCATAAAGATTTAATCATGGGGAACCCCATGATTAAAACTTAATGATGAAACATGTCGGGGCGTAGCTACACGGCGATCTCACACGAGTGCTAGAGGAGGGAGTGAAGGGGGACAGAGCGGAGCTCCAGTGAAGGAATGAGTGCTGCGGACGGGTGAGACGAACGTGAGCACACACACCTCCTGGGTCCGCCGTGGCCTGCCTGTTGTTAGTTTGGTTGCCATTGCTTGCTGTGCTGTGGGAGTTCTCCATTTGCCGTGAAGTGACTTGCCTGTTATTTTATTTTAAATGTGAGTTCAATACAAGTTGTTTTATGTGTGATTAAATCTTTTAAACGAGATTACACTATTGGAGCTTCTTTTATTTTTATGTCATACTACCAACCTGAGAAAAGCGGTGTTCCTATGGAGCAGTGGAGGTGTATGCTCGCATGTTAACCCCCATGTAAGTGGGTTAGAGGCTCTGTCAGGCCAAACACGAGAGTGAGAGGCCTTAACAGCTGGTGAGTTTGAATTTCAGCAGGGAGTGGATTCACGTCACAGAGGTGTGGTGGATGTTTGAAAACACAGCTGAGCAGTTTTGGAGTCACCCTCACTCTTTTTTTGGACTTTCTTCAAATATTTTCACGATTATTTTTCACGATTGATTGGTTTCTGGACTTTATAGATATTTACTATGCTCAATTTTCATTATATATTTTTTCTTGGATTTATATATTTGTATATCACTTTCACTGAGTGTTATAATTTATATTAGCTCATATTGAATTTTATTTAATATTAATTTTTACTTTTTGGGATATTTAGCAATATATGCTTTTTCACTTTTTCTCTAGTGACGTCTGTATTCAGCTCACTGGCTGGATAAGAGTGTCTGGCATCTCCCCACCTGGGGATTAGCGCCACTATTTCATCTATAATTTTCTTTTGGTGAATTCGGTTTATATAACTGTTACTATTACAAGCAAGGAATAGAGTGTTTGGTTTGCTTATACCAGGTGACTGATCAGATCAATCATCTTGCAGGTGAACACAGACAGGGGAAAAGCAACAGCCAACACCCAGCTGCTAGATGATCATGACAGTGTCATTCTTACTCCATTCAGAAGTTGGCATCTTGTCGCTATGTTGATGGAGTGGAGACTCAGAGGAATGTTTTTTCCCTGGAGCTTCGGTAGGCATCACAGGGGAGGAAGCTGTCCAATTGTGTGCTGTGATCCTTGGTGACCTTCTGTGGCCATCTGGGATGGGGAAGCCCTTTTAAATAGGGGATTCTGCCATGGTTTATCGTGCACATTGCAAATGTTTGTTGCAGGAAAAGGAACCCATTCTGTTAGGAGAGAGAGAGTGAGTATTAGTGAAAGGTGTGAGGAGGGCAAGCGTAGGGATATGGTTTTACACCCTCAAAACACCAGTCTCCAGAATTGCCACTGCAGATCTTCCTGTCTCCCAGTGTTAATTTCATTGACGAAAACATTGTCATAATTTTCATCAGCGGCATGCTTCCAGTGACGAAAACTAAACATAAAGTACCCCAAATTTTCGTATAGACAAAACCTGTGACGGAAATCAATTTCCATTTTCGTCAATGATCGAAAACGAAAAGAAAATGTGAGGGAGGAAAGTTTACCCACATGAACTTCCAGTTTCCTCTGAGCTCCATCTGTAAAGCCCCAGATTTTTACCCCTCCCAGCAAGCAAGGTAGCAACCGTAGCATGCTTAGTGGTGTGGCATGCTTAGCACTGTGCAGCATTACAGTCCTCATCAGATGATCGTCCAGAGCACTATGTGTAGGGTTGCCACCTTTTCATCAAGTCAAACCTGAACACTTTAGCAGCACACAGCAATTTTTTTTTAGAGGCAGGAGAGAGAAGGGGGGAGACTTCAGTCACAAAGAGGAATGGAGGGTGAGCTCACTCACCCCTTGGCAGTCAGCACCTCTCATCTAGATGTATCTGAGGCTTCTGAACTTCAAATTCCTGGCCCCCACTTTCCTTTTCTGAGGCACAGCCCTGGGGATTGGAGTGTGAACAGGGGTAGGGGCGAGAGAAAGAGGTGCAGATCATGCCCTCTCTCCTCTCTCATCTTTGTGTTTGTTTGGGGGATTGTTAGTGCTGACTTTGGGCAGCATGAAAGAGAGTGTAACAGACACTCTTAGCTTAGACAACTGCAGCCAGCAACCCTGCTGGGAAGCCGAAGTCCAAGTCTGAATAATGTGTACGGGTTTCTGGCAGTCTGAAACCCGGATGAATGATTCCAAACCCGGCAACCCTAACCATGTGCATTACAGGCCTCCTCAGACCACTGTCCATAGCACTGTGTGTATTACAGGCCTGCTCAGACTAACCAGAGCACTCACTGTGCATTACAGGCCTTCCATGTTTTAAGGCCCAGAATTGTGGCTAGATGCATGAGTCAATGTACCCCGGGAGCAGGTGTGGGAGCAATACAGGGCAGCAGCCACAATGTCATACAAGGATCCAATTGTCTTCGGCCCATTAAGTCAACAGGAAGCATAAAACTGGCTCTAGCAGACCATCATTCATGTGGATCTTGCCACCATGACATAGAAATCAGGCCACCCGACCCAAATTTACCTGCAGTCTATTTCAGCTGTCAGGACCTCTGACTTTAACTCTAAAGGCAGCTGCAGAACACAAATCCTGAGTTTTACATCTAAAGATTAAAGGAAGATGCACTCGTACTTATGTTTGTTCTACTTTAAAGCGGGTCTTGTGTTGCAGAAAGCTGAACTGTCAAGCTTAAAATGGCCACTACCCTCCTCTAAGTCAAGTTTATGTGAGCTGCTGTTGTGGCAAAGGAGAGCTGCTCACTAAATTTCTACACCAGTGCAGAGGAGGAAAGATTTTATTCCAAAGCTTCTCCAGTCAAGTTTTCAAGTTTCAGTTTCAAGTGTTGATCTGAACTGCAGCCTAAATGGGGCAATCCGCAGATTCCAAATCCCTTTCTCTTATCTTCCTGGAATACAAGGAAAATGTACTTTGGCTCATGCACAGACATGCCATGCTGAAATGAGTTTGGGTGAGTTGTTGCTTTGAGTGAGGGCAACGGCTTACCATGCAAAGGAGAAGCTCCTAATTCTTCAACTTCTACAATCAGGAACTGAACTGTTGCCAACAGAGAGGGCATCCCTTGCTAATGTAGTGGGGTGCCCCTTCGTCCAGATTCTGGTGCAGGCCCCTTTAACTCAACTCCCCACAATCCTCTGAGCTCCTGGACACGCCCGGGGGATATAAAAGTCAGCTCCACCCAGCTTCCTGTGCTCAGAGAGATCCTGCCTGATGGGACAGCAGTGACTGGGCAAGTGAGCTTTTCCCAGGTGCTGGGTCCTCCCCTGTTAAGTCTGGTGTGTGGGCCACCAGCAGTGAACACAAGAGCACGCAGCATCTTTCCAAGCCCCAGTCACTGGAGAGGACTCTGTTACAGTTCATTGGCGGAAGCTGTTCATGAAGTGAGTTGGCCCTATCTTCAGTCACCAGAACCCCCTGACCAAAGCAAGTAGAAAGCAGTGCCAGCGTGAAGTTTGTGTCAGCAGGAGGTCCACTCAGCTCACAGTCCGTTGAACGAACGATTACTATTTTGGACACGTGAGATTATTTAGCTCTCTATTCTATCTGTAGATTGAACTCAGAACATGCTGCTGCCACCTTGTGGACATTAGTAGAACGGCAGTATAATCGTTATATCCTCTCTCTTTACGGTTCATATTATTGTTCTATACTGTATACCCATGTTTGCATGATTACCGGTACAATTTATGTTGAAGTTCATTGTTAAGTAAAGTAGAGATTGAACATCACCACTAGGGATGAGCTTCGAGTTCGAGTCGAACTCATGTTCGACTCGAACATCGGCTGTTCGACCGTCCGTCGAATTGCGAACGTTATGGGCCGTTCGTGCCAAATTCGTGTGGCGCGTCACGGCCCATAATTCACTGCGGCATCGCAGTGCATTGCTGGCTGATGATTGGCCAAGCATGCACTATGACCCGCATGCTTGGCCAATCACAGCGCCGTCAGTAGAGAGAGCTGTAATTGGCCAAAGCCAGGGTGGCTTTGGCCAATTATGGCTCAGGGGATTTAGTACACGCCCCACACTATATAAGGCCGCCTACACGGCGGCCCTGTGTAGTGTGTTCCGGTGTGCTGATAGAGAGAGAGACAGACAGTGTCATTTGATTTGAGTTAGATAGATTAGGCTAGATCTGTTCCTGCTATTTACATTTAGTGCAGTGCGTCCTGCTCACAGTGTTCAGCTAGATCCGTTCCTGCTATTTACATTTAGTGCAGTCAGTGCGTCCTGCTCACAGTGTTCAGCTAGATCCGTTCCTGCTATTTACATTTAGTGTAGTGCGTCCTGCTCACAGTGTTCAGCTAGATCTGTTCCTGCTATTTACATTTAGTGCAGTGCGTCCTGCTCACAGTGTTCAGCTAGATCCGTTCCTGCTATTTACATTTAGTGCAGTGCGTCCTGCTCACAGTGTTCAGCTAGATCTGTTCCTGCTATTTACATTTAGTGCAGTGCGTCCTGCTCACAGTGTTCAGCTAGATCCGTTCCTGCTATTTACATTTAGTGCAGTCAGTGCGTCCTGCTCACAGTATTCAGCTAGATCCGTTCCTGCTATTTACATTTAGTGCAGTGCGTCCTGCTCACAGTGTTCAGCTAGATCCGTTCCTGCTATTTACATTTAGTGCAGTCAGTGCGTCCTGCTCACAGTGTTCAGCTAGATCCGTTCCTGCTATTTACATTTAGTGCAGTGCGTCCTGCTCACAGTGTTCAGCTAGATCTGTTCCTGCTATTTACATTTAGTGCAGTGCGTCCTGCTCACAGTGTTCAGCTAGATCCGTTCCTGCTATTTACATTTAGTGCAGTCAGTGCGTCCTGCTCACAGTGTTCAGCTAGATCCGTTCCTGCTATTTACATTTAGTGCAGTGCGTCCTGCTCACAGTGTTCAGCTAGATCTGCTCCTGCTATTTACATTTAGTGCAGTGCGTCCTGCTCACAGTGTTCAGCTAGATCCGTTCCTGCTATTTACATTTAGTGCAGTGCGTCCTGCTCACAGTGTTCAGCTAGATCTGTTCCTGCTATTTACATTTAGTGCAGTGCGTCCTGCTCACAGTGTTCAGCTAGATCCGTTCCTGCTATTTACATTTAGTGCAGTCAGTGCGTCCTGCTCACAGTGTTCAGCTAGATCCGTTCCTGCTATTTACATTTAGTGCAGTGCGTCCTGCTCACAGTGTTCAGCTAGATCCGTTCCTGCTATTTACATTTAGTGCAGTGCGTCCTGCTCACAGTGTTCAGCTAGATCCGTTCCTGCTATTTACATTTAGTGCAGTGCGTCCTGCTCACAGTGTTCAGCTAGATCTGTTCCTGCTATTTACATTTAGTGCAGTGCGTCCTGCTCACAGTGTTCAGCTAGATCCGTTGCTGCTATTTACATTTAGTGCAGTCAGTGCGTCCTGCTCACAGTGTTCAGCTAGATCCGTTCCTGCTATTTACATTTAGTGCAGTGCGTCCTGCTCACAGTGTTCAGCTAGATCTGTTCCTGCTATTTACATTTAGTGCAGTGCGTCCTGCTCACAGTGTTCAGCTAGATCCGTTCCTGCTATTTACATTTAGTGCAGTGCGTCCTGCTCACAGTGTTCAGCTAGATCTGTTCCTGCTATTTACATTTAGTGCAGTGCGTCCTGCTCACAGTGTTCAGCTAGATCCGTTCCTGCTATTTACATTTAGTGCAGTCAGTGCGTCCTGCTCACAGTGTTCAGCTAGATCCGTTCCTGCTATTTACATTTAGTGCAGTGCGTCCTGCTCACAGTGTTCAGCTAGATCCGTTCCTGCTATTTACATTTAGTGCAGTGCGTCCTGCTCACAGTGTTCAGCTAGATCTGTTCCTGCTATTTACATTTAGTGCAGTCAGTGCGTCCTGCTCACAGTGTTCAGCTAGATCCGTTCCTGCTATTTACATTTAGTGCAGTGCGTCCTGCTCACAGTGTTCAGCTAGATCCGTTCCTGCTATTTACATTTAGTGCAGTCAGTGCGTCCTGCTCACACTGTTCAGCTAGATCTGTTCCTGCTATTTACATTTAGTGCAGTCAGTGCGTCCTGCTCACAGTGTTCAGCTAGATCCGTTCCTGCTATTTACATTTAGTGCAGTGCGTCCTGCTCACAGTGTTCAGCTAGATCCGTTCCTGCTATTTACATTTAGTGCAGTCAGTGCGTCCTGCTCACAGTGTTCAGCTAGATCCGTTCCTGCTATTTACATTTAGTGCAGTGCGTCCTGCTCACAGTGTTCAGCTAGATCCGTTCCTGCTATTTACATTTAGTGCAGTGCGTCCTGCTCACAGTGTTCAGCTAGATCTGTTCCTGCTATTTACATTTAGTGCAGTCAGTGCGTCCTGCTCACAGTGTTCAGCTAGATCCGTTCCTGCTATTTACATTTAGTGCAGTGCGTCCTGCTCACAGTGTTCAGCTAGATCCGTTCCTGCTATTTACATTTAGTGCAGTCAGTGCGTCCTGCTCACAGTGTTCAGCTAGATCTGTTCCTGCTATTTACATTTAGTGCTGTCAGTGCGTCCTGCTCACAGTGTTCAGCTAGATCCGTTCCTGCTATTTACATTTAGTGCAGTGCGTCCTGCTCACAGTGTTCAGCTAGATCCGTTCCTGCTATTTACATTTAGTGCAGTCAGTGCGTCCTGCTCACAGTGTTCAGCTAGATCCGTTCCTGCTATTTACATTTAGTGCAGTGCGTCCTGCTCACAGTGTTCAGCTAGATCCGTTCCTGTTATCTTCCTACTGACAGGCAGGCTTGTCTGGTTACAGTATATAAAGCTACCTGAAGAAAATTACAGGTGTTCTATCCCAGCTTAGTGCAGCTACAGGCATTAGTATGTCTGGAAGGCCAAGAAGGAGAGGCAGACAGTCACAAGCCAATAAGAGAGGGCAAGCAGGCTCTGTGTCTAGTGCTGGTCGTGGAGACGGTGCATCCTCATCAGCACGTGGCCATGGGACACGCTTGGCCTTTTTTTCGGCAGCTGGCCGTGTTGAGCCGCAACATGCGGAAGACTTGGTCGAGTGGATGACCAAGCCGTCCTCATCCTCCTCATCCTCTCTCACCCATGCCCAGGGTGCTTTGTCTGGCAAAGCAGCGGCCTCTTCCCTCAGCTCAATGTCATCAGTGACTCCTTCCCTAGCTCCACCATGTCCTCCTGAGGATTCCCTCGAACTGTTTGACCACAGTGTTGGTTACATGCTCCAGGAGGATGCCCAGCGTTTGGAAGGCTCTGATGATGATACTGAGCTCGATGAAGGCAGTAACATGAGCACGGACAGAGGGGGTGCCCAAGAAGGACAGCAATCTGGCAGTCATGCTCCCCCTGCTGCAGCATACTGCCAGGTTTGCTCCAGTGATGAGGAGGGAGGGGATGATGAGGTCACTGACTCAACGTGGGTGCCTGATAGGAGAGAGGAGGAGGAGGAGGAGGAGGAGGAGGAGGCGGCACATCACCAACGAGGCAGGATGCCCTCCAGGGGCCAGCCTAAGGGCAGCACATTGACTGCATCACACCCCAAAGCTCCACATGTGCAGGGCGCTGCAGTCTCTGCGCGTTATTCAAAAAGTTCTTTGGTGTGGGCCTTTTTTGAGACGAGTGCATCAGATCGCACCGCTGCTATTTGCAACATATGTCTCAAGCGTATCTCGCGTGGCCAAAACATCTCCCGCTTGGGTACCACATGCTTGACCAGACATATGTTGACCTGCCATGCAGTTCGTTGGCAAGCGTATCTAAAAGACCCACACCAAAGAACAAAGAGGATCTCTCCTTGCTCCTCATCAGCTGAGATTTCCAACCCCACTAGACCTTCAGTCCTCTCTGAGACCTGCAGTGAGAGGAATGAAGGTGTAGAATTAGGTGTGTCACAGCCAAGTACTTGTGGGCAATCTGCTTTTGGTACACCGACGTCAGATTGTACCAGGCAAATTTCCCTGCCCCAGCTGCTGCACCGCCGAAAGAAGTTTGCTCCCAGCCATCCACATGCCCAGCGGTTGAATGCTAGCTTGGCAAAATTGCTAGCACTTCAACTGCTGCCTTTTCAGTTGGTAGACTCTGCCCCCTTCCGTGAGTTTGTGGAATGTGCGGTTCCTCAGTGCCAGGTACCCAAACGCCACTTTTTCTCACGGAAGGCGATTCCGGCTCTCTACCGGCATGTGGAAGGCAATGTCCATGCCTCGCTGGACAGGGCGGTCAGCGGTAAGGTGCATATTACCGCTGACTCATGGTCCAGCAGGCATGGACAGGGACGTTACCTAAGTTTCACGGCGCATTGGGTGACTCTGCTGGCAGCTGGGAAGGATGCAGGACAAGGTGCAGTAGTGTTGGAGGTTGTTCCGCCACCACGCCTCCAAAATGCTGATTGTGACACACCTCTCTCCTCCACCCCCTCCTCTTCTTCTTCCTTCATGGCCTCTTCCTCAGAACCAGCGGTGCTCCGTAGGCGTTCAAGGGGCTACGCAAGTACGCAGGCCAAAAGATGCCATGCGGTGCTTGAGCTGGTGTGCTTGGGGGACAGGAGCCACACTGGGGCAGAGGTTCTGTCAGCTCTGCAGGGGCAGGTTCAGAGGTGGTTGACGCCACGCCAACTTAAGGCAGGAATGGTGGTTTGCGACAATGGCACCAACCTCCTCTCTGCCCTCCGACAGGGACAACTGACCCATGTGCCCTGTTTGGCTCACGTCCTTAACTTGGTGGTGCAGCGGTTCTTTTGCAGGTACCCGGGCTTACAGGATGTCCTGAGGCAGGCCAGGAAAGTCTGTGTGCATTTCCGCCGGTCATATAATGCCAGTGCTCGGCTGACGGACCTCCAAAAGGAGTTTAACCTGCCCAAGAACCGCCTAATCTGTGACATGCCCACCAGGTGGAACTCAACGTTGGCCATGCTGCAGCGGCTGCACACGCAGCAGAGGGCCATCAATGAGTACCTGTGCGACTATGGCACCAGGAAAGGGTCAGGGGACCTTGGTTTTTTTTCCCCACGCCAGTGGGCCATGATCAGGGATGCATGCACTGTCCTGTCACCATTCGAGGAGGCCACGAGGATGGTGAGCACTGACAGTGCATGCATCAGTGACACTGTCCCCCTTGTCCACCTGTTGGAGCACACGCTGCGTGGAATAATGGACAGGGCACTTGAGGCAGAACAGAGGCAGGAAGAGGAGGACTTCCTTAGCTCTCAAGGCCCCCTTTATCCAGACAGTGTTCCTGCGTGCCCGCCGATCACACAGGAAGAGGACGAGGAGGAGGAGGAGGAGGAGGAAGATTGTGTCAGTATGGAGGTGGAGCCTGGCACTCAGCATCAGCAGCAGTCTTTAAGGGATCAGTCCCAAGGAACACATGGACTTGTACGTGGCTGGGAGGAGGTGGCTGCGGACGTTGTTGTCCTTAGTGACCCAGAGGACTCCGGACCGAATGCCTCAGCAAACCTACGCTGCATGGCCTCCCTGATCCTGCAAAGCCTGCGTAAGGATCCTCGTATTCGTGGTATCAAGGAGAAGGACCAATACTGGCTGGCAACCCTCCTTGATCCACGTTACAAGGGTAAGGTTGCGGACCTTATCTTGCCATCGCAGAGGGAGCAGAGGATGAAACATCTTCGGGAGGCCTTGCAGAAAGGTCTGTGCAACGCGTTCCCAGAGACTGGGAGGTTACAAACTTCTGTTTCTGGACAACGTGTTGCTGAGGCTTCGGTCAGTCAAAGAAGGAGCGGTGGAGAAGGTGGCCGTCTGACCGATGCGTTCAGACAATTTTTTGGTCCGCAGCCCCAAGGTATGATCGGTTCCAGCAACCATCGCCAGCGTCTGTTTTACATGGTGCAGGAATACCTAGGGGCAAGATCAGACTTGGACACCTTTCCCACCGAAAATCCTCTGGGTTACTGGGTCTTGAGGATGGATCACTGGCCAGAGCTTGCACAGTATGCAATTGAGCTACTGGCCTGTCCTGCATCCAGCGTTCTTTCGGAACGCACATTCAGTGCTGCTGGAGGCGTGGTAACCGATCACAGGGTGCGTCTATCCACCGACTCGGTCGATCGGCTGACCTTCATAAAAATGAATCAGTCTTGGATCACCACCAGCTACCAAGCACCTGATGCTGATGTAACCGAATAATTTTTTTTGAAATCTCAGATCCCTTCAAAGACTGCCTATGCTGATGCTGAGTGACTATCCCTGAGTAATTATCCTCTTCCTCCTCAATCATCACGCTGATAGCTTGTAAGAACATTTTTGGTTCTGGGCGCCACCACCAGTGCCTAAGGCACAATTTTTCAGCCCCTGTTTAACCACTTGACGACCGCCTCACGCCGATGTACGTCGGCAAATTGGCACGGACAGGCAAAATCACGTACAGGGTACGTGATTTGCCTTCCGCGGGTGGGGGGTCCGATCGGACCCCCCCCGGTGCCCCAGGCGGTCGTCGTTTGTCCAGCGGCGATCGGTGGTGAGGGGGAGACCATCCGTTCGTGGCCCCCCCCTCGCGATCGCCGCCGGCCAATCGAATCATTCCTTTGCTGCTGTATGCTAAACAGCAGCAAAGGAAATGATGTCATCTCTCCTCGGCTCGGTAATTTCCGTTCCGGCCCGAGGAGAGAAGACATCAATGTGAGTGCACCAACACACACACACACAGTAGAACATGCCAGGCACACAAAACACCCCGATCCCCCCCCCCGATCGCCCCCCGATCCCCCCCCAATCACACCCCCCCCCTGTCACAAACTGACACCAGCAGTTTTTTTTTTTTTTTTCTGATTACTGCATAGTGTCAGTTTGTGACAGTTACAGTGTTGGGACAGATACTGTTACCCCCCTTTAGGTCTAGGGTACCCCCCTAACCCCCCCTAATAAAGTTTTAACCCCTTGATCACCCCCTGTCACCAGTGTCACTAAGCGATCATTTTTCTGATCGCTGTATTAGTGTCGCTGGTGACGCTAGTTAGGGACATAAATATTTAGGTTTGCCGTCAGCGTTTTATAGCGACAGGGACCCCCATATACTACCGAATAAATGTTTTAACCCCTTGATTGCCCCCTAGTTAACCCTTTCACCACTGATCACCGTATAAGTGTTACGGTTGACGCTGGTTAGTTTGTTTATTTTTTATAGTGTCAGGGCACCCGCCGTTTATTACCGAATAAAGGTTTAGCCCCCTGATCGCCCGGCGGTGATATGCGTCGCCCCAGGCAGCGTCAGATTAGCGCCAGTACCGCTAACACCCACGCACGCAGCATAACCTCCCTTAGTGGTATAGTATCTGAACGCATCAATATCTGATCCGATCAGATCTATACTAGCGTCCCCAGCAGTTTAGGGTTCCCAAAAACGCAGTGTTAGCGGGATCAGCCCAGATACCTGCTAGCACCTGCGTTTTGCCCCTCCGCCCGGCCCAGCCCAGCCCACCCAAGTGCAGTATCGATCGATCACTGTCACTTACAAAAGACTAAACGCATAACTGCAGCGTTCGCAGAGTCAGGCCTGATCCCTGCGATCGCTAACAGTTTTTTTGGTAGTATTTTGGTGAACTGGCAAGCACCAGCCCCAGGCAGGGTCAGGTTAGCGCCAGTACCGCTAACACCCACGCACGCAGCATACGCCTCCCTTAGTGGTATAGTATCTGAACGGATCAATATCTGATCCGATCAGATCTATACTAGTGTCCCCAGCAGTTTAGGGTTCCCAAAAACGCAGTGTTAGCGGGATCAGCCCAGATACCTGCTAGCACCTGCGTTTTGCCCCTCCGCCCGGCCCAGCCCACCCAAGTGCAGTATCGATCGATCACTGACACTTACAAAACACTAAATGCATAACTGCAGCATTCGCAGAGTCAGGCCTGATCCCTGCGATCGCTAACAGTTTTTTTGGTAGTATTTTGGTGAACTGGCAAGCACCAGCCCCAGGCAGCGTCAGGTTAGCGCCAGTACCGCTAACACCCACGCACGCACTGTACACCACCCTTAGTGGTATAGTATCTGAACGGATCAATATCTGATCCGATCAGATCTATACTAGCATCCCCAGCAGTTTAGGGTTCTCACAAACGCAGTGTTAGCGGGATCAGCCCAGATACCTGCTAGCACCTGCGTTTTGCCCCTCCGCCCGGCCCAGCCCAGCCCACCCAAGTGCAGTATCGATCGATCACTGTCACTTACAAAAGACTAAAACGCATAACTGCAGCGTTCGCAGAGTCAGGCCTGATCCCTGCGATCGCCAACAGATTTTTTGGTAGCGTTTTGGTGAACTGGCAAGCGCCAGCGGCCTAGTACACCCCGGTCGTAGTCAAACCAGCACTGCAGTAACACTTGGTGACGTGGCGAGTCCCATAAGTGCAGTTCAAGCTGGTGAGGTGGCAAGCACAAGTAGTGTCCCGCTGCCACCAAAAAGACAAACACAGGCCCGTCGTGCCCATAGTGCCCTTCCTACTGCATTCGCCAATCCTAATTGGGAACCCACCGCTTCTGCAGCGCCCGTACTTCCCCCATTCACATCCCCAACCAAATGCAGTCGGCTGCATGAGAGGCATTTTCTTTATGTCCTCCCGAGTACCCCTACCCAGCGAACGCCCCCAAAAAAGATATTGTGTCTGCAGCTAGCGCGGATATAGGCGTGACACCCGCTATTATTGTCCCTCCTGTCCTGACAATCCTGGTCTTTGCATTGGTGAATGTTTTGAACGCTACCATTCACTAGTTGAGTATTAGCGTAGGGTACAGCATTGCACAGACTAGGCACACTTTCACAGGGTCTCCCAAGATGCCATCGCATTTTGAGAGACCCGAACCTGGAACCGGTTACAGTTATAAAAGTTAGTTACAAAAAAAGTGTAAAAAAAAAAAAAAAATATATATATATATATATAAAATAAAAAAAAATAGTTGTCGTTTTATTGTTCTCTCTCTCTCTATTCTCTCTATTGTTCTGCTCTTTTTTACTGTATTCTATTCTGCAATGTTTTATTGTTATTATGTTTTATCATGTTTGCTTTTCAGGTATGCAATTTTTTATACTTTACCGTTTACTGTGCTTTATTGTTAACCATTTTTTTGTCTTCAGGTACGCCATTCACAACTTTGAGTGGTTATACCAGAATGATGCCTGCAGGTTTAGGTATCATCTTGGTATCATTCTTTTCAGCCAGCGGTCGGCTTTCATGTAAAAGCAATCCTAGCGGCTAATTAGCCTCTAGACTGCTTTTACAAGCCGTGGGAGGGAATGCCCCCCCCCCACCGTCTTCCGTGTTTTTCTCTGGCTCTCCTGTCTCAACAGGGAACCTGAAAATGCAGCCGGTGATTCAGCCAGCTGACCATAGAGCTGATCAGAGACCAGAGTGGCTCCAAACATCTCTATGGCCTAAGAAACCGGAAGCTACGAGCATTTTATGACTTAGATTTCGCTGGATGTAAATAGCGCCATTGGGAAATTGGGGAAGCATTTTATCACACCGATCTTGGTGTGGTCAGATGCTTTGAGGGCAGAGGAGAGATCTAGGGTCTAATAGACCCCAATTTTTTCAAAAAAGAGTACCTGTCACTACCTATTGCTATCATAGGGGATATTTACATTCCCCGAGATAACAATAAAAATGATTAAAAAAAAATAAAAATGAAAGGAACAGTTTAAAAATAAGATAAAAAAGCAAGAAAATAATAAAGAAAAAAAAAAAAAAAAGCACCCCTGTCGCCCCCTGCTCTCGCACTAAGGCGAACGCAAGCGGCGGTCTGTCGTCAAACGTAAACAGCAATTGCACCATGCATGTGAGGTATCACCGCGAAGGTTAGATCGAGGGCAGTAATTTTTGCAGTAGACCTCCTCTGTAAATCTAAAGTGGTAACCTGTAAAGGCTTTTAAAAATGTATTTATTTTGTTGCCACTGCACGTTTGTGCGCAATTGTAAAGCATGTCATGTTTGGTATCCATGTACTCGGCCTAAGATCATCTTTTTTATTTCATCAAACAATTGGGCAATATAGTGTGTTTTAGTGCATTAAAATTTAAAAAAGTGTGTTTTTTCCCCAAAAAATGCGTTTGAAAAATCGCTGCGCAAATACTGTGTGAAAAAAAAAAATGAAACACCCACCATTTTAATCTGTAGGGCATTTGCTTTAAAAAAATATATAATGTTTGGGGGTTCAAAGTAATTTTCTTGCAAAAAAAAAAAAACTTTTTCATGTAAACAATAAGTGTCAGAAAGGGCTTTGTCTTCAAGTGGTTAGAAGAGTGGGTGATGTGTGACATAAGCTTCTAAATGTTGTGCATAAAATGCCAGGACAGTTCAAAACCCCCCCAAATGACCCCATTTTGGAAAGTAGACACCCCAAGCTATTTGCTGAGAGGCATGTCGAGTCCATGGAATATTTTATATTGCGACACAAGTTGCGGGAAAGAGACAATTTTTTTTTTTTTTTGCACAAAATTGTCACTAAATGATATATTGCTCAAACATGCCATGGGAATATGTAAAATTATACCCCAAAATACATTCTGCTGCTTCTCCTGAGTACGGGGATACCACATGTGTGAGACTTTTTGGGAGCCTAGCCGCGTACGAAACCCCGAAAACCAAGCACCGCCTTCAGGCTTTCTAAGGGCGTGAATTTTTGATTTCTCTCTTGACTGCTTATCACAGTTTCGGAGACCATGGAATGCCCAGGTGGCACAAACCCCCCCCAAATGACCCCATTTTGGAAAGTAGACACCCCAAGCTATTTGATGAGAGGTATAGTGAGTATTTTGCAGACCTCACTTTTTGTCACAAAGTTTTGAAAATTGAAAAAAGAAAAAAAAAAAAGTTTTTTCTTGTCTTTCTTCATTTTCAAAAACAAATGAGAGCTGCAAAATACTCACCATGCCTCTCAGCAAATAGCTTGGGGTGTCTACTTTCCAAAATGGGGTCATTTGGGGGGGTTTTGTGCCACCTGGGCATTCCATGGCCTCCGAAACTGTGATAGGCAGTGAAGAGTGAAATCAAAAATTTTCACCCTTAGAAATCCTGAAGGCGGTGATTGGTTTTCGGGGTCCCGTACACGGCTAGGCTCCCAAAAAGCCCCACACATGTGGTATCCCCGTACTCAGGAGAAGTAGCTAAATGTATTTTGGGGTGCAATTCCACATATGCCCATGGCCTGTGTGAGCAATATATCATTTAGTGACAACTTTGTGCAAAAAAAAAAAAAAAAAATGTGTCACTTTCCCGCAACTTGTGTCAAAATATAAAATATTCCATGGACTCAATATGCCTCTCTGGAAATAGCTTGGGGTGTCTACTTTCCAAAATGGGGTCATTTGGGGGGGTTTTGTGCCACCTGGGCATTCCATGGCCTCCGAAACTGTGATAGGCAGTAAAGAGTGAAATCATAAATTTACGCCCTTAGAAATCCTGAAGGCGGTGATTGGATTTCGGGGCCCCGTACGCGGCTAGGCTCCCAAAAAGTCCCACACATGTGGTATCCCCATATTCAGGAGAAGCAGCAGAATGTATTTTGGGGTGCAATTCCACATAGGCCCATGGCCTGTGTGAGCATTTAGTGACAACTTTTTGTAAATATTTTTTTTTATTTTTTTTTTGTCATTATTCAATCACTTGGGACAAAAAAAATAAATATTCAATGGGTTCAACATGCCTCTCAGCAATTTCCTTGGGGTGTCTACTTTCCACAATGGGGTCATTTGGGGGGGTTTTGTACTGCCCTGCCATTTTAGCACCTCAAGAAATGACATAGGCAGTCATAAACTAAAAGCTGTGTAAATTACAGAAAATGTACCCTAGTTTGTAGACGCTATAACTTTTGCGCAAACCAATAAATATACGCTTATTGACATTTTTTTTACCAAAAATATGTGGCCGAATACATTTTGGCCTAAATGTATGACTAAAATTGAGTTTATTGGATTTTTTTTATAACAAAAAGTAGAAAATATCATTTTTTTTCAAAATTTTCGGTCTTTTTCCATTTATAGCGCAAAAAATAAAAACCGCAGAGGTGATCAAATGCCATCAAAAGAAAGCTCAATTTGTGGGAAGAAAAGGACGCAAATTTCGTTTGGGTACAGCATTGCATGACCGCGCAATTAGCAGTTAAAGTGACGCAGTGCCAAATTGGAAAAAGACCTCTGGTCCTTAGGCAGCATAATGGTCCGGGGCTCAAGTGGTTAACAGGGGCGTGTAATTACAATTTTTGATGTAATACTTTGCAGCAGGGCTCGTTCCTGCATTCCAACTAGAGTGTCTGTGAGGGGTTGCAGTGTTGTGGCACCAGCACCAGTGCCTAAGGCCCAATTTTTCTGCCCCTGTCTAACAGGGGCGTGTAATTACAATTTTTGATGCAATACTTTGCAGCAGGGCTCGTTCCTGCATTCCAACTAGAGTGTCTGTGAGGGGTTGCAGTGTTGTGGCACCAGCACCAGTGCCTAAGGCCCAATTTTTCTGCCCCTGTCTAACAGGGGCGTGTAATTACAATTTTTGATGCAATACTTTGCAGCAGGGCTCGTTCCTGCGTTCCAACTAGAGTGTCTGTGAGGGGTTGCAGTGTTGTGGCACCAGCACCAGTGCCTAAGGCCTAATTTTTCAGCTCCTGTTCAACAGGGGCATGTAATTACAATTCTTGATCTAATATTTCACAGCAGGGCCCTGTGAGGGCTTACAGTGTTGTGGCCACAGCAACACCTAAGGCCCAAATTTCTGCTGAGTATATAGGGCAGGACCCTACTTTCAAACATCTAACTTACAAACGACTCCTACTTGCAAACGGAAGGAGACAACAGGAAGTGAGATGAAATCTACCCATAGGAAGGGAAATTCTCTCCTGTAAGAGTTAATATGGGAAAACAATTTCTCCTTTCCACTGATGCTTTCCAATCCTTGTTCCACAAAAAAACCCAAATTTTCAAAAAACATTTTTCATTGGGACAAAAAAGTGAGGTGAAATCTTCTGAAGAGGAGGAAAGACAGCAAAACAAATGTCACAGGGGTGATAACCCTTCCCTATGTTTTCCAAAAAGCTTAAAAAAGATTTTTTGTCTGGAGCTAAACACGTTAAAAATGTACCCGTTCAAAATTACAAAGAGATTCTACTTAACAACAAACCTACAGTCCCTGTCTTGTTTGCACCGCCTGTATACTGCTGTTCAGAGTATATAGGGCCTTTCCTTATTTTAATTTGGGTGCGGGGTTCCCCTTAATATCCATACAGGACCCAAAGGGCCTGGTAATGGACTGGGGGGGTACCCATGCCGTTTGTCTCACTGATTTTCATCCATATTGCCATGACCCGACATGACATTAAACCCGCAAGCAGTTTTAAATGAGATTTTTTCCTTTAAAAATGACATTTGGTGCAGGGACTGTTCTAAGCATGGGAAACACGCGTCACTTTACAGGCATACTATAGACACCCCCCAGGTACGATATTTAAAGGAATATTTCACTTTTTTTTTTTTTACTTTAAGCATCATTAAAATCACTGCTCCCGAAAAAACGGCCGTTTTTAAAAAATTTTTTTGCATTGATACATGTCCCCTGGGGTAGGACCCGGGTCCCCAAACCCTTTTTCGGACAATACCATGCAAATTAGCCTTTAAAATGAGCACTTTTGATTTCGAACGTTCGAGTCCCATAGACGTCAATGGGGTTCTAACGTTCGTGCGAACTTTCGGTCCGTTCGCGGGTTCTGGTGCGAACCGAACCGGGGGGTGTTCGGCTCATCCCTAATCACCACTGGTCTGATTATTTTGGCTGTGACCATTACACTACACTTGGCTTCATGAACAGGATCAGCCATGTCAGACAGTGATGAGGAGAACAGCACAATGGCAGAGCCAGTCAGCAGTTTCACTGAGAAAGTTAAACAGTCTGCCATAGCTTCTCTATTGCTGGCAGGATTGCTACCACAACAGCTATCCTATATTCAGAACCAGTACAGACGTCCTCATGGCCAGCACAGGTGATAAACCATGTTAACTGCCCCAAACTGGACACACAGCCCCGTGGGAGGTGGCCATCCACAAGCTGACAGAAGGAATGGCCTAGCTCCAGACAGAACTTGCCATGCTGAGACATGAGCGAGACAATCCAAAGGGGCCAAGGGAGCACACCCCTTCATGGAGAAACCGATCACCGCCCCGCAGACGACCAAGACAGGAGAGGTCACCCTCTCCATGTTGGGGCTGTTGACAAAAGGGACATCGCTTGAGGGACTGTCCTGATTGAATACCGAGGGAGCCATTAAACTCAGAGTGCCCCGCCGCTAGGAGTCAAGCAGTGGGGCGGCCCAACAAAACGACTCCCCCGTCACACACGGAGGGCGTGGAGGTCGATTGCCCTGTGGTACAAGATGGCCAAGAGGTCGAATGTCTCTTCGACACTGAGTCCCAAGTCACCAATTTACCAGAACCCTTGTTCCAGCGATACTTCCCAAAGAAGAAAATGAGTCAGGATACCCCCTGCATCTCACTGACAGCTGCCAACGAACTTCCTATAGAATTGGTCGGGATTACCTGGATGAAAGTAGAACTGTGGGGACAGGACCTTGGCCAAAAAGGTGTTGTGGTTACACATGCATCTGGAAAAAGGTCGACCGCAGGTGATATTGGGCATGAATATCATCCAGGGGCTGAGGCCTGAGCTGGTAAAACGGTGTCCTACACACCTGGGACCACCTAAAGAAGTTAGAAAACTGCTCCTTACCTTGGCAGCACTAAAGGACTCTGACGCAAGTATCGCAACATTAATGAAAAGGCTGGTATTGTGAGGGTTCCTTTTGGGACAGAGATTGTAATACCTCCCTGCAAAGAACTTGTACTTTCCATGAATGTTGGATCATGCCATAGACTGCAGGGCGTCCCAGTGCTAGTGGAACTCTTACTCTCAGATATGGCCCCGTTTGCTGCTAGAACTCTCACAGTAGTTCGTCAAGGCACCGTGCTAGTTAGGATGCGGAACAGCAAGACGATTACACTTCACTTGCCCCCAGGGAAACCAGCGACGGAACTGGCCCTGATTTCAGGTGTGATTTCTCCCAAAGTGGACCACATAGAGCTCCAGAAATTTCACGGACAACGTTATGTAGCTAAAGTGAATGTTGCCAAATGTTCAGCAGGAGCAGACCCAGCATGGGTAGGAGAACAGATACTTCCACTTCTACAGCTGTCCACTGAGGAACTCACACCCACTCAGATAGAAGCAGTAAGGCAACTTGTGGATAAGTGGTCAGAGGTGTTTTCCCAGGGGGATTTTGACCTTGGCTGTAGCAATGGGATTGAACATGAGATCTCAACAGGAGGAAATCCACCCATCCGGGATCGCTACAGAAGCATACCCCTTACCTTTATCAGGAAGTCAAGCAGATGTTGGAACAGATGATGCAGCAAGGCGTAATTGAAGACAGCAAGAGCCCATGGGCAGCTCCCGTTGTATTAGTGTGGAAAATGAATGGCACCCTCCGCTTCTGTGTAGATTATAGATGGTTGAATGCTGTTACTACAAGAGACGCCTATCCCCTGCTGCGGATTGAAGAGTACCTAACTGCTCTAGGGAAAGCCAAGTTCTTTCCCACACTTGATCTCGCCAGTGGGTATTGGCAGATCCCTGTGCCAAAGAAGATCAACCAAAAACTGCTTTCATCACCCCTATGGGACTATGGCAGTTCAAGAGAATGCCTTTCGGGCTGAACAATGCACCTGCTACCTTCCAGAGGACAATGGAGCATTGTCTTGGGGATATGAACTTGGATAGCATCTTGATTTATCTTGATGATATAGTGGTGTTCTCTGCCATCTTTGAGGAACACCTCGCCCACCTCGATGCTGTTCTAGCCCGGCTACATCAGTATGGGCTGAAGCTTAAGAAACAATCTAAGATCTAAGAGTAGACCACAGGTGGACCTCATCCAGGTATTGGAAGATTATAACTGGGCAGAAACGCAGAAGGATGACCCTGTGATTGCCCCAGTCATAGAGGCAATGCAGTTACGGCGCTGGCCCAGTAGAAGTGAAAGATCACAACTGCTACCAGAAACACAAAAACTACTGAATGAATGGTCACGCCTCCTCTTGAGAAATGGCATATTGTATTGCAGAAAAATGTTCCCCCATGACCTGGCAGGTCGTACGGTCGCGAGCCAGAGCTCGACCAGTGGCAGAAAGGATCCATGTGGAAGGAGGACATTGGGGTGTCCATAAGGCTTTTGCCTGGTTCAAAAGGCAAGCCATGTGTGTGGGGTTGTTCCAGTTGATTGATCAGATATGTCGACAATGTGTGGTATGCTCTGTGACCAAGGGGGCTGAGGTCCAGGTGCCTCCCATGACTTGGAACATGTCTGCCCCATTGGAAGTATTGACAGTTGACTTCCTCACCCTTGACATGTCAGAAGATGACCATCGCCATGTCGTCGTCATGGTGGACCACTTTACCAAGTTTGCAGTGGCTGTACCAACTCGTGACCAGACTGCAAAGACTGCAGCTCAAGCAGTGTGGAAGCACTTCTGTCTCCCTTATGGTTGCCCTCAGAAGATACATTCAGATCAAGGGCCCTGCTTCGAAAGTGAGTTCTTCCAGGAGTGGTGTCGCTCCTTAGGTGTCAAGAAGACGCATACGACCCCATATCACCCACAGGGTAAGGGACCCTGCAAGAGGTTTAATCGTACCCTGATACAACTGTTTAGAGGGCTGGCCTGTGAGAAATGATGGACCCATTACTTGGCCGAAGTGGTTTGGAAGGATAATCATACTGTGCACTCAACGACAGCTCGTTCTCCTTACCATGTGATATTTGATCGTACTCTTAGGGGACCCACAGATCTATGGGGTGTTGTCCCCACTGAAGAACTGGAGTATACTCCAGCAACCTGGATTCGGGAGTAGAGGCGACGCCTGTCAGAAGTCCAATGGTTTGTAAGGGAGGGAACTTGGATGGAACAAGAATCAGTCAGGAACGGAGGTCTATGACCTGAAACCTGTAGACAGGGTCTTGATCAGGCACAAAGGTGCACATCAGCAGGGCAAGCTACAAACTCCATGGGAAGAAGTGCCCGGAGTTGTGCTACAGCAACCAATTCCAGGAGTGCCAGTATATGACGTCCAGAAGGAAAGTACACAAGACAGGCCGAGGCGACTACACCGCCGGCTCCTCAAACCTATTCGAAATTACGTAGAGGTGCCTGAGAGCTTATCTAGAGAGCCGGAAGAACAGGTTTCTGAGCCACCTGTAGCAGCCCCAGCAGAGAATCAGTGGTGGCTAGGGATGAGCCAAACACCCCCCGGTTCGGTTCGCACCAGAACCTGCGAACGGACCGAAAATTCGCACGAACGTTAGAACCCCATCTATGGGACTCGAACGGCATGGCATGTGCAATCCTCCTCCTCTAGGACGGAGCTGTCAGCAGAGGAGGAGGATTGCACATGCCCTACCGCACACCATACGATCAGCTGCTTATTATTTTACCTGTACAGTCTGGTGCACTCTAGCACCCATCTAATGTGAGTACCCTCTTGGAGGGCTTTATTCTTTTAATAAATGTCCTGGCTATATTTCACTATGGAGTCCCTCTGTTTGTTTCTTCTATGATTTTGGATCTGGGTTTTACCTGAGAGGAGTGTTTTTGCATCATTGTAACCTGAGTGAGCCTAGCAGTTTCACCTGAGAGGAGTGTCTTTGCATCATTGTATCCTGAGTGAGCCTAGCAGTGGCCCCAATGCTTATTTTGACACCGTTTAATTACTGTGTCACACGACTGAAGGTGAGCGCAAGCACATGTGGGGTGTCACGGGAGAGCACAGTTTTTACGTGTTGTGATTTATACACCCATCAGAAGAAGCATGATGTATACTCATTTTATGGACCCTATTTATTCACGTTTTTTGTGATTTGTATTTAACAATTGGGATACACACTCATTTGTCACTGGAAAGTGTTTTGATATTTATATTTTAGCACGTTGCACTTTTATTAGTTATTACCACGATTGCACCTTTATATGCACTTGGTGGTTTATCATTTATAGTTTTTTGCATTATATTTTACCTGTATGGTTTCATTTATCACATCATATGTGTTTTATATGTAAATTATTTTATATACTATATATTTTATATGTGACACTATACTAGCGCGGGCACATTTACTATTTTATATCTATTTACACGCAATGAAACGTGGTTCAGTGCTTGCAGCTTAAATAGTTTACTCCTTAGAGGCACTAGTCCATCTGTGGCTCGCAAGACACCTATATTTTGTTGGTGTCTATAGTATGCCTGTAAAGTGGCGCGTGTTTCCCGTGCTTAGAACTGTCCCTGCACAAAATGACATTTTTAAAGGAAAAAAAGTCATTTAAAAACTGCTTGCGGCGGGGGTGCATGCAGACAGCGATGGACATGTCCCGCTGAGGCTCTGTTATTCCTGGGACTTTGCGGCTACCACAGATGCCCGAATGGCAGGGTAACTAAACAAAAAGCATACTAATATCCTCCTTAGTACCCTGTGAACCAAATAGAATGGTTTTGGGAGCTGCCCGAGGCAAAACAAAGGTGAAAAGCCACAAGGTAAAACCGCTCAGCTCCTGTAATATGGCTCAGTTAAATTCTCCTCACACAGCTAAGGCCTGCGCTGACAAGAAACAGCTGCATTTACCTCAGCAACTGTATGACACAGATAGTGAATACAGTGCCAGCTCCCAGCCACAACAAGCAGATACATTACACCCAAATATATTAAAACAAATAGAGAAAATGCTACAGAAAGCTTTAAAGCAGACCTCTGACCAAATTACGGAGAAACTGACAAAAGAAATACGTGATTTAGGCCAACGCACAGCTGAATTGGAAAACAGAATGGATGACATTGAAACTAATGTACTATCACATGACAATGAATTGGAGTCTCTTAAAGATGAAAATTTAACGCTGCAAGCACGTTTAGAAGATTTTGAGAATAGGGCATGTCGTTCAAACCTCCGCATACGAGGTATGCCTGAGTCAATCATTGACCTTCAATCGACTATGACTGCTCTTTTTCAGGAATTAACACCATCAATCCCATTTGAAAGATTGGAAATGGACAGAATCCATAGAGCTTTGGCGCCACACAAAGCTGAAGGTCCCCCTCATGACATAATTGTAAAGTTCCACTTTTTTCGCACAAAAGAGCAACTTATGACAGCCGCCAGGAACAAAGAATCTCTTACTTTTCAAGGTCATTCATACCAGATTTTTGCTGACCTATCACCAATAACAGTTGCTAAACGGCGCGCGATGAAACCTTTGCTCCAAAATCTCCAACACCACCATATTCCTTATCAATGGGGATTCCCATTTTCTATTCGTTTTACATTTCAAGGCACCAAATATTCAAGCAGATCCTTTGAACAATTACAGAACACTTTGCAAAACCTTCATCTATACAATGGGCCCTCTACTAGCCCTCGTCGACGTACAAAATCTAATTCTCCACAAAGTGCATCTAAGCCTGGAACTGACAGAAGCAGACAAAGTGCATCAAAAAGGGGTCGATTCAATTCCCCAGACCTATACCCACCAGACACAATGGACTGAATGCATTTTGCATTTCTCTCTGAAGCTCATTTAACTTAATGGTTCACCTACCTTATCTTTAATGTTAAATATTTCAAGTTCTTAATATGTTATAAGTTAAAGTATATAACTTTACATTCAAATATTCATATATAATTAATTAAGGATTTGTTAAAAGGAATACTATTTAATCTGACTCTTATGTTTGCTTATTTTTTAAGGAAAATATCCAAAATCGGATGTCTAAATTGAATTTTTTTTATTTTTTCATAAAATTTGGCCGCGGGGGACCCGAGAATTGGTCACTGCTGCCCCCATTTTTCTGTCCTAGGACTCTCCTCCACTTGCGTTACAGTGTGAGGGGCCTCCTCGGATAGACTTTGTGCCTCTGAGCTAGCAGATTTGCGTGCTCAGTACGCCATCATTTTATTTTTATACATATATTAGTAATTATAACTTATTTTAAATATATGACTCTTATTATTTCTTTCTTCTCTCATAATCTACTTCTCCTTTTTTCTTTTATCCAATCTTTCCCTGGGGTTTCTTTGATTCCGCACCTGATAACAGAAATATATCGATATATCTTATGTAAAAATTATATATGGCTCCTTTAAATGTCCTAACCTTAAATGTCCAAGTTCTAAACATTCCTCATAAGCGAACTAAAGTATTCAGATCTTTATCCTCCTCAAAAGCCCATATAGTGTGCCTCCAAGAGACGCATTTTACTGAAACTTCAACCCCTAAATATTTTGGGACATGCTACCCCCAAGTTTATACTGCTTCAGCTAAATCAAAACGCAGAGGAGTACTAATAGCATTTCACCGAACTACACCTTTTTCCCTCATAACAGAGATCAAAGATCCAGAAGGCCGCTATCTCATACTTTTGGGACACCTATGTGATATCCCACTCACAATTGTTTCCTATTATGCACCTAATAAAAAACCAACATCATTCCTCTCTCACTTGCTACAAGTAATAGATTCGCATAAAATGGGCACACTTTTGATATGTGGTGATTCAAATCAAGTTCTATACCCCTATCTAGATAAATCCCTTACTCCAACCATATCCAGCTCTCAATCTCGTATGTTTCAAAGACTTCTTCAACAACATTCACTGCTAGATTCCTGGCGTGAAATAAATTCTTCAAAACGTCAATTCTCTTTTTACTCCCACCCACATAAATCTTTTTCCCGTATTGACCATATCCTAATATCTATAAGTATGTCACCAGAATTGCGTAACTCTTATATTAAACCTTATAGTTGGACAGATCATTGTGCGATAATTTCAACCTTTACTTCTTTAATCCCAAAAGCTCAAGACCCCACATGGCACATAAACAATTCAATTCTCACACACCCATCACATTCATCTGACTTAGAATCAGCAATGAAAGAATATCTGGGATACAATGATACTCCTGATATATCCCCACTGACATTGTGGGAAGCCCATAAGCCTGTTCTTAGAGGGGTCTGTCTACGACAAGCATCATACCTTAAAAAAGAAAAACGACAACTACAACAAAAACTAGAAAAAGAATTTAATGACTGCCACACAAATTTCCAATCAAACTCTACTCCAGTGTCAAAAGCACAACTTGATAAGGCAAGTTTAAATCTTGACCTATTCCTATCAGAATCGGTGGACAAAACAATACGTAAATCTAAACATAAATTCTACTTTAAAACTAATAAACCTGGCACCCTTCTTGCACGTGCGCTTCAAAAATTAAATAACCCCTTTAAGCCAATTCGCCTAAAAATACCCCATGATAAACACACTAGTAACCCAGTAAAGATATTACGCATCTTTCATAAACATCTTACTTCTTTATACAAAAAAGAAGGATCCTTCGACCAATCCTCAGCAGAATCATTTTTTTCACAAGTTAAACTTCCAACCATTTCTCAAGTTCAATACGATAATGTTGAAAGTCCTATTGAACCTATAGAAATCGAAATAGCAATTAAATCCCTTAAGTTAAATAAACGACCAGGCCCTGACGGATTCTCAGCCCTCTACTATAAAATTTTTTCCCATATTCTTACTCCCATCCTGACAAAAGCATTTAACTCCCTACTTAACGAACAATCCTTCCGACCGGAAACTTTAACAGCAATATTTTCAATGATCCCTAAACCTCAGTCTGATGACTCATCGTGTACTAACTTTAGACCTATATCCTTATTAAACCTAGATATAAAACTACTAGCAAAAGTAATGGCATCTCGTCTTAATATTATAATTGGTTCATTAATAAGCAAAGATCAAGTAGGTTTCATCCCTTTACCACAAGCAGCAGATAATGTCCGTAGAGCATCATTATTGATTCAAGCAGCTAAAACAAGGCAAATACCTCTGTGTCTCCTGTCATTAGATATCAAAAAAGCATTTGATACAGTGACGTGGCCCTACTTAAATTTCACTCTACAAAAATAGGCCTTTGGACCTCATTTTCTAAGCTGGGTCACTTCACTTTATAATAATCCCAAGGCATATGTTAAATATGCAGGATACAAATCAGACATGTTTGACATAAATAGAGGAACACGTCAGGGTTGTCCTCTCTCCCCACTTTTATTTGCCTTACTCATTGAACCTCTTGCCCAGGCTATCCGTAAAGACCCCTCAATCAAGGGCATAGATTTAGCAGGCCATCAACATAAATTATGTCTATTTGCTGACGATATATTCATTTTTATGTATTCCCCTCATATTTCTGCTCCCAATCTTATAAGCAAACTAGATCACTTTGCCCAAATTTCTGGACTAATTATAAACTCACAAAAATAAACAGCTTTAAATGTCTCTTTACCCCCGCAAACACTACAACAAGCTCAAACATCTCTGCCTTTTACATGGTCAACGTCTCACCTCACATATCTAGGTATTACTCTTACCCGCAATCTATCTGATATCTTCTCTGCTAACTATCCTCCACTACTACGAAAAATTACTAATTTTCTTAAACAATGGTCCTCTTTGCTAATATCATGGATTGGTAAAATAAATGTAATAAAAATGACTGTATTACCTAAAATGTTATATCTCTTTCGTGTATTACCCATTCCTATCCCGGCATACTTCCTTAGGAACCTACAACGTAAAACACAAGCATTCATATGGAGCTCCTTAAAATCTCGCTTACCTACCCACACTCTTTATCTTTCTAAACTTAAAGGAGGATTAGGTTTCCCTAATTTTACTGATTATTTCCATGCAACACAATTAGCACATATTCCTAAATATCACACGAAACACGAGATCCCCCTCTGGGTAGCGATTGAATCAATCGACTGTGATCCGATCTCCATACCAAATCTAATATGGTCTACCTCTTCTGACCATAAAATAATAAAAAATAGGATTACTAAACATACAATTGCTATATGGGATAGATTCAAAGTAATCAAAAGACTACAATCTCCGCATATACCTCTTCTGTCATTTATTAGAAATCCACTTTTCTACCCAGCTCATACATCTCCTAAAACTTTTAAAAAATGTATTTCTGCTGATTTAACACAACTCTATGACCTGATAACGACCACTTCACTTAAAACATTTCCTGAAATATGTGAAACCCATCAATTTCCAGATTCAGAACTCTTTCGTTATCTACAGGTCAAAATTTTTTTTATGCCATTTATACAAGGTAGAGATAATCTATGTGACATAACGCATTTTGAACGTATTTGTAAATATGACCCCCACTCAAAGGGGCTTGTGTCAATGTTGTTTAGTCACCTGAATGCTTTGCCTGATACAAAAACACCCTCCTATGTGGAAAAATGGGAGAATGATCTTGGTTTTCACATGGACTCATCCAAATGCGATAAAGTCTGGGCCAATACCAAAATATCTTCTCATAATGTAGTAGCCTTAGAGGCGAACTATAAAGTACTTATGCATTGGTATCTGGTCCCTGTTAGGATCGCAAAATATGTTCCACAATACTCTCCACTTTGCTTTCGCGGCTGTGGTGATCTAGGAACGCATTTTCACATCTTTTGGGATTGCCATATAGCAAAAAATTATTGGAAAGAAATATTCCTAATGCTCTCTAAATTATTCAAGAAAACTATCATCCCAGATCCGACAATTGCGCTTCTAAATTTAAAGACTACCCAAATCTCCTATACACAATTTAAACTGCTTCTACAAATTACCACAGCCGCAAAGCAGACCATCGCCAAAGCGTGGAAGTCCTCATCACTAATGCTTTCTGAAACTACGAATAGAATACATCAGGCCATGATCCTCTCGAAAACAGATGCCATATCCAACGATAACATACCTAAATTTGAGAAAATTTGGAGTCCTTGGGTGACCCACTTTCTTTCTCCTAATTTTGACACTTCTTTACTAAGACCTTGGTAACTATATAACTTTGTTTTGAATAACTGATAAAAAAGATACTATGTATATATTGTTACTAAGAAATCCCCGGAAACCTCCTACTAATCTAGACTTTTTTTTTTTCTTCTTCTTCTTCTTATCTTTACTTTCCTTTAATTCTTTTCTTTTCTCCTTAATCTATCCTGTCTTTTCCTATTTATTTTTACATAACGAAATGGTAGCGAAACACTCACTTTTATAATGTTCAATTATAATACAATAATAGATAGTAAGCTCTAATGTCCTATTATAAATAACTGAATCTCATAGTAATTAATATTATTTCTTTATTACATATTACTCAAAGTTAAAAGTTTAACAACTTCTTTTTCATTTTTTTGTTGCTCTTGATTATATAATTGTTAAAATTGATTGTAACACCTTAGTCTTTCTAAAACATATAGCCTATTTAAGTCTTTCATTGCTTGTAACTAGGGATGAGCTTCGTGTTCGAGTCGAACCCATGTTCGACTCGAACATCGGTTGTTCGACCGTCCGTCGAATTGCGAACGATATGGGCCGTTCGCGCCAAATTCGTGTGGCGCGTCACGGGCCATAATTCACTGCGGCATCGCAGTGCATTGCTGGCTGATGATTGGCCAAGCATGCACTATGACCCGCATGCTTGGCCAATCACAGCGCCGTCAGTAGAGAGAGCTGTAATTGGCCAAAGCCAGGGTGGCTTTGGCCAATTATGGCTCAGGGGATTTAGTACACGCCCCACACTATATAAGGCCGCCTGCACGGCGGCCCTGTGTAGTGTGTGTTCCGGTGTGCTGAGAGATAGAGAGAGAGAGAGACAGTGTCATTTGATTTGAGTTAGATAGATTAGGCAGAACAGTCAGTCAGTTAGCTGCACTTACAGTGTATTGTGTATATATATGCATCCCAGGTGTTGCATATATATATATATACACTGTATTCAGTTTAGCTAGATCCGTTCCTGTTATCTTCTATCTAGACTATTTACATTTAGTGCAGTGCGTCCTGCTCACAGTGTTCAGCTAGATCTGTTCCTGTTATCTTCTAGACTATTTACTTTTAGTGCAGTGCGTCCTGCTCACAGTGTTCAGCTAGATCCGTTCCTGCTATTTACATTTAGTGCAGTGCGTCCTGCTCACAGTGTTCAGCTAGATCCGTTCCTGCTATTTACATTTAGTGCAGTGCGTCCTGCTCACAGTGTTCAGCTAGATCCGTTCCTGCTATTTACATTTAGTGCAGTGCGTCCTGCTCACAGTGTTCAGCTAGATCCGTTCCTGTTATTTACATTTAGTGCAGTGCGTCCTGCTCACAGTGTTCAGCTAGATCCGTTCCTGCTATTTACATTTAGTGCAGTGCGTCCTGCTCACAGTGTTCAGCTAGATCCGTTCCTGCTATTTACATTTAGTGCAGTGCGTCCTGCTCACAGTGTTCAGCTAGATCCGTTCCTGCTATTTACATTTAGTGCAGTGCGTCCTGCTCACAGTGTTCAGCTAGATCCGTTCCTGCTATTTACATTTAGTGCAGTGCGTCCTGCTCACAGTGTTCAGCTAGATCCGTTCCTGTTATTTACATTTAGTGCAGTGCGTCCTGCTCACAGTGTTCAGCTAGATCCGTTCCTGCTATTTACATTTAGTGCAGTGCGTCCTGCTCACAGTGTTCAGCTAGATCCGTTCCTGCTATTTACATTTAGTGCAGTGCGTCCTGCTCACAGTGTTCAGCTAGATCCGTTCCTGCTATTTACATTTAGTGCAGTGCGTCCTGCTCACAGTGTTCAGCTAGATCCGTTCCTGTTATCTTCTAGACTATTTACATTTAGTGCAGTGCGTCCTGCTCACAGTGTTCAGCTAGATCCGTTCCTGTTATTTACATTTAGTGCAGTGCGTCCTGCTCACAGTGTTCAGCTAGATCCGTTCCTGCTATTTACATTTAGTGCAGTGCGTCCTGCTCACAGTGTTCAGCTAGATCCGTTCCTGCTATTTACATTTAGTGCAGTGCGTCCTGCTCACAGTGTTCAGCTAGATCCGTTCCTGCTATTTACATTTAGTGCAGTGGGTCCTGCTCACAGTGTTCAGCTAGATCCTTTCCTGTTATCTTCTAGACTATTTACATTTAGTGCAGTGCGTCCTGCTCACAGTGTTCAGCTAGATCCGTTCCTGTTATCTTCTAGACTATTTACATTTAGTGCAGTGCGTCCTGCTCACAGTGTTCAGCTAGATCCGTTCCTGTTATCTTCTAGACTATTTACATTTAGTGCAGTGCGTCCTGCTCACAGTGTTCAGCTAGATCCGTTCCTGTTATCTTCCTACTGACAGGCAGGCTTGTCTGGTTACAGTATATAAAGCTACCTGAAGAAAATTACAGGTGTTCTATTTGATCCTATTAGTACCACGGTCAGGCAGCTAGACTATTTACATTTAGTACAGTGCGTCCTGCTCACAGTGTTCAGCTAGATCCGTTACTGTTATCTTCCTACTGACAGGCAGGCTTGTCTGGTTACAGTATATAAAGCTACCTGAAGAAAATTACAGGTGTTCTATTTGATCCTATTAGTACCACGGTCAGGCAGCTAGACTATTTACATTTAGTACAGTGCGTCCTGCTCACAGTGTTCAGCTAGATCCGTTCCTGTTATCTTCCTACTGACAGGCAGGCTTGTCTGGTTACAGTATATAAAGCTACCTGAAGAAAATTACAGGTGTTCTATTTGATCCTATTAGTACCACGGTCAGGCAGCTAGACTATTTACATTTAGTACAGTGCGTCCTGCACAGTGTTCAGCTAGATCCGTTCCTGTTATCTTCCTACTGACAGGCAGGCTTGTCTGGTTACAGTATATAAAGCTACCTGAAGAAAATTACAGGTGTTCTATCCCAGCTTAGTGCAGCTACAGGCCATTAGTATGTCTGGAAGGCCAAGAAGGAGAGGCAGACAGTCACAAGCCAATAAGAGAGGGCAAGCAGGCTCTGTGTCTAGTGCTGGTCGTGGAGACGGTGCATCCTCATCAGCACGTGGCCATGGGACACGCTTGGCCTTTTTTTCGGCAGCTGGCCGTGTTGAGCCGCAACATGCGGAAGACTTGGTCGAGTGGATGACCAAGCCGTCCTCATCCTCCTCATCCTCTCTCACCCATGCCCAGGGTGCTTTGTCTGGCAAAGCAGCGGCCTCTTCCCTCAGCTCAATGTCATCAGTGACTCCTTCCCTAGCTCCACCATGTCCTCCTGAGGATTCCCTCGAACTGTTTGACCACAGTGTTGGGTACATGCTCCAGGAGGATGCCCAGCGTTTGGAAGGCTCTGATGATGATACTGAGCTCGATGAAGGCAGTAACATGAGCACGGACAGAGGGGGTGCCCAAGAAGGGCAGCAATCTGGCATTCATGCTCCCCCTGCTGCAGCATACTGCCAGGTTTGCTCCAGTGATGAGGAGGGAGGGGATGATGAGGTCACTGACTCAACGTGGGTGCCTGATAGGAGAGAGGAGGAGGAGGAGGAGGAGGAGGAGGAGGCGGCACATCACCAACGAGGCAGGATGCCCTCCAGGGGCCAGCCTAAGGGCAGCACATTGACTGCATCACACCCCAAAGCTCCACATGTGCAGGGCGCTGCAGTCTCTGCGCGTTATTCAAAAAGTTCTTTGGTGTGGGCCTTTTTTGAGACGAGTGCATCAGATCGCACCGCTGCTATTTGCAACATATGTCTCAAGCGTATCTCGCGTGGCCAAAACATCTCCCGCTTGGGTACCACATGCTTGACCAGACATATGTTGACCTGCCATGCAGTTCGTTGGCAAGCGTGTCTAAAAGACCCACACCAAAGAACAAAGAGGATCTCTCCTTGCTCCTCATCAGCTGAGATTTCCAACCCCACTAGACCTTCAGTCCTCTCTGAGACCTGCAGTGAGAGGAATGAAGGTGTAGAATTAGGTGTGTCACAGCCAAGTACTTGTGGGCAATCTGCTTTTGGTACACCGACGTCAGATTGTACCAGGCAAATTTCCCTGCCCCAGCTGCTGCACCGCCGAAAGAAGTTTGCTCCCAGCCATCCACATGCCCAGCGGTTGAATGCTAGCTTGGCAAAATTGCTAGCACTTCAACTGCTGCCTTTTCAGTTGGTAGACTCTGCCCCCTTCCGTGAGTTTGTGGAATGTGCGGTTCCTCAGTGGCAGGTACCCAAACGCCACTTTTTCTCACGGAAGGCGATTCCGGCTCTCTACCGGCATGTGGAAGGCAATGTCCATGCCTCGCTGGACAGGGCGGTCAGCGGTAAGGTGCATATTACCGCTGACTCATGGTCCAGCAGGCATGGACAGGGACGTTACCTAAGTTTCACGGCGCATTGGGTGACTCTGCTGGCAGCTGGGAAGGATGCAGGACAAGGTGCAGTAGTGTTGGAGGTTGTTCCGCCACCACGCCTCCAAAATGCTGATTGTGACACACCTCTCTCCTCCACCCCCTCCTCTTCTTCTTCCTCCATGGCCTCTTCCTCGGAACCAGCGGTGCTCCGTAGGCGTTCAAGGGGCTACGCAAGTACGCAGGCCAAAAGATGCCATGCGGTGCTTGAGCTGGTGTGCTTGGGGGACAAGAGCCACACTGGGGCAGAGGTTCTGTCAGCTCTGCAGGGGCAGGTTCAGAGGTGGTTGATGCCACGCCAACTTAAGGCAGGAATGGCGGTTTGCGACAATGGCACCAACCTCCTCTCTGCCCTCCGACAGGGACAAATGACCCATGTGCCCTGTTTGGCTCACGTCCTTAACTTGGTGGTGCAGCGGTTCTTGGGCAGGTACCCGGGCTTACAGGATGTCCTGAGGCAGGCCAGGAAAGTCTGTGTGCATTTCCGCCGGTCATATAATGCCAGTGCTCGGCTGACGGACCTCCAAAAGGAGTTTAACCTGCCCAAGAACCGCCTAATCTGTGACATGCCCACCAGGTGGAACTCAACGTTGGCCATGCTGCAGCGGCTGCACACGCAGCAGAGGGCCATCAATGAGTACCTGTGCGACTATGGCACCAGGACAGGGTCAGGGGAGCTCGGTTTTTTTTCCCCACGCCAGTGAGCCATGATCAGGGATGCATGCACTGTCCTGTCACCATTCGAGGAGGCCACGAGAATGGTGAGCAGTGACAGTGCATGCATCAGTGACACTGTCCCCCTTGTCCACCTGTTGGAGCACACGCTGCGTGGAATAATGGACAGGGCACTTGAGGCAGAACAGAGGCAGGAAGAGGAGGACTTCCTTAGCTCTCAAGGCCCCCTTTATCCAGACAGTGTTCCTGCGTGCCCGCCGATCACACAGGAAGAGGACGAGGAGGAGGAGGAGGAGGAGGAGGAGGAAGATTGTGTCAGTATGGAGGTGGAGCCTGGCACTCAGCATCAGCAGCAGTCTTTAAGGGATCAGTCCCAAGGAACACATGGACTTGTACGTGGCTGGGAGGAGGTGGCTGCGGACGTTGTTGTCCTTAGTGACCCAGAGGACTCCGGACCGAATGCCTCAGCAAACCTACGCTGCATGGCCTCCCTGATCCTGCAAAGCCTGCGTAAGGATCCTCGTATTCGTGGTATCAAGGAGAAGGACCAATACTGGCTGGCAACCCTCCTTGATCCACGTTACAAGGGTAAGGTTGTGGACCTTATCTTGCCATCACAGAGGGAGCAGAGGATGAAACATCTTCGGGAGGCCTTGCAGAAAAGTCTGTGCAACGCGTTCCCAGAGACTGGGAGGTTACAAACTCCTGTTTCTGGACAACGTGTTGCTGAGGCTTCGGTCAGTCAAAGAAGGAGCGGTGGAGAAGGTGGCCGTCTGACCGATGCGTTCAGACAATTTTTTGGTCCGCAGCCCCAAGGTATGATCGGTTCCAGCAACCATCGCCAGCGTCTGTTTTACATGGTGCAGGAATACCTAGGGGCAAGATCAGACTTGGACACCTTTCCCACCGAAAATCCTCTGGGTTACTGGGTCTTGAGGATGGATCACTGGCCAGAGCTTGCACAGTATGCAATTGAGCTACTGGCCTGTCCTGCATCCAGCGTTCTTTCGGAACGCACATTCAGTGCTGCTGGAGGCGTGGTAACCGATCACAGGGTGCGTCTGTCCACCGACTCGGTCGATCGGCTGACCTTCATAAAAATGAATCAGTCTTGGATCACCACCAGCTACCAAGCACCTGATGCTGATGTAACCGAATAATTTTTTTTGAAATCTCAGATCCCTTCAAAGACTGCCTATGCTGATGCTGAGTGACTATCCCTGAGTAATTATCCTCTTCCTCCTCAATCATCACGCTGATAGCTTGTAAGAACATTTTTGGTTCTGGGCGCCACCACCAGTGCCTAAGGCACAATTTTTCAGCCCCTGTTTAACAGGGGCGTGTAATTACAATTTTTGATGTAATACTTTGCAGCAGGGCTCGTTCCTGCATTCCAACTAGAGTGTCTGTGAGGGGTTGCAGTGTTGTGGCACCAGCACCAGTGCCTAAGGCCCAATTTTTCTGCCCCTGTCTAACAGGGGCGTGTAATTACAATTTTTGATGCAATACTTTGCAGCAGGGCTCGTTCCTGCGTTCCAACTAGAGTGTCTGTGAGGGGTTGCAGTGTTGTGGCACCAGCACCAGTGCCTAAGGCCCAATTTTTCTGCCCCTGTCTAACAGGGGCGTGTAATTACAATTTTTGATGCAATACTTTGCAGCAGGGCTCGTTCCTGCGTTCCAACTAGAGTGTCTGTGAGGGGTTGCAGTGTTGTGGCACCAGCACCAGTGCCTAAGGCCTAATTTTTCAGCTCCTGTTCAACAGGGGCATGTAATTACAATTCTTGATCTAATATTTCACAGCAGGGCCCTGTGAGGGCTTACAGTGTTGTGGCCACAGCAACACCTAAGGCCCAAATTTCTGCTGAGTATATAGGGCAGGACCCTACTTTCAAACATCTAACTTACAAACGACTCCTACTTGCAAACGGAAGGAGACAACAGGAAGTGAGATGAAATCTACCCCTAGGAAGGGAAATTCTCTCCTGTAAGAGTTAATATGGGAAAACAATTTCTCCTTTCCACTGATGCTTTCCAATCCTTGTTCCACAAAAAAACCCAAATTTTCAAAAAACATTTTTCATTGGGACAAAAAAGTGAGGTGAAATCTTCTGAAGAGGAGGAAAGACAGCAAAACAAATGTCACAGGGGTGATAACCCTTCCCTATGTTTTCCAAAAAGCTTAGAAAAGATTTTTTGGCTGGAGCTAAACACGTTAAAAATGTTCAAAATTACAAACAGATTCTACTTAAAAACAAACCTACAGTCCCTGTCTTGTTTGCACCGCCTGTATACTGCTGTTCAGAGTATATAGGGCCTGGTGGCCCCATACCTTTCCTTATTTTAATTTGGGTGCGGGGTTCCCCTTAATATCCATACAAGACCCAAAGGGCCTGGTAATGGACTGGGGGGTACCCATGCCGTTTTTCTCACTGATTTTCATCCATATTGCCATGACCCGACATGACATTAAACCCGCAAGCAGTTTTAAATGAGATTTTTTCCTTTAAAAATGACATTTGGTGCAGGGACTGTTCTAAACATGGGAAACACGCGTCACTTTACAGGCATACTATAGACACCAACAAAATATAGGTGTCTTGCGAGCCACAGATGGACTAGTGCCTCTAAGGAGTAGGGATGAGCTTCGTGTTCGAGTCGAACCCATGTTCGACTCGAACATCGGCTGTTCGACCGTCCGTCGAATTGCGAACGTTATGGGCCGTTCGCGCCAAATTCGTGTGGCGCGTCACGGCCCATAATTCACTGCGGCATCGCAGTGCATTGCTGGCTGATGATTGGCCAAGCATGCACTATGACCCGCATGCTTGGCCAATCACAGCGCCGTCAGTAGAGAGAGCTGTAATTGGCCAAAGCCAGGGTGGCTTTGGCCAATTATGGCTCAGGGGATTTAGTACACGCCCCACACTATATAAGGCCGCCTGCACGGCGGCCCTGTGTAGTGTGTTCCGGTGTGCTGATAGAGAGAGAGACAGACAGTGTCATTTGATTTGAGAGCTAGATTAGGCTAGATCTGTTCCTGCTCTTTACATTTAGTGCAGTGCGTCCTGCTCACAGTGTTCAGCTAGATCCGTTCCTGCTATTTACATTTAGTGCAGTGCGTCCTGCTCACAGTGTTCAGCTAGATCCGTTCCTGCTATTTGCATTTAGTGCAGTCAGTGCGTCCTGCTCACAGTGTTCAGCTAGATCTGTTCCTGCTATTTACATTTAGTGCAGTGCGTCCTGCTCACAGTGTTCAGCTAGATCTGTTCCTGCTATTTACATTTAGTGCAGTGCGTCCTGCTCACAGTGTTCAGCTAGATCTGTTCCTGCTATTTACATTTAGTGCAGTCAGTGCGTCCTGCTCACAGTGTTCAGCTAGATCCGTTCCTGCTATTTACATTTAGTGCAGTCAGTGCGTCCTGCTCACAGTGTTCAGCTAGATCCGTTCCTGCTATTTACATTTAGTGCAGTGCGTCCTGCTCACAGTGTTCAGCTAGATCTGTTCCTGCTATTTACATTTAGTGCAGTCAGTGCGTCCTGCTCACCGTGTTCAGCTAGATCCTTTCCTGCTATTTACATTTAGTGCAGTGCGTCCTGCTCACAGTGTTCAGCTAGATCTGTTCCTGCTATTTACATTTAGTGCAGTGCGTCCTGCTCACAGTGTTCAGCTAGATCCGTTCCTGCTATTTACATTTAGTGCAGTCAGTGCGTCCTGCTCACAGTGTTCAGCTAGATCCGTTCCTGCTATTTACATTTAGTGCAGTCAGTGCGTCCTGCTCACAGTGTTCAGCTAGATCCGTTCCTGCTATTTACATTTAGTGCAGTGCGTCCTGCTCACAGTGTTCAGCTAGAGCCGTTCCTGCTATTTACATTTAGTGCAGTGCGTCCTGCTCACAGTGTTCAGCTAGATCCGTTCCTGCTATTTACATTTAGTGCAGTGCGTCCTGCTCACAGTGTTCAGCTAGATCCGTTCCTGCTATTTACATTTAGTGCAGTGCGTCCTGCTCACAGTGTTCAGCTAGATCCGTTCCTGCTATTTACATTTAGTGCAGTCAGTGCGTCCTGCTCACAGTGTTCAGCTAGATCCGTTCCTGCTATTTACATTTAGTGCAGTCAGTGCGTCCTGCTCACAGTGTTCAGCTAGATCCGTTCCTGCTATTTACATTTAGTGCAGTCAGTGCGTCCAGCTCACAGTGTTCAGCTAGATCCGTTCCTGCTATTTACATTTAGTGCAGTGCGTCCTGCTCACAGTGTTCAGCTAGATCCGTTCCTGCTATTTACATTTAGTGCAGTGCGTCCTGCTCACAGTGTTCAGCTAGATCCGTTCCTGCTATTTACATTTAGTGCAGTCAGTGCGTCCTGCTCACAGTGTTCAGCTAGATCCGTTCCTGCTATTTACATTTAGTGCAGTCAGTGCGTCCTGCTCACAGTGTTCAGCTAGATCCGTTCCTGCTATTTACATTTAGTGCAGTGCGTCCTGCTCACAGTGTTCAGCTAGATCCGTTCCTGCTATTTACATTTAGTGCAGTGCGTCCTGCTCACAGTGTTCAGCTAGATCCGTTCCTGCTATTTACATTTAGTGCAGTGCGTCCTGCTCACAGTGTTCAGCTAGATCCGTTCCTGCTATTTACATTTAGTGCAGTGCGTCCTGCTCACAGTGTTCAGCTAGATCCGTTCCTGCTATTTACATTTAGTGCAGTCAGTGCGTCCTGCTCACAGTGTTCAGCTAGATCCGTTCCTGCTATTTACATTTAGTGCAGTGCGTCCTGCTCACAGTGTTCAGCTAGATCTGTTCCTGCTATTTACATTTAGTGCAGTCAGTGCGTCCTGCTCACAGTGTTCAGCTAGATCCTTTCCTGCTATTTACATTTAGTGCAGTGCGTCCTGCTCACAGTGTTCAGCTAGATCTGTTCCTGCTATTTACATTTAGTGCAGTGCGTCCTGCTCACAGTGTTCAGCTAGATCCGTTCCTGCTATTTACATTTAGTGCAGTCAGTGCGTCCTGCTCACAGTGTTCAGCTAGATCCGTTCCTGCTATTTACATTTAGTGCAGTCAGTGCGTCCTGCTCACAGTGTTCAGCTAGATCCGTTCCTGCTATTTACATTTAGTGCAGTGCGTCCTGCTCACAGTGTTCAGCTAGAGCCGTTCCTGCTATTTACATTTAGTGCAGTGCGTCCTGCTCACAGTGTTCAGCTAGATCCGTTCCTGCTATTTACATTTAGTGCAGTGCGTCCTGCTCACAGTGTTCAGCTAGATCCGTTCCTGCTATTTACATTTAGTGCAGTGCGTCCTGCTCACAGTGTTCAGCTAGATCCGTTCCTGCTATTTACATTTAGTGCAGTCAGTGCGTCCTGCTCACAGTGTTCAGCTAGATCCGTTCCTGCTATTTACATTTAGTGCAGTCAGTGCGTCCTGCTCACAGTGTTCAGCTAGATCCGTTCCTGCTATTTACATTTAGTGCAGTCAGTGCGTCCAGCTCACAGTGTTCAGCTAGATCCGTTCCTGCTATTTACATTTAGTGCAGTGCGTCCTGCTCACAGTGTTCAGCTAGATCCGTTCCTGCTATTTACATTTAGTGCAGTGCGTCCTGCTCACAGTGTTCAGCTAGATCCGTTCCTGCTATTTACATTTAGTGCAGTCAGTGCGTCCTGCTCACAGTGTTCAGCTAGATCCGTTCCTGCTATTTACATTTAGTGCAGTCAGTGCGTCCTGCTCACAGTGTTCAGCTAGATCCGTTCCTGCTATTTACATTTAGTGCAGTGCGTCCTGCTCACAGTGTTCAGCTAGATCCGTTCCTGCTATTTACATTTAGTGCAGTGCGTCCTGCTCACAGTGTTCAGCTAGATCCGTTCCTGCTATTTACATTTAGTGCAGTGCGTCCTGCTCACAGTGTTCAGCTAGATCCGTTCCTGCTATTTACATTTAGTGCAGTGCGTCCTGCTCACAGTGTTCAGCTAGATCCGTTCCTGCTATTTACATTTAGTGCAGTCAGTGCGTCCTGCTCACAGTGTTCAGCTAGATCCGTTCCTGCTATTTACATTTAGTGCAGTCAGTACGTCCTGCTCACAGTGTTCAGCTAGATCCGTTCCTGCTATTTACATTTAGTGCAGTCAGTGCGTCCTGCTCACAGTGTTCAGCTAGATCCGTTCCTGCTATTTACATTTAGTGCAGTGCGTCCTGCTCACAGTGTTCAGCTAGATCCGTTCCTGCTATTTACATTTAGTGCAGTGCGTCCTGCTCACAGTGTTCAGCTAGATCCGTTCCTGCTATTTACATTTAGTGCAGTGCGTCCTGCTCACAGTGTTCAGCTAGATCCGTTCCTGCTATTTACATTTAGTGCAGTGCGTCCTGCTCACAGTGTTCAGCTAGATCTGTTCCTGCTATTTACATTTAGTGCAGTGCGTCCTGCTCACAGTGTTCAGCTAGATCTGTTCCTGCTATTTACATTTAGTGCAGTCAGTGCGTCCTGCTCACAGTGTTCAGCTAGATCCGTTCCTGCTATTTACATTTAGTGCAGTGCGTCCTGCTCACAGTGTTCAGCTAGATCTGTTCCTGCTATTTACATTTAGTGCAGTGCGTCCTGCTCACAGTGTTCAGCTAGATCTGTTCCTGCTATTTACATTTAGTGCAGTCAGTGCGTCCTGCTCACAGTGTTCAGCTAGATCCGTTCCTGCTATTTACATTTAGTGCAGTGCGTCCTGCTCACAGTGTTCAGCTAGATCCGTTCCTGTTATCTTCCTACTGACAGGCAGGCTTGTCTGGTTACAGTATATAAAGCTACCTGAAGAAAATTACAGGTGTTCTATCCCAGCTTAGTGCAGCTACAGGCCATTAGTATGTCTGGAAGGCCAAGAAGGAGAGGCAGACAGTCACAAGCCAATAAGAGAGGGCAAGCAGGCTCTGTGTCTAGTGCTGGTCGTGGAGACGGTGCATCCTCATCAGCCCGTGGCCATGGGACACGCTTGGCCTTTTTTTCGGCAGCTGGCCGTGTTGAGCCGCAACATGCAGAAAACTTGGTCGAGTGGATGACCAAGCCGTCCTCATCCTCCTCATCCTCTCTCACCCATGCCCAGGGTGCTTTGTGTGGCAAAGCAGCGGCCTCTTCCCTCAGCTCAATGTCATCAGTGACTCCTTCCCTAGCTCCACCATGTCCTCATGAGGATTCCCTCGAACTGTTTGACCACAGTGTTGGGTACATGCTCCAGGAGGATGCCCAGCGTTTGGAAGGCTCTGATGATGATACTGAGCTCGATGAAGGCAGTAACATGAGCACGGACAGAGGGGGTGCCCAAGAAGGACAGCAATCTGGCAGTCATGCTCCCCCTGCTGCAGCATACTGCCAGGTTTGCTCCAGTGATGAGGAGGGAGGGGATGATGAGGTCACTGACTCAACGTGGGTGCCTGATAGGAGAGAGGAGGAGGAGGAGGAGGAGGAGGTGGCACATCACCAACGAGGCAGGATGCCCTCCAGGGGCCAGCCTAAGGGCAGCACATTGACTGCATCACACCCCAAAGCTCCACATGTGCAGGGCGCTGCAGTCTCTGCGCGTTATTCAAAAAGTTCTTTGGTGTGGGCCTTTTTTGAGACGAGTGCATCAGATCGCACCGCTGCTATTTGCAACATATGTCTCAAGCGTATCTCGCGTGGCCAAAACATCTCCCGCTTGGGTACCACATGCTTGACCAGACATATGTTGACCTGCCATGCAGTTCGTTGGCAAGCATATCTAAAAGACCCACACCAAAGAACAAAGAGGATCTCTCCTTGCTCCTCATCAGCTGAGATTTCCAACCCCACTAGACCTTCAGTCCTCTCTGAGACCTGCAGTGAGAGGAATGAAGGTGTAGAATTAGGTGTGTCACAGCCAAGTACTTGTGGGCAATCTGCTTTTGGTACACCGACGCCAGATTGTACCAGGCAAATTTCCCTGCCCCAGCTGCTGCACCGCCGAAAGAAGTTTGCTCCCAGCCATCCACATGCCCAGCGGTTGAATGCTAGCTTGGCAAAATTGCTAGCACTTCAACTGCTGCCTTTTCAGTTGGTAGACTCTGCCCCCTTCCGTGAGTTTGTGGAATGTGCGGTTCCTCAGTGGCAGGTAACCAAACGCCACTTTTTCTCACGGAAGGCGATTCCAGCTCTCTACCGGCATGTGGAAGGCAATGTCCATGCCTCGCTGGACAGGGCGGTCAGCGGTAAGGTGCATATTACCGCTGACTCATGGTCCAGCAGGCATGGACAGGGACGTTACTTAAGTTTCACGGCGCATTGGGTGACTCTGCTGGCAGCTGGGAAGGATGCAGGACAAGGTGCAGTAGTGTTGGAGGTTGTTCCGCCACCACGCCTCCAAAATGCTGATTGTGACACACCTCTCTCCTCCACCCCCTCCTCTTCTTCTTCCTCCATGGCCTCTTCCTCGGAACCAGCGGTGCTCCGTAGGCGTTCAAGGGGCTACGCAAGTACGCAGGCCAAAAGATGCCATGCGGTGCTTGAGCTGGTGTGCTTGGGGGACAGGAGCCACACTGGGGCAGAGGTTCTGTCAGCTCTGCAGCGGCAGGTTCAGAGGTGGTTGATGCCACGCCAACTTAAGGCAGGAATGGTGGTTTGCGACAATGGCACCAACCTCCTCTCTGCCCTCCGACAGGGACAACTGACCCATGTGCCCTGTTTGGCTCACGTCCTTAACTTGGTGGTGCAGCGGTTCTTGGGCAGGTACCCGGGCTTACAGGATGTCCTGAGGCAGGCCAGGAAAGTCTGTGTGCATTTCCGCCGGTCATATAATGCCAGTGCTCGGCTGACGGACCTCCAAAAGGAGTTTAACCTGCCCAAGAACCGCCTAATCTGTGACATGCCCACCAGGTGGAACTCGACATTGGCCATGCTGCAGCGGCTGCACACGCAGCAGAGGGCCATAAATGAGTACCTGTGCGACTATGGCACCAGGACAGGGTCAGGGGACCTTGGTTTTTTTTCCCCACGCCAGTGGGCCATGATCAGGGATGCATGCACTGTCCTGTCACCATTCGAGGAGGCCACGAGGATGGTGAGCACTGACAGTGCATGCATCAGTGACACTGTCCCCCTTGTCCACCTGTTGGAGCACACGCTGCGTGGAATAATGGACAGGGCACTTGAGGCAGAACAGAGGCAGGAAGAGGAGGACTTCCTTAGCTCTCAAGGCCCCCTTTATCCAGACAGTGTTCCTGCGTGCCCGCCGATCACACAGGAAGAGGACGAGGAGGAGGAGGAGGAGGAGGAGGAGGAAGATTGTGTCAGTATGGAGGTGGAGCCTGGCACTCAGCATCAGCAGTCTTTAAGGGATCAGTCCCAAGGAACACATGGACTTGTACGTGGCTGGGAGGAGGTGGCTGCGGACGTTGTTGTCCTTAGTGACCCAGAGGACTCCGGACCGAATGCCTCAGCAAACCTACGCTGCATGGCCTCCCTGATCCTGCAAAGCCTGCGTAAGGATCCTCGTATTCGTGGTATCAAGGAGAAGGACCAATACTGGCTGGCAACCCTCCTTGATCCACGTTACAAGGGTAAGGTTGCGGACCTTATCTTGCCATCGCAGAGGGAGCAGAGGATGAAACATCTTCGGGAGGCCTTGCAGAAAGGTCTGTGCAACGCGTTCCCAGAGACTGGGAGGTTACAAACTCCTGTTTCTGGACAAAGTGTTGCTGAGGCTTCGGTCAGTCAAAGAAGGAGCGGTGGAGAAGGTGGCCGTCTGACCGATGCGTTCAGAAAATTTTTTGGTCCGCAGCCCCAAGGTATGATCGGTTCCAGCAACCATCGCCAGCGTCTGTTTTACATGGTGCAGGAATACCTAGGGGCAAGATCAGACTTGGACACCTTTCCCACCGAAAATCCTCTGGGTTACTGGGTCTTGAGGATGGATCACTGGCCAGAGCTTGCACAGTATGCAATTGAGCTACTGGCCTGTCCTGCATCCAGCGTTCTTTCGGAACGCACATTCAGTGCTGCTGGAGGCGTGGTAACCGATCACAGGGTGCGTCTGTCCACTGACTCGGTCGATCGGCTGACCTTCATAAAAATGAATCAGTCTTGGATCACCACCAGCTACCAAGCACCTGATGCTGATGTAACTGAATAATTTTTTTCAGATCCCTTCAAAGACTGCCTATGCTGATGCTGAGTGACTATCCCTGAGTAATTATCCTCTTCCTCCTCAATCATCACGCTGATAGCTTGTAAGAACATTTTTGGTTCTGGGCGCCACCACCAGTGCCTAAGGCACAATTTTTCAGCCCCTGTATAACAGGGGCGTGTAATTACAATTTTTGATGTAATACTTTGCAGCAGGGCTCGTTCCTGCATTCCAACTAGAGTGTCTGTGAGGGGTTGCAGTGTTGTGGCACCAGCACCAGTGCCTAAGGCCCAATTTTTCTGCCCCTGTCTAACAGGGGCGTGTAATTACAATTTTTGATGCAATACTTTGCAGCAGGGCTCGTTCCTGCGTTCCAACTAGAGTGTCTGTGAGGGGTTGCAGTGTTGTGGCACCAGCACCAGTGCCTAAGGCCCAATTTTTCTGCCCCTGTCTAACAGGGGCGTGTAATTACAATTTTTGATGCAATACTTTGCAGCAGGGCTCGTTCCTGCGTTCCAACTAGAGTGTCTGTGAGGGGTTGCAGTGTTGTGGCACCAGCACCAGTGCCTAAGGCCCAATTTTTCTGCCCCTGTCTAACAGGGGCGTGTAATTACAATTTTTGATGCAATACTTTGCAGCAGGGCTCGTTCCTGCGTTCCAACTAGAGTGTCTGTGAGGGGTTGCAGTGTTGTGGCACCAGCACCAGTGCCTAAGGCCCAATTTTTCTGCCCCTGTCTAACAGGGGCGTGTAATTACAATTTTTGATGCAATACTTTGCAGCAGGGCTCGTTCCTGCGTTCCAACTAGAGTGTCTGTGAGGGGTTGCAGTGTTGTGGCACCAGCACCAGTGCCTAAGGCCTAATTTTTCAGCTCCTGTTCAACAGGGGCATGTAATTACAATTCTTGATCTAATATTTCACAGCAGGGCCCTGTGAGGGCTTACAGTGTTTTGGCCACAGCAACACCTAAGGCCCAAATTTCTGCTGAGTATATAGGGCAGGACCCTACTTTCAAACATCTAACTTACAAACGACTCCTACTTGCAAACGGAAGGAGACAACAGGAAGTGAGATGAAATCTACCCCTAGGAAGGGAAATTCTCTCATGTAAGAGTTAATATGGGAAAACAATTTCTCCTTTCCACTGATGCTTTCCAATCCTTGTTCCACAAAAAAACCCAAATTTTCAAAAAACATTTTTCATTGGGACAAAAAAGTGAGGTGAAATCTTCTGAAGAGGAGGAAAGACGCAAAACAAATGTCACAGGGGTGATAACCCTTCCCTATGTTTTCCAAAAAGCTTAGAAAAGATTTTTTGGCTGGAGCTAAACACGTTAAAAATGTTCAAAATTACAAACAGATTCTACTTAACAACAAACCTACAGTCCCTGTCTTGTTTGCACCGCCTGTATACTGCTGTTCAGAGTATATAGGGACCTTTCCTTATTTTAATTTGGGTGCGGGGTTCCCCTTAATACCCATACAAGACCCAAAGGGCCTGGTAATGGACTGGGGGGTACCCATGCCGTTTGTCTCACTGATTTTCATCCATATTGCCAGGACCCGACATGACATTAAACCCGCAAGCAGTTTTAAATGAGATTTTTTCCTTTAAAAATGACATTTGGTGCAGGGACTGTTCTAAACATGGGAAACACGCGTCACTTTACAGGCATACTATAGACACCCCCCAGGTACGATATTTAAAGGAATATTTCACTTTTTTTTTTTACTTTAAGCATCATTAAAATCACTGCTCCCGAAAAAACGGCCGTTTTTAAAAGTTTTTTTTGCATTGATACATGTCCCCTGGGGTAGGACCCGGGTCCCCACACCCTTTTTAGGACAATACCATGCAAATTAGCCTTTAAAATGAGCACTTTTGATTTCGAACGTTCGAGTCCCATAGACGTCAATGGGGTTCTAACGTTCGTGCGAACTTGCGGTCCGTTCGCGGGTTCTGGTGCGAACCGAACCGGGGGGTGTTCGGCTCATCCCTACTAAGGAGTAAACTATTTAAGCTGCAAGCACTGAACCACGTTTCATTGCGTGTAAATAGATATAAAATAGTAAATGTGCCCGCGCTAGTATAGACATTTGGTGCAGGGACTGTTCTAAACATGGGAAACACGCGTCACTTTACAGGCATACTATAGACACCCCCCAGGTACGATATTTAAAGGAATATTTCACTTTTTTTTTTTACTTTAAGCATCATTAAAATCACTGCTCCCGAAAAAACGGCCGTTTTTAAAAGTTTTTTTTGCATTGATACATGTCCCCTGGGGTAGGACCCGGGTCCCCAAACCCTTTTTAGGACAATACCATGCAAATTAGCCTTTAAAATGAGCACTTTTGATTTCGAACGTTCGAGTCCCATAGACGTCAATGGGGTTCTAACGTTCGTGCGAACTTTCGGTCCGTTCGCGGGTTCTGGTGCGAACCGAACCGGGGGGTGTTTGGCTCATCCTACTTGTAACTACAAGAAATACTAAGATCTGATATGTAAATTCAACTAATGCTACCATTTAATGTAATCAATATTTTGTTAATTGTATCAATGTTTATATTTTCAAAATCAATAAACAAATTTGACGAGAAAAACTGCTTGCGGCTTTAATGTAATGTCGGGTCCCGGCTATATTCAGGGAAGCCTATCCCACACCCACATAACTGTCCCTGAGCCACCCCCATCAAATCATTCTTTGCAGCTATTACCTTTTGTACCACCACCCCCTCCCTTTAGAATGTAAGCTCTACGAGCAGGGCCCTCCTTTACCTTTTGTATTGAACTGTACTGTAATTGTGTTGTCCCCCTTATACATTGTAAAGCGCTGCGTAAACTGTTGGTGCTATATAAATCTCGTATAATAATAATAATAATGAAAATCAGTGAAACAAACGGCATGGGTACCCTCCAGTCCATTACCAGGCCCTTTGGGTCCTGTATGGATATTAAGGGGAACCCCGCACCCAAATTAAAAAAAGGAAAGGCGTGGGGCCCCCAGGCCCTATATACTCTGAACAGTAGTATACAGGCGGTGCAAACAAGACAGGGACTGTAGGTTTGTTATTAAGTAGAATCTGTTTGTAATTTTGAACTGGTACATTTTTAAAGTGTAGCTCCAGCCAAAAAATCTGTTTTTAAGCTTTTTGGAAAACATAGGGAACGGTTATCACCCCTGTGACATTTGTTTTGCTGTCTGTGCTCCTCTTCAGAAGATTTCACCTCACTTTTTGTCCCAATGACAAATGTTTTTTGAAAATTGGAGGTTTTTAGTGAAACAAGGATTGGTGATAAAGCATCAGTGGAAAGGAGAAACGTTTTTCCCATATTAACTCTTACAGGAGAGAACTTCCCTTCCTTTGGGGTAGATTTCATCTCACTCCCTGTTGTCTCCTTCCGTTTGCAAGTAGGAGTCGTTTGTAAGTTGGATGTTTGAAAGTAGGGGCCTGCCCTATATACTCAGCAGAAATTTGGGCCTTAGGTGTTGTTGTGGCCTCAACACTGTAAGCCCTCACAGGGCCCTGCTGTGAAATATTAGATCAAGAATTGTAATTACATGCCCCTGTTGAACAGGGCTAGAAAAATTGGGCCTTTGGTGATGGTACTGCTGGTGCCACAACACTGTAAATCCTCACAGTTACTCTTGGTGAGCGCTGGAACGGGCCCTGCTGTGAAATATTAGATCAAGAGTTGAAATTACATGCCCCTGTTGAACAGGGGCTGAAAAATTGGGCCTTTGGTGGTGGTGGTGCTGGTGCCACAACACTGTAAGTCCTCACAGTTAATCTTGGTGGGCGCAGAAACGGGCCCTGCTGTGAAATATTAGATCAAGAATTGTAATTACATGCCCCTGTTGAACAGGGGCTGAAAAATTGGGCCTTTGGTGGTGGTGGTGGTGCTGGTGGCACAACACAGGGGCTGAAAAATTGGGCCTTAGGCATTGGTGCTGGTGCCACAACACTGCAACCCCTCACAGATACTCTAGTTGGAACGCAGGAACGAGCCCTGCTGCAAAGTATTGCATCAAAAATTGTAATTACACGCTCCTGTTAAACAGGGGCTGAAAAATTGGGCCTTAGGCACTGGTGGCGGCGCCCAGAACCAAAAGTGTTCTTACAAGCTATCAGCATGATCATTGAGGAGGAAGAGGATAATTACTCAGGATAGTCACATCAGCATAGGCAGTCTTTGAAGGGATCTGACATTTCCAAAAAAAAATTATTCGGTTACATCAGCATCAGGTGCTTGGTATCTGGTGGTGATCCAAGACTGATTCATTTTTATGAAGGTCAGTCGATCGACCGAGTCGGTGGACAGACGCACCCTGTGATCGGGTTACAAAGCCTCCAGCAGCACTGAATGTGCATTTCGAAAGAACGCTGGATGCAGGACAGGCCAGTAGCTCAATTGCATACTGTGCAAGCTCTGGCCAGTGATCCATCCTCAAGACCCAGTAACCCAGAGGATTTTCGGTGGGAAAGATGTCCAAGTCAGATCTTGCCCCTAGGTATTCCTGCACCATGTAAAACAGATGCTGGCGATGGTTGCTGGGACCGATCATACCTTGGGGCTGCGGAATAAAAAATTGTTTGAACGTATCGGTCAGACGGCCACCTTGTCCACCGCTCCCTCTTTGACATACTGAAGCCTCAGCAACACGTTGTCCAGAAACAGGAGTTTGTAACCTCCCAGTCTCTGGGAACACGTTGCACAGACCTTTCTCTAAGGCCTCCCGAAGATGTTTCATCCTCTGCTCCCTCTGCGACGGAGAGATAAGGTCCGCAACCTTACCCTTGTAACGTGGATCAAGGAGGGTTGCCAGCCAGTATTGGTCCTTCTCCTTGATACCACGAATACGAGGATCCTTCCGCAGGCTTTGCAGGATCAGGGAGGCCATGCAGCGTAGGTTTGCTGAGGCATTCGGTCCGGAGTCCTCTGGGTCACTAAGGACGACATGATCCGCAGCCACCTCCTCCCAGCCACGTACAAGTCCATGTATTTCTTTGGACTCTAAATCATCCCTTAAAGACTGCTGCTGATGCTGAGTTCCAGGCTCCACCTCCATACTGACACAATCCTCCTCCTCCTCCTCTTCCTGTGTGATCGGCGGGCACGCAGGAACACTGTCTGGATAAAGGGGGCCTTGAGAGCTAAGGAAGTCCTCCTCTTCCTGCCTCTGTTCTGCCTCAAGTGCCCTGTCAATTATTCCATGCAGCGTGTGCTCCAACAGGTGGACAAGGGGGACAGTGTCACTGATGCATGCACTGTCACTGCTCACCATCCTCGTGGCCTCCTCAAATGGTGACAGGACAGTGCATGCATCCCTGATCATGGCCCACTGTCGTGGGGAAAAAAAAACAAGCTCCCCTGACTCTGTCCTGGTGCCATAGTCGCACAGGTACTCATTTATGGCCCTCTGCTGTATGTGCAGCCGCTGCAGCATAGCCAACATTGAGATCCACCTGGTGGGCATGTCACAGATTAGGCGGTTCTTGGGCAGGTTAAACTCCTTTTGGAGGTCCGTCAGCCGAGCACTGGCATTATATGACCGGCGGAAATGCACACAGAATTTCCTGGTCTGCCTCAGGACATCCTGTAAGCCCGGGTACCTGCCCAAGAACCGCTGCACCACCAAGTTAACCAGTTGCCGACCGCCGCACACAGATGTACGTCGACAGAGCGGCACGGGCAGGCAAAAGGGCTTACCTGTACGTCCCTGCCTGCCCGCGGGTGGGGGGTCCGATCGGACCCCCCCCGGTGCCTGCGGCGGTCGGCAAATCTTCCCCGGCGATCGGTGGTGAGGGGGAGGCCATCCATTCGTGGCCCCCCCCTCGCGATCGCTCCCAGCCAATGGGATCATTTCCCTGCCTCTGTATTGTACACAGAGGCAGAGGAAATTATGTCATCTCTCCTCGGTTCGGTATTTTCCGTTCCGGGCCGAGGAGAGAAGACTGGAATGTAAGTGCACAAACACAACACAACACAGTAGAACATGCCAGGCATACAAAACACCCCGATCACCCCCCCGATCACCCCCCCCCTGTCACAAACTGACACCAAGCAGGTTTTTTTTTTTTTTTTCCTGATTACTGCATAGTGTCAGTTTGTGGCAGTTACAGTGTTGGGACAGTGAGTATTACCCCCCTTTAGGTCTAGGGTACCCCACTAACCCCCCCTAATAAAGTTTTAACCCCTTGATCACCCCCGTCACCAGTGTCACTAAGCGATCATTTTTCTGATCGCTGTATTAGTGACGCTAGTTAGGGACGTAAATATTTAGGTTCGCCGTCAGCGTTTTATAGCGACAGGGACCCCCATATACTATCTAATAAATGTTTTAACCCCTTGATTGCCCCCTAGTTAACCCTTTCACCACTGATCACCGTATAACCATTACGGGTGACGCTGGTTAGTTCGTTTATTTTTTATAGTGTCAGGGCACCTGCCGTTTATTACCGAATAAAGGTTTAGCCCCCTGATCGCCCGGCGGTGATATGCGTCGTCCCAGGCAGCGTCAGATTAGCGCCAGTAGCGCTAACACCCACGCACGCAGAATACGCCTCCCTTAGTGTTATAGTATCTGTACGGATCAATATCTGATCCAATCAGATCTATACTAGCGTCCCCAGCAGTTTAGGGTTCCCAAAAACGCAGTGTTAGCGGGATCAGCCCAGATACCTGCTAGCACCTGCGTTTTTCCCCTCCGCCCAGCCCACCCAAGTGCAGTATCGATCGATCACTGTCGCTTACAAAACACTAAACGCATAACTGCAGCGTTCGCAGAGTCAGGCCTGATCCCTGCGATCGCTAACAGTTTTCTTGGTAGCGTTTTGGTGAACTGGCAAGCACCAGCCCCAGGCAGTGTCAGGTTAGCGCCAGTACCGCTAACACCCACGCACGCACCGTACACCTCCCTTAGTGGTATAGTATCTGATCGGATCAATATCTGATCCGATCAGATCTATACTAGCGTCCCCAGCAGTTTAGGGTTCCCAAAAACGCAGTGTTAGCGGGATCAGCCCAGATACCTGCTAGCACCTGCGTTTTGCCCCTCCACCCGGCCCAGCCCAGCCCACTCAAGTGCAGTATCGATCGATCACTGACACTTACAAAACACTAAACTAAAGAGTCAGGCCTGATCCTGCGATCGCTAACAGTTTTTTTGGTAGCGTTTTGGTGAACTGGCAAGCACCAGCGGCCTAGTACACCCCGGTCGTAGTCAAACCAGCACTGCAGTAACACTTGGTGACGTGGCGAGTCCCATAAGTGCAGTTCAAGCTGGTGAGGTGGCAAGCACAAGTAGTGTCCCGCTGCCACCAAAAAGACAAACACAGGCCCGTCGTGCCCATAGTGCCCTTCCTGCTGCATTCGCCAATCCTAATTGGGAACCCACCACTTCTGCAGCGCCCGTACTTCCCCCATTCACATCCCCAACCAAATGCAGTCGGCTGCATGAGAGGCATTTTTATGTCCTCCCGAGTACCCCTGCCCAGCGAACCCCCCCAAAATAGATGTCGTGTCTGCAGCAAGCGCGGATATAGGCGTGACACCCGCTATTATTGTCCCTCCTGTCCTGACAATCCTGGTCTTTGCATTGGTGAATGTTTTGAACGCTACCATTCACTAGTTGAGTATTAGCGTAGGGTACAGCATTCCGCAGACTAGGCACACTTTCACAGGGTCTCCCAAGATGCCATCGCATTTTGAGAGACCCGAACCTGGAACCGGTTACAGTTATAAAAGTTACAGTTACAAAAAAAAGTGTAAAAAAAAAAACACATACAAAAATATAAAATAAAAAAAAATTGTTGTCGTTTTATTGTTCTCTCTCTCTCTATTCTCTCTATTGTTCTGCTCTTTTTTACTGTATTCTATTCTGCAATGTTTTATTGGTATTATGTTTTATCATGTTTGCTTTTCAGGTATGCAATTTTTTATACTTTACCGTTTACTGTGCTTTATTGTTAACCATTTTTTTGTCTTCAGGTACGCCATTCACGACTTTGAGTGGTTATACCAGAATGATGCCTGCAGGTTTAGGTATCATCTTGGTATCATTCTTTTCAGCCAGCGATCGGCTTTCATGTAAAAGCAATCCTAGCGGCTAATTAGCCTCTAGACTGCTTTTACAAGCCGTGGGAGGGAATGCCCCCCCCCCCAACGTCTTCCGTGTTTTTCTCTGGCTCTCCTGTCTCAACAGGGAACCTGAAAATGCAGCCGGGGATTCAGCCAGCTGACCATAGAGCTGATCAGAGACCAGAGTGGCTCCAAACAGCTCTTTGGCCTAAGAAACCGGAAGCTACGAGCATTTTATGACTTAGATTTCGCTGGATGTAAACAGCGCCATTGGGAAATTGGGAAAGCATTTTATCACACCGATCTTGGTGTGGTCTGATGCTTTGAGGGCAGAGGAGAAATCTAGGGTCTAATAGACCCCAATTTTTTCAAAAAAAGAGTACCTGTCACTACCTATTGCTATGATAGGGGATATTTACATTCCCTGAGATAACAATAAAAATGATAAAAAAAAAAAAAATGAAAGGAACAGTTTAAAAATAAGATAAAAAAAAATAAGAATAATAAAGAAAAAAAAAAAAAAAAAAAGCACCCCTGTCCCCCCTGCTCTCGCGCTAAGGCGAACGCAAGCGTCGGTCTGGCGTCAAATGTAAACAGCAATTGCACCATGCATGTGAGGTATCACCGCGAACGTCAGATCGAGGGCAGTAATTTTAGCAGTAGACCTCCTCTGTAAATCTAAAGTGGTAACCTGTAAAGGCTTTTAAAAATGTATTTAGTTTGTCGCCACTGCACGTTTGTGCGCAATTTTAAAGCATGTCATGTTTGGTATCCATGTACTCGGCCTAAGATCATCTTTTTTATTTCATCAAACATTTGGGCAATATAGTGTGTTTTAGTGCATTAAAATTTAAAAAAGTGTGTTTTTTCCCCAAAAAATGCGTTTGAAAAATCGCTGCGCAAATACTGTGTGGAAAAAAAAATGAAACACCCACCATTTTAATCTGTGAGGGCATTTGCTTTAAAAAAATATATAATGTTTGGGGGTTCAAAGTAATTTTCTTGCAAAAAAAAAATATTTTTTTATGTAATCAAAAAGTGTCAGAAAGGGTTTTGTTTTCAAGTGGTTAGAAGAGTGGGTGATGTGTGACATAAGCTTCTAAATGTTGTGCATAAAATGCCAGGACAGTTCAAAACCCCTCCAAATGACCCCATTTTGGAAAGTAGACACCCCAAGCTATTTGCTGAGAGGCATGTCGAGTCCATGGAATATTTTATATTGTGACACAAGTTGCGGGAAAGAGACAATTTTTTATTTTTTTTATTTTTTTGCGCAAAGTTGTCACTAAATGATATATTGCTCAAACATGCCATGGGAATATGTGAAATTACACCCCAAAATACATTCTGTTGCTTCTCCTGAGTACGGGGATACCACATGTGTGGGACTTTTTGGGAGCCTAGCCGCGTACGGGACCCCAAAAACCAAGCACCGCCTTCAGGCTTTCTAAGGCCGTAAATTTTTGATTTCACTCTTCACTGCCTATCACAGTTTCGGAGGCCATGGAATGCCCAGGTGGCAAACCCCCCCCCAAATGACCCCATTTTGGAAAGTAAACACCCCAAGCTATTTGCTGAGAGGTATAGTGAGTATTTTGCAGACCTCACTTTTTGTCACAAAGTTTTGAAAATGGAAAAAAGAAAAAAAAAAATTTTTTTTCTCGTCTTTCTTTATTTTCAAAAACAAATGAGAGCTGCAAAATACTCACCATGCCTCTCAGCAAATAGCTTGGGGTGTCTACTTTCCAAAATGGGGTCATTTTGGGGGGGGTTTATGCCATCTGGGCTTTTTATGGCCTTCAAAACTGTGATAGGTAGTGAGGAGTAAAATCAAAAATGTATGCCCTTAGAAATCCAGAAGGCTAGGCTCCCAAAAAGTCCCACACATGTGGTATCCCCATACTCAGGAGAAGCAGCTAAATGTATTTTGGGGTGCAATTCCACATATGCCCATGGCCTGTGTGAGCAATATATCATTTAGTGACAACTTTTTGTAATTTTTTTTTTTTTTTTTTTAGTCATTATTCAATCACTTGGGACAAAAAAAATGAATATTCAATGGGCTCAACATGCCTCTCAGCAATTTCCTTGGGGTGTCTACTTTCCAAAATGGGGTCATTTGTGGGGGTTTTGTACTGCCCTGCCATTTTAGCACCTCAAGAAACGACATAGGCAGTCATAAATTAAAGGCTGTGTAAATTCCAGAAAATGTACCCTAGTTTGTAGGCGCTATAACTTTTGCGCAAACCAATAAATATGCACTTATTGACATTTTTTTTACCAAAGACATGTGGCCGAATACATTTTGGCCTAAATGTATGACTAAAATTGAGTTTATTGGATTTTTTTTAGAACAAAAAGTAGAAAATATCATTTTTTTTCAAAATTTTCGGTCTTTTTCCGTGTATAGCGCAAAAAATAAAAACGGCAGAGGTGATCAAATACCATCAAAAGAAAGCTCTATTTGTGGGAAGAAAAGGACGCAAATTTCGTTTGGGTACAGCATTGCATGACCGCGCAATTAGCAGTTAAAGCGACGCAGTGCCGAATTGTAAAAAGTGCTCTGGTCAGGAAGGGGGTAAATCCTTCCGGGGCTGAAGTGGTTAAGGACGTGAGCCAAACAGGGCACATGGGTCAGTTGTCCCTGTTGGAGGACGGAGAGGAGGTTGGTGCCATTGTCGCAAATAGGGATGAGCTTCGAGTTCGAGTCGAACTCATGTTTGACTCGAACATTGGCTGTTCGCAAGTTCGCTGAACAGCGAACAATTTGGGGTGTTCGCGGCAAATTCGAATGCCACGGAACACCCTTTAAAAGTCTATGGGAGAAATCAAAAGTTCTCATTTTAAAGGCTTATATACACATAGAAGTTTATTGATAAAAACGGCATGGGAATTCCCCACAGGGGAACCCCGAACCAAATTTTTTTAAAAAAATGACGTGGGGGTCCCCCTAAATTCTATACCAGGCCCTTCAGGTCTGGTATGGATTTGAAGGGGAACCCCGCACCAAAAAAAAAAAAAAACGGCGTGGGGTCCCCCCCAAAAATCCATACCAGACCCTTATCCTAGCACGCAATCTGGCAGGCTGCAGGAAAAGAGGGGGGACGAGAGAGCGCCCCCCCTCCTGAACCGTACCAGGCCACATGCCCTCAACATTGGGAGTAGCCCCCCAAAACACCTTGTCCCCATGTTGATGAGGACAAGGGCCTCATCCCCACAACCCTGGCTGGTGGTTGTGGGGGTCTGTGGGCGGGGGGCTTATCGGAATCTGGAAGCCCCCTTTAACAAGGGGACCCCCAGATACTGCCCCCCCCCTGTGTGAAATGGTAAGGGTTGTACCCCTACCATTTCACTAAAAAACTGTCAAAAATGTTAAAAATTACAAGAGACAGTTTTTGACAATTCCTTTATTTAAATGCTTCTTCTTTCTTCCTTCATCTTCTTCTTCTGTTTCTTCTGGCTCTTCTGGTTCTTCCTCCGGCGTTCTCGTCCAACATCTCCTCCGCGGCGTCTTCTATCTTCTTCTCCTCAGGCCGCTCCGCACCCATAGCATGGGGGGAGGCTCCCGCTCTTCTCTTCATCTTCTTCATCTTCTTCTTCATCTTTTTCTCTTCTTCTCTTCTTCTCTTCTTCTTTTTCTTCTCCGGGCTGCTCCGCATCCATGCTGGCATGGAGGGAGGCTCCCGCTGTGTGACAGCGTCTCCTCGTCTGACGGTTCTTAAATAACGGGGGGCGGGGCCACCCGGTGACCCCGCCCCCTCTGACGCACGGGACATGATGGGACTTCCCTGTGGCATTCCCCGTGACGTTACGGGGAAGTCCCATCAAGTCACCGTGCGTCAGAAGGGGCGGGGTCACTGGGTGGCCCCGCCCCCCGTTATTTAAGAACCGTCAGAAGAGGAGACGCCGTCACACAGCGGGAGCCTCCCTCCATGCCAGCATGGATGCGGAGCGGCCCGGAGAAGAAAATGAAGAAGAGAAGAAGAGAAGAAAAGAAGAAGATGAAGAAGAAAATGAAGAGAAGAGCGGGAGCCTCCCCCCATGCCATGGGTGCGGAGCGGCCCAAGGAGAAGAAGACAGAAGATGCAGCAGAGGAGATGCTGGACGAGAACGCTGGAGGAAGAACCAGAAGAAGAAGAAGAAGATAAAGGAAGATAGAAGAAAGAAGAAGCATTTAAATAAAGGAATTGTCAAAAACTGTCTCTTGTCATTTTTGACAGTTTTTTAGTGAAATGGTAGGGGTAAGTACCCCCTTACCATTTCACACAGGGGGGGGGCTGGGATCTGGGGGTCCCCTTGTTAAAGGGGGCTTCCAGATTCCAATTAGCCCCCTGCCCGCAGACCCCCACAACCACTGGCCAGGGTTGTGGGGATGAGGCCCTTGTCCTCATCAACATGGGGACAAGGTGTTTTGGGGGGTTACCCCAAAGCACCCTCCCAATGTTGAGGGCATGTGGCCTGGTATGGTTCAGGAGGGGGGGGCACTCTCTCGTCCCCCCCTCTTTTCCTGTGGCCTGCCAGGTTGCGTGCTCAGATAAAGGTCTGGTATTTTTTTGGCACGGGGTTCCCCTTAAAATCCGTACCAGACCTGAAAGGTCTGGTATGGAATTTAGGGGGACCCCCACGTCATTTTTTTTAAAATTTTGGCCGGGGTTCCCCTTAATATCCATACCAGACCTGAAGGGCCTGGTATGGAATTTAGGGGACCCCCACGTCATTCTTTTTTTAAATTTTGGTTCGGGGTTCCCCTGTGGGGAATTCCCATGCCGTTTTTATCAATGAACTTCTATGTGTATTGTCGGACCCGCAATGCAATAGCCGCGAGTAGTTTTAAATGGCTTTTTTCCTTCCAAATGTCATTTTGCTGTCAGACTGTTCTAAACACGGGAAACATGCGCCCCTTTACAGGCATACTATAGACACCCCCCAGGTACGAAATTTAAAGGGATATTACACTTTTATTGTTTGACTTTAAGCATTATTAAAATCAGGCCGTTTTTAAAACTTTTTTTGCATTGATCCATGTCCCCTGGGGCAGGACCCAGGTCCCCAAACACTTTTTATGACAATAAGTTGCATATAACCCTTTAAAATTAGCACTTGTGATTATTCATGTTCGTGTCCCATAGACTTTAACGGTGTTCGCGTGTTCGAACAAACTTTTTTCCTGTTCGCATGTTCTGGTGCGAACCGAACAGGGGGGTGTTCGGCTCATCCCTAGTCGCAAACCACTATTCCTGCCTTAAGTTGGCGTGGTGTCAACCACCTCTGAACCTGCCCCTACAGAGCTGACAGAACCTCTTCCCCAGTGTGGCTCCTGTCCCCCAAGCACACCAGCTCAAGCACCGCATGGCATCTTTTGGCCTGCGTACTTGCGTAGCCCCTTGAATGGCTACGGAGCACCGCTGGTTCTGAGGACAAAGCACAGGAAGAGGCCATGGAGGAAGAAGAAGAGGAGGGGGTGGAGGAGAGAGGTGTGTCACAATCATTAGTAGGGGCATTTTGGAGGCATGGTGGCGGAACAACCTCCAACACTACTGCACCTTGACCTGCATCCTTCTCAGCTGCCAGCAGAGTGACCCAATGCGCCGTGAAACTTAGGTAACGTCCCTGTACATGCCTGCTGGACCATGAGTCAGCGGTAATATGCACCTTACCGCTGACCGCCCTGTCCAGCGAGGTCAAGACATTGCCTTCCACATGCCGGTAGAGAGCCAGAATCGCCTTCCATGAGAAAAAGTGGTGTTTGGGTACCTGCCACTGAGGAACCACACATTCCACAAACTCACGGAAGGGGGCAGAGCCTACCAACTAAAAAGGTAGCAGTTGAAGTGCTAGCAATTTTGCCAAGCTAGCATTCAACCACTGGGCATGTGGATGGCTGGGAGCGAACTTCTTTCGGCGGTGCAGCAGCTGGGGCAGGGAAATTTGCCTGGTACAATTTGATGTTGGTGTACTGAAAGCAGATTGCCCGCAAGTACTTGGCTGTGACACACCTAATTCTACACCTTCATTCCTCTCAGTGCAGGTCTCAGAGAGGACTGAAGGTATAGTGGGGTTGAAGATCTCAGCTGATGAGGAGCAAGGAAAGGTCCTCTTTGTTCTTTGGTGTGGGTCTTTTAGATACGCTTGCCAAGGAACTGCATGGCAGGTCAACATATGTCTGGTCAAGCATGTGGTGCCCAAGCGGGAGATGTTTTGGCCATGCGAGATACATTTGAGACATATGTTGCAAACAGCAGCGGTGTGATCTGATGCACTCGTCTCAAAAAAGGCCCACACCAAAGAACTTTTGGAATAACGCGCAGAGACAGCAGCGCCCTGCACATGCGGAGCTTTGCGGAGTGATGCAGTCAGTGTGCTGCCCTTAGGCTGGCCCCTGGAGGGCATCCTGCCTCGTTGGTGATGTGCCTCCTCCTCCTCTCTCCTATCAGGCACCCACGTTGAGTCAGTGACCTCATCATCCCCTCCCTCCTCATCTCTCGAGCAAACCTGGCAGTATGCTGCAGCAGGGGAAGCATGACTGCCAGATTGCTGTCCTTCTTGGACACCCCCTCTGTCCGTGCTCATGTTACTGCCTTCATCTAGCTCAGTATCATCATCAGAGCCTTCTAAACGCTGGGCATCCTCCTGGAGCATGTACCCAACACTGTGGTCAAACTGTTCGAGGGACTCCTCAGGAGGACATGGTGGGGCTAGGGAAGGAGTCACTGATTCCATTGAGCCGAGGGAAGAGGCCGCGTTGGCAGCTGCTTTGCCAGACAAAGTCTTCCGCATGTTGCGGCTCAACACGGCCAGCTGCCAAAAAAAAAGGCCAAGCGTGTCCCACGGCCACGTGCTGATGAGGATGAACCATCTCCATGACCAGCAGCGTTGCCTCTAGACACAGAGCCTGCTTGCCCTCTTTTATTGGCTTGTGACTGTCTGCCTCTCCTTGTTGGCCTTCCAGACATACTAATGGCCTGTAGCTGCACTAATCTGGGAGATATATATATATATATATATATATATATATATATATATATATATATATATATATATATATACTGATAGTGCAGCTAGCAAAATCAACTGCCTGCCTACAGTATGAGAACACCACCATCCTTCTACAGGTAGCTTTAGCTGAACACTGTGCAGAGGTCGCACTACACTAACGTGTAAATACTTTAGCTGCCTGCGGTAGTGATAGGATCAGGAAAACACCACCAACCTTCTACAGGTAGCTTTAGCTGAACACTATGCAGAGGTCGCACTACACTAACGTGTAAATACTTTAGCTGCCTGCGGTAGTGATAGGATCGGGAAAACACCACCAACTACGCACTACACTAACTTGTAGCTTTAGCTGAACACTGTGCAGAGGTTGCACTAAACTAACTTGTAGCTTTAGCTGAACACTGTGCAGAGGTCACACTACACTAACTTGTAGTTTTAGCTGAACACTGTGAGGAGGACCCACTACACTAACTTGTAGCTTTAGATGAACACTGTGAGGAGGACGCACTACACTAACTTGTAGCTTTAGCTGAACACTGTGAGGAGGACGCACTACACTAACTTGTAGCTTTAGCTGAACACTGTGCAGAGGTCGCACTACACTAACTTGTAGTTTTACCTGAACACTGTGAGGAGGACGCACTACACTAACTTGTAGCTGTAGATGAACACTGTTCAGAGGACGCACTACACTAACTTGTAGCTTTAGCTGAACACTGAGGAGGACGCACTACACTAACTTGTAGCTTTAGATGAACACTGTTCAGAGGACGCACTACACTAACTTGTAGCTTTAGCTGAACACTGTGCAGAGGTTGCACTAAACTAACTTGTAGCTTTAGCTGAACACTGTGCAGAGGTCGCACTACACTAACGTGTAAATACTTTAGCTGCCTGCGGTAGTGATAGGATCAGGAAAACACAACCAACCTTCTACAGGTAGCTTTAGCTGAACACTGTGCAGAGGTCGCACTACACTGACGTGTAAATACTTTAGCTGCCTGCGGTAGTGATAGGATCAGGAAAACACCACCAACCTTCTACAGGTAGCTTTAGCTGAACACTATGCAGAGGTCGCACTACACTAACGTGTAAATACTTTAGCTGCCTGCGGTAGTGATAGGATCGGGAAAACACCACCAACTACGCACTACACTAACTTGTAGCTTTAGCTGAACACTGTGCAGAGGTTGCACTAAACTAACTTGTAGCTTTAGCTGAACACTGTGCAGAGGTCACACTACACTAACTTGTAGTTTTAGCTGAACACTGTGAGGAGGACCCACTACACTAACTTGTAGCTTTAGATGAACACTGTGAGGAGGACGCACTACACTATCTTGTAGCTTTAGCTGAACACTGTGAGGAGGACGCACTACACTAACTTGTAGCTTTAGCTGAACACTGTGCAGAGGTCGCACTACACTAACTTGTAGTTTTACCTGAACACTGTGAGGAGGACGCACTACACTAACTTGTAGCTGTAGATGAACACTGTTCAGAGGACGCACTACACTAACTTGTAGCTTTAGCTGAACACTGTGAGGAGGACCCACTACACTAACTTGTAGCTTTAGATGAACACTGTGAGGAGGACGCACTACACTAACTTGTAGCTTTAGCTGAACACTGTGAGGAGGACGCACTACACTAACTTGTAGCTTTAGCTGAACACTGTACAGAGGTCGCACTACACTAACTTGTAGTTTTACCTGAACACTGTGAGGAGGACGCACTACACTAACTTGTAGCTGTAGATGAACACTGTTCAGAGGACGCACTACACTAACTTGTAGCTTTAGCTGAACACTGAGGAGGACGCACTACACTAACTTGTAGCTTTAGATGAACACTGTTCAGAGGACGCACTACACTAACTTGTAGCTTTAGCTGAACACTGTGCAGAGGTTGCACTAAACTAACTTGTAGCTTTAGCTGAACACTGTGCAGAGGTCGCACTACACTAACTTGTAGTTTTAGCTGAACACTGTGAGGAGGACGCACTACACTAACTTGTAGCTTTAGATGAACACTGTGAGGAGGACGCACTACACTAACTTGTAGCTTTAGCTGAACACTGTGAGGAGGACGCACTACACTAACTTGTAGCTTTAGCTGAACACTGTGCAGAGGTTGCACTACACTAACTTGTAGTTTTAGATGAACACTGTTCAGAGGACGCACTACACTAACTTGTAGCTTTAGCTGAACACTGTGCAGAGGTTGCACTAAACTAACTTGTAGCTTTAGCTGAACACTGTGAGGAGGACGCACTACACTAACTTGTAGCTTTAGATGAACACTGTTCAGAGGACGCACTACACTAACTTGTAGCTTTAGCTGAACACTGAGGAGGACGCACTACACTAACTTGTAGCTTTAGATGAACACTGTTCAGAGGACGCACTACACTAACTTGTAGCTTTAGCTGAACACTGTGCAGAGGTTGCACTAAACTAACTTGTAGCTTTAGCTGAACACTGTGCAGAGGTCGCACTACACTAACTTGTAGTTTTAGCTGAACACTGTGAGGAGGACCCACTACACTAACTTGTAGCTTTAGATGAACACTGTTCAGAGGACGCACTACACTAACTTGTAGCTTTAGCTGAACACTGTGAGGAGGACGCACTACACTAACTTGTAGCTTTAGATGAACACTGTGAGGAGGACGCACTACACTAACTTGTAGTTTTACCTGAACACTGTGAGGAGGACGCACTACACTAACTTGTAGCTTTAGATGAACACTGTGCAGAGGTTGCACTACACTAACTTGTAGCTTTAGATGAACACTGTTCAGAGGACGCACTACACTAACTTGTAGCTTTAGCTGAACACTGTGCAGAGGTCGCACTAAACTAACTTGTAGCTTTAGCTGAACACTGTGCAGAGGTCGCACTACACTAACTTGTAGTTTTAGCTGAACACTGTGAGGAGGACGCACTACACTAACTTGTAGCTTTAGATGAACACTGTTCAGAGAACACACTACACTAACTTGTAGTTTTAGCTGAACACTGTGAGGAGGATGCACTACACTAACTTGTAGCTTTAGATGAACACTGTTCAGAGAACGCACTACACTAACTTGTAGCTTTAGCTGAACACTGTGCAGAGATCGGACTAAACTAACTTGTAGCTTTAGCTGAACACTGTGGAGAGGTCACACTAAACTAACTTGTAGTTTTACCTGAACACTGTGAGGAGGACGCACTACACTAACTTGTAGCTTTAGATGAACACTGTTCAGAGGACGCACTACACTAACTTGTAGCTTTAGCTGAACACTGTGAGGAGGACGCACTACACTAACTTGTAGCTTTAGATGAACACTGTTCAGAGGACGCACTACACTAACTTGTAGCTTTAGCTGAACACTGTGCAGAGGTCGCACTAAACTAACTTGTAGCTTTAGCTGAACACTGTGCAGAGGTCGCACTACACTAACTTGTAGTTTTAGCTGAACACTGTGAGGAGGACGCACTACACTAACTTGTAGCTTTAGATGAACACTGTTCAGAGAACACACTACACTAACTTGTAGTTTTAGCTGAACACTGTGAGGAGGATGCACTACACTAACTTGTAGCTTTAGATGAACACTGTTCAGAGAATGCACTACACTAACTTGTAGCTTTAGCTGAACACTGTGCAGAGATCGGACTAAACTAACTTGTAGCTTTAGCTGAACACTGTGGAGAGGTCACACTAAACTAACTTGTAGCTTTATCTGAACACTGTGAGGAGGATGCACTACACTAACTGTAAATAGTCTAGCTGCCTGACTGTGGTACTAATAGGATCAAAAGAACACCAGTAATTTTCTTCAGGTACTGTAAATACTGTAACAAGACAAGCTGTACTCCAAGATTCTGGCCACCAGAATAAAAAAGCTAATTCCACTGTGGATCAACTCGGACCAGACTGGTTTTGTCCCGGGGAGAGAGGGGCGGGACAACAGCCTAAAATCAATACTGATGCTGCACAAGAAGGTGCAGAACGAGACCCAGTTCTATTCCTGTCATTGGATGCAGAAAAAGCATTTGACAGGGTAGACTGGGGTTTCATGATGGATACATTGCGGCACCTGGGACTCGGGACAAAAATGATGAAGTGGATAACAAACTTGTATAACGGCCCGACAGCAGTCGTAAAGGTAAACGGCAGACTCTCTCCAAGAATTAAGATGCAGAACGGAACACGGCAATGTTGCCCATTGTCCCCACTATTATATGTATTGGCTTTAGAACCACTACTAGCAACACTCCGTAATAATCAAGAGGTGGAAGGAGCGAGACTAGGAGGAAAAGAACATAAGATCGCAGCATAAGCGGACGACATTTTGATGTACGTATCCAACCCAAGAGTGTCACTCCCAAATATACTGAAAGAAATAAAAAAATATGGAGAATAGTCAAAGTTCAAAATTAATCCAATAAAAACGGAAATTTTAAATATAGGACTAGAGAAAAAGGAAGTCCAGTTTTTACAAAAAGAATTCCCATTTACTTGGGTAAAAGAATTAAATTACCTCGGAATTAAAATAACTCCTAGAGTCGAAAAGATCTATCAGGCAATCTTTATCCCACTGATCAATGAGGTCAAAGAAGAAATGAAAAAGTTAAGAATACAGCCACTTTCATGGATTGGAAGAATAAATATGTTCAAGATGATGATACTTCCCAAAATAAATTATAGAATACAGATGTTACCAGTAAAGATCCCTCAGAGCTTTTTTAAAATAATTAAAACAATTTTGTTAAAATATATATGGTTTAATAAAAAAACAAGAATCAAATACACGCTGATTACAAGGAAAAAGGAGCACGGAGGTCTGGCCGCCCCAGATATAAGCAGGTATTATAAAGTCATAGTTTTAACACGAATGTTAGAGTGGACAACTGAGAAAAATGAAAAAAAATGGGTCGAAATGGAAAACATAATAAGCGGAGTCACATTACATAAGAATATTTGGATCCCACGGAAATATAGAACATTGGACACAGACACACACGAAATAACAAAAAATGTATTTAAAATTTGGGACACTATGCACTTAAAGAATGAATGGAAATACAATTCACCATTAATAGCACTTACAGGATCGAATTACTTTACTCCCGGGAAGGAAATATTTGGAGCCCAAGGAATATGTAATCCACAATTGAAAGATATCACCAGAAATGGCAAAATAAGAACACGATTAGAATTAGAGGAAAGGAATGGATGGAAGATGAATGAATGGAACTACATTCAATTAAGGCACTTAGTAAGCACAATACCAAATCCACTAAGAGACGAAACTAACCGCACTGGAAAAGCTATGTAGCAATGAAACACCATTGAAAAACGGAACATCAAAAATCTATGGTATACTGACAGATTTGGTCGCACAAGAAAGACCAGAATACATAAAACAATGGGAAAAAGATATGAACTTAAAAATAGATAACCAAAAAGTGGGAAAAATGATAGAAATGGGATATAATAAGGCCTGGGACATGAAGACTATTGAAATGAACTACAAACTAGTAACAAGATGGTATATGACCCCAGTAAGAATACATAAATTTCAACAAGACAAAACTCCTCTGTGCTGGAGAAAATGTGGCCAAAAAGCAACGATCACACACTTACGGTGGGAATGTCCAATAATAATGGAGTACTGGAAGGAAGTGATAAATAATAGTTACATAGTTACATAGTACATATAGTTACATAGTAGGTGAGGTTGAAAAAAGACACAAGTCCATCAAGTCCAACCTATGTGTGTGATTATGTGTCAGTATTACATATCCCTGTATGTTGTGGTCATTCAGGTGCTTATCTAATAGTTTCTTGAAGCTATCAATGCTCCCCGCTGAGACCACCGCCTGTGGAAGGGAATTCCACATTCTTGCCGCTCTTACAGTAAAGAACCCTCTACGTAGTTTAAGGTTAAACCTCTTTTCTTCTAATTTTAATGAGTGGCCATGAGTCTTGGTAAACTCTCTTCTGCAAAAAAGTTTTATCCCTATTGAGGGGTCACCAGTCCGGTATTTGTAAATTGAAATCATATCCCCTCTCAAGCGTCTCTTCTCCAGAGAGAATAAGTTCAGTGCTCGCAACCTTTCCTCATAACTAAGATCCTCCAGACCCTTTATTAGCTTTGTTGCCCTTCTTTGTACTCGCTCCATTTCCAGTACATCCTTCCTGAGGACTGGTGCCCAGAACTGGACCGCATACTCTAGGTGCGGCCGGACCAGAGTCTTGTAGAGCGGGAGAATTATCGTTTTATCTCTGGAGTTGATCCCCCTTTTAATGCATGCCAATATTCTGTTTGCTTTGTTAGCAGCAGCTTGGCATTGCATGCCATTGCTGAGCCTATCGTCTACTAGGACCCCCAGGTCCTTTTCCATCCTAGATTCCCCCAGAGGTTCTCCCCCCAGTGTATAGATTGCATTCATATTTTTGCCACCCAAATGCATTATTTTACATTTTTCTACATTGAACCTCATTTGCCATGTAGTCGCCCACCCCATTAATTTGTTCAGGTCTTTTTGCAAGGTTTCCACGTCCTGCGGAGAAGTTATTGCCCTGCTTAGCTTAGTATCGTCTGCAAATACAGAGATTGAACTGTTTATCCCATCCTCCAGATCGTTTATGAACAAATTAAATAGGATTGGTCCCAGCACAGAACCTTGGGGAACGCCACTACCTACCCCTGACCATTCTGAGTACTCCCCATTTATCACCACCCTCTGAACTCGCCCTTGTAGCCAGTTTTCAATCCATGTACTCACCCTATGGTCCATGCCAACGGACCTTATTTTGTACAGTAAACGTTTATGGGGAACTGTGTCAAATGCTTTTGCAAAATCCAGATACACCACGTCTACAGGCCTTCCTTTATCTAGATGGCAACTCACCTTCTCATAGAAGGTTAATAGATTGGTTTAATAATATAAAGGAAATAACTGAAGAAGAAATAGAACAAAACATCTGGACTTGCCTTTTCCATATTCATAACAAACCTAAGAAACAATATATGAAATCAATAGTCCTTAACCTCCTGAATACGGCTAAGGCCTTGATTCCCAAGAATTGGCTAAAAAGTGGAAAACTAGATATAAGAAATTGGCTAGAGGAAATAGAGTATTATTACAAAATGGAAGGAGGGGAGAAAAGGGACAATAGTGGATGGGAAAGTTGGAAAAAATATAAAGTCTCAGACGTTTATTTAGACAAGATGAAAGAAAGAATAGGTGGAGAGTCAAGTTGATAAATAAATAATATAAAAGTGTGGACCAGACACAGGGGAGGGGGAGGGGGGGGGGATAAGAGGGATTGAGAGAGAATAAGATAATAGTGGGTTTATATTAATAGGAGGGATTTTGTCTTTGGTTTTTAAATTTATTAAATAAGACCCTTGAAGGGAAAATAATAAAGATGAGACGGAAACAATCCACAATGATGTGAAAAATGAGAAGAGATAAAGTTTGACATATAAAGTTGATATAATGTCTCTCAGAAAAACTTTCGCTGATGTGGAAAAAAAAAAAAAAAAAAAGAACACCAGCAATTTTCTTCAGGTAGCTGTAAGTACTGTAACAAGACAAGCCTGCTTGTCAGTAGGAAGATAACAGGAACGGATCTAGCTAAACTGAATACAGTGGGGGGCGTGTCCAAGATGGCAACGGTGCAGGATGTTTAGCTAGGGAGCTCTGCAGCCATCGCGGGGAATTAATCCTTTTAGCCCATTCTGTACATCTCCAGACCCATCCGAGGTGCCTCCCGCTCCCCCCCTGCCGATGCGGACACGGAACCGGTGCCGACTGGATCACTATAACCTGAGTAATAGCCAGATTAGTTCGGGTGGAGCGGCCGCACACGGTGAGGCAGTGACCAGCATGGCGACTCAGACGGAGGATCCAGAGCCAGCTCTCACTGAACAGAGCAACTTTGCTGCCCTGATGCAAGCCATAACGGGATGTCAGTCCCCCCTGTCTACCCTCACAACGAAGATCGACCCAGTTCAATTGGACATTGGGCTTATTAGACAGGACTTTGAAAAGGTGAGGCAGCGGGTGACCGAGGTGGAGTGCCGGGTGGGGGATGCTGAAGACACGATTAGAGATCACTCGGCTTCTCTGCATACCCTACAAGTAAGGGTCAAACACCTGGAAGCGAGAGCCGAGGACTATGAGAACCGTAATCATTGCAATAACATGAGGATCATAGGACTCCCTGAGGTGTCGGAGGGCTGCGATACCACTGCCTACACGGAGAAATTACTTCGCACTCTCTTCCCCCAGGCGAGCATTTCACCCCATTTTGCAGTTGAGAGGGCCCATAGGATGCCACCGGCCCGGGGCCCGCCTGTGACTCCGCCTCGCACATTTATATTCCGATAGCTCAATTTCTGGGATCGGGATCTGATACTACGCGAGGCCCGCAAAATGGCGGACATCCGCCATGAGGCGGCACGCCTGATGTTCTTCCCGGATTTCTCTGTGGACACCCAGAAGCAAAGGAAGTCGTTTGATCCGGTGAAGCAGGCCCTACAAGCTAAAGGAATACGCTACAGCATGCTGTTCCCTGCCCGATTCCGCATGCAAGACGGTGAGAGTGTCCGGTTCTTTACATCCCCAGATGAGGCCTCGCGCTGGCTGAACACTCTGCCTAGACATTAGGTATGTGGATATCCCTTCTTCCTATATACTGCTCCAGGACTCTAACCTACTGACCGATCTGGCGGCACGGCGATGAGGTACTTTTCGCTGATCTGGAATAACCGTATCTATACCCCCTGAGTTACTCTTCTGCTCTGTTGGCGCTGAGGTTGGGGTAAGCCTAATGCAAGGTGCGGTGACTTTTGAGGGATTCTATCCCCCAACTTGGCTACAGCATGTTCACTACAAAATATGTTGGGCATCTCCTGACCGAATGGCGGGTCCCGCCTATTTAATATGGAACTGTAAAGACTGCCCTGGCTCCCGGACGTCTGATTACACTTAATCCATTAAGTTATAACAGGGTGGGACTAGATCGGCGGGAGCACTGGTGAACGAGCTGCTACAAGCTGTGGCTACTGTTTATTGGGCTGATCGCTTTCTGTCCCCTGGATCGTGGGTAGAGACACCTGCTTCACCCTGCTTAAATGTGCTCTTGGGGGGGAGGGGGGGGGATTTTCAACAATCTTGTTTGTACTAAGTTTGTGCCCCTGGCACTGGCCAGGAGAAGAACATGTCTATTCCCGCTTGATGGCGGCATCTTCCTCAGGCTAGGAACACTGTACATTAGTAGACGTTATCTACTTCTCATCATTTGGTATATGACCCCGTGAGGTCCATGACCTTTTTTGGTTTTGGGGAACAGGCATGCCCAGGTTTGGGGGGCGTGTGCAGAGTGGGGGGGGTACGTTTAGAGGGGGGAAGTTATACAAGTTATACACAGGAATGTTTTATAATATATTACACAGGCTTATGCTACTTGATGCTACTATATGTAATGACTTATGATATGCTGCGGGAGGCGGGCTGGACTCTTCCTCCTAGGGGTTTCGGTGTGCTTCTTATTTCAAAGATTGCTGCAATGTGCTCTGACTCCCTATGGCCCCTATAAAGTTAATTTCTTGGAACGTTCGGGGAATGAACTCCCGAATAAAGCGTTCACCGATCTTTAATTTTCTTAAATCACACTCCCCGGATATTTGTATATTACAGGAGACCCACCTCATTGGAGGTCGGGTTCTAAATCTTAAAAAAACGTGGGTGGGCCATTATTATCATGCCACTTTCTCATTGTATGCCAGGGGAGTCAGCGTACTGGTACGCAAGGCCCTGCCTTTCACATTGCTAGACCTGCACCTGGACCCCGAGGGTAGATTTGTAGTGTTACATGCGGTCGTTGCCAATGTAACTGTCATGAACAGGTGTGACCAGACTGCGTGGACTGCACAGAGATAACCCAAACGCATGTAAATGAAATAAATAATATTTATTAAAATAAGTGATAACTCAGAAAATACAGATAGTGCAAACCAACACAACAACCCCACTACAAACAACAATATATATATAGCAAGGGACAATACCGAAATGACAGATGTCAGCCAGGCCAGGGTCATACACAGCAGGTCAGCAGGAACAAGGGATATACCAGAGACATAAAACATTAGCCAAGCCAAGGTCATACACAGGAGATCAGCAACTGAACAAGGGCAGGTTGGGAAAGGGAGATAATGGATGGGATAGGATACAGGCTAAGGAACAGGTTCAGGGTCCGATACAGGTTTACAGGATAACAGGTTCAGGATACAGGATACAGGTACAGGTTCAGGGCGCAAGGAAGAAAGATACCAAGGCAAGCATATGAGGGCTTGCGGGGTATTTATAGGACTGACTATAATTGACTTCAAGTCACACCTGAGCGCAGAGGGTGCTGTTTGCTCCACACTGCTGGAGTGCACCCGCTGGTGGACACCGGTACTACGGCCCAAGGATGCAACAGTGCCACCAGCAGGAGAAACCTCTTACTGCAGGTCCCAGGTGTTGGAAGACACCCGCTGGTGGACACTGGTACTGCGATCCAAGAGGCCAATAGCACCACCAACGGGTAAACCCTCTTTTGACAGTACCCCCCCTAAAGGAGCGGCCTCAGGGCACATCAGGCTGGGCATCGGGTACATCAAACTGGACCGTGGGTACCTCTGAGAAGACGGCGGGCACCTCCGAGCAGACAGCGGGCACATCCGAGCAGACAGCGGGCACATCCGAGATGAAAGCGGGCACATCCGAGATGACAGCGGGCACATCCGAGATGACAGCGGGCAGGAATACACCAAGCTGGGCAGCGGGCACTTCGAGCTGGGCAGCAGGCGCATCAGGCTGGGCAGCAGGCACGGGCACTTTAAGCTGGGCAGCAGGCACATCAGGCTGGGCAGGGGGCACAGGTACTTCGAGCTTGGCAGCAGGCACTTCGAGCTGGACAGCAGGCACATCAGGCTGGGCAGCAGGCACATCAGGCTGAGCAGCGGGCATGGGCACTTCGAGCTGGGCAGCAGGCACATCAGGCTGGGCAGCAGGCATGGGCACTTCGAGCTGGGCAGCAGGCACATCAGGCTGGGCAGCAGGCATGGGCACTTCGAGCTGGGCAGCAGGCACATCAGGCTGGGCAGCGGGCATGGGCACTTTGAGCTGGGCAGCAGGCACATCAGGCTGGGCAGCAGGCATGGGCACTTCGAGCTGGGCAGCAGGCACATCAGGCTGGGCAGCAGGCATGGGCACTTCGAGAAGGGCAGCAGGCACATCAGGCTGGGCAGCGGGCATGGGCACTTCGAGCTGGGCAGCAGGCACGTCAGGCTGGGCAGCAGTCATGGGCACTTCGAGCTGGGCAGCAGGCACATCAGGCTGGGCAGCAGGCATGGGCACTTCGAGCTGGGCAGCAGATACGTCAGTCTGGGAAGCTGGCACGTCAGTCTGGGAAGCTGGCACGTCAGTCTGGGAAGCTGGCACTGAGACATCAGGCTGGAAGGCAGGCACTGGGACAATAGACTGGGAAGCTGGCACATCAGACTGGGAAGCTGGCACATCAGACTGGGAAGCTGGCACATCAGACTGGGAAGCAAGCTTTGAGACAACAGACGGGGGAACTGGCACATCACACTGGAAGGCAGGCACATCACACTGGAAGGCAGGCACATCACACTGGAAGGCAGGTATCGAGGCATCAGGCTGGAAGGCAAGCTTCGAGACATCAGACTGGGAAGCTGGCACATCAGACTAGGAAGCTGGCACATCAGACTGGGAGGCAATCTTCGAGACATCAGGCTGGAAGGCAAGCTGCAAGACATCAGGCTGGGAAGCTGGCACAGCAAACTGGGAAGCTGGCACATCAGACTGGGAAGCTGGCACATCAGACTGGGAAGCTGGCACATCAGACTGGGAAGCTGGCACATCAGACTGGGAAGCAGGCACATCAGACTGGGAAGCTGGCACATCAGACTGGGAGGCAATCTTCGAGACATCAGGCTGGAAGGCAAGCTGCAAGACATCAGGCTGGGAAGCTGGCACAGCAAACTGGGAAGCTGGCACATCAGACTGGGAAGCTGGCACATCAGACTGGGAAGCAGGCACATCAGGCTGGTAGGCAGGCATCGAGACATCAGGCGGGGAAGCTGTCACATCAGACTGAGAAGCTGGCACATCAGACTGGGAGGCAATCTTCGAGACATCAGGCTGGAAGGCAAGCTGCAAGACATCAGGCTGGGAAGCTGGCACAGCAAACTGGGAAGCTGGCACATCAAACTGGGAAGCTGGCACATCAGACTGGGAGGCTGGCACATCAGACTGGGAAGCTGGCACATCAGACTGGGAAGCTGGCACATCAGACCGGGAAGCTTGCACATCAGGCTGAGAAGCTGGCACATCAGGCTGAGAAGCTGGCACATCCGGCTGGAAGGCAGGCATCGGGACATCCGGCTGGAAGGCAGGCATCGGGACATCCGGCTGGAAGGCAGGCATCGGCACATCTGGCTGGAAGGCAGGCATCGGCACATCCGGCTGGAAGGCAGGCATCGGGACATCCGGCTGGAAGGCAGACAGCGGGACATCCAGCTGGAAGGCAGCATCAGGACATCCGGCTGGAAGGCAGGCATCGGGATGTCCGGCTGGAAGGCAGGCACATCAGACTGTATAGCAGGTGCATTAGACTGGAGAGCGGGTGCATCAGACTGGAAGGTGGGCACATCAGACTGGAAGGTGGGCATACCAGACTGGAAGGCAGAGACATCAAGCTGGAAGGCAGAGACATCCGGCTGGGAGGCAGGCATCAGAACATCTGGCTGGGAGGCAGGCATCGGGACATCCAGCTGGAAGGCAGGCATATCAGACTGGAGAGTGGGAGCAGGTTGGGTTACTGGCAGGATTGTGTGAGTGGGGAAGAACTTCCGTTTCTTTTTTGGTTTAGCCCGTGCAGTTTTGTATGTAGGTGCAGGGCTGTAAGAAAAGAAAGTAGCTGGGCAGAAGGAAGACCAAGGAACTGTAGCTAGAGAAGGGTTTTGTGGGACTGTTACAGGTGGAGGAGAAGAGACAGGTGGATTGAAGGCAGGATAGGTGCGACACTTTGAGACTGGGTGGTAGTATTTGGTAGGGAGCTGATTAAACTGGGTTGTAGCTGAGGTTGCCATAGGCGATGGGGAGATAGATTTTTTGGAAGGCAGATGATTAATGGCAGGGCTGGAATATTGTGGCTTAGCTAAAGACAGGAGATCTGACCATGCCTGCAGCACAGGTTGAACAAACGCTGATTCACACACAGCCTGAATAACCAGAGATTGTACTGAATAAATGCAATCGGATAACACCTGCTGGGAACAAGCGGAATAATGTTCATCAAAGAAAGCCGGATCATCCTCTAACAACCATACCAGGGATTCAACCTGGTCACAACTGAAAGGAGGGGAGAAATCGTCACTACCTTCGGGAATGCATGACAAGGCCGACTCTGCACACAACTGGATCAAGGGCTGAACATCCTCAAATAACGCATGATCCCGATCTACTAGTAAATGGGCTGTTTGGATCGTTTCCAGCAGTTGGTCATGGGTCCAATCTTTAAGAGTCTGACGGCAATATTCGTTATCCTCTGCCGCCAGCAGAGAATAATAGCCAATTTCATCAAAGTCCATCTTTTGCGCGCCCACCGTAACAGGACGGTTTCTCAGTGCAGCCACGTCTGGTCAGGGATGGCCTTGGTATACTGTTATGAACAGGTGTGACCAGACTGTGTGGACTGCACAGAGATAACCCAAACGCATGTAAATGAAATAAATATTATTTATTAAAATAAGTGATAACTCAGAAAATACAGATAGTGCAAACCAACACAACAACCCCACTACAAACAACAATATATATATAGCAAGGGACAATACCGAAATGACAGATGTCAGCCAGGCCAGGGTCATACACAGCAGGTCAGCAGGAATAAGGGATATACCAGAGACATAAACGTTAGCCAAGCCAAGGTCATACACAGAAGATCAGCAACTGAACAAGGGCAGGTTGGGAAAGGGAGATAATGGATGGGATAGGATACAGGCTATGGAACAGGTTCAGGGTCCGATACAGGTTTACAGGATAACAGGTTCAGGATACAGGATACAGGTTCAGGGCGCAAGGAAGAAAGATACCAAGGCAAGCATATGAGGGCTTGCCGGGTATTTATAGGACTGACTATAATTGACTTCAATTCACACCTGAGCGCAGAGGGTGCTGTTTGCTCCACACTGCTGGAGTGCACCCGCTGGTGGACACCGGTACTACGGCCCAAGGATGCAACAGTGCCACCAGCAGGAGAGACCTCTTACTGCAGGTCCCAGGTGTTGGAAGACACCCGCTGGTGGACACTGGTACTGCGATCCAAGAGGCCAATAGCGCCACCAATGGGTAAACCCTCTCATGACAGTAACCATGATAATTGTGGGACTGTATGTACCTCCACCGGCGTCGCTGGTGGTGCTTCACAAGATTACCACTCTTATTGCAGGGTACTCCACTGACAATGTGATCTTGGCCGTGGATTTTAACATGCCACCGTGCCCAAATCTGGATAGGCTGATGCCGGACGTGGCTATGGAGTCCCCATTGTCTAGATGGGCTTCTACGTTTGGTCTTACGGACGTCTGGCGCTGGAAGAATCCCCTGCTGAGATCCTTCACCTGCCAGTCAGCCTCCTACAGCGCTATGTCCCGTATCGATCTGGTGTATGCCACTGCTAATGTCCTTAACATGGTTCAAGAGATTTCCCACCTGCCATGGGGCATATCGGACCACTCTCCTCTTTTGCTTAGCTGGAATGTGAATCCTGCCCCCACTGACTGTCTATGGCGCCTATCACGATTCTGGGTCTCGGATGACCGTATAGCGCAGGACGCGGAGGTTGCAATGCGGGACTTTTGGGTTGACAATCCCACCGCTACAACACCCACATCTAGCTGGGAGACATTTAAGTACTATGCTCAGGAACATTATCGGAGGGCAATTGCTCGCACCCGACGTCAGACTGGGGCAGCTCTGCTCCAGGCTGAACGGAGGGCAGCCGACTTAGAAATTCAATACGCTACTACTAGAGACGAGGTACATAGAGCGGAATTGCAGTGTGCTGTGTGTGAGGTGGCGCTCCTTAGGGTAGCAGCCACAAAAACACAGCTATTACATCAGTCACAGTGTATCTTTGAGCAAGGTGAGCGGACCGGGCGACTCCTGGCGTGGCTTTCCAGGGAGCAGTCGGTAACAACCACAGTGACTAATATCAAAGACGCATCGGGGCAGCTGTTGTCTGACCCCAGGGAAATAAATACATGCTTTGTCTCATACTACGAGGATTTATACATGTGCAGAGTGCGCTACTCTACTGCTGATCTCCAAGCGTACGTGGAGACTATTACGCTGCCCTCCTTGTCGGAAGAGGCCCGCGGGAGACTCGACGCTCCGCTCACTCTCAAAGAACTCCAAAATGCCATTAGCTCCTTACAATCCGGGAAAACCCCGGGGGACGATGGGCTCCCAGTGGAATTCTATAAGACGCATGCGGAGACCATAGCTGCCAGGTTACTGGAGATCCTATCTGCTTCCTTTGAATCAAATTCTCTGCCCCCCTCTATGTCTAGAGCTGTGATAGTCGTGATACCCAAGGCTGGCAAGGACCCTTGGGATAGCCTAACACAGTTATCCTATCACTAATACATGGAGATCAGACTGGCTTTATGCCCAGTAAGGGAACGAATATTAATTTGCGAAGACTCTATACTGTCCTGGCGAGTCCGGCTGCTGGCGGAGGGGCTGGTGTGGTGGCTTCCCTAGATGCAGAAAAGGCCTTTGACTCGGTGGAGTGGGAATACTTATGGCTAATTCTACATAGGTTTGGGATAGGGCCCAAATTTATACAATGGCTCCGGCTGTTGTACTCTGGCCCATCGGCTAGGGTTCGTACGGGTGGGGTTCTATCGGCCTCTATTCCCCTCCACCAAGGCACCAGGCAGGGCTGCCCACTATCACCGGCTCTCTTTGCTCTTGCGATCAAACCGCTGGCTGAACTCCTTAGGACATCCTCTGAGGTGGGCGGCATTCCGTTCCCACCCCTAGTTGAAAAGGTATCTCTCTCTGCGGACGATATGTTATTGTATCTTCGTGACACTCAGCAATCGCTTAGAGCGGCCTTATCTATTATTGACCTATTTGGCGCTTTCTCAGGGATCAGGGTGAACTGGGAGAAATCTCTCCTGTTTCCCCTGACGGATGCTCCGGTGTCGGTGGACCCCCCCCCCCTTCCCCTTAAGACAGTAGCTAAATTTAAATATCTGGGCATCCAGATCCAATCAGACCTGCAATGTTATTTAGCTGATAATATCTATCCCATTCTAAATCAACTCATCCAGCGATGTGCGGTGTGGAAAACATTGCCACTAACCCCGGTGGGGAGGGTGAACTTGATCAAGATGTCTTTCCTCCCTAAATTTTTATATGCCTTTCGTCACACCCCGGTCCCCATCCCAAACTCATTCTTCCTCAAATTAGACCAAACTATCACCTCCTTTGTATGAGCGGGGACAACACCCCTGGTAGCCAAAAAAACGCTGCATTTATCGCTTACAGAGGGTGGCCTATCCCTGCCAAACTTTAGGAAATATTATTGGGCGGCGCTGCTGGTCACCGTGCGCTGGTGGTTTGCTCAGGACAACACTAACCCAGCGGTTAATCTGGAGGCAGCGATTTTAGGCTCATACTCTGAACTCAGTAATCTGGTCTACAGAGGCCCGAAATACAGCCCACAAGTCACTACACCCATGAAAACAACGGTGAAGGTGTGGCAGCAGGTTTCTTCATATCTTATAAGTGGGAATACTGTCTCTCCGCATACCCCGTTGTGGGGTAACCCAACAATGCCGCACCTCCAATCTGTTCCGGACCCTCAGGTCTGGGCCAGACACAAGGTCCGTACATTGCGTCATATATTTAGAGAGGGTCAACTTCTCTCTTTTGCAGAATTAAAGACTAGATATAACCTACCCTCGTGGATGTTTTTCTGTTTCCTACAGCTGAGACATGCGGTTCGAGCGCAGTTCCCGCATGGGATAGAGTTATCTACTCACTCAGTTGAATCCCTGTTGATGACCGATCATCTAGACCGAACACTATCCTCCATATACCTTAGACTTACGTGCAAAGACACTTCCAAAATGCTTCCCCTTTTCCATAAATGGCAGTTAGATATCCCGGCTAAGCAATGCATCCCTTTCATGATTTTAGCAAGAGACAGGTTTGTGCAGCTGAAGTTTCTTCATAGAGTCTATTACACCCCACAAAGATTGCCCAGGATCTACCCGGGGCTTGATGATGGGTGCCCCAAATGCAGACAGTCAGTGGGGACTTTCTTTCACGTAATATGGTCGTGCCTGGTCCTCCAGACCTATTGGAGCGAAATAGTAACGGATATAAATGGTGTGGTAGGGCTGCATTTAGAAGTCGACCCGATGGTGTTCCTCTTGGGTATCACAGATAATTTGGCCACAGCCAAGTATACCAAACTTTTTGTGTTCTATGCAGCTTATTATGCCAGGAAGGAGATCTTGCTGCGCTGGAAATTATCAGACCCTCCCACTGTTGGGGCATGGAGGGCACAGATAAATGCAGTACTGCCACTATATAAGCTCACCTACATGGGCAGGAACTGTCCCAAGAAGTTTAACAAAATCTGGGCGGCTTGGGTTGAAGCTCGACATTTGGTGGTGTGAGTGCGCAGGAGAGTTGGGTCTTGGGAGGCTGGCTGGCTGGAAGATGGTTGTGGAGACCATATCCCTAGGTATAGAAGGTGCTGTTGTATGGTGGTATTAGCACACGCGAGAGTAAGCAGGCTCCTCCGGATTCCCACTTCTTCTTACTTTCTTCATCAACCCCTCCCTCTCACTTCTTTTCTATTGTGAAGATTATCCTTTAAAATACACTAGTATGTCTCACTGGGAGCCTTTCTTGTCCCCCCTCCTCCCGTTTTCCTTCCCTCCCTCCCCCTCCCGTCCCCGATGGCTATTCCTTCTACCCCTTCTTCAACTCTTCCTTACTTTTCTGGCTTTCCTCCTCTGGTCCCTCTCCCCCACTCTTCCTAACGAAATATCCCTAGGTCATGTGGAATCCCACGTGAGACAGATCTAACACCATTAATGCTATAATGCATAAAACGTTGCTTTTATATTCAGTGAAGATGAGAATGGGATCCTTTTTTTACATTTATAATAAAGTCTACTTACGAATTAGACAGGTGGATGGCTCTAGGCCCTGATCCAAATTTACATCGGACTGTGTATCACCCTAATCTGTGTTAATTGTTTTCATATGCTCATCATACTCAAGTGTAATGTTCAGTTTACTCAATAAACATTTCCTATGTCAAAAAAACCCCAAAAAACTGAATACAGTGTATATATATATATATATATATATATATATATATATATATATATACACAACACCTGGGATGCATATATATACACAATACACTGTAAGTGCAGCTAACTGACTGACTGTCCTGCCTAATCTAGCTAACTCAAATGAAATGACACTGTCTCTCTCTATCTCTCAGCACGCCGGAACACACTACACAGGGCCGCCGTGCAGGCGGCCTTATATAGTGTGGGGCGTGTTCTAAACCCCCTGAGCCATATTTGGCCAAAGCCACCCTGGCTTTGGCCAATTACAGCACTCTCTACTGATGGCGCTGTGATTGGCCAAGCATGCGGGTCATAGTGCATGCTTGGCCAATCATCAGCCAGCAATGCACTGCGATGCCGCAGTGAATTATGGGCCGTGACGCGCCACACGAATTTGGCGCAAACAGCCCATATCGTTCGCAATTCGGCGAACGGGCGAACAGACGATGTTCGAGTCGAACATGGGTTCGACTCGACCACGAAGCTCATCCCTAGTGGTGGCTACTCCCTGTCCCCTCACTGCTGCCTCCAAATATCCCAGGAGAGATTAAAGATACAGACAATGCCATGCAGCCCAATGATTGCCCAGCTCGGATTCCTACTCCTGCTGTGGAGCCCTCTGATCCACTGTCCACTGAGATGCCTGAAAGTGAAGATGTACCTTTGCCTGCTTCTGAAGAGGAGCCTGAACCTCAGCCCTTGAGATGCTCTCAGAGGCACAACTTTGGGAAACCACCTGAACGCTTTGCACAGGAGGACTTTGCCTGGTCGGTAAACTTGCCTGGAATCGCAAGTTTAAGTGGGGTGGAGTGTAGTGGGGCGCCCCTTCGTCCAGATTCTGGTGCAGGTCCTTTTAACTCAAATCCCCACAATCCTCTGAGCTCCTGGACACGCCCGGGGGATATAAAGTCAGCTCCACCCAGCTTCCTGTGCTCGGAGAGATCCTATCTGATGGGACAGCAGTGACTGGGGGAGGCCCTGTTAAGTCTGGTGTGCGGGCCACCAGCAGTGAGCACAAGAGCATGCAGCATCTTTCCAAGCCCCAGTCACTGGAGAGGACTCTGTTACAGTCCATTGGCGGAAGCTGTCCATGAAGTGAGTTGGCCCTATCTTCAGCCACCAGAACCCCCTGACCGAAGCAAGTAGAAAGCAGTGTCAGCGTGAAGTTTGTGTCAGTAGGAGGTTCACTCAGCTCACAGTCCGTTGAACGAACGATTACTATTTTGGACACATGAGATTCTTTAGCTCTCTATTCTATCTGTAGATTGAACTCAGAACACGCTGCTGCCACCTTTTGGACATTAGTTGAATGGCAGTATAATTGTTATATCCTCTCTCCACACTGCTGGAGTGCACACGCTGGTGGACACCGGTACTACGGCCCAAGGATGCAATAGTGCCACCACAGGAGAGACCTCTTACTGCAGGTCCCAGGTGTTGGAAGACACCCGCTGGTGGACACTGGTACTGCGATCCAAGAGGCCAATAGCGCCACCAACGGGTAAACCCTCTCATGACAGTAACCATGATAATTGTGGGACTGTATGTACCTCCACCGGTGTCGCTGGTGGTGCTTCACAAGATTACCACTCTTATTGCAGGGTACTCCACTGACAATGTGATCTTGGCGGAGGATTTTAACATGCCACCGTGCCCAAATCTGGATAGGCTGATGGCGGACGTGGCTATGGAGTCCCCATTGTCTAGATGGGCTTCTACGTTTGGTCTTACGGACGTCTGGCGCTGGAAGAATCCCCTGTTGAGATCCTTCACCTGCCAGTCAGCCTCCTACAGGGCTATGTCCCGTATCGATCTGGTGTATGCCACTGCTAATGTCCTTAACATGGTTCAAGAGATTTCCCACCTGCCCAGGGGCATATCGGACCACTCTCCTCTTTTGCTTAGCTGGAATGTGAATCCTGCCCCCACTGACTGTCTATGGCGCCTATCACGATTCTGGGTCTCGGATGACCGTATAGCGCAGGACGCGGAGGTTGCAATGCGGGACTTTTGGGTTGACAATCCCACCGCTACAACACCCGCATCTAGCTGGGAGACATTTAAGTACTATGCTCAGGAACATTATCGGAGGGCAATTGCTCGCACCCGACGTCAGACTGGGGCAGCTCTGCTCCAGGCTGAACGGAGGGCAGCCGACTTAGAAATTCAATACGCTACTACTAGAGACGAGGTACATAGAGCGGAATTGCAGTGTGCTGTGTGTGAGGTGGCGCTCCTTAGGGTAGCAGCCACAAAAACACAGCTATTACATCAGTCACAGTGTATCTTTGAGCAAGGTGAGCGGACCGGGCGACTCCTGGCGTGGCTTTCCAGGGAGCAGTCGGTAACAACCACAGTGACTAATATCAAAGACGCATCGGGGCAGCTGTTGTCTGACCCCAGGGATATAAATACATGCTTTGTCTCATACTACGAGGATTTATACATGTCCAGAGTGCGCTACTCTACTGCTGATCTCCAAGCGTACGTGGAGACTATTACGCTGCCCTCCTTGTCGGAAGAGGCCCGCGGGAGACTCGACGCTCCGCTCACTCTCAAAGAACTCCAAAATGCCATTAGCTCCTTACAATCCGGGAAAACCCCGGGGGGCGATGGGCTCCCAGTGGAATTCTATAAGACGCATGCGGAGACCATAGCTGCCAGGTTACTGGAGATCCTATCTGCTTCCTTTGAATCAAATTCTCTGCCCCCCTCTATGTCTAGAGCTGTGATAGTCGTGATACCCAAGGCTGGCAAGGACCCTTGGGATAACCTAACACAGTTATCCTATCACTAATACATGGAGATCAGACTGGCTTTATGCCCGGTAAGGGAACGAATATTAATTTGCGAAGACTCTATACTGTCCTGGCGAGTCCGGCTGCTGGCGGAGGGGCTGGTGTGGTGGCTTCCCTAAATGCAGAAAAGGCCTTTGACTCGGTGGAGTGGGAATACTTATGGCTAATTCTACATAGGTTTGGGATAGGGCCCAAATTTATACAATGGCTCCGGCTGTTGTACTCTGGCCCATCGGCTAGGGTTCGTACGGGCGGGGTTCTATCGGCCTCTATTCCCCTCCACCAAGGCACCAGGCAGGGCTGCCCACTATCACCGGCTCTCTTTGCTCTTGCGATCAAACCGCTGGCTGAACTCCTTAGGACATCCTCTGAGGTGGGCGGCATTCCGTTCCCACCCCTAGTTGAAAAGGTATCTCTCTCTGCGGACGATATGTTATTGTATCTTCGTGACACTCAGCAATCGCTTAGAGCGGCCTTATCTATTATTGACCTATTTGGCGCTTTCTCAGGGATCAGGGTGAACTGGGAGAAATCTCTCCTGTTTCCCCTGACGGATGCTCCGGTGTCGGTGGACCCCCCCCCTTCCCCTTAAGACAGTAGCTAAATTTAAATATCTGGGCATCCAGATCCAATCAGACCTGCAATGTTATTTAGCTGATAATATCTATCCCATTCTAAATCAACTCATCCAGCGATGTGCAGTGTGGAAAACATTGCCACTAACCCCGGTGGGGAGGGTGAACTTGATCAAGATGTCTTTCCTCCCTAAATTTTTATATGCCTTTCGTCACACCCTGGTCCCCATCCCAAACTCATTCTTCCTCAAATTAGACCAAACTATCACCTCCTTTGTATGGGCGGGGACAACACCCCTGGTAGCCAAAAAAACGCTGCATTTATCGCTTACAGAGGGTGGCCTATCCCTGCCAAACTTTAGGAAATATTATTGGGCGGCGCTGCTGGTCACCGTGCGCTGGTGGTTTGCTCAGGACAACACTAACCCAGCGGTTAATCTGGAGGCAGCGATTTTAGGCTCATACTCTGAACTCAGTAATCTGGTCTACAGAGGCCCGAAATACAGCCCACAAGTCACTACACCCATGAAAACAACGGTGAAGGTGTGGCAGCAGGTTTCTTCATATCTTATAAGTGGGAATACTGTCTCTCCGCATACCCCGTTGTGGGGTAACCCAACAATGCCGCACCTCCAATCTGTTCCGGACCCTCAGGTCTGGGCCAGACACAAGGTCCGTACATTGCGTCATATATTTAGAGAGGGTCAACTTCTCTCTTTTGCAGAATTAAAGACTAGATATAACCTACCCTCGTGGATGTTTTTCTGTTTCCTACAGCTGAGACATGCGGTTCGAGCGCAGTTCCCGCATGGGATAGAGTTATCTACTCACTCAGTTGAATCCCTGTTGATGACCGATCATCTAGACCGAACACTATCCTCCATATACCTTAGACTTACGTGCAAAGACACTTCCAAAATGCTTCCCCTTTTCCATAAATGGCAGTTAGATATCCCGGCTAAGCAAAGCATCCCTTTCATGATTTTAGCAAGAGACAGGTTTGTGCAGCTGAAGTTTCTTCATAGAGTCTATTACACCCCACAAAGATTGCCCAGGATCTACCCGGGGCTTGATGATAGGTGCCCCAAATGCAGACAGTCAGTGGGGACTTTCTTTCACGTAATATGGTCGTGCCTGGTCCTCCAGACCTATTGGAGCGAAATAGTAACGGATATAAATGGTGTGGTAGGGCTGCATTTAGAAGTCGACCCGATGGTGTTCCTCTTGGGTATCACAGATAATTTGGCCACAGCCAAGTATACCAAACTTTTTGTGTTCTATGCAGCTTATTATGCCAGGAAGGAGATCTTGCTGCGCTGGAAATTATCAGACCCTCCCACTGTTGGGGCATGGAGGGCACAGATAAATGCAGTACTGCCACTATATAAGCTCACCTACATGGGCAGGAACTGTCCCAAGAAGTTTAACAAAATCTGGGCGGCTTGGGTTGAAGCTCGACATTTGGTGGTGTGAGTGCGCAGGAGAGTTGGGTCTTGGGAGGCTGGCTGGCTGGAAGATGGTTGTGGAGACCATATCCCTAGGTATAGAAGGTGCTGTTGTATGGTGGTATTAGCACACGCGAGAGTAAGCAGGCTCCTCCGGATTCCCACTTCTTCTTACTTTCTTCATCAACCTCTCCCTCTCACTTCTTTTCTATTGTGAAGATTATCCTTTAAAATACACTAGTATGTCTCACTGGGAGCCTTTCTTGTCCCCCCTCCTCCCGTTTTCCTTCCCTCCCTCCCCCTCCCGTCCCCGATGGCTATTCCTTCTACCCCTTCTTCAACTCTTCCTTACTTTTCTGGCTTTCCTCCTCTGGTCCCTCTCCCCCCCTCTTCCTAACGAAATATCCCTAGGTCATGTGGAATCCCACGTGAGACAGATCTAACACCATTAATGCTATAATGCATAAAACGTTGCTTTTATATTCAGTGAAGATGAGAATGGGATCCTTTTTTTACAAGAGTGGATGGCTCTAGGCCCTGATCCAAATTTACATCGGACTGTGTATCACCCTAATCTGTGTTAATTGTTTTCATATGCTCATCATACTCAAGTGTAATGTTCAGTTTACTCAATAAACATTTCCTGTGTCAAAAAAACCCAAAAAACTGAATACAGTGTATATATATATATATATATATATATATATATATATATATATATATATATATATATATATATACACAACACCTGGGATGCATATATATACACAATACACTGTAAGTGCAGCTAGCTGACTGACTGTCCTGCCTAATCTAGCTAACTCAAATGAAATGACACTGTCTCTCTCTATCTCTCAGCACGCCGGAACACACTACACAGGGCCGCCGTGCAGGCGGCCTTATATGGTGTGGGGCGTGTTCTAAACCCCCTGAGCCATATTTGGCCAAAGCCACCCTGGCTTTGGCCAATTACAGCACTCTCTACTGATGGCGCTGTGATTGGCCAAGCATGCGGGTCATAGTGCATGCTTGGCCAATCATCAGCCAGCAATGCACTGCGATGCCGCAGTGAATTATGGGCCGTGACGCGCCACACGAATTTGGCGCAAACAGCCCATATCGTTCGCAATTCGGCGAACGGGCGAACAGACGATGTTCGAGTCGAACATGGGTTCGACTCGACCACGAAGCTCATCCCTAGTGGTGGCTACTCCCTGTCCCCTCACTGCTGCCTCCAAATATCCCAGGAGAGATTAAAGATACAGACAATGCCATGCAGCCCAATGATTGCCCAGCTCGGATTCCTACTCCTGCTGTGGAGCCCTCTGATCCACTGTCCACTGAGATGCCTGAAAGTGAAGATGTACCTTTGCCTGCTTCTGAAGAGGAGCCTGAACCTCAGCCCTTGAGATGCTCTCAGAGGCACAACTTTGGGAAACCACCTGAACGCTTTGCACAGGAGGACTTTGCCTGGTCGGTAAACTTGCCTGGAATCGCAAGTTTAAGCGGGGTGGAGTGTAGTGGGGTGCCCCTTCGTCCAGATTCTGGTGCAGGTCCTTTTAACTCAAATCCCCACAATCCTCTGAGCTCCTGGACACGCCCGGGGGATATAAAGTCAGCTCCACCCAGCTTCCTGTGCTCTGAGAGATCCTATCTGATGGGACAGCAGTGACTGGGGGAGGCCCTGTTAAGTCTGGTGTGCGGGCCACCAGCAGTGAGCACAAGAGCATGCAGCATCTTTCCAAGCCCCAGTCACTGGAGAGGACTCTGTTACAGTCCATTGGCGGAAGCTGTCCATGAAGTGAGTTGGCCCTATCTTCAGCCACCAGAAACCCCTGACCGAAGCAAGTAGAAAGCAGTGTCAGCGTGAAGTTTGTGTCAGTAGGAGGTTCACTCAGCTCACAGTCCGTTAAACGAACGATTACTATTTTGGACACATGAGATTCTTTAGCTCTCTATTCTATCTGTAGATTGAACTCAGAACACGCTGCTGCCACCTTTTGGACATTAGTTGAATGGCAGTATAATTGTTATATCCTCTCTCTTTACGGTTAATATTATTGTTCTATACTGTATACCCATGTTTGCATGATTACCGGTACAATTTATGTTGAAGTTCATTGTTAAGTAAAGTAGAGATTGCACATCATCACTGGTCTGATTATTTTGGCTGTGACCGTTACACTACACTAATTATAAGCAGATATTGTTTTGAGCTGTTGTTAGTGACAGGTAATGGCTTATTATAGGAGACTCTTGACTGCAAGAAACTACTTTCTGCTCAGTAGGGGAAGGATTCCTTGCCAAGTTTCACCTACTACCTTTAGACCCCTTTCACACTGGGGTGCTTTGCAGGCACTACAGTGCTAAAAATAGCGCCTGCAAAGTGCCCTGAAAGATCCGCTGCTGTCTCTCCAATGTGAAAGCCCGAGCGCTTTCACACTGGAGTGGTGCGCTGGCAGGATGTTAAAAAAAGTCCTGCAAGCAGCATCTTTGGAGCGATGAACGAGCGGTGTGTATACTGCTCTTCCACCGCTCCCGCCCATTGAAATCAATGGGGTAGCGCAGCTATACCGCCGGCATAGCGCTGCTGCAGCAATGCTTTGCGGTGGTTTTAATCCTTTCGCGGCTGGTTTTTAACCCTTTCTCGGCCGCTAGCGGGGGTAAAAGCGCCCTGCTAGTGGCCAAATAGCGCCACAAAATTGACGGTAAAGCGCCGCTAAAAATCTATTTGGGTTTATCAACTTTGGCTAGTAGAGTCTGAACCCAAAGCATTCCTAAATAACTCTTCTACTGTTGCTATGTGTTGCTAAGTGTCCCTGTTAGGGAGCTCTACTTCATAGCAAGATATGTTCATTGCCGATATCTTAGTTTAGCTAGGATGTCTGTTTATGCTTTGTTTTTCAGGGCTCTGTACATATGTACATACTGTATGTTGCTCATTTGCAGTAATTATGACAAGTGATCTTTTGTGCCCAGTGGGGGCTTGGTAGTGTGCTTAGGCCTCTAGGTGGCTCAGTTTGCTGAGGGTAGGATGTGATGGTATTTGATATAGTGATTTATGTGCTTAGAGTAGACTGTGCATACCTGCATCAGTTTTAGATTCAAATATAACATTTAGGGTCATGACTAGTGTAGTCCAAATGTTACCTTCCTTACCTTACCATAATTCCCCTTTTATACTCCACCTCTTAACCAAAAACCCCACCTTAAAATGATGAGACCACACATTTTATTTTGGAGTAATATGGCCACAACAGCCCTTTTATTATAAAGCAACTCCAAAACAAATCACTCCAATAAATAACCAATAAATAACCAATAACACAAACAATAACATATTAATAACGTAAACGGTTAACCCCAGTCTGATGGTCTCTGACGGTGACCCCCCTTTCCACAATATATATATATATATATATATATAACTATATATATAACTATGTATAACCATGTATAAACAACGCACTGCGGGACTTTCCCAACTAATAGGCCTCCAGCTGTAGCCGCTCGGAGACAACCGTTTTCCCGCAGCTCCACCAAAACCAGTATTCCCTCCACCGTTCAGGAATACACCGGAGGGGAACATGCTAATGATGAGCCCCCCACCCCTTTAAATCCATCCGTTTTACCGCCCCCGTCAAAGACCACCGTAAGAAAACTACCGCCCCACCCAAACGTAGTCACCTCAGCTGCCATGACGACCTGTTCATTTCTGAAACGAGAAAAATACAACAACACTACACACAACACAGTACATTACTTCCCTGTCAATTAAAAAAGGGAGGGAGGGTGGGAAAAACTGCCTCCTCTGTTAAATTTTTTCCTCACACTGACCTCTCTACTCCCCCCCCCCCCTTAAATATCACCACTCCCCCTTTGCTACCAACTTAACTTTCCGGCCTCCCCTTTCTCCCATAAACCTTTACCTGCTCTTTTAACCCCTTCAGTGTCTCCATTAGACACACTGTCATGTCCGGCCCTACACTACCCCTCCTTCTAGTCAGTTTCATTCCGGGCCTCACTTGACTAGTGTAGTCCAAATGTTACCTTCCTTACCTTACCATAATTCCCCTTTTATACTCCACCTCTTAACCAAAAACCCCACCTTAAAATGATGAGACCACACATTTTATTTTGGAGTAATATGGCCACAACAGCCCTTTTATTATAAAACAACTCCAAAATAAATCACTCCAATAAATAACCAATAAATAACCAATAACACAAACAATAACATATTAATAACGTAAACGGTTAACCCCAGTCTGATGGTCTCTGACGGTGACCCCCCTTTCCACAATATATATATATATATATAACTATATATATAACTATGTATAACCATGTATAAACAACGCACTGCGGGACTTTTCCAACTAAAAGGCCTCCAGCTGTAGCCGCTCGGAGACAACCGTTTTCCCGCAGCTCCACCAAAACCAGTATTCCCTCCACCGTTCAGGAATACACCGGAGGGGAACATGCTAATGATGAGCCCCCCACCCCTTTAAATCCATCCGTTTTACCGCCCCCCTTAAAGACCACCAGCAGAAAACTACCGCCACAGCCCGAAAGCGTGACCCCTTACGTTTAAGGGCACCTCCACACCCTCAGAGCCTGCTGTATCCCTTCCTGTAAACCCAGGGACCATAAATCAATCCCCACGTCGGAGAGATGAACCCCATCCCTCCTAAGGTATAAACCCACATTCGTCTCCAGCTCTCGATGACGAATCATAATCCCACCCTGCTGTCTGACAAAACGCCCAACCACTTTATTAATCCTGATGCGCGTTTTATTGATGCTCGCCACTGATCTAGCCCAACGCCAATTTGTTCTGGCAACTATGTCAGACCAAACCAAAAGGGTAGCTGGAAATTTTTCCCGCAACTGCATAAAATCTGCTTTGATGTCCGCCATCAGATCCCTGACCGACCGGACACCTAAGTCATTCCCTCCCACGTGAATCACTAAAACGTCAGGGGGCCTATCCAACCTCACATACCTCTCCACCTCTCCCAATACTCTACCCCATAACATTCCTGGTCTACCCAACCAACGTATATACGCCTCCTTTCTGGAAATCCCCAGCTGTCTGCCGTCCGGACGCACGTCACCTCTCCTGGCCCCCCAGCAAACATAGGAGTGACCAACGATCCAGACAAGGCGCACAGGGTTTCCATCTGTAATGCAAACAAGACACAAGATAGCGGCACCCACTGATTCTGAACCTGACCCACTAAACCAGCTACACAAAATAACACCAACCCCTTGAACAACCGTATGCTAATATATGTATTAATTTATTCCATCACCAAATTAGGTCTTACATAAGACCGAAATCTCCTAGACTCCCACCTCCCGAGTCTGCGCACCGCCGCCTCGTCCAACCCGCATCTGGCGGCTTCTGTAGCTGCCCCTATGCGGAAGGAATGTGAAGCATAGTCCGACCCCACTAAACCAGCCCTTGTTAAACATTTTCGAAAAATCGTTATAAATTGAAAACGAGACAGATAAGACCCATCTTCATGCCTTAGGAACGGCCCCTCCCCCTCACACCTGATTGACCTAAATGCCCTTACAGCCTCAACTGGGCATACCCTGGACCCGGGCAACTCAAACAGGGACACATCCACCCCTTTTCCTTGCTGGTCAGTTTTGGACCTCCGCAAACGTAGGCATACCCTATCCGCCTTCAATCGTACATCTTGATCCAACAACCCGCCCCCAACCTGTTTTGACGGGCTAACCAATTCCCCTACACGAAAAGCCCCATAAAAAGCCAGTGAAAACGCTGCCGTGAACAATCTGATTTCATAATGCGACACACAAATAAACCTCAACATGTCACATATGGAAACCAGGTTCGAAAAAGTGACAGGCCGTCTCGCATCCCGTTTTTTATATTGCTTCCTATAGCCTTTTAAAGCCTGCCGAACCCAAATATCCTTGGACCAATCATCACCCCCCATTAATTTAAACAAAAAGGACAATCCTGCCAATTTTCGGTCAATTGAAGACGCTGCACACCCCCTTTCCATATTCCTGGCTACTAAATACAACACCAGTAACCTGCCTTCTGACGCCCACATCCCCACACCAGCCTCCTGCACCAGCATCGACCACTCCTTCCATACCTTGCTGTAAGCCGTCCAAGTGGAATCACTTACTGACTGCCTGATCCATCCCGCGGCGACTCCAAAGGCAACTCCCACATCCAAACCGGGCAAGGAACTCCTTCCTTGTCTGCCTCCGGCGCCAGCTCCCTGAACTTGTCCCACTGAAAACGAGACACGGAGTCAGCCAGTGCATTATCCACCCCTGGAATGTGAACCGCATAAATAAAAATGTTCAGACTCAAACACCTAAACACCAGCTGTCGCAACAGCCGAATAACCGGCTGCGAAGACGCTGACATGCGGTTAACCACCTGCACTACACCCATGTTGTCGCAGTTGATCCTCAGCTTCAAATTTCTGCATGCCTCACCCCATAACTCCAATGTTAACACCACTGGAAACAATTCCAGCAGGACCAGATTACCGAGGAACCCAGCCCTCTCCCATGACTGTGGCCAGGGCTCCGCACTCCATCTCCCCTGAAAATAAGCCCCAAAACCTGTGGAGCCCGCTGCATCGGTAACCAATTCCACATCGAAATTGCTCACCGGTCCAGACATCCACACCGCCCTCCCGTTGTATGAAGCTAAAAAATTATACCAAACTTTTAAATCGTCCCTATGTTCCCTCGTCAATCGAATGAAATGAGTTGGCCATTGTACTCCTGCTGTAGCCGCCGACAACCGTCGGCAAAAAACCCTCCCCATTGGGATAATTCTGCAAGCGAAATTCAACTTACCCAACTTACCCAACACCTTCTTCAACCTGTGGATATCTCGAATTTCCTTCTGCAGTTCCAACAACTTACCCCTGGGTAGGGATGAGCCGAACACCCCCCGGTTCGGTTCGCACCAGAACCCGCGAACGGACCGAAAGTTCGCACGAACGTTAGAACCCCATTGACGTCTATGGGACTCGAACGTTCAAAATCAAAAGTGCTCATTTTAAAGGCTAATTTGCATGGTATTGTCCGAAAAAGGGTTTGGGGACCCGGGTCCTACCCCAGGGGACATGTATCAATGCAAAAAAAACTTTTAAAAACGGCCGTTTTTTCGGGAGCAGTGATTTTAATGATGCTTAAAGTAAAAAAAAAAAAAGTGAAATATTCCTTTAAATATCGTACCTGGGGGGTGTCTATAGTATGCCTGTAAAGTGACGCGTGTTTGCCATGTTTAGAACAGTCCCTGCACCAAATGTCATTTTTAAAGGAAAAAATCTCATTTAAAACTGCTTGCGGGTTTAATGTCGGGTCATGGCAATATGGATGAAAATCAGTGAGACAAACGGCATGGGTACCCCCCCAGTCCATTACCAGGCCCTTTGGGTCCTGTATGGATATTAAGGGGAACCCTGCACCCAAATTAAAATAAGGAAAGGCCCTATATACTCTGAACAGCAGTATACAGGCGGTGCAAACAAGACAGGGACTGTAGGTTTGTTGTTAAGTAGAATCTCTTTGTAATTTTGAACGGGTACATTTTTAACGTGTTTAGCTCCAGCCAAAAAATCTTTTTTAAGCTTTTTGGAAAACATAGGGAAGGGTTATCACCCCTGTGACATTTGTTTTGCTGTCTTCCTCCTCTTCAGAAGATTTCACCTCACTTTTTTGTCTCAATGAAAAATGTTTTTTGAAAATTTGGGTTTTTTTGTGGAACAAGGATTGGAAAGCATCAGTGGAAAGGAGAAATTGTTTTCCCATATTAACTCTTACAGGAGAGAATTTCCCTTCCTAGGGGTAGATTTCATCTCACTTCCTGTTGTCTCCTTCCGTTTGCAAGTAGGAGTCGTTTGTAAGTTAGATGTTTGAAAGTAGGGTCCTGCCCTATATACTCAGCAGAAATTTGGGCCTTAGGTGTTGCTGTGGCCACAACACTGTAAGCCCTCACAGGGCCCTGCTGTGAAATATTAGATCAAGAATTGTAATTACATGCCCCTGTTGAACAGGAGCTGAAAAATTAGGCCTTAGGCACTGGTGCTGGTGCCACAACACTGCAACCCCTCACAGACACTCTAGTTGGAACGCAGGAACGAGCCCTGCTGCAAAGTATTGCATCAAAAATTGTAATTACACGCCCCTGTTAGACAGGGGCAGAAAAATTGGGCCTTAGGCACTGGTGCTGGTGCCACAACACTGCAACCCCTCACAGACACTCTAGTTGGAATGCAGGAACGAGCCCTGCTGCAAAGTATTGAATCAAAAATTGTAATTACACGCCCCTGTTAGACAGGGGCAGAAAAAATGGGCCTTAGGCACTGGTGCTGGTGCCACAACACTGCAACCCCTCACAGACACTCTAGTTGGAATGCAGGAACGAACCCTGCTGCAAAGTATTGCATCAAAAATTGTAATTACACGCCCCTGTTAGACAGGGGCAGAAAAATTGGGCCTTAGGCACTGGTGCTGGTGCCACAACACTGCAACCCCTCACAGACACTCTAGTTGGAATGCAGGAACGAGCCCTGCTGCAAAGTATTACATCAAAAATTGTAATTACACGCCCCTGTTAAACGGGGCTGAAAAATTGTGCCTTAGGCACTGGTGGTGGCGCCCAGAACCAAAAATGTTCTTACAAGCTATCAGCGTGATGATTGAGGAGGAAGAGGATAATTACTCAGGGATAGTCACTCAGCATCAGCATAGGCAGTCTTTGAAGGGATCTGAAAAAAATTATTCAGTTACATCAGCATCAGGTGCTTGGTAGCTGGTGGTGATCCAAGACTGATTCATTTTTATGAAGGTCAGCCGATCGACCGAGTCAGTGGACAGACGCACCCTCTGATCGGTTACCACGCCTCCAGCAGCACTGAATGTGCGTTCCGAAAGAACGCTGGATGCAGGACAGGCCAGTAGCTCAATTGCATACTGTGCAAGCTCTGGCCAGTGATCCATTCTCAAGACCCAGTAACCCAGAGGATTTTCGGTGGGAAAGGTGTCCAAGTCTGATCTTGCCCCTAGGTATTCCTGCACCATGTAAAACAGACGCTGGCGATGGTTGCTGGAACCGATCATACCTTGGGGCTGCGGACCAAAAAATTGTCTGAACGCATCGGTCAGACGGCCACCTTCTCCACCGCTCCTTCTTTGACTGACCGAAGCCTCAGCAACACGTTGTCCAGAAACAGGAGTTTGTAACCTCCCAGTCTCTGGGAACGCGTTGCACAGACCTTTCTGCAAGGCCTCCCGAAGATGTTTCATCCTCTGCTCCCTCTGCGATGGCAAGATAAGGTCCGCAACCTTACCCTTGTAACGTGGATCAAGGAGGGTTGCCAGCCAGTATTGGTCCTTCTCCTTGATACCACGAATACGAGGATCCTTACGCAGGCTTTGCAGGATCAGGGAGGCCATGCAGCGTAGGTTTGCTGAGGCATTCGGTCCGGAGTCCTCTGGGTCACTAAGGACAACAACGTCCGCAGCCACCTCCTCCCAGCCACGTACAAGTCCATGTGTTCCTTGGGACTGATCCCTTAAAGACTGCTGATGCTGAGTGCCAGGCTCCACCTCCATACTGACACAATCTTCCTCCTCCTCCTCCTCCTCCTCCTCCTCGTCCTCTTGCTGTGTGATCGGCGGGCACGCAGGAACACTGTCTGGATAAAGGGTGCCTTGAGAGCTAAGGAAGTCCTCCTCTTCCTGCCTCTGTTCTGCCTCAAGTGCCCTGTCCATTATTCCACGCAGCGTGTGTTCCAACAGGTGGACAAGGGGGACAGTGTCACTGATGCATGCACTGTCAGTGCTCACCATCCTCGTGGCCTCCTCGAATGGTGACAGGACAGTGCATGCATCCCTGATCATGGCCCACTGGCGTGGGGAAAAAAACCAAGGTCCCCTGACCCTGTCCTGGTGCCATAGTCGCACAGGTACTCATTGATGGCCCTCTGCAGCGTGTGCAGCCGCTGCAGCATGGCCAACGTTGAGTTCCACCTGGTGGGCATGTCACAGATTAGGCGGTTCTTGGACAGGTTAAACTCCTTTTGGAGGTCCGTCAGCCGAGCACTGGCATTATATGACCGGCGGAAATGCACACAGACTTTCCTGGCCTGCCTCAGGACATCCTGTAAGCCCGGGTACCTGCCCAAGAACCGCTGCACCACCAAGTTAAGGACGTGAGCCAAACAGGGCACATGGGTCAGTTGTCCTTGTCGGAGGGCAGAGAGGAGGTTGGTGCCATTGTCGCAAACCACCATTCCTGCCTTAAGTTGGCGTGGCGTCAACCACCTCTGAACCTGCCCCTGCAGAGCTGACAGAACCTCTGCCCCAGTGTGGCACCTGTCCCCCAAGCACACCAGCTCAAGCACCGCATGGCATCTTTTGGCCTGCGTACTTGCGTAGCCCCTTGAACGCCTACGGAGCACTGCTGGTTCCGAGGAAGAGGCCATGGAGGAAGAAGAAGAGGAGGGGGTGGAGGAGAGAGGTGTGTCACAATCAGCATTTTGGAGGCGTGGTGGCGGAACAACCTCCAACACTACTGCACCTTGTCCTGCATCCTTCCCAGCTGCCAGCAGAGTCACCCAATGCGCCGTGAAACTTAAGTAACGTCCCTGTCCATGCCTGCTGGACCATGAGTCAGCGGTAATATGCACCTTACCGCTGACCGCCCTGTCCAGCGAGGCATGGACATTGCCTTCCACATGCCGGTAGAGAGCCGGAATCGCCTTCCGTGAGAAAAAGTGGCGTTTGGGTACCTGCCACTGAGGAACCGCACATTCCACAAACTCACGGAAGGGGGCAGAGTCTACCAACTGAAAAGGCAGCAGTTGAAGTGCTAGCAAATTTGCCAAGCTAGCATTCAACCGCTGGGCATGTGGATGGCTGGGAGCAAACTTCTTTCGGCGGTGCAGCAGCTGGGGCAGGGAAATTTGCTTGGTACAATCTGACGTCGGTGTACCAAAAGCAGATTGCCCACAAGTACTTGGCTGTGACACACCTAATTCTACACCTTCATTCCTCTCACTGCAGGTCTCAGAGAGGACTGAAGGTCTAGTGGGGTTGGAAATCTCAGCTGATGAGGAGCAAGGAGAGATCCTCTTTGTTCTTTGGTGTGGGTCTTTTAGATATGCTTGCCAACGAACTGCATGGCAGGTCAACATATGTCTGGTCAAGCATGTGGTACCCAAGCGGGAGATGTTTTGGCCACGCGAGATACGCTTGAGACATATGTTGCAAATAGCAGCGGTGCGATCTGATGCACTCGTCTCAAAAAAGGCCCACACCAAAGAACTTTTTGAATAACGCGCAGAGACTGCAGCGCCCTGCACATGTGGAGCTTTGGGGTGTGATGCAGTCAATGTGCTGCCCTTAGGCTGGCCCCTGGAGGGCATCCTGCCTCGTTGGTGATGTGCCGCCTCCTCCTCCTCCTCCTCCTCTCTCCTATCAGGCACCCACGTTGAGTCAGTGACCTCATCATCCCCTCCCTCCTCATCACTGGAGCAAACCTGGCAGTATGCTGCAGCAGGGGGAGCATGACTGCCAGATTGCTGTCCTTCTTGGGCACCCCCTCTGTCCGTGCTCATGTTACTGCCTTCATCGAGCTCAGTATCATCATCAGAGCCTTCCAAACGCTGGGCATCCTCCTGGAGCATGTACCCAACACTGTGGTCAAACAGTTCGAGGGAATCCTCAGGAGGACATGGTGGAGCTAGGGAAGGAGTCACTGATGACATTGAGCTGAGGGAAGAGGCCGCTGCTTTGCCAGACAAAGCACCCTGGGCATGGGTGAGAGAGGATGAGGAGGATGAGGACGGCTTGGTCATCCACTCGACCAAGTCTTCCGCTCAACACGGCCAGCTGCCGAAAAAAAGGCCAAGCGTGTCCCATGGCCACGTGCTGATGAGGATGCACCGTCTCCACGACCAGCACTAGACACAGAGCCTGCTTGCCCTCTCTTATTGGCTTGTGACTGTCTGCCTCTCCTTCTTGGCCTTCCAGACATACTAATGGCCTGTAGCTGCACTAAGCTGGGATAGAACACCTGTAATTTTCTTCAGGTAGCTTTATATACTGTAACCAGACAAGCCTGCCTGTCAGTAGGAAGATAACAGGAACGGATCTAGCTGAACACTGTGAGCAGGACGCACTGCACTAAATGTAAATAGCAGGAACGGATCTAGCTGAACACTGTGAGCAGGACGCACTGACTGCACTAAATGTAAATAGCAGGAACGGATCTAGCTGAACACTGTGAGCAGGACGCACTGACTGCACTAAATGTAAATAGCAGGAACGGATCTAGCTGAACACTGTGAGCAGGACGCACTGCACTAAATGTAAATAGCAGGAACGGATCTAGCTGAACACTGTGAGCAGGACGCACTGACTGCACTAAATGTAAATAGCAGGAACAGATCTAGCTGAACACTGTGAGCAGGACGCACTGACTGCACTAAATGTAAATAGCAGGAACGGATCTAGCTGAACACTGTGAGCAGGACGCACTGACTGCACTAAATGTAAATAGCAGGAACAGATCTAGCTGAACACTGTGAGCAGGACGCACTGACTGCACTAAATGTAAATAGCAGGAACGGATCTAGCTGAACACTGTGAGCAGGACGCACTGACAGCACTAAATGTAAATAGCAGGAACGGATCTAGCTGAACACTGTGAGCAGGACGCACTGCACTAAATGTAAATAGCAGGAACAGATCTAGCTGAACACTGTGAGCAGGACGCACTGCACTAAATGTAAATAGCAGGAACGGATCTAGCTGAACACTGTGAGCAGGACGCACTGCACTAAATGTAAATAGCAGGAACAGATCTAGCTGAACACTGTGAGCAGGACGCACTGCACTAAATGTAAATAGCAGGAACAGATCTAGCTGAACACTGTGAGCAGGACGCACTGCACTAAATGTAAATAGCAGGAACGGATCTAGCTGAACACTGTGAGCAGGACGCACTGACTGCACTAAATGTAAATAGCAGGAACAGATCTAGCTGAACACTGTGAGCAGGACGCACTGACTGCACTAAATGTAAATAGCAGGAACGGATCTAGCTGAACACTGTGAGCAGGACGCACTGACTGCACTAAATGTAAATAGCAGGAACGGATCTAGCTGAACACTGTGAGCAGGACGCACTGCACTAAATGTAAATAGCAGGAACAGATCTAGCTGAACACTGTGAGCAGGACGCACTGCACTAAATGTAAATAGCAGGAACGGATCTAGCTGAACACTGTGAGCAGGACGCACTGCACTAAATGTAAATAGCAGGAACAGATCTAGCTGAACACTGTGAGCAGGACGCACTGCACTAAATGTAAATAGCAGGAACAGATCTAGCTGAACACTGTGAGCAGGACGCACTGCACTAAATGTAAATAGCAGGAACGGATCTAGCTGAACACTGTGAGCAGGACGCACTGCACTAAATGTAAATAGCAGGAACAGATCTAGCTGAACACTGTGAGCAGGACGCACTGCACTAAATGTAAATAGCAGGAACAGATCTAGCTGAACACTGTGAGCAGGACGCACTGCACTAAATGTAAATAGCAGGAACGGATCTAGCTGAACACTGTGAGCAGGACGCACTGACTGCACTAAATGTAAATAGCAGGAACGGATCTAGCTGAACACTGTGAGCAGGACGCACTGCACTAAATGTAAATAGCAGGAACAGATCTAGCTGAACACTGTGAGCAGGACGCACTGCACTAAATGTAAATAGCAGGAACGGATCTAGCTGAACACTGTGAGCAGGACGCACTGCACTAAATGTAAATAGCAGGAACAGATCTAGCTGAACACTGTGAGCAGGACGCACTGCACTAAATGTAAATAGCAGGAACAGATCTAGCTGAACACTGTGAGCAGGACGCACTGCACTAAATGTAAATAGCAGGAACGGATCTAGCTGAACACTGTGAGCAGGACGCACTGACTGCACTAAATGTAAATAGCAGGAACGGATCTAGCTGAACACTGTGAGCAGGACGCACTGCACTAAATGTAAATAGCAGGAACAGATCTAGCCTAATCTATCTAACTCAAATCAAATGACACTGTCTGTCTCTCTCTCTATCAGCACACCGGAACACACTACACAGGGCCGCCGTGCAGGCGGCCTTATATAGTGTGGGGCGTGTACTAAATCCCCTGAGCCATAATTGGCCAAAGCCACCCTGGCTTTGGCCAATTACAGCTCTCTCTACTGACGGCGCTGTGATTGGCCAAGCATGCGGGTCATAGTGCATGCTTGGCCAATCATCAGCCAGCAATGCACTGCGATGCCCCAGTGAATTATGGGCCGTGACGCGCCACACGAATTTGGCGCGAACGGCCCATAACGTTCGCAATTCGACGGACGGTCGAACAGCCAATGTTCGAGTCGAACATGGGTTCGACTCGAACACGAAGCTCATCCCTACCCCTGGGCAATCGGCATTCCATAGCTAGCGAATCTATAACTATGCCTAAAAAACTAAGTTCTGTCGTGGGGCCTTCGGTCTTTTCCGCCGCCAAAGGCACTCCAAACCTGCCCGCGATGTGCTGCAACGTGGAAAGCAAAATCGCACACACAGCGGAGGCAGGGGGGCCTATACACAGAAAATCGTCCAAATAGTGTATTACTGAGTCTAGGCCAGCGACATCCCTAACCACCCATTCTAAAAAGGAGCTGAACGCCTCAAACATGGCACAGGAGATAGAACAACCCATGGGCAAACATTTGTCAACCTAAAACTGTTCTTGCCAGTGACATCCCAACAGTCGAAAACTCTCCGGATGTACCGGCAACAATCGAAAAGCCGATTCTATGTCAGCTTTTGCCATAAGAGCCCCCTGGCCGTAGCGCCTCACCCACTTAACCGCCGCATCAAATGAAGTGTAAGACACTGTACACTCTTCCGGGTCAATGAAATCATTGACCGAACCTCCTTTTGGGAAAGATAAGTGGTGTATCAATCGGAACTTGTTATGTTCCTTCTTGGGCACCACCCCCAAAGGTGAGACCACTAAGTCCGGCCAAGGTTTGTAGGCAAACGGCCCTCCCATGCGTCCTAACGCCACTTCCTTCTGCAATTTATTCCCAACTATCTCTGGATGCTGTACTGCTGATTTGAGATTCCGTGCCATAGGGGGAACGATCGCCAATGAGCACGGAATCTTAAATCCCTCCGCAAAACCCAACTCCAAAAACCGAGCCGCTCCCTGATCTGGATACTTACCTAGAAAGGGAAGCATTCTTTCCACTCTCACCGGCGTCCTCCCTCTTTGGCGCAGCGTCACTGGCACGCTTTCCCCGTTTAAAACATCTCGACAACGGGTGGGCTCCCCCACACCCCGAGCATTCGTGTCTGAACTTACATGTCCCCCCAAATTTACAGGCGCCTTCGTTATACTGCCAGCACACACCCCACTTTTTGCCGGCCGAGGGTCCTGAGGAATTCGCACCCCCGGCCCCCCCATGAAACGGCTGAAACGGGGCCTTCGCCGATGACATAAACCTCATCCATAAGCTAATATCCTTATGGTCCCAACGCAGGGACGGCGAACCGCCATCCGCTGTCTGAACTGCTCGTCATATCTCAGCCAAGCAGAACCCCCATATACCCTATGTGCTTCTCCAATAGCGTCCATGTAACAGAATAACGCCGAGCAATGCTCGGGGCTCTTCTCGCCAATTACGCTCGCCATAATGGCAAACGCCTGAAGCCAGTTCACAAATGTACGTGGTATCAGCCGGTACCTCCTTTTTTCTTCATCCTCCTTCTTGGAAGAATCTGGTTTTACCCTGTCCAAATTAAATTTTTCCAATGGCAGCAGAGAAAAAATTTCCACATACTCACCCTTTTGAATTTTTTCCCTAACCTCCTGCTTCAGATGTGCTCCCAAGGGGCCCTCGAAGCAGACGCAAACCTCACACCTCGCAGCATCCGCCAACCTGACCACGTCGGACCTTTCCGCCTGCGCCGTGGACCCTGCTTTCTCTGCCTCAACCACCAGACCTCCGACCCCAGATTGTCCAGGAGGCGATATTACCGGGGGCACGCCGACCTTCTCCGCCCCATTGCTCCCCCCCCCCGGACTCCATCACCGGTGCTGTCCATGGGGCCACCTGGGGAGGTTGCCCGTGACCCCCTTCCAATCTTCCCATTAGGGTCCGCAGGCCCTGCAAAAATTCTGTCAGTTGTTGGCCGGACCCCGCACTGGCAGGAGTGATCCCCGCCAGCTGCCGTTCCGGCCGGTCCCCTCCCGACTGCGTCACCCAATCCCCTTGTGCTACCGTACCCACTGTAACCCCCCCTAATAAATCCTGAACTGCCCCAGCCAACAATACTGATGAGATCGACTTACCAGGCTGACCAGGCACACTCCCCACAGCCGTCACGGTGTTCGCCCTCGCTGGCACTTCCGGCTCCTCTTCGTCCGACAGCTCCCCTTCCGACCGGTCATCCCGCTCTCCACTCTCTTGACTGGTAAGCCTCCCGGGTGGTGAAGCCCCCGAGGCCGTGGTGTGAGATAGCGGTGGGGCCATCCTTCCTCCAGAAGCACTGCTGCTGACAGACAGGCGTCGCTGACCTGACCTGACAGCCTGTGTTCTGACCGTCTTCTTCTTTCCTCCTCCCTGCTCGGTGGTCAGGCTGCTGCTCTTCTCCCGCCCGTTTCTGCCACTTCCTCCGGCCACACGCTCCTCCGTCAGGCTCCGCCCCCTCTGGTTCCGCACCGACTGACTGGGGCCCTCTCCCAGGGCTCTGCTCGGCTCCCCGATCCTCTCCACTGACCCCTCTGGAGGTCCTCTGTGCGGCATGGACGAACTGTCCCTTCTGCTGCGCTCCCCAGGCAGGGAACCGGCGCCATAACGGCCCGTGGCCCCGCCCCCCGAGTTCGGCCGGCGGCGTGTAGACCGCCCAGGGGCTGCTGTTTCTTGTCTCCGCTTCACCGGGGGGGGGCGACCGCACATCCCTCGGGCTTCCCATCCTCCGAACGGGCCTGGATGCAGGCCCTGGTGAAAAACGCGCCGGAGGCCGAGACCTCCGCGCGCGGCCGGACACCTCACCCGCCGCCGATCCGCACGGTTCTTCTCCTCCAATGTCCCCTACTTGCTGCTTTAACCATTCTGGTCCTTTCTGCGCTGCCGCCCTTCTCAGCTTCTCCAAAATTTCTTCTACGGCGGCCATTATGGAGGAGCAGTAGTGAAAAAACTGCCTCCTCTGTTAAATTTTTTCCTCACACTGACCTCTCTACTCCTCCCCCCCCTTAAATATCACCACTCCCCCTTTGCTACCAACTTAACTTTCCGGCCTCCCCTTTCTCCCATAAACCTTTACCTGCTCTTTTAACCCCTTCAGTGTCTCCATTAGACACACTGTCATGTCCGGCCCTACACTACCCCTCCTTCTAGTCAGTTTCATTCCGGGCCTCACTGGAATGTTATGTTCTTGTATTGTGAACTTTTGAATGGTTATCCCTGATAACCTACTTACTATTAGACTGTACATATCAGTTTGTTAGGATGTACTAATTCTGCTTTCTTCTAGATGAAGACTGTTGAACTTTGGCTTCAGTACTAACCTATTACTGTAAAATATGTGTGTGCTTAGTTAGCAATAGGGATTAGTTAGGATAATGTATTAATACTGTATGTTTTCTAGGTCACCCCACCTCTTCATTTCTGTTTGGTGGGAGGTGCAATTGTAGCTTTTCTTGTACTATTTGCTAATACTAAAATATTGGCAAGGCTCTACCATATAGGCTGTATATGAGGGAGTTCACCGCTCACAGGTAATTACCTCTCCTAGAATAAGCTGTCTCCACATTCAGGCAGGGTGCAGGCTCTGTTTGCAGGAATGATAGGAAAAATAGCTGGATCGCCGTACTCCAAAAAAAATCAAATTTTATTGTATAAAAATGGATATCAAAGCATCACAAATGGGTAAAGACTAACTGCACAGCTTCTGACGCGTTTCACACCGAATACGAAGCTTAGCCATAGCTGACTATATAGGGCTGTATATACCGTACATATATTTTGTACAGAAAGTATTTTTTTACTGCTAATTTAATTGTACGTATTCTTTATTGCCAATATGTGGAATGCCACATGGCGATTGTTAATTGTTAACCTCCCTTTTCCCCTCCAACTTTGTGGGATACTCTGCCCTATTTTTGTACATAGTTTATTTTGTTAGGAGCTAAGTGCTCAGGCCAATGAGGACATGGCCTATTTTTGGTGGGGGGGGTTGCTATATGCGAGGACTTTTGCTTTAGCGCTACATTTAAAATGTCACTAAACCCACAACAGTAAAATCAGTCTATATACTGTATGCAGTAAAGCATGATTGGTATACTCACTGTGCAACCTAAGGGGTTATCCTCTGCCTTGTGTAAAAAGGCTGTTTGATCCTGTCTTCTCTGATCCTCCCCTTTTTCCACTGTCTCCAATCCATCTGCTGATAGTACAGAGCCCTAGGAGGCACTCTGCACATGCTCTGTTTGGTGTGTATTGCTAGAGTTTTTTTGTACATGTGATTAGCACAGAGCCAATCAGCACTGTCCAGACAGAGGGTCAGGGGTTATTCAGCGTCATAGGTTAGTCAGAGGAGAATGAAAACTCCTCCTACAAGCTTTAACCAGTGCTCAGCCAGACACTGATAGAGAGCACAAGACTGCTATATACTGCTGATGAGAAAAGGTATTTAGCCATTTATATTTACTAAAATAGTCACATTTCCATGTTCTGTGTACAGTTCTGTGGAAGGCCAGATATAGTAAATGCAGGGTCCTGAGTTTAGTAACTATATGCAAGTCCTATATGCAAGGACTTCTGCTTCAGAAAGGAGTTCACTGTCCTCAATCTGTTTTTGGAGTAACCCACTCAATTCCTTCAACCCTATCCAAGTTCTCCCAAAATAAAAAATAAAAAATAACATCCCTAGACTGGGTATTGTGGAAAAGTGTGGCTGAGATCGAATGCCTGGCTGCGGGCAATCCACTGGGGAAGAACTTGGACACAATTTCCAGCGGCTCTTACGAGGGTAAGCGCTATATATAAAGTAAATAAACATTATAAATACCTTCTTTTTTTTTCATAATTGATCACATATTCTCTATTCTCAGGGGGTAGATACTGCAGGAGGGTGTCCACAGGAGGCAGAGAAATAGCAATGTACTGATCTTTCCAGTGAAGAACTGTGTGTGTCTGGGGGAAGGGAGCATGTCAGCAGTGGTCTTGGCCACTGGAGGAAAGGCAGGTTATGCTCCCAACACAGCTAGAAAATTGATCATGCTGAGATGGATATGCTTCTATGCCTACCTTGGTCAGTTTGAAACAGGAAATCCAGGAAACTGGCAGGATCACCATGTATTTACCACAAAGGCTCGATAATGAAAGGCTATAATGAGGGGAGACGGCACCTTTGCGGAATGATGAGATATTGGCTATTAAGTGGAGGGACAGAAGAAACATCTACATGCTCTTATCGATTCATAACGACACCTACGTGGAAATCCCCAGAAGAAACGGCCCAATCCAGAAACCAGCTTGTGTCCATGACTATAATTTGTTCATGGGGGGAGTCGACTTTAATGATCAGATAATTGAACCCTACCTTCCCACAAAAAAAATCCCGCCATTGGTACATAAAAAGTCTTTATTTATTTTTTCAGTTTGGCCATGTACAACACTTATGTATATTTACCAAAAATCTACCGAGACCCCTGTATCCTATCTTCATTACCGAGAAAAAATTATCACCACCCTATTGTACCCTGAAGGCCCACCAGAAATAATTTGCTCTGATTCAGTGAGCATACTTCACGAACGCCACTTTCCTGAGAAACCCCCCCCCCCTCCACCCATGAAACAGGCCAAAGACGTCAAAAGAAATGCCGGGTGTGCTCCAGAGGAGGAGTTAGAAGAGACACCGTGTATTATTGTCCCCAATGTCCTTCCCAATCAGGCCTCTGTATAGGTGACTGTTTCCACTGTTACCATACTTCTCTACATTAAAGTATTTACCTCCACACCCCTTATGCCACTGCACTAAACTGTACATACCGCTGCCTTCTCCGGAACTGACCCTGGCCTGCTATATGACTACGCTTCTGCCTAACGTTAAACTTTATCTACCTCTGCCTGCTCTGGAACTGACCCTGGACTGTTTGACCACATTTTTTGCCTGCCTCTTGGACTTATCTTTTACCCTGCTACTGGAGTAGTGGGATTTATAACACATGGGGTCTCACATATGTGAGGGGCTTCAGAACTATTTTTCTGGATAAAGAAAATATTTTTTCAAAGAGATTTGGGTGACGGAATCCTCTACCCCTGTCCCCATTCTTTCCTGGCCTGCTACCTGTACTATGGACCATGTTCCTGATAACTACCAGGACCAAAATTTTAGCACTGCTGGCAATATCATATCTCTACCTGCATTGACCCTGGACTGTATATGGACACTGTATCCCTGCCTGTACTGACTGTGGACAATATTCCTCCCTGCTGCCTGGACAATTTTGTTTGCATCTGCTGACCACGTCCTTGCCTGCTGCCTGGATCAGTGTTCTCCTCCTGTGAACAAATGCACTACTAAAACCACAGGTAATCTTTTGTTTACCCTTTGCTCAGCAGAATGTATTTTGTGGTGTAATTCTTGGTATGTACATGCAATGTGTTAGAAATATGAAGGGCCTTCAAAAATGTAATAGGTTGTCAGGAAATTAGATGCATAATTTATGCCCTTAGAACACCTGATGGTGCTGCATGGATGTGGGGCCTCTGTATGTGGCCAGGCTGTATAAAAGTCTCACACATGTGGTATTGCCATACTCAGGAGGAGTAGCAGAATGTATTTTGGGGTGTAATTTTTGGTATTTACATGCTATGTGTTAGAAATATCTTATAAATGGACAACTTTGTGTAAAAAAAAAAATGCGTTTTCATTTTCTATCCACATTTTCAAAGCACATGTGGAAAAAAATGACATGTTCAAAAGACTCATTATGCCTCTAAGATTTACGTTGGGGTGTTTGCTTTCCAAAATGGGGTCATATTGTGGGTGTTTCCATTGTCCTGGTGCTCCAGGGCCTTTAAAAGTGTAATACTGTAGGTGGTTGAGAAATAAGATTTATAATTTATGCTTCTAGAGCCTGAAGGTGCTACTCCAATGTTGGGCCTCTGTATGTGGTCAGGCTGTGTAAAAGTCTCACACATGTGGTATCACCATACTCAGGAGGAGTGGCAGAATGGAGTAGCAGGATGTATTTTGGGGTGTAATTTGTGGTATGCACATGTCATGTGACAGAAATAACCTGTTAATATGAAAATTTTGTGAAAAAAAATCTTAATTTTGCAAAGAATTGTGGGGAAAAAGTGACAACTTCAAAAAACTAACCATGCCTCTTACTAAATACCTTTGAATGTCTACTTTCCAAAAAGGGGTCATTTAGGAGGTATTTGTACTTTCCTGGCTTGTTACTGTCTCAAGAAATGAGATAGACCATCAGTACCTCAGGTGTGATCAGGTGTGATCAATTTTCAATGATTGCCACAATAGCTTGTAGACTCTATATCTATAACTTTCACAAAGATCAAATAATATACACTGATTTGGGGTTGGCCATAATTTTAAAAGAAAAAATACTAATTTGCTAAATTGTATTACAGAAACAAAGAAAATGCATTTTTTCACAAAATTTTCAGTCTTTTTTCATATATAGCACAAAAAATAAAAAAAACCCAGTGGTGATTAAATACCACCAAAATAAAGCTCTATTTGTGTGAAAAAAAAGGACAAAAAATTAATTTGGGTACAGCGTTGCGTAAATGAGTAAATTTCATTCAAAATGTGAGAGCACTGAAAGCTGAAAATTGGTCTAGGAAGGTGGTTTAACCGGTTCCCGACCGGCGCACGCCGATGTACGTCGGCAGAATGGCACGGCTGGGCAAATGGGGGCACCCATACATCCCTTTAAATGTGCCGCCGTGCCATTGCCATTGTCGGGTCGCCTCACGGAGAGGAAGAACGGGGAGATGCTAACAAGTTATAAGATGTAAACAAGCATCTCCCTGTTCTGCCTAGTGACCTGTGATCGGGAGCAGAGATCAGTGACATGTCACACCTAGCCATGCCCCCCCTACAGTTAGAAACACTCCCCAGGACATACTTAACCCCTACACTGCCCCCTAGTGGTTAACCCCTTCACTGCCACTGTCATTTACACAGGAATCAGTGCATTTGTATAGCACTGATTCCTGTATAAATGACAATGGCCCCAAAAATGTGTCAAAAATGTCCGATGTGTCCGCTATAATGTCGCAGTCATGATAAAAATCGCTGATCACCGCCATTACTAGTAAAAAAAAAATTATCAGTAAAAATGCCATAAAACTATCCCCTATTTTGTAGACGCTATAACTTTTGCACAAACCAATCAATAAACGCTTATTGCGATTTTTTTTACCAAAAATATGTAGAAGAATACGTATCAGCCTAAACTGAGGAAAAAAATGTTTTTTTTTAAATATTTGTGGGGGATATTTATTATAGCAAAAAGTTAAAAATAATGAATTTTTTTCAAAATTGACGCTTTTTGTTTGTTTATAGCGCAAAAAATAAAACCCGCAGAGGTGATCAAATGCCACCAAAAGAAAGCTCTATTTGTGGGAAAAAAAGGACGTCAATTTTGTTTGGGAGCCACGTCGCATGACCGCGCAATTGACAGTTAAAGCGACGCAGTGCCGAATCGCAAAAAGTGCTCTGGTCAGGAAAGGGGTAAATTCTTTCGGGGCTGAAGTGGTTAAAAAGGAACTGCACTGTTAGATAAAACCTCCATGTTTTGCCTCTCACATATTTTGTGGATTTTAAATCATTTAATAAATAGATTTTTTATGTAAATACCTCTGGTCACTCATTGCTAAAGTAACCGCTTTTCCACTTGATACTCTATATCAAGAATTCCTTCCCTTACCCCTCCCCATTGTAAGCCCCCACTATACTAAAGAGGAACTGCAGTCTGCTCACATAAAAACATCTTTGCCATTCTGAAGCCTCCCTCCAACCACTTTGCATATTATTTTATATATACTTTGATTCAGTATTTTCCAAATATGCTGAAGAAATCTCCCTCCACTGAGTCTGGCTGCATCCATTTTAACTGTGGTCAGCTGAAGCTGCTGCCTGTTCACTTCCTGGATTTACACAGAGGCACACCGTCAGCTCTGCAGCTCTCATTGGCCCTCTTATGCCTCCCCCCCCCACTCCCTTCCTGGCAAAAGAGAAAGAGCTGTGCATGATGTTATAAGCCTAGGCTTTTTACCAGACAAGAAACAGGAAGTGGGCTGTATAAGGTATTTACTGGCAGAAAAAAATGTTTTACTATCCAAATTTAAAACAACAAGGGTAGAAGATTTATTAGATGGAAAGATGAAAAAATGACTGAAGTTCCGCTTTAAGTGTCCAGTGGGCAAGTGGTTAAGTAACATTTACAAGTCTTACATGTCCCTCCGACAGCATGTGACTCAACATTTCAAAAAAAAGCAGCAGACTGATGAGCTCATCTTTCTGTCATTCTCCTAGAATTACCAGGTTCCCCGCAAGAATTTGAGCATTGCATCACAATTGATTGGCTCCTCTGGTTGCTTCTTTCTCTCCTAAATTGAGCTTGGCTGAGGGGGTGATTGCTTCTGGTTAATACAAAGTCAAATATAGTTACTTAAAGGCTGGTTGCAAAGAAAAAAAGCTCTCTTTCATTTTTAGAACAAGGCCTTACCTTAGCCCCTGCTGTGTTCAAAGACAACTTCGTGACTTCCTGGTATGTAGATTTGGGCCGTGACAGCCAGTAAGTCACAGGAAGGAGTTTACCAACTGACCGCATTAACACACACCCTGCACCCATCAATTAGGTTTGCACAGTATCCCTGGCATCTCCACACGCATGCATTTGCTTGGCTTGTCAATGTAAGCTGCCACAGCTGCTATGTTTACACAGCATCCCTCCAGACAAGCCTATGCCGCATGTTAAATTCTCTGGGGCGGTGGATTGGACACCTCTGATGTGGTGCAAGTGCCTGCCTGATTGGATAAAGAAGTAATGGATAGATAGTTGGGTCCTCCTATTCCATAGTTTTGGTAAATATAAAGGAAATTGTACAATCAGATTGTACAGTCTATGCAGGGCCAGGACAAGGGGTGGGCAGGAGGGGAGGCTGCCCTGAGCGCAATGGTTTATTACAGGGATGGGGGTGCTCTAACTCTAACCCTAAGGGAAGGGGGGGAACACAATTTGGCATCTTTGCCCTGGTCGCTGGATGACCTTGTCCTGGCACTGAGTGTATGGCCACCATTATACATGTACATAGGCTGGAGTCACTCAGCTGTCAGGCCCATTTTCATCTCTGTATGTGTTATTTTTTGGAGCCGTTTTGCAGCTTTTCTGCTCATCGGACAGCCAATTCACTTGAATGGACTGCCCTACGCATGACAAATTCTCCAAATAACTCCAAATCTCTTTTATGAGTGGAGCATGGTGCGTTTCTTTACCTCGCTTTTGGTGCATTTGCAGCATGTTTGTCATGCGACAAAATGCACAGACAAACATACGCCTGATACCCACAATTGGGGTGCCATTAACATTTAATGATAACATTTTCTTTTTTTAAGCGCCATGTGCATTTGAAGTACATTTCCGAAACGCACGTGAAAGCGCTCATATTTTGTTCAGAAACTCGCAGATGTGGATGGAGCCTCATTGTCCTTGTGTAAACACACCAATGTAACTTTCAGGCCCCATTCACACCAAACGTAGTGGCACTGTACATTTTTTGTGGCTCGTTTTTCCTGCAACATGCATAGCGAAACCTATTGATTTCAATGGGCTGCCCTACATGCAGCAAAGTAGCGCATGATACATTTTGGCATCTTGCAGTTTGCACATTTTTTACTGTGCATTCTGCTGCGTTTGACACTTGTTTTTTTCACGTGGCAAAATGCGTGTTTACTTCTGCATTTGGGGTGCCATTAAAAATGAATAACACTTTACCCTCCTTCTCCCCCTTTTTTATTTTTTGGTGCCCCTCATCCTTGCTACCGTCTAAGAAACATGTCATTGCATTATCTATACCCTTGGTAATATCATTGTGTTCTCATTCAACTGTACTCTTCCTCTACGTGTCTTATTCGCTGGATATGTCAGGCGTTGTATCATGTCACTGTGTATGACTTTATATGGTATCTCCATTGTTAAAGCATTCCTTGTTTATATAAAAAAAAAATGAATAGCACTGAAAGTACGACTAGTTCATTTTAGGTTTATAAAGGTGGCCATAGATTTTACAATTTTGTACAATTTCCTTTAGATTTACCAAATCTATGGAATAGGAGGACCCACCTATCTATCCATTCACTCTGTATCCAATCAGGCATGCCCTCACACTACATCAGGGGTGTCCAACCTGCGTGACACATGGGGCCCCAGAGAGTTTAATGTGTGGCCTAGGCCCGTCTGGACAGATGCTGGGGATCCTGTGCAAACATAGTAGCTGTGGCAGCTTACGTTGAATAGGCAGGAAAATGCACGCATGGAGGGATGCCGCACAAACCTAGTTGATGGGTGCAGGGTGTGTGCTAATGAGGTCAGCTGGCAAACTGCTTCCTGTGTCTTACTGGCTCTCACATTCCAAATCTACATACCAGGTGTAATGATGTATAGGCTTTATGTTATACTTCAAGTTCAATTGTTATGCCTAGTTCCTTCTGCATGTTAGGAAACAGTTAACAGTTTTAGTCATGTGATCTGGGGGCGGGGAGCTGTGGTAGATGGATGCTGCTGAATGGGGATGGGGCGAACACCCCCCGGTTCGGTTCGCATTCAGAACCAACCGAAAGTTTGTGCCAACATTTGAACACTGTTTAAGTCTATGGGACTCGAACGTGAGAAATCAAAAGTGCGAATTTTAAAGGCTAATATGCAAGTTATTGTCCTAAAAATTGTTTGGGGACCCGTATCAATGGGAAAAAAAAGTTTTAAAAACTGACTTTTTTTCGGGAGCAGCGATTTTAATGATACTTAAAGTGAAAAAATAAAAGTGAAATATTCCTTTAAACATCATACCTGGGGGTGTCAATAGTATGCCTGTAAAGTGGCGAGTGTTTCCTGTGCTTACAACAATCCCTGCACAAAATTACATTTCTAAAGGAAAAAAAGTCATTCAAAACTGCTTGAGGCTTTAATGTAATGTCGGGTCCCGGCAATATGGATGAAAATCAGTGAGACAAATGGCATGGGTACCCCCCCCCCCCAGCCCATTACCAGGCCCTTTGGGTCTTGTATTGATAAGGGGAACCCGGCACCCAAATTAAAAAAAGAAAAGGCGTTGGGCCCCCAGGCACTATATACTCTGAACAGCAGTATACAGGCGGTGCAAACAAGACAGGGACTGTAGGTTTCTTCTTATGTAGAATTTGTTTGTAATTTAGAATAGGTACATTTTGTAAGTGTAGCTCCAGCCAAAAAATCTATTTTAAAGCTTTTTGGAAAACATAGGGAAGGGTTATCACCCCTGTAACATTTCTTTTGCTGTCTGTGCCCCTGTTCAGAAGATTTCACCTCACTTTCTGTCCAAATGACAATTGGATTTTGAAAATTTGGGGTTTTTAAAGGAAACAAGGATTGGTGATAAATCAGTGGAGGAGACACCTTTTTCCCATATTAACTCTTATGCCCGTACACACGGTCGAATTTTCCGATGGAAAATGTCCGATCGGAGCGTGTTGTCGGAAATTCCGACCGTGTGTGGGCTCCATCGGACATTTTCCATTGGATTTTCTGACACACAAAGTTTGAGAGCAGGCTATAAAATTTTCCGACAACAAAATCCGATCGCATCAATTCCGACTGTGTGTGGCCAGTTCCGACGCACAAAGTGCCACGCATGCTCAGAAGAAATTCCGAGACGGAAGAGCTCGGTCTGGTAAAATTAGCGTTCGGAATGGATACAGCACTTTCGTAACACTACAATGTCAAAAATTGTTTAATACAGCGCACTCTCTTCTTTTTTATAATGTGAGAAGAATGAAGTAGTTTTGCTACTCATATTCACACAGACTTCCCACAAACTTCTTTCTTTATTATTAATTGTGATTCCCTCAATATATTTAGATTTGTCACATCTGACAAAATTTGTTTTTGGTTGTTTTTAAATTTTTTTGGTTTTCTCCCAGGCTGGTTTTGTATTTTTTTATTTTTTTTTTTCAAGGCTGTGTTTTTTTTCTTGTTTTTGTTGTGTTTTACTCCAGAATATTTTTGTGTGTGTTTTGTGTGTCAAGTTACCACAACACCATTGATATCTTAAAAATAGGGGGAAGAGAAGCGGGACTTTGTATGAGGCATGTGGGTGAGTGTGTTGGGCTAAATGGTAGATGTTATGATATGGATAATACGATCAGTGTAGGTTGCATAAATGGGAATATAACATAATCATGGTATAAAAGTTTTAATGGCATAGAGGTTTGGGCCAAATACAGTCAGAGGAGAACACATTTAAGACCATAGTGAAAACCGTATTGACAACAATGTACAAACAGGCAGAGTTCATAAATTGATTATACAGTAGCAACAACACATATACATAGTACAATAGATAAGTGCATCAATAGATCTAAACTCAACGCGTTTCTTGGCTTGAAACCAATCGTCAGGAGTCCGATGCCATGTAACTGTATCAAAAACAATGAAGTACCTATTAATGTATGAACAAATGTTTGTAAGGAAGATACACTGAAAGTGTGATTTTCCATGTACTCACAAGTTGTGCATTGATAAATGATCATGGTGTGTTGCAGTACGGTGTAGGTCTGGGTCCATAGAGTCTCACCCGGGGTTGAGGCAGAGAGCGCACCCCAATAAACCACCGGCAAGGCAGCCGAAATGGCGAAGGCACCCATGCAGACCGGCAGTCAGGGACGTCTGGCGGGGCCAAGGAGTGGGAGTAAGCTGAGGAAAGAGAAGGGGATGATGGTGAGGAAGGGTGTAGGATGGTGAAAAATTGATGGTGGGATGAGTGAAAGCAGTGTGGGATAAAACTTTTATACCATGGTTATGTTATATTCCCATTTATGCAACCTACACTGATCGTATTATCCATATCATAACATCTACCATTTAGCCCAACACACTCACCCACATGCCTCATACAAAGTCCCGCTTCTCTTCCCCCTATTTTTTCGCATATATTGGGATGGAGGCATGTTGGTGCTTGCTTGCTAAAATAATGTGGATTGGTCACAACCCCCCTTTACCATTGATATCTTGTATTATTTAATCTGTAGGAGATTGTTTGGTGTTGTTGTCTCTTGTTAATTTCACATTGTATTTTTGAAATGTACCTGCCTCCTCACAAACAAACTGTCCTTTTTGAATGAAAACACACATAGGCGAGTGTAATTGAACAAAAAATTCCTTTATTAAGGGCTCACAACTAAACAAAGAGGGAGGCAACACTGTAGAAACAGCAGAAATGGATGAAGCCTTGGACCCCCAGGGCACACATCAACTATTTTCAAGCAAAATTGGTGGCCTGAGGAGTCCATATATAAGGGAGGGCAGTCTGGTCCAGAAGTCCCAGAGATCCGGAAAGCAGCAGATGACATCTGTGTCCCCAGGCTGTGGTCATACAAGAGACTGCATCTTTTGTCAGACCAGACTGAACCCAGGGCCATCACCCTCTGGTCTTCCTTCCACGCTTCCTTCCACGCTGTGGCTCTGGTGGTGGAGTTGTGGCAGGAGGAGGAGGAGGAGGGGCAAACTCACTCAGGTAGTTATTGGGTGTTAGTTCTCCACTCACCCCCTTACTTAGGATTTTATACAGAAGGTCCTCACACAGCTTGCATTGACCCTCCTGCATGCCCTGCAGTTTTGTGGCAGAAATGCAGGCAAAGGCCTCTTCAGGAGTGGGTAAGGCTCTGAGGGACACAGAAGCCTCCTGAATCAGCTTGAGTGCAGAATCCTGCATGTGAGTCGCCTTCCTCGTTCTTTTGTATGGAAGGCGGAGGGGAGGAACCTGCGATTCTGTCAGGCTTCGACTTGTCCCAGGCTTCTCCTGGCTGACACTTAGCTCCGCCTCCTCCTGGCTGCCACATTCCACAGCCTCCACCTGGCTGAGGTCTTCCTGTGTATGAAAAAGGGACATAGTTTTAGTTTTTTCTTCATCAATCACACACAATTTTCACCTCCTGACTGTTGCAAATTGAATGTTAACAAATATAACAGACTATAATTCTGAGCCCAGCATTTTTCATTCTTGTCCCAATTTTGGGTGCCCACTACTGTCTATTGATATGTAAAACACTTTATTAAATCAGCAATTAGTGATCAATAATAACATCTAGTAAAGATCATTTATTTATTGACCAGAAATCTGTAGAAGAATGCTATACCTGACTCCAGCTGGGCTCCTCCACTTCTTCCTGGCTGGAAGGCCCAGGTTGGACATCGGAAGCCTCAGCTGGGGTGGAAGGAAGAGTGGAGAGGGATTCCCTGACTTCAGTGTGGTCTGACAGAAATCGCAGTCTCTCATAGTACCACAGCCTGGGGACATAAATGTCATCTGCTCCAGCTCCGGATCTCTGGGAATCCGTGACCTTCTTGTGCTCCTTAAGATAAGTGCTCCTCAGGCCACCAATTTTGGTTTTTAAATAGGGGATGGTTGCTGTGGGGACCACCAGCATCACCAACTCCAGCAGTTTCTCCAGCGCTGCCTGCCTCTTTTGTTTATTATTGTAATGTGGATGTCTCACCTGCCACAGACAGGGCAGCTCCCTGTATTTGTCTATGAACAGGGGGAGGAAATTGTGGTCTTTGAAGCCATCCATTTTCTCTGCAAGACACAACACAAGACAAACCCTAATGTCAGGCAAAACTCTCCTAATCTTGTTACAATATAGGCCTCAATCTAGAAGCAGTATAGGCCCAAGTTTAGATCTTACCTTCGTTCTCACGATCAGCGCCTCCGATACTCCTTCCTCTGCTCACAGATCGTACGTACTACGCACGCGTGTTACGCTTTATACACACTGCGCATGCGTGTAACTCCGCCCGCCCCTGACATTCTTTCTAGTCTATTTCCCGCCCCTTTTTGTTCGGCGCAGTGGGGGAAGAGCACATGGCGGAGACACAGCAGGTGCGTGCTAATTATAGCAACAAGGAGGAGGGGGAGGAAAGCCCAGAGCCGGAAACGTCTGGATCCAGGAGAAGATTTAAGGCCTCAGATATGTCCTTTGGGGAGATATTGGAGATGGTCGACATCCTGAAGAAGGCCGACTATGACGGGAAGTATGGACCTTACCCCAACCCCAATGTCAGAAAGGCCAAGATCATGGCGAAAGTGGTCAAGAGTCTGCACTGGAATTTCGGGGTACGACGATCGAAAGATCAGCTCAGGAAACGGTGGTCGGACCTCAAATAAAGGGAGCATGAGCAGTACAGAAAGATCCTGAGAGTGCTGCAAAACAGTAAGTAGTTGTGCTGTGTTCCTATTCTTTTTCTGTTTATTACGTTCGTGCTGCTCCAAGTGCTTTTAGGAACTGTTGTACAGTTTAAAATGGCAACTTTCATGTTCATTGGCACATTATTCGTTCGTATCCAACATTTTTCTTTCGGCCTATAAAACACCATTGTTTTGGCCATATGCACTTGGCAATATTGTTGAGGGCCTACTTGTCTGAAACTATTTTGGTTGTGTAGATGGGTTTGTTACTAGAATTAAATGCAAACTAGATTCTGTGTCAGGAGAGGACACTCAGCAGCTGTTTACACATCTGGACACTGGAGCACTAGTGTGGGACACAAGAACACCCTTTTTATTAGGGGGCCCACACAGGTGCTCCAGTGTATACTATTGTGGTGTCTCCATCTGTGAAGCTTGTACCAAACAGGTAAAGTATTGAAGCTTGACAAAGGACACTGAAAATGCTACATCTTGGAACTCAGCCAAAATAGACAATTGTACCCCACTTCTAAGCAATGTTTCATATTTATAGTTCTGCCATCAAGTATCTGTGTGCTAAGTATACCATTTTTTTTTTACATAGGGGAGAAAAGACTCGGAGGACACCCCTCATCCGAGGAGACCAGAGACCCCCCACCTCTGGAAGAAGGGGAAATATCCCAAACACAAGAAGAGCAGGAGGAGGAAGAAGACGTGGTGGAACTAGTCACCACAACAGGTGAGTGTCTGCGACCACAGGCTCAGGTAAGAGATGGATGCCGGCATATTTATAATACATGTTTTTTTTGGGGTTCCTCTCTTTTTAGGTGATCGTTATGTTGTGGATCCAGATCCTTTCACCTCTGAAAGTGCCCAGATCCTGATTGGGGAGATCATGGGGTGTAATTTTGCATTGGAAAACATCACGAAAAACATCAATGATGTTATACAAAAAAATAAGAACATCATTGATGTTTTGGGGAGAGTTTAAAACCCCTCCAAAGCCCTTTGTTTTATGGTGTACTACAATGTTAAAAAAATGTTAGCGATAGAAAAGCCAAATTTTGAAGATGCACACAGTGTGTCAACATGTGCTATCTGCCATCACGGGAGATCAATGGAAGCGTTTTGGGGGTGCAACCCCTTCCTTAATATTAAAGTAGCTGAGACGAAGGGGTTGCTCCCCCAAAACACATCCCTTGATCCCCCATGATGGCAGGTCGCACGTGTTGACATTCGTAAATTGGTGTGCATATTCAAAATTTGCCTTTTCCTGGAGTGACTTCACCCCATCTGAACGCGATATCAAACACAGTTTGTAAATACTCATGTCTGATATTGCCTTCAAGTTCTACCAAATGTGAACTTTGTAAGTTCTAGATTTGTGTCTTTCTTGTTGTTTTGAAACATGCCTGTTTTATCTTAAATGGACAATTCTATTTTGTATAATGCCACCTCAAAAATTGTTATACAACAAACATGTTGGTTTGTTTTAAAAACCTTGTCAAAATGCACATGTGATTGTGCAGGTATTAAAAAGATTGTTAATCAAGAATGTGTGGATTATTGTCTCAACGCTACAACATTTTTGTGGGGCTCTAATTGCTGCTTTCTGTGACAATGGGTGTTATTTCCTAAGGTAAAATCCACTTTGCACTACAAGTGCAGTTTCAGTGCAGTTTCAAGTGCACTTGTAGTGCAAAGTGTCTTTGCCTTTAGTAAATAACACCCAACAGTACTTTGTAAGGTTACACAATCACGCCATTTTCTGGACTCACCACATTTCTGTCAGGGTCAGCTAAAACAAACACAAGCAGTAAATGTCACCAAAGATTTGCTTAATTTTTTTTTATTTGATCAAGGTTTCACAAATTGTCTGGCATATTGATGGCCCCCCTACCCGTAAAGAACTCAAGGTATCTTAGCCGGACATCACGGGCACTCAGGGAGGGCAAGCCAGGACGGCCACTTTCAAGCGCCGTCAGGGTTGTTTCATTTATAATTCCGGCCTCAGGCCCAACTGAGCCAGCATAGTTGGCAGAATGTTGCCGTAAAAAGTTATGTAGAACACAGCACGCCAGGATTATATGATTCAGTTTATACTCCGCCATATGTATGGGTGTAAGAAATAGGCAGAACCGGCTGGCCATGATTCCAAATGTGTTCTCCACCACTCTTCTGGCTCTGGCCAGCCGGTAATTAAAAACCCTCTGGTCCGGGGTGAGGGTCCTCATCGGGAATGGCCGCATAAGGTGGTCCCCCAGCGCAAAGGCTTCATCCGCAATGAAGACGAATGGGAGTCCTTCCACATTGTCTTCTGGAGGTGGCAAGTCCAAGCTGCCATTCTGGAGACGCCTGTAAAACTCAGTCTGGGCGATGACTCCACCATCGGACATCCGGCCATTCTTCCCCACATCCACATACAGGAACTCGTAATTAGCTGACACCACCGCCAACATCACAATACTATTGAACCCCTTATAATTATAATAGTATGACCCCAAGTTGGGTGGTGGGACGATGTGGACGTGTTTCCCATCAATTGCCCCTCCGCAGTTAGGAAAGTTCCACCGCTGGGCAAAGTGGGAGGCCACAGTCTGCCATTCCTGTGGCGTGGAAGAAAACTGTGGAGGAAAAAAAAAATAGTCTTTTTGCACATTAAAACATGGAAAGCATATTAGACACAAACATTCTTGGCCAACATCAAGATAACATTTATTAATGGGAATTTTTAAAGACCAAAGTATAAGGTACACCTATCAGATTCCCCCCCCCTCTCATGGGCCATTTCTAACATTATAGGTGGGGGGGACTCTTGGACAGGTAACCCTCTCCACTTCATTGAGAAATGAATGCCTATATAATGTGTATTACTTTGAACAGCCCCTCCTTAGTTACACTATTGGCAGCCCACTGGACAGGTAAGAAGTGTCATAATACAAAGATATAAATACACATTGTACACATTTGAGCACATTTGGACATTCTGCTATTACCTATCAAGATGATAATAGGATAAAAAAACTTTAAACAGCACCATTTGAAAGTATTCAGGCAGGCCCTTGCACTACATGGAGGAGAGCATGCTGGGGAGGTAAGTGAAGGCAAATATGTATGAAGGACAACAAAAATAATTACATAAAAATCCAGCATGCATGAGGACAAAGCGGACATTCACAACATATTACAATCATGGTAATTAGGGAATGAGGAAAGAAATACAATACATTATCAAACATTATATACAATAAAATGTGATATTAAAGGATAAAAATCTTACCTTAATATACTCCTTCTGCAGGACCTGGATGATGGCAGAACAGGTCTCTGAGATAATGATACCCAGAGCCTGGGGGGAGATGCCTGTTGAGAACTTGAGGTCCTGCAGGCTTCTCCCCGTCGCCAGGTACCGCAGGGTGGCGACCAGCCTCTGCTCCGCAGTGATGGCTTGCCTCATGCAGGTATCCTGCCTGCTAATATAGGGGGTCAGCAAAGCCAACAAATGGTGAAATACGGAGAAAGTTCCTGAAATCATCAGGATTATTCTCACGGATCTCACGGAGCAAAGGCATATGACAGAACTGGTCACGCTGAAGCAACCAATTCTTGGTCCATGAACTCCTCCCCACCCTGTTCATGGACTGGACTTGTGTCAAGGTAAGGACCCCAACACCAAGCCCCCGCACAGCACAAACTCTACGAGGAGTACGCATAGGCAACATGGCTAGAAAACGGTCGGCTGCTCAGAACGAAGTAACAGAAAGCACTGAAGAACAGCAAGGCCTGTGAAGAGCGACCTGAAAAACAGCAACGAATGAACAAGAACACAATGGCTAATCAAAGTCACGCGTAGCTTGCTTGCACGCACTGAAGAGCAGATACAAACCCACAAGCACAAACTGAACAGCAGAAAACGATCTGAAAGCCACGAGTCTGAAAAAGCGTGAATCGTCTCTCACCAAACTTTTAATAACACAAAATTAGCAAAAGGAGCCCAAAGGGTGGCGCGCTTGGTTCTGAACTGGCCTTTTCTAGTCTCGTCGTACGTGGTTTACGTCACCGCGTTCGCGGCGATCGGAAATTCCGACAACTTTGTGCGACCGTGTGTACGCAAAACAAGTTTGAGCCAACATCCGTCGGAAAAAATCCTAGGATTTTGTTGTCGGAATGTCCGATCAATGTCCGACCGTGTGTACGGGGCATTACAGGAGAGAATTTCCCTTCATAGGGATAGATTTCCTCTCACTTCCTGTTGTCTCCCTCCGTTTGTAAGTAGGAGTCGTTTGTAAGTCGGATTTTTGAAAATAGGGGACCGTCTGCATATACTATACGGCCTGCCCTATACACTCTGTGGAAAATTGGACCTTAGGTGTTGGTGGTACCAGAACACTGTAAGCCCTCACAGTTACTCTTGGTGGGCGCTGGAATGGGCCCTGCTGTGAAATATTATATCAAGAATTGTAATTACATGCCCCTGTTAAACAGGGGCTGAAAAATTGGGTCTTAGGCAGTGGTAGTGGTGTTGGCACAACACTGTAAAGCCTCACAGATACTTTTGTTGAAAGCAGGAAGAGGCCCTGCTGTGAAATATTAGATCAAAAATTGTAATTATATGCCCCTGTTAAACAGTGGTGGTGGTGCCACAACACTGCAACCCCTCACAGATACTCTTGTTGGGCGCAGGAACGAGCCCTGCTGTTAAATATTTGATCAAAAAATGTAATTGCACGCCCCTGTTAAACAGGGGCAGAAAAATTGGACCTTAGGCAGTGGTGGTGGTGCCACAACTCTTCAACCCCTCACAGATACTCTTGTTGAGAGCAGGAACGAGCCCTGCTGCAAAATATTACAGCAAAAATTGTACTTACATGCCCCTGTTAAACAGGGGCAGAAAAATTGGGCCTTAGCCACTGATGGTACCAAAAATGTTCTTAGAAGCTATCAACATGAACATTGAGGAGGAATAGGATAGTCACTCAGCATAACAGGATAGTCACTCAGCATCAGCATAGACAGTCTTGAAGGGATCTCACATTCATAAAAAAATTAATTGGTTACATCAGCACCAGGTGCTTGGTAGCTGGTGATCCAAGACTGATTAATTTTTATGAAGGTGAGCCGATCAACCGAGTCGGTGGACAGGCGCACTCTGTGATCAGTTACAAAGCCTCCAGCAGCACTGAATGTGCGTTCCAAAAGAACGCTGGATGCAGGACAGGCCAGTAGCTCAATTGCATACTGTGCAAGCTCTGGCCAGTGATCCATCCTCAAGACCCAGTAACCCAGTGGATTTTCGGGGGGGCTGCGGACTAAAATATTGTCTGAATGCATCGGTCAGACGGCCACCTTCTCCACCGCTCCTTCTGTGACTGACCGAAGCCTCAGAAACAAGTTGTCCAGGAGTACCAGGAAATTGTAACCTCCCAAGCTCTGGAAACGCATTGCACAAACCTTTCTGCAAGGCCTCCCGAAGATGTTTCATCCTCTGCTCCTTCTGCAACGGCTGGATAAGTTCCGCCACCTTACCCTTGTAACGTGGATCAAGAATGGTTGCCAGCCAGTACTGATCCCTCTCCTTGATACCACGAATCCGAGGGTCCTTTCGCAGGCTTTGCAAGGATCAGGGAGGCCATGCAGCGTAGGTTTGCTGAGGCATTCAGTCCAGAGTCCTCTGGGTCACTAAGGACGACCTGATCTGCAGTCACCTCCTGCCAGCCACGTACAAGTCCATGGGTTTCTGGGGACTGGAAACGATCCCTTGAAGACTGCTGCTGATGCTGAGTGCCAGGCTCCACCTCCATGCTGACACAATGCTTCTCCTCCTCCTCTTCCTGTGTGATAGGCGAGCCTGCAGGAATACTGTCTGGATAAAGGGGGCCTTGAGAGGTAAGGAAGTCCTCCTCTTCCTCCCTCTGTTCTGCCTCAAGTGCCCTGTCCATTATTCCATGCAGCGTGTGCTCCAACAAGTAGACAAGAGGGATAGTATCACTGATGCATGCACTATCACTGCTTACCATCCTCGTGGCCTCCTCAAATGGTGACAGGACAGTGCATACATCCTTGATCATGAGCCACTGGCGTGGCAAAAAAAAGCCAAGCTCCCCTGACCCCGTCCTGGTGCCATACTCGCACAGGTAGTCATTGATGGCCCTCTGCTGCGTGTGCAGCCATTGCAGCATTGCCAATGTTGAGTTCCACCTGGTGGGCATGTCACAGATGAGGCGGTTCTTGGGCAGGTTGCATTCCTTTTGGAGGTCAGCCAGCCGAGCACTGGCATTATATGACCGGCGGAAATGCCCACAGACTTTCCTGGCCTGCCTCAGGAGATCCTGTAAGCCCGGGTACCTGCACAAGAACCGCTGCACCAACAAATTAAGGATGTGAGCCAAACAGGGAACATGGGTGAAGTGTCCCTGTTGGAGGGTGGAGAGGAGGTTGGTGCCATTGTCGCAAGCCACCATTCCTGGCTGGAGCTGGCGTGGCGTCAACCACCTCTGAGCCTGCCCAAATCAGAGCTGCCAGAATCTCTGCCCCAGTGTGGCTCCTGTCCCCTAAGCAGACCAACTCAAGCACTGCATGGCATCTTTTTGCCTGAGTGCCTGTGTAGCCCCTAGAATGCCTACGGAGCACCGCTGGTTCCGAGGACAAATCTGCACAGGAAGAGGCCATAGAGGAAGAAGAAGAGGAGGGGGTGGAAGAGAGAGGTGTGGCAGAATCACCACTACCAGCATTTTGGAGGCATGGTGGCGAAACAAGCTCCAACAATACTGCACCCTGTCCTGCATCCTCCCCAGCTGCCAGCAGGGTTACCCAGTGCGCAGTGAAAGAAAGGTAACGTCCCTGTCCATGCCTGCTGGACCATGAGTCAGCAGTAATATGCACCTTACGGCTGACTGCCCTGTCCAACGAGGCCAAGAAATTGCCTTCCACATGTTGGTAGAGAGCAGGAATGACCTTCCGAGAAAAAAATTGGTGTTTGGGAACCTGCCAGTGAGGTACCGCACATTCCACAAATTCTCGAAAGAGGGCAGAGTCTACCAGCTGAAAAGGCAGCAGTTGGAGTGCTAGCAATTTAGCCAAGCTAGCATTCAGACGCTGAGCATGTGGATGGCTGGGACCAAATTTCCTTTAATGGTTTAGCAACTAGGGTAGGGAAATTTGCCTGCTACAATCGATGTTGGTGTACCGCTAGCAGATTGCCCGGAAGTGCTTGGGACACCTAATTCTACGCCTTCATTTCTCTCAGTGCAGGTCTCTGAGAGGACTGAAGTTATAGTGGGGTTGGAGATCCCAGCTGATGAGGAGCAAGGAGAGGTCCGCCTTGTTCTTTGGTGTGGGTTTTTTAAGTACTGTTGCCAACAGACTGCATGGGAGCTCGACATATGGTCAAGTATATGGTGCCCAAGCAGCTGCTGTTTTGGCTATGCTTGATACTCTTCAGACATATGTTGCAAGCAGCAATGGTGCGATCTGCTGCACATGTCTCAAAAAAGGCCCACACCAAAGAACTTTTGGGAAAACGCGCAGAGTCAGCAGCGCCCTGCACATGCGGAGCTCTGAGGTGTGATGTAGTCAGTTGCTTGCGCTTAAGCTGGCCCCTGGAGGGCATCCTGCCTCATTGGAGATGTGCCTCCTCCTCCTCCTCTCTCTTCTATCTGGCACCCACGTAGAGTCAGTGACCTCATCATCCCCTCTCTCCTCACCACTGGAGCAAACCTGGCAGTATGCTGCAGCTGGGGGAACGTGACTGCCAGTTTCTTGTCCTTCTTGGGCACCCCCTCTCTCTGGGCTCACGTTACTGCCTTCATCCTCAACCTGGGTACCATCATCAGAGCCTTCAAAACGCTGCGCATCCTCCTGCAGCATGTACCCTACACTGTGGTCGAACAGTTCGGGGGACTCCTCAGGGTATGATGGTGGGGCTAGGGAAGGAGTGACTGATGACATTGAGCCGAAGGAAGAGGCCGCTTTGGCAGCTGCATTGGCAGACAAAGTAACCTGAGCCTGGGTGACAGAGGATAAGGAGGATGAGGATGGCTTGGTCATCCACTCTACCAACTCTTCCGCATGTTGTGGCTCAACACGGCCAGCTGCCGAAAAAAAGAACAAGTGTGCCCCGTGGCCACGCGCTGAGGATGCACCGTGTCCACGACCAGCACTGTTGGCTGTAGACACAGAGCCTGCTTTCCCTCTTTTTGTGGCTTGTGAGCGTCTGCCTCTCATTGGCGGCCTTCCAGACATACTGTACAATTAGATTAGCAAAACAACGCCTGAAGTTTACTAAAAACAGTACACCAGGATTGGCCTACAGTCAGGTATAGGCTAGGCTGGACTACAATGCAGTGGATATATATTTTATGAACTGCAGCTCACTGAGTCACCTGCCTGCCTGCCTGAAAGTGTCTTTGAACATGCACTTCAGGAATGGCCTACAGTCAGGTATAGACTTGGCTATACTATATATATATATACAAGCCTGTATATATATTAAATGCAGCAAGTAAATGGCGCAAAAGAGACAAACAAATCCTAATTTATAATGATGCGCATAAACAATAAGGAAAAGAAATTCCATAACAATTAAATTAAACATGAGAGAAATATATAAGTCCATGTAATGACACTGCAGATGAAGGAAGCAGGAATAAGGTGTAAAATCCACATTCAGGGCAGCCTTCTAATGGGAGTGAAAGCCATATCCCAGTAGCACTATAAAACAAGGAGAAAGAGGCGCCTCTGGGTGCAGACGTTTAAAACAATTTATTAAAAAGATGTAGCAACAGCTGGTGATGCACTCACATTTAGTAGAAAAAAGTAGGCAAAGGACTGTCCCAAAGCAATCAAGGGGATCCGTGGGGTCATCTAATCCCGGCTGATGGATGACAGAGATACTGGGCAGTCTGTAAACGCTGGATGTTTTTCCGGCCGAACAGCAGAGACAGGCTCCAGAGAGAGGCTTGGATGGCATCCGATCAGGCGAGGGATGATGACGTCACTCGATATGCGACGCGATTCCCTCCTCTGCTGACACTTCCACACATCAGATTCCAGGTCCATCCCCCTTTCCGCCCCCATTCCGCCCCCTTCCCCTTTAGTATTTTCTATTTAAATTCCTCTTCAGCTCCCAGCCAATCAGCTTGACAAAGGAGCGCCGCCGTCACACCATTCACGGTGAGCCAGCTCAGGAAACGCGTCGCATATCGAGTGACGTCATCATCCCTCGCCTGATCGGATGCCATCCAAGCCTCTCTCTGGAGCCTGTCTCTGCTGTTCGGCCGGAAAAACATCCAGCGTTTACAGACTGCCCAGTATCTCTGTCATCCATCAGCCGGGATTAGATGACCCCACGGATCCCCTTGATTGCTTTGGGACAGTCCTTTGCCTACTTTTTTCTACTAAATGTGAGTGCATCACCAGCTGTTGCTACATCTTTTTAATAAATTGTTTTAAACGTCTGCACCCAGAGGCACCTCTTTCTCCTTGTTTTATATATATTAAATGAACTGCAGCTCACTGAGTCACCTGCCTAAAAGTGTCTTTGAACACGCACTCCAGGAATGGCCTACAGTCAGATATAGGCTTGGCTGGACTACAATGCAGTGGATATATATTTTATGAACAGCAGCTCACTGAGTCATCTGCCTGCATGCCTGAAAGTGTCTTTGAACACGCACTCCAGGAATGACCTACAGTCAGGTACAGGCTTGGCTAGACTATATATAAACAAGCCTGTATATATAAATATATTCAATGAACTGCAGCTCACTGAGTCACCTGCCTAAAAGTGTCTTTGAACACGTACTCCAGGAATGGCCTACAGTCAGGTATGGGCTTGGCTAGACTATATATATATATATATATACAAGCCTGTATATATATATATATATATATTACATGCACCACAGCTAGCTGCCTGCTTCAACTGCCTGCCTGAAGTATATTAGAAACAGTACACCAGGAACAGTCTGCAGTGAGATGAAGCTAAACTGTATACAGTGTATATATATATATATATATATATATATATATATATATATATATATATATATATATAGCACTAACTCACGGTGGAGCTGCTGGTTTAAGCGGGTCTGTTACCTTCACCTTGCTTCCCTCTGTTTCACCGGCACTGGGTCTAGGGTTCCGTTGAGTTTACTTCTGGATGACACACGCACCAACACTGGAGTACGTTTTCAATGCTTTATTGAACAGACAAACTTTAGGAAGTAGCAGGAAAGAGGCGGAAAAGGAAACTTTCAGGAGAAACTCAAATATTTTCTTATAGAATCATAGTGGCAAATGTTCTGGTAGAATTCATATAATTAGGTGGAATGCGCTCCCCTTGTGGGACACACTCCTTGCTCGTCTGGATAGGCCTCTCTCACCGGTCTAGCAGCCAGCACGCAGCACAAATCGAAAGTCTCTGCCACAGACATGTTTGGGGATTAAATCCATACAATCCTCTGCCACAGGATGTATCAGATTTTTCTGCAGTGAAAGTCAGTCACAGTGCCTGAACCTTTAAGCCGAACCGGCAACACTATGCTGTATAGTTACTTCTTTTGGATACGTCCTTCAGCCGAGTCACCAGGCCCCTCTATAGACCAGCACGCTGCGTGATCTCTCCAAGACGGGTCCTCCCCTGGGATCTCCTCAGCTGTCCAGCTTCGTCACACAGGACCGACAGCTCAGGACCATTCCTCAGCCACGGTGGTAAGCCCCAAACAAGCCTCTGGACCCACCCCTGCGCCGCAGCATCATGGGCCTCCCGATCGGAGGACCACGAGGTAGCTCCTTAACGCATACCTGTCGGCCAGGAGGGCCAGCAGGTGGCTGTAAAACGACCCTAGAACATGGCGTCTGTCCCATAAATACCCTCTTCCCAGAATGCAACTCGGAGGACCACCTCCACCGAGCTTGTCTCCGAGACAGAGGAGCATCTATACACTTCGACACATTGCCTTTCCAACTCTGACCAGTAGCAACAGCGACACCCACCGGTCAGCACGGAAGCACACACGTCAGCCAAGCTGGAACAGAGGCGAACTTTTAACCTTCCTAATTCCCCGTACACACAGTCGGACTTTGTTCGGACATTCCGACAACAAAATCCTAGGATTTTTTCCGACGGATGTTGGCTCAAACTTGTCTTGCATACACACAGTCACACAAAGTTGTCGGAAAATCCGATCATTCTGAACGTGGTGACGTAAAACACGTACGTCGGGACTATAAATGGGGCAGTAGCCAATAGCTTTCATCCCTTTATTTATTCTGAGCATGCGTGGCACTTTGTCCGTCGGATTTGTGTACACATGATCGGAATTTCCGACAACGGATTTTGTTGTCGGAAAATTTTATATCCTGCTCTCAAACTTTGTGGGTCGGAAAATCCGATGGAAAATGTGTGATGGAGCCTACACACGGTCGGAATTTCCGACAACAAGGTCCTATCACACATTTTCCGTCGGAAAATCCGACCGTGTGTACGGGGCATAACACACAATTTACTAAATTTACCTAACCTGCGGTAGATTGTAAATCTACCAGCGCTACATACTCCCCCCACTACAATAGACGTTGTCCCCAATGTCTGTCCCAACACAGTAACAGTAACTCTCAAGCCTGAGAGTAAGCATTTGAGTTTCTCATAACTTTAGATAGGCAAAGAGAGAGAAAGGACAGTTTAAAGACATTAAGAGACATATATCCTATAAAACATTATGTTCACAGCCGCGAACAAAACCACAATATAATTTTACACAACCTCACTAACTAACTAGATGAAAAGCCTCCCAGCTATACATATGATCCGATGATCCCTGAAAAGGAAACATATTTAAGTACACATATATACATCCTGCGCAACACCAGGAGCAAAGCCTCATTTAAAATGAGACTCTCTTCCTATGATTTATATTAGAAAAAATATATACTTTTGGCGTCCATCCCTGCATAAGAACTTTTCTTGTAAAATAAATCTGGCTAGCAAACAGAAGTCCTTGGATTTAAACACAGAACAGGATCTGTAGATCTTGACCACGCAGATCTCTTTACCCTGTCGCTATCTAACTAGGTAATTTCAATGTGATAGTGTCCATAATTACCAGTAAAACCGAGGATCTGGTAAAGTCACATATTTTCCTTCTTTATCTACAGTGGTAATAAAATATACAGCATTGTCCTTTCCCGGTCTGCAGATTACCACTTTATCAGCATAGCTACGCCGACCATTGTTCCAATGTACAAAGCATCCGTTAAAACGTTCATCCATTCGGACAGAACATCCAGTCTTTCTAAAGGGCTTAGGCACAGACAAGTAGTCCCAAATATGTCTCTCCCCATACCAGGCGGTACACAGCAATCCAATGATTTTTTCACCATAGACCCAGCCGGTGTCTGTAGCGAATCAATAACTTTTGACAAAGTCCTAGCAACAGCACTGTGCGTCTCCACACAGGGTGACGTCTTCCCAGAACTCATGGCAGTCCATTCAGGAAGGGTCATTGTGAAGGCAACATCTTCGCCTTGTGACTACAATAGCTCTTGCGACATGGTTTCAAACAAGTCATCATCTCCGGAAAGATCCGACATGGATTCTATTTCCGAGTCTCTCAATTCTTCCGCTGGCAAATATTTATTTACAGTCCCCAACAGTGGCTTACCCGTTCCAGGCGTAGACTCTGGTAGCTCTGGCTCAGGTAACCTCTGGGGCAGGCCTCGAACACGGCCATGAGAAGCCTTCACATAGCCCACCTTCTTCTGAGCAGGCACCACAGGAGTAGGTGTAGTGGACTCAGGAATCAAAGTAATGTCCCCTGATGAGACGGTAGCAGCAGTGTCTCTTTCTGAAACATTGTCGGTAACAACAGGCAAAGTGGCGGCCCATCGCTCTCTCTCTGTAGCGGTAGCAGCTTCCACTGTAGCGATACCTGTCACCCAATCCATCCGATAGGTGCGGGGTGGCATAGTAGGTGGCTCCACCACAAACAAGTACTCTCCACACTGCGGACATCGGCCGAATGGACGAAGATGTACGGCCAATCCTCCACATCGATGGCAGGTCATGCCCAGTCCCTCAACATCTCCCGAGGTATACAGGACAAACTTCCCCTGCAGCTTCATTCGAACTCCAGTATCCGTGAGCAGAGTTCCAGATTGCACAGTATTCATCACGGTGCTTGCAGGGAACACTCTGGGTCCCACAACCGATTGCAATGCTGGAAAAGACATGGCCACACTCTGATCTTTTCAGCACGATCACAAGGCCTCTCTTCTCCTCTGGCGCCAAGCACACTACACGCGTCCCACGTGGTAGCAAGTAGGGTAACTCCTCCCACTTGTCCTTACAGTCACGTAGCTCCTGGGCCTCTTCTGGCGCCCAGCGTCTACGCACTCAAAAGCAAAGTCCCACAGTTAAACCTTTCCTCCTCCTGAAAAACTTTTTCTCAAAGTCCAGCTCTCTCTGTAAACTCCCGGTAAAACACTCCACTGGGTGCAACAATTGTCAGTCAACAAATCCCGGACGACGCCCCCACATGTAGTACTAACTCACGGTGGAGCTGCTGGTTTAAGCAGGTCTGTTACCTTCACCTTGCTTCCCTTTGTTTCACCGGTACCGGGTCTAGGGTTCTGTTGAGTTTACTTCTGGACGACACACTCACCAACACTGGAGTACGTTTTCAATGCTTTATTGAACAGACAAACTTTAGGAAGTAGCAACAAAGAGGCGGAAAAGGAAACTTTCAGGAGAAACTCAAATATTTTCTTATACGAATCATAGCGGCAAATGTTCTGGTAAAATTCAGATAATTAGGTGGAATGCGCTCAGCACGGAAGCACACACAACGTCAGCCAAGCTGGAACAGAGGCGAACTTTTAACCTTCCTAACACACAATTTACTAAATTTACCTAACCTGCAGTAGATTGTAAATCTACCAGCGCTACATATATATATATATATATGAAATACACTGCAGCTAACTGAATCAACTGCTTGCCTAAAGTATATTAGAAACAGTACAGAAGGAACGGTCTGCAGTGAGATCTAGCTAAAATGTATGCAGTGGATATATCTATATATACTAGACTGTATATATATATATATATAAAATACACTGCAGCTAACTGAATCGCCTGCCTGCTCAAATGAAATGAAATGACACTCTCTTTGCCTCTCTCTGTCTCTCTCTTAACAACGCCACCAACACACTACACAGGGCCGACGTGCAGGGGGCCTTATATAGTGTGGGGCGTGGACTTAACCCCCTGAGCCATAATTGGCATAAGGCACCCTGCCTTTGGCCAATTATGGCTCTCTTTGCTGACGGCTCTGTGATTGGCCAAAGCATGCGGGTCATAGTGCATGCTTGGCCAATCATCAGCCAGCAATGCATTGCGATGACGCAGTGCATTGTGGGCCGTGACGCGCCGCTCGAATTTGCCACGAACGGCCCATATTGTTCGATCTTCGTCGAACGATCGAACAGCCGATGTTCCACCCGAACTCATGTTCGACTCGAACAGCCAGCCCATCCCTACTGCTGAATAAACACCAGTCTCATGCTCAAGCTCCTTGCTGTCTGCCTATACTTAGTGTTAAAACATAACATGGTACCAGAAGTCGGTTCAGAAGAGTCATGACAGCAAACAGCAACACAAAGAACATTCCTTCCCTGGATTTGGAAACTGGCCACAATGGAGGGAGCTGATAGAGCATGTGTTTGCATGACCAGATGCAGACAAATGGACTGGTCAGCAGAAAACAGCTCACTTTCTGATATGTGTCGGACAAAAGGATGTGATTTGTGCCGAGCCTGGCAAGCAAGTGGGGAGATCACTGCAGAGGACAAAAATAAAACAGAGGTACTGTTTGCAAAGTTTGAAGCATACTGCAACCCAAGAAGAAACTCCACAGTGCAAAGGAAGCTGTTTTATGAGAGGAACCAGTGTGGAGGTGAGTCTGTGGATGAATGGGTGGCACAGCTGCGCTTGCTTGCCAAAGATTGAGCTTCCTATTAGGGATGAGCCGAACACCCCCCCGTTTTGGTTCGCAGCAGAACATGTGAACAGGCAAAAGAATTTAAAGGCTTATATGCAAGTTATTGTCATAAAAAGTGTTTGGGGGCTTCCAGATTCCGATAAGCCCCCCGCCTGCAGACCCCCACAACCACCGGGCAAAGGTTGTGGGGATGAGGCCCTTGTCCCCATCAACATGGGGACAAGGTGCTTGGGGGGCTACCCCCAAGCACCCTCCCCATGTTGAGGGCATGTGGCCTGGTATGGTTCAGGATGGGGGCGCTCTCTCGTCCCCCCTCTTTTCCTGCGGCCTGCTAGGTTACGTGCTCGGATAAGGGTCTGGTATGGATTTTTGGGGGGACCCCACACCATTTTTTAAAAAAATTTGGCGCGGGGTTCCCCTTTAAAATCAGGAACCAGGACCCAGGTCCCCAAACACTTTTTATGACAATAACTTGCATATAAGCCTTTAAAATTAGCACTTTTGATTTCACCCATAGAATTTTAAAGGGTGTTCCGTGGCTTTCGAATTTGTATTCGGCGAACCGGCGAACGGCCGATGTTCGAGTCTAACTCATGTTCGACCCGAACATTAAGCTCATCCCTACTTTCTATGATGCTGGAGATATGATAAAAGACCACATTCTGATGGGCAGTAAGTTTAAGAAAGTTCAGGAAAAGCTGCTGCAGGAAGAAGACTTAAATCTTAAGAAAGCCATAAGAATTCCCAGAGCATATGAAATGTCAAGAAAGGACATGCAGTTACTGGAAGGAACACAGCTCCAGATCAATGCTATAGAAAATTACAGCAGCAGATATGGGCAAGAAAGAGCACACAGAGGAATAAAGGGCACCTATGGCACTGGGACAAGTAACACACAAGCAGCGTGTGGATATTGTGGAAACATGCACCATAAAAATAGTGTCTGCCTGGCAAGGGGGCAGATATGCAATAAATGCAATAAAAGAGGACATTTTGCCAGGGTGTGTAAACTGTCTTCACAAACCGGAAGGTCAAAAACACGTTCTGTACACGCCATAGAGGACAATGATAACAATGCAGGGTCAGACTCAGACTGCACCCCAATATATCTTGCAGCAGTACAAAAAACACGTCAGTCAGCAGATGAAGCAACTGTAACATTACAGATAGGGGCTAACCAAACTCCAATCACATTCAAAATAGATACAGGAGCACAAGTAAATTGTTTGCCAAGCCAAATATACCTGGAACACCTTAGTAATGAATCCCTCTTAGAAACGCAGGACCTACCAAAACTAATGGGATATGGGGGTGAAAATTTTAAAGTAATGGGTCTCTGTCATGCAAAATGTTCATACAAGGGATTTGAAAAGGTTTTATAATTGTTTGTGATAGAAACACAAGCCCCAGCTGTGCTAGGTCTCAGAACAAGTACAGATATTGGACTTGTGAACATCATAATGACTATGGATGGTGGGCACAGAGGTCTGACCGAGGCTGACATTAAACATGAGTACTGTGATCTATTCTAGGGCCTGGGGTGCCTCCCAGGTGTAAGCCGCATACGAATAAAAGAGGGTGCACAACCTGTTATCTGTGCCCCAAGGAGAATACCTTTAACTCTTGTGGATAAAGTCAGAAAAGAACTCACCAGGATGGAGAAGCTGGGAGTAGTAAAAAAGGTCACAGAACCATTGGAATGGGTCAGTTCTATGGTTGTGGTAGAGAAGAAGAACACAGGTGTAATTCATATATGCATTGATCCATGTGATTTGAACAAAGTCATAATGAGAAAATACTACAAACTGCCCACCATAGAGGATATAGTGCACAAGCTAGTAGGAGCAACAGTATTTAGTGTACTAGACGCCCATTCTGGTTACTGGCAATTGTGTCTTGATGAAGGCAGCAGTTACTTGACCACTTTCAACTCCCCTTTGGGTCCATGGAGCTTCACAAGGTTACCTTTCGGTATAGCATCTGCACAGGAAATATTTCAAAAGAAATCACACAAATTGATCGCTAGTCTTCTGATGATTTTGAGGAGTAAGCGGATGTAGATGTTGAATAGCACTGGTGACAAGGGTGAACCCTGAGGGACTCCATAGGAGATTGCGCAGGTTTCAGAGGTGAATGCTCCTAGTTTCACTGTCTGAGAGCGATTCTCTAAGAAGGATGCAAACTATTTTATAGACCAGAATCTGTGGCTCCTGCTACTTCTGTGAGGCGGACAAGCAGAGTATTGTGGTCCACTGTATCAAATGCTGCACTGAGGTCTAACAGTACCAGGAGACATGATTCTCCGTCATCTGCTGCTTCAAGGGCGTCGTCCCATATTTTGAGAAGTGCTGTTTCTGTGCCATGGCCTGGGCGGAAGCCTGATTGCAGCGGGTCCAGGAATTGGTGTGTGTCCAGGTGGCATTGTAGCTGTTGTACTACTGCTTTCTCCATAATCTTGGAGATGGTGTTGAGGCTTGTTATCGGTCTGCGGTTGTTAGGGTCCTTAGGGTTGAGATTGGGTTTCTTTAGCAGGAGTTTGACGATGCCTTGCTTGAGGGTGGTTGGAACAATCCCTTCTTTGAACGACTGATTTATGAGGTGTGTTATAGTAGGGGCCAAGATGTCAGAACATTCTTTCAGGAGTTTTGTGGGAATGATGTAATTTGGTGATGTGCTGTCTCGAAGGCTTCTGATAATGTTTTTAGTCATGTTAGTGGTGACTGGGGTCAAAGAGAAATTCGGTGGTTGTGTGATGTTCGTGTCGATATCCTCTTTTTGCTTTGGTTGAGTGAGGTTGGTTGTTTTTTTCTATTGAATTGATTTCCGAATGTTGTCGATTTTGTCGATGAAGAAATTTGATAACTCATTGCAGAATTCTTGAGTATTGTTTGCTGGGGGCTCTAAGCAGGTTGGGTTCATTGAGCAGTTTAAGGCAGTTGAGATGGTGCTCGAGAAATGTTCTTTTTCGGCTTTGAAGATTGCTTTGTGGTATTTCACAGTGAGTGCTTTGTAGTTTGTATGGTTTTCCTTGGTAGGATTTCTTCTCCATGCTCTTTCAGCTCTTCTGCGTTCTTGCTTAAGTAGGGTGAGAGTGCCATTAAACCATCTCGAGGTTTTTTTGCGGCTGAGTGTTCTGCGTTTTGGCGCCACTGAGTCTGCTGTTTGTAGTAATGCCTTGTTTAGGGAGTTGAGTGTTTGTTCTGTTGAAAGGTTAAGTTTAGCAACGGTATTTTGTTTGATAATGTGGTTTTGAAGAGTTCAGAGTGTAGTTTCTTCTGAGATCTGTTCCAGTGTGTTGTTGTTGCGTGTTTCTGTTTTTGGAGGGTGGTGTTAGTGGTGATTTTAAATTTGATAGGGTGGTGGTCCATCCATGGTAGCGGTGTGTTGTCGAATATGTTGATGTCCATATTCTGTTTGAAGATGAGGTCTAGAATGTGTCCTGAACCGTGCGTGGGAGCATTTATCAGCTGTTGAAGACCTAGTTCTTCCAGTTGGTTAATGCAGGTGGTCGCGATAGGGTCTTGGGTAGAGTTTGCCCAGAGGTTAAAGTCCCCAAGTACTAGAAGGTTTTTGGTTTTCAGGGTGTGTATTGAAATGAATTCAGTGAGTGGTGTAAGGAGATTGGTCTTTGGTCCTGGTGGTCTGTAGCATAGTAGTATGTGAATGGTGTCTTGGGGTGTTGTTTGAAGATGCAGGGAGAGCGTCTCCATGAAAGGCACTGAGTTCTGTAAAGTTGGTTTGGTGAACACAAGGTGGGATTTGAAGATCACTGCTAGGCCTCCTCCTTTTTTTCCTATTCTATGCTCAGTTAGGATACTGTAGTTCTCAGGCACCAATTCAGTTAGGATGGTGTTGCAGTCGGATGTTAGCCAGCTTTCCGTAATGAAGAGGCAATATATGTTGTTTTCGATGATGAAGTTGTGGATTTCCAGTCTCTGCTTGACTGCAGATCTAGTGTTGATCAGGGTGCATGCTAGTTGTTGTGGTTGGATTGGTGTCTCCCTGTATTTGATGTTTGATTGTGGGTTGGTCCTTAGTAATTGTTCTTTTTTTAGTCTTTTTTGAGTGGCGGTTGGTAAAGTTGAGGCGGTTGTTCTTAGCCTGTGGAGGGCGTCCGCTGTGTATTTTAAATTGCACATGGTGAGAAAGACAAAGTTGCCGAAGGAAGGATGATCCAATGATGGTACTGATGTAGCGATAATGAGTTGGGAGAGCTGGGGGATAGAGGGATCAGATGGCTGTCACTGCTACTGAAGCAGTGTAGTTGACGGGCTGGATGATGGTGCGGAAAGTTCTGGAGGAGGTGATGAAGGGGCTACCTACCGCCCTCCTTGTGTCTAATAATAGCCCACAATTCTCATGTTCTGAGTTCCAGTGCTTCCTACATGAAAGGGGCTTGTGGGTTTGTGCCTGATTCCCCAATCACCCACAGGCCAATGGTCTAGCAGAGAAGTTCATTATGCTGAAAGCGCAATCATCAGGGCAGGATGTGTACCTAGGACTGTTATACTATCGTGCAACACCTATTGAAGATTTATGCTCACCTGCACAGCTGCTAATGGGTAGAACACTGAGGACCACAGTGCCTATTGCACCACAGAAATTGCTGCCTCAGTTTATTTCACAGGATCAAGTAACAGCTCAGAGGATCATAAACATGAAAAGGCAAAAACTGTATTTTGATAAATCTACATAATCCCTTCATCCACTCTCTGCTGGGCAAGCTGTGCGACACAGAGTCACTTGAAATACATGGGAACCTGCTCGAATTATCAAAGAAGCCAATTTACCAAAATCATATGCAATCGAGACCAAGTGTGGACAGAAACTGAGATGAAACAGGCGTCATCTTTGTCCAGACACTGCCACAGATACATCATTAGAGGACCCAGATGATAATGGAGATAAAAAACAAGCCCATGATGGCACAGAAGTCCTAAACACGGATATTGAGAGTCTACAGAGGATACCGAGGATAGCATAAACGTATCAGCATGTGATAATGCTGGGAGTGACTCTCAACTGGACACCAATCCTACGGATGATGAGCCAGCGGTTACTTTCTCTCGCTATGGTCGAGCTATTAAACCAAAAATATGGAGGGACTTTGTCATATTAAATGTTTCATACTTGAGAGGGAAGATGTAATGATGTGTAGGTTTTATGTTATACTTCAAGTTCAATTGTTATGCCTACATCCTTTTGGATGTTAGAAAACAGTTAACAGTTTTAGTCATGTGATCTGGGGGTGGGGAGCTGTGGTAGTTATAAGATGGATGCTGCTGAATAAACACCAGGCTCATACTCAAGCTCCTTGCTGTCTGCCTATACTTGATGTTATGATGTTAAAACATCACACCAGGAAGTTATAACGTTTTCTATGAACAGGGTCTAAGGTAAGGCTTTGTTCTAAAAATCAAAGAAAGCTTTTCTTTTTTTTTTTGCAGCAGAGGTACATTAATGGTATATTGGTACATAAGGGAGTTGGATTTTAGCAGAAAAAAAAACAAATTAACTTAGCCTTGAATTTACTCAATCAAGACCTAACCATTTCTCATGGTGTCTGAGATGAACATATCTGCGTAGCTACACAAAAACTGGGACCAGACAGTATATGAAGTACATTTATAAAACAGCAATGCAAAAGACGTGCACACACCAGCAAACAGTGAACATGAATAACAAGTGACCCAAACCAAAAATGTCTAACTAACAGAAACGTCAAAGACTAACTATATACAAAATATAAACAAGATTGGAAGCATGCATAACAGGGAAATATCAGCGATGCAAGAAGAGGGGAGGGAATCAGGACTGGGTACAGGAACAAGGGGGGCAGAAGTAGGACACAGGGTACAGGATGCAAAGCTAGCTCGAGAGCAGGATAAACAGGCATTACAAATCTGGCAGCAAGCAAGGCAATCAAAACACTCACGCAAGGAGCAATAGCAGAGGTGAGACTTAAAGGGGTTGTAAACCTTCGAGTTTTTTCACCTCAATACATTCTATGCATTGAGGTGAAAAGCCTCCTGTAATGCTGCAGCCCCCCGAGCCCCCATTTTACTTACCTGAACCCCCTCTATCACATCCCGGGGACAAGCACACCAGCAAAAGCCAGTGTCTCGGGTTCTGATTGGATGGATTGATAGCAGCACAGCCATTGGCTCCCACTGCCCACTGCTGTCAATCAAATCCAATGACCCGGGCACCGGGGGGCTGGGCCGAGTCATACATTCGGCTTCTATGGACACCGAATGAATGACTCGGGAGCGCGCCCACAAGGTAACCCCACCCTCCTAGGGGGTTATCTAATGCGGGGAGGAGCCGTGAGAGCCGCTGAGGGACCCCAGAAGAGGATGTTCGGGGTCACTCTGTGCAAAACGAGCTGCACAGTGGAGGTAAGTATGACATGTTTGTTATTTAAAAAAAAAAACAAAGCTTTAGTGTCGCTTTAAGTACCCTCCCAGCAGCTGGGGCCAGATGGAGCTGATTGCAGGAACCTGTTGGGAGACCCGCTGGTGGTTACTGGAACTACAACTTTCAACCCAGAGAACCACAATGCCACCAGCAAATGAACCAGGTCTTGGCAGTTCCCCCACCTTAAAGTGGATGTAAACCCGATTATTTTTTTTTTAAAATAAGACTTCTACCTGGTACAGTAGAGGATGTCATGTCATCTATGCCCAGTCTTGCCACAAAGAGTTAATCCAGCTCTGAGCAATACTCTTATCTTTTTTCAGTAAGAAAAAAAAGACACAGATAAATGTGTGCAGTTTCTTCCCCTTTCCTTATATGATGCACAAGCAGTCCCAGCTTCACATCCCCCCATGTATAGCACATGCGCAGGAGTGACAGGAGAGTGGTGGGTTTACATCCACTTTAAGGAACGTCCTCCAGGCACTCCACTGTGTCCCACCACTAGGATTTGGAAGTTGACTTGGTATCTTGCTGCTGGGGTCTGAAAACTGGCTGGGCTCCATGTTGGTCAGATCCCTGAGGAGACGCAATATTTGGAACTTACAATTCCTGAATGCAGCACAGATTCTAATGCTGGGACTCCAAAGGCACCCTGAATGCCTAACACCAGAGTCCTTCTTCCATACAGATACCCTGACGCCACAATGCCTACAATGCCAACTGTACCTTCCACATTTAGGTAGCTAGAGACTGCCACACGTTTCGATAAGAACGGGTGTATGCAGGCCGGCTGGCTGTTTTTACCTTCCTTTATGCCTATATCCTTGCTGTTGATGTAAGTGCAATATCCCTTTTTAAATAAACCTTTATCTACTGATTTACACTATGGAGAATTTATTTTCTATTTCCCTGGGACCCCCTTGCTGAGTGCTTTGACCCGCTGGACGGAGCGTTCCTGCTTGTTTTTCTCTTTTGAGGAGGTCGAATGGGCTGTTTTCCATCGAACGGATATCCATATACAAGCTGTCTTATAGCTTGCCTTTGGTAAGCGTGTATTACCGCAGGTGGTGGATTTCTCACCGGGTGCCATTTAATGAATTTGTTTTATCACCATTGGATACCGATTTGGTTTTGGGACTTTTTTCTGCACATTAACATTCATTCTCATATTTTATATCACTATTATTGATTTTGGTTAATCACATTGGATATCGATTTGGTTTGGGACTTTTTTCTCTGTTCAATGTCATTTAATTTTATATTTTATGTCACCAAATTGATTTTGTATGATTACAATTATTCATTTAATTCACAGTATAGGCCATCAGCAGGCGTGCACTTGCACGCCACCAAACCAGGAAGTACAGGAGTCTGGCTGTGCAGTCCACTCACAGTACATCTACTTCAGCAAGAGGTTAAGGTCATACCAGACCAATTTTATTAAACAAAATTAAAATCTCATACAAAATAGTTATATAAACCACTTTAAGACCGGGCCTATTTTCAAACTTGTTGTTTACAAGTTAAAATAATTTTTTTTGCTCGAAAATAGCTTAGAGAATAAAATGGTGGTCGTTGCAATACTTTCTGTCACACCATATTTGGCGGTCTTACAAGTGCACTTTTTTTGGAAAAAATACACTTTTTTGAATTAAAAAATAAGACAACATTATAGTTAGCCCATTTTTTTTTATATTGTGAAAGATGATGTTATGCCAAGTAAATTGATACCCAACATGTCATGCTTCAAAATTGCGCCAAAATTCTACAGGTTGCATGTTTTGAGTTACAGAGGTGGTCTAGGGCTACAATTATTGCTCTCACTCTAACGATCACAGTGATACCTCACATGTGTGGTTTGAACACCAATTTCATATGCTACTCACGTATGCGTTCGCTTCTGCACGGGATGGGGCACGTTTAAAACAAAAAAAATTTCTAATTTATTTTACATTTTATTTTTTATTTTTACACCAATCTTTTAAAAAAAAATTCTGGCACTTTTATTCCTATTACAAGGAATGTAAACATCCCTTGTAATAGAAAAAAAGCATGACAGGACCTCTTAAATATGAGATCTGGGGTCAAAAAGACCTCAGATCTCACATTTACACTAAAATGCAATAAAAAAATAAATAAATAAATAAATAAACGTTGTTTGAAAAAAATAAAAATGTTGCTTTAAGAGCTAAGGGCGGAAGTGAAGTTTTGACAATGCTTCTGTCCTGCATTTGTATGGAGCCGGGTGGGGGCCCATCTTCCCCTCACTCAGCTCCATACCACAGAGAACACAGTATCCGATCGCCTCTGCCGCTGCCGGCAGCTCCAGTAAGCGAATCCGCCACAGAGACCATTTTTATCTGAAAGCGGACTGCCCGCTGAAGAAGAGGATACCGGGGTTATGGCAGCCAGCTGATGCCATAACAATGATATTCCTCTTCAAAGTACCGCCGTATAGTGATGGCAGGCGGTCCGCAAGTGGTTAAGGTCTGATCGGTTCAAGCAACCATAGCCAGCGTCTGCATTATATGGTGCAGGGATATCTAGGGGCAAGAGCAGACTTGGAGACCTTTCCAACAGAGCATCCACTGGGTTACTGGGTTTTGAGAATGGACCACTGGCCAGAACTTGCTCAATATGCAATTGAGCCACGGACCTGTCCTGCATCCAGTGTGCTTTCTGAATGCACATTTAGTGCTGCTGGACGGTTTGTAACGGATCAAAGAGTACGCCTGTCCACAGACTCTGTTGATAGGCTCACATTTATAAAAATTATCCAGCCTTGGATCAGCAGCTATCAAGCCCCAGATGCTAATGTAACTGATTGAATTTGTTATGGATCTAGGATCCCTTGAAGATTGCCTATGCTGACTATCCAATTCCTCCTCGATCTTGATGATGCTAGCTTCCAATAATATTTTTGGTTTAGGGCACCACCACCACCACCCAAGGCCCAATTTTTCTGCCCCTGTCTAACAGGATTCCCAGGACCCCCAGGTCCTTTTCCATCCAAGATTGCTCCAGTAGTTCTCCCCCTAGTGAGTAAATTGCATTCATATTTTAGGCACCCAAATGCATTATCTGACATTTTTCAACTTTAAACCTCATTTGCCATGTAGTTCCCCATCCCATTAATTTGTTTAGATTTTCTTGCAGGGTTTCCACATCATGCGCAGAAGTTATTGCCCTGCTTAGCTTAGTATTGTCGTCAAATACTAAGATTGAGCTGTTTATCCCATCCTCCAGATCATTTATGAATAAATTAAATAGGATTTATCCCAGGACAGAACCCTGGGGGACCCCGCTTTCTACACCGGACCATTCTGAATTCTCCCCATTTATCCCCACCCTCTGGACTCTCCCCCATAGTCAGTTTTCAATCCATCTACTCACCCTTTGGTCGATGCCAACAGACCTTAGTTTGTACAGTAAATGTTTATGGGGAACTGTATCGAATGCCTTTGCAAAATCCAGATACACCACGTCTACAGGTCTTCCTTTATCTAGATGGCAGCTAGTTGTTATTGCAGAGGTTTCAACTTCACAAAGCAAGCAACTGACCAACTTGGCTACCTTGTCAACAGCACTACTGCTCTCTTTGTTGTTCAACACAAAGGGGTTGATTTACTAAAACAGAGAGTGCAAAGTCTGGTGAAGCTGTGCATGGTAGCCAATCAGCTTTTGGGGCAATTTAGCAAAATTAGAGCAGAAAAAATCCCCATCAACTGTGCATGGCAACCAATCAGCTTCTGACATCAGTTTGTTCAGTTAAGCTTTAAAAAATACATTTTGAAGCTGATTGGTTGCCATGCACATCCATTCAGATTCTTTCTGCTCAAGTTTTGATAAATTCACCTTATGGTATTGTATGTTCAATAGAAGAACAGTTTTGCTGAAGATTGTATTATGGTTTTACTGGCATATTGGATTCAGCTGTGTGTAAAGAGCAACTGAAAGCCTGCATGCATCTATCAAAACTGCCATAAGGATTATTCCAAGCCATTAGTAAAAGTAGTTTACCATGTCCTTAATCTTACGATCAGTGCATGGAATGGCTGGATGATCACAGGATAAACTTTACAACCACTGCAGCAAGCACAGCATAATTCCAAGTACAAGTCTCATCAAATGTGCCAAGTACATACGACAGTAATTCTTCATAATGCCGCAATGTCTGCAAATATTAGAGTAAATATCCAGTGTCATTTTAGTGTTTATGTACTCAGTTAAACATTTAAAGGGAAACTCTACTTTTCTAAATAATCACTTTTCAAATAGTATTGGTGACCATTATTCTTGTGCAATGTCTCAATTTTTTAAGCCAATATATGATATATATATATATATATATATATATATATATATATATATATATACAAACCATATATACTGTATATATTTCTATATTTCACTGTAAATAATTTTAGAATGACTCCCAGGATATAAAGCACATTTTGGACAATTGTAAAAGAGCACAACCATTTAAAAGTCTTTGAGAAGAATTCCAGGTATGGATGTTTTTACATAATCGCAGTAGTCCAGTTATTTAGATCAATGTAACAATGCATACACCATGCCTGTGGGATCCCTGTGGAAGCTAGAAATCACTACAAAGGAGGTTGTCAGTTCGGCATGGCCACCATTCAGAATTTGCTTTGCATTTTCTCAATAAATGCAAAGTATTCTCTGATTGGACAAGGTGGAGAGTGTGACCGCCCCACAAAGTGTTCTCTGAATGGCACCTGTGGTGAGTGGCAGGCCCCCTTTGTTCAGAATGCAGCACGGCAGCAGCTCAGCACAGGACCTAGAAGCTAGTGGAGATCCCTGTTAAACTGTTACTAAACCCAGGACCCTGCATTCACTATATCTGGTCTCCCACAGTACACAGAACATGGAAATGCAATAGATTTAGTAAATATAAACTGCAAAATACCTTTTCTCAACTTGACACCATTGGCCCAGGAACATATGGGCTGTTTGAACTAGCCCGCGGGAACTGAACGAGGGGAGCTGACGGCGTGAGGAGAGTCGGCGTTGTCCGCTGCATTCCCCCTGGACTATCCTTCTTTAAATCTTATCCCTAAGACATCGCCATTGGACATGCACGGAGGATGACTTCTTAAAGGACGGAACAGTATGCAACTGGGAGATGGTGAGAGCTCTACTTCCTGCTCCTGACGTGGACCGCAGTCAGCTCCGGGTGAGACCTTATCTGTTTATACCTTTAGTGGAACGGTTATTCATCATGACCACCCGGTCTCTACCATATGCTTTCCGGTCCACCCAGTGAGCCATCTAGCTCATCCCAGGACTTATTAATACCACTCCTCAGCATACTGCACCCTCACCTTCCGCCCCTCCACATTCTGGCCTCCAGTGTTGTGAACCACCACTGATTCAGAGAGACTTCCACTACACAGCTGTGTACTGCTGCAATCCTCTCAGCTGTTTGCTGAGTCAGCTTTTGGTCCCTCTGTCCCTGGCTCCCACTTGATTGGCCGTCCTCTCCCCCTCTCCCCCCCCCCTCCCTCCCAGTGATCTGTTCTGGGTTTCCCGTTCCCCAGAGATCCCCGCTGGGCTAACCATGTCTGTCACCTAACACCCACTGTCCAGTGAACCCTCAATGCTACTTGCTGCTGTTCCTTGGAAATAGAAGGACTCTAGCCAAATTAATATATACTTCAGTTGCAATTATCTTCATTCAATTATCATGCATGAGTTTGCTGGTGTGGTGTGATTGGTTGGCTGGGTTGGATGGCTATCTGCGTCTGCGTATGACCCAGTTGTCATTTTTAAATCGGTGATGGTACCTGTTTTCACAGGATATCTTTTTTGGATTGGTGTTTAAAGTGAAATTTGTCTCAATAAACAGTATTTATATGATCTGACCATTGCACGTCCCTCATTGAAGAATTCTCTTTTTCTTGTTTTTTTGTCAGATGTTTTTTGCATTCAGAGGAACACACCTATCATCCTGGTGTTAGCAATTGTCTTTAGATCCACTAAGACGGGGCTAATTTTTGCCTTCAGTCTGTCTAATTATATTTGACGGCAGAGTGTGTTAGTTCTTTTTATTACTTGTTTTTTCTCTGACCTTTTCTCAACAGCAGTATATAGCAGTCTTGTGTCACTATCAGTGTCCAGCCAAACACTGGTTAAAGCTTGTAGGAGGAGTTTTCTGACTGTCCCATGCGACTGCAAGACCCCTGAACCTCTGTCTGGACAGTGCTGATTGGCCCTGTGCTAATCACATGCATCCTCCTAAGAAAAATAAAACCTCTCTAGCAATACACACCAAACTGAGCATGTGCAGCCTGACTCCATAGACTCTGGGTTATCAGGAAATTATTAGGGGACAGTGGAAGGAGGGGAGGATCAAAGAAGCCAGGACCAAACAGCCTTTTTACACAATGCAGAGGATTACCCCATTAGGTTCCACAGTGAATATAACAAGCATGCTTTACAGCATATACATACTTTTTTTTACTGTTGTGGGTTTAGTAACACTTCAAAGCAGTGTCTACTACAGTGATTGCCAGCTTCTAGAGGGATCCCACAGATATGGTATATACATAGTTACAATTTTGAAATAAAAACAATATTTTTTACTTTCTGCTATAAACTGTGTTGCTGGACTAATGTAACCATGTAAGAATATCCATTCATGGATTTCTTTTTTTAAAGTGAAATTTCCAGGCTATAAGGGCAGCTTCACAATACTCCACTGCACTTTTGCTAAAGGGCAGCTAACCTGCGGTTTTCTTTTTTTTTTTTTTTTTTTTTTTATCTTTATTTCAAAGTATTTTTTTGATTTTTCAAAAATAAAAGTACAAACAAAAGCAAACAAAATAATACAATAATACAAAACCATACTCTTTGGGGAGTGATCAGATGTTAGAGACGTAAGGCAAAATACATATTAGCTTCAAACAGATGGAACGGCTCCTAAATGCCCTTCCCAAACAACAAACATTTGTATATCCATCGAGCCTAGGAATTCGATTGGGAGAGGCCACGTAGAGAATCCGCCAGCACCCCGAAAGGGATCATGCTGTGCCCGGCCAATTCCCTCCGAGCACCTAGACCTAAGACATCAACGGACCAGACGGAAACCTAAGATAAACTTCAGGGTTGCTAACACCCGATGTTCTAGCCCCAAAGGGGACGTCCTCCCAATGAATGAAAAAGATTTTTCAAGTATCGGAGGGTTACTCCATGTGTCAAAGAGGACTCATAGGAGGGGGGGGGGGAGTGGTAGAGGGGGAAAGAAGAGGGGGAAGTATAGAGGGGGAAAAAGAGAAGAGCCTATCAACGGGGGATGACCTAGTGTACTCTGGCAACCCCAGGGGCTCTAAGGTTGGACCCCCGGAATGAGGGAGATGCCCAAGTAGCGGGCCCATGGTTCCCAGGTGGCCTCAAATTTCGATTTGGTGTCGAGGAGGATGCTTGAGAGTTTCTCTTGGGACATGATCTAGGAGATTTTTCGTGTGGCCGCTTTAAAGGAGACCCTGGGTTGTTTCCACGCTCTGGCAATGGTTAACTTGGCACCCAGGAGTATGAAGTGTATTAATTTGCGCGTCTGTTTTGGAGTATTGGGTAGATTATCATTAAGCAGAGCAATGGCCGGGGTTTTTGGTATCTGGATATCCATTATTTTACGGATCAGGGCGAAGATCTTACTCCAAAAGGGTCTGAGTCTTGGACATTCCCACCAAACGTGGACTAGGGTGCCATTGAGTAGACAACCACGGAAGCACCTAGAGTCTGCTGAGGGAAACATTTTGAATAGTCTCACCTGGGTAAGGTACCACCTGGTGATGACCTTAAGGCTAGATTCTATAAGGGAAATATTCCGGATACCCTTGAAAGATCTATTAAAGGAGGTCCTCCATCTTTCTAAGTTCCAATTGAGGGATAAATCTTTTTCCCATTCTATCATGTACGAGGTCTTTTCAGATTGGTGAGACAGTGCCTGATAGATAATGGTGATTCCGCCCCTCTGTTCCAAGGGCTGTCCGCACCATAGTTCGTACGGGGTGAATCTTGGAGGGGAGGGTTTCCCCACCCAGATATGATGCAGGATGCTCAATTGGTGAAATCTAAAATGCTCCGAATTTGGGATCTCTAGTTGAGTAACACAGAAATCAAGGGAAATAGGACCGCTGGCAGAGAAAAAGTGTCCGATAGTGTTCGATGCAACCCCTTGTCCAGCCACCATTTAAAGGCTTTAATGTTTAGGCCCGGAGTAAAGTCAGGGTTGTTGAAAATATGAGCTAGAGGACGGTTGCTCGATGTTAATGAAGGGTTAGATCTCATGTTGTCCCAGATTCTAAATGATTGAGAGAGAGTAGGAGATAGGATTGGGGGGTGGTGTCTTGGGGGGGTCCAGAGTAAGAAATCTAGGGTGTATGAAGGCACCGCCTGTCTTTCTATTTGGATCCAGTCTGGCTTCTCTGCCCTGGAGTAGACTGAGGAGAGTTGGGCTAGCCTGGCAGCTTGATAATACCAAAAGAACTGGGGAAATCCTAGACCTCCTTGAGATCTGGAGAGAAACAGGGTTCTTTGCTGAGTCTATGTCCTTTCCCCGCCCGTATGAATTTGTTGACTTTCCTTTGGAAAGCAGACAAGTGATCCTTTCTGATGTTTATTGGGAGGGCCCTGAAGAGATGGAGGAGTCTTGGTAGTAACGTCATTTTTACAGCATGTATTCTGCCTAACCAGGAAACCTCCCCCCTTGCCCATACCCCCAGGTCTGCCTCAAGCTTGCGAAATGTGGGTGGGAAGTTAGCAGGGTATAGTTGTTCCATTTTTGCCGTGAGTTTAATCCCAAGGTAGTCAATGGCGGAGTCGCTCCACTGAAAGTCGAAGGAGCTTCGGAGTGAGGCTACTACTTCTGTTTTGAGGGAGATGTTAAGGGCATATGACTTAGTATAGTTGACCCGTAAACCTGAGATCGCTGAGAACTCCTTCAGGGGTTTGCAGAGGTTTAGAAGGGAGGTGATCGGGGACGTGATAAAAAGTAACATGTCCACCACAAAGAGGCCGCATTTGTGGACTTGATTCCCACAAGACACTCCTTGAATATTGGGAATATCTCGTATTGCTATTGCCAGAGTTTCAATAGCCATTGCAAAAATTAGAGGGGATAGAGGACAGCCCTGTCTAGTGCCTCTCGCTATATTCAGGGGGTTGGAGTACTGGCCTTGTAAATGGATCACCGCCTTCGGAGTAGAGTATAGGGCGCTGAGGACCCCTAAAAATCGGGTCCCAAATCCCCATCTCTCTAATAGGGAAAATAAATAGGGCCATTCGATCGAATCAAAGGCTTTATGTAGGTCCAGTGATAAGATCATTCCCTCTTGCCGGATGCCACCCACCCAATTAGATTGAAGAAGGGAGACGATATCAACCGCTCTCCTGATTTGGTCTGGCCCTTGCCTGCCTGGGATAAAGCCCACTTGGTCCTTGTGAAGATAACCTTTAAAAAAGAGGCTAGACGGTTGGCGAGAATTTTCGTTAGGATTTTCAGGGCATTATTAATTAGGGAGATGGGACGATAATTTTCTACTTCTTCGTGGTTTTTGTTGGGTTTGGGGATTACGGAAATTAATGCAGTGTTGAGGTGGGGATCCAGAGGGGAACCCGATCTTGTGGAATTAAAAAATTTAGACATATATGGGGCTAAAATTTCTCAGAATGTCTTGTAATAGGGGACTGATAGGCCGTCAGGGCCAGGGGCAGAACCAGGTTTTAGTCCTTTAATAACCTCCCTTATTTCCTCTACCATAAAAGCTTCCTCCATAATTTCTTTATGATCTTGGGAAATAGAGGGTAATTGGATGTTCTGCAGGAAAGAAGTGGTTATGGAGCTGCTAATAGTGTGGTTTGAGTTGTATAGCTTGGAATAAAAATCGTGGAAGACGGACATAATTTTGTTTGGATTGGCAGTATGGGGCTGTCCTGCAATACGCAGTTTAGGGAAAGTACGAGAGTGGTACTTGGGGGTAAGTTTAGCTGCTAACATCGGTCCTATTTTGTCTTTTTGGTAATAATATTTGGCCCTGCTTCATCGGATGTGTTTCTCCGCTTTGGCTGTTAATGCTAGGTTCAGTTCGAGCCTAGTCGCGACCAGTTTATCTGTTAGGGCTCTAGAGGGTTGTTTCTTGTGTTCTGCTTTTAAGGCTACAAAAGTTGCTTCTAGTTTTTGAATGTCAATCAGACATTCTTTCTTAACCTGGGTTGCTATGCGGATGATCTCTTCCCTGATGGTAGCCTTGTGGGCTGCCCATAGGGTCTCTGGAGATATGTTGTCAACATCATTCAATTTTTTTTTTTAATCCAACAAGATTTTATTGAGTTTGCAGGGAAAGCATTACAAGCATTGTAGACAGGTTTACACAGCACCTCTTATGCAACACATAATCCAATAGCAAAGTAACAATCTCAATATAACATTGTTAAAAGCTTATTCCAATCACAGTCAACCTCTATCCAGGTCTCACCCGGCATTAATTCCTAGCAACCTGTCATATACCAGTTCCATAGGTGCTAATCCTGGTACATCTAACCATGGACCCCATATTTTTTCAAATTTTGGCATGCTACCTCTATGTTGGTAAATCAACTTTTCCATTTTTAGAGTTGTGTTAATACTTTCAGTTCACTCCTTAACAGTCGGTGACCTATCGGACTTCCAGTGAGTCATAATCAGTCTTCTGGCCTGAAAAAGTACTCTATGCACAGCTCCTCTGTTGTGTCCTTCCCATTCGTATTCCTCCAAAGCACCCAAGAGACACGCTCTAGGGTCCTGTGGAAGACCCACATTAAAGATTGAGTTAATATTTTGAATCACTCCTGCCCAATACATGTGTAACTTGGGACATCTCCACAGCATATGGATCAGGTCTCCATGCTCACGTTTACATCTAGTACATGTTGGTTCCGTCAGCCTGTTCATTAAATGTAATCTGTGCGGAGTATAATATGTTCTCAATAGAATATATAGTTGGGTGCAACATCATTCAATTAAAAAAATTCTTTGATGGCGTCAGCCAATACCTTAGTATGTATTGGGTCGCTAAGAAGCAATTCATTGAGTCGCCAGAATGAGCCCCTTTTTCCAGATAGCGGGTTTCTAAGAGAAAGGAGGACTAAAGAGTGGTCTGACCATGCTGTGTCCAAGATAGAAGCTTTATTGGTCAGAGGGACAAGGTGTGACGGAATAAGTAAGTGATCGATCCTAGCGTAAGATCGATGGGGGGCAGAGTAGTGTGTATAGTCTCTACTCTTAGGGTTCAATTCCCTCCAGATGTCCACTAGGCCATTGAAGTGTAAGATTTTGGCTATTCTGCAACTCTGTTTCGTTGGGCGCGTAAGCTGATCCCTAGGGGGCTTCGTTTTATCAAGACCCTGGTCAAAAGCCACATTGGAATCCCCCCCAAATGACTTTACCCTCCAGGAGGGGGCTTAGAGTTGTAAATAGGTTCTGGAAGAACGTGGTTTGACCCTTATTAGGGGCGTAGTAAGAGATTAGAGAGTACAGTATTCCCTCCAACGTACCCTTTACAAGAATAAACCTACCCTCTGGGTCCCTATACTCAGAGATGTGGGAAAACTTGCAGTTTTTGGAAAACAGAATAGCAACTCCTTTTGTCTTGTTTGGAGCGTTAGCAATGAAAAAGGATGGGTAGTGGGCGTGGAGGAACTTGGGGTTGTATCGAATCGGAAAGTGCATCTCTTGAATCATCACTACATCTAGTTTGAGAGATTTGTAGTGTTCAAATGCTACTCTCCTCTTCCCAGGGGAATTCAGGCCCTGGACATTATGAGATGCCACCCTGAGGTCTACGCCCTTCACCGTATTATCAGCCATGGGAACAGAGGGGGGGGGATCGCCACGCAGGCTGCCACTTACCCTTCGATGACTTCTCCCTTTGAGTAGTGGATGGATAGGGTTGAGGCAACCGAAACCTGAGTGGGTCCTGGGTGGAGTCATCTCCCGAAGATAGGCATGAAGGTGTAAGAAGAGAGAAAAGGGGAAGAAAAGGGGGGGTAAGTGAAAGAAAAACAACCAAAGATAAAGACAGGGGTCTTTTAACAAGACCCGTGGTGAGTGGCGGAGGAAATATCCGCCACCCCCCAAATCTCAAACGCCGGTCACCTAACGAGGATGACCCACGACCCATGCCGAAGAAACACAATCGGTTTCCAAGGAATGGGTGGAGGCGCAAGGGGTCCACCCCAGACCCGTGTAACAGATTGAAATTAAAACATAAACTATGCACCCTTAATCAATTTATGTCTTGGGTGCGAACCACCAAATTATCAAAACAAAACAAACTGGTGAAGAAAATATAAACCGTTATTGGCACTAGGCCAGGCCACCCCTGAAAGGCTCTCCCGAGACCTGTCCGCCTCCCCCCCACCTGGCAGCGGGGAGAAGCCGGACAGGCCCGGGGCGGAGGGCAAAAAGGGCCCCAAGCCTCCCAAAAAAGGAGGGGGGAGCGGGTTATTTGAAGGATCATAGGTAAAACTCCCTAGAGAGATTTGGACCCAACTGGGCCTAACGTCCTGTAGCAGAGGGGGAAAGACCCTCGCCTCCCGGAGTCGACTGGGCCAATTAAGCAAAGTCCCCTAACTGGAGGGGATAAAGATCCAGTGTCCCGCTTCTTGGAAGTTTGTAGAGTAGGCTGACAAACAGTTATGAAAGTGTTTCACCTTTGGCTAGAGGAGCTTAGTGTCAGCAAAGCCATGGGGACCAATGATATTCGGGAAAGTGTGGACCTAAACGAACCAAAATCTGGGTTTGGAGCAAAGCTCCATCAACAGAGGGGACTCCTGTCCCAACGGGAGGTACCCATAAGCGGGTAATGGAGTGAGGTGGTCAGGACGGCTTCTTAAGGCGATCTTCCGTCCTTGCTTTTCTTGGAGGGACCCTTGTTCCAAAGAGGGGAGACCGGCCTGGCAGGAGGGGGATGTTTGGATGACCCCGAGGATGACGTGGAGAAGTCCATGGGCACCTCATGAAAAATTAATTTCAGTGACAACAGCAGCCTTTCACCCTCAAGGAGGTTGGTAAAGGAATGTGATTTTCCGTGTAATGAGAACTTCACAGCAAAGGGAAATGTCCATCGGTACTTAATATCCCTTTGAGCCAGGACAGTAAGGAGAGGTTTAAGGGATCTTCTTCTTTGAATGGTGGACGGAGGCAAGTCTGCGAATATCTGCATCTGGTGCCCCTGGTGCTGTAGGTTAGGCTTCAGGCGTGATTGGGGCATGACCTCCTCCTTGACAGCAAAATAGTGCGGTTCAACGATGATATCCCTAGGGGTCCTGTCCTTTCTGGGGGGTCCCAGGGCCCTGTGCGCTCTGTCCAGTTCTAGTCGTTGTGGCGGGATATTTGGGATGAGTTCAGAGATGATATTCCGTACTGTGAGGGGGATGTCTGCGTAGGATTCAGGTAGGCCTCTAATTCGAAAGTTGTACCTCCTGGACCTATTTTTGAGGTCATTGATCCTGGAGAGGGCCATATCAAGTTGATCCTGGAGGGTTTGAATGTGTGCTGCGTTTTGGTTGGTCTTGGCGACATTGCTTTCTATCTTGTCCTCCATAGCCTCAATTCTGGAACCCAGATTAGTGAGATCTGATTTTATAGAGTTAGTGATTTGGGTGGCTGTATTGGCGAGGCCTCTTTCTAACAGAGTAGAGAATTTAGCAAACAGATCATCCTGTAGTGTGGTGATGTCCCTGATTGAAAAGCCCGGGGTCGCATAAGTAGTGATGAGAGGTTGTGTAGTCCCGGATGGAGAGAGAGCATGTTCCTCCATATGCACACCCAATAAGGACTCCGTGGGAGCTGGGGAGAGGGCCTGGGATCCCTGGAGGCCAAGAGGGGTTGCTTGGGGCTTGTTGGAGATGCCCTGGGCCGCTTGGGCGTAGGTCAGTGTGGCTGGGGTGAGAACTTGCCTGATCTCTGGCTTCCTGGCTTGTAAGGTCGCATGAGGCATGTTTGATTCAATGCCGGCGGCCATCTTGGTACACCCGTCCTCTGCCAGCGTGTCGAATTGCGGCCCGAGGTCTCGTCTGACTGAGTGACCGGACATCCTGGAATGTGCCCGTTAGCCTCCCGGACCTGTGGGGGTAGGTGGTATTTCTCCCAGTGCAGTGGAGCGCGATCTGTGCAGCTCGATGGGCTGGGGTGGAGCGGAGCTTCACAGGGGCACACAGGGGCAGTGTGAAGCTTCCCTAACTAGTCAAGCCTAAAACTGCTCCCACCCCTTTCTAACCCCTATACCAACTACCCTGTAGAAGGAAGATGCTTATACTTATCATGGCTTAGTTAGTTAAAGCCTGGAATTCCACTTTAAAGTGTACCTAAAGCCCAAACTATCAGCATAAAGACATACAAACTAGATGATCACCAAGAAGTTTGGGCACAAAAATGCTAGATACCCTGTTGTATTGTCCTATCTGTCCAATTTTCTTTGTACTCAAAGCTTAATTCGAGCCATTTTTTTTTCTCTTAGGAATAAAGTGGGAAAGATGCTAAGAGTGAGGAAAAAAATACAAAAATGTTTACATTTTAACCAGTGAGGGAACATTTTCCAATGGGTACACTTGTTCTAGTGACAACTGTCTAAGCAGGCCTTTCCCATCACTTTGTAGAGATTTCCTTTCACTCTCTGTTGTCTATGATAGTCTGCTGTAGTCAACCAGCTAGCTCTATATATTACAGCCACACAACTTGAAAGAGGATTTTCACCCTTCAAAGCACCCCCCCCCCCCCTTTTCCCTTGCCCTATTTTTTTTGTAAGCCCCTGCTTACCTCGTGGTGTGTTCTGCTAAGTTTAGATACTTACCCTTGCAGCGGATCCAGCACTTTCCAGCTGAGATCCACTTCTCTTATGGCAGAGCTCTGTCCAGCATTGCCATGTTTTCCTGTAATGCCATTGATAGGCTAGCAGCTGTTCGGGGTTCAGCCAGCATGCCTCCAAATGACAAGCAGACAGGCCTGCCCCCTCCTCTTTTCCTCAATGAAAGGCTATGCCTCTTGGGATATATGATTTGCATATTCCAGGAGGCAAAGGGAGGAGAGTGCACATTGCTCACCTAGGCAAACGACATGTAAGGGGGGGGGGGTGTAGACATTTTTTTTTTTAGGCTGGGTTCACACATGTGCGGTGCGAATTCGAGCTTTATTACTCTGCGAAGAAGAGAAAAAACAGGTGTTCAGCGGTTCCTCTCCGTTGTAGCTGCGGATCAGTGAGCAGGGAGAGGGGGGAGAGGGGGGAGTTGTAGTGAGGAGAAGGAGAGAATGCCTGTTCACAACGGAATGCATCTGCGAATCAGATGCGTTCCCATAGAAGATAATGTGCTTGTAATTCGCACCGCAACGCCCAGAAAACGCGCATCTTTTTTGGGCAATGCGCAGTGCGAATACAACGCACATATGTGAACCAGATGCATTCAAATGAAGGTATTTTAAAATGTTCCACGAATTGGATGCGGTGTATGCCGCATTTAATTCGCATAGGTGTGAACGGGCCTCAAAGGTAAACAAACAGAAAAAAAACCCAAAGGTGGGATTCGTGTATTGTAGGATAAAGATTCACTTTAGGCCAAGCTTGAGGGAGCCAGAGAGGCTTTAACCACTTGCTGCTCGCCATATAGCAATATGACGTCGGCAAAGTGGTTCTATTATCCTGACTGGACGTCATATGACGTGATCAGGATAACAAGCCGGCGCGCAGCGCAGCGATTACAGGTGCTGTGTGTTAGTCTCACACGTGCACAACTCCGATCGTGATATGGAGCCTCTGACAGAGGCTTCTTACCACATGATCAGCTGTGACCAATCACAGCTGATCATCGTGTGAACCAGGAAGTGCCGGTAAATGGCTTTTCTCAGTTTGTGCTGACAGGGAGAGCCGATCAGCGGCTCTCCCTATCAGAGGGGGATCTGCACTGATAATCAGCACATTGATTATCATTGCAGCTCCCATTAGAGGTGCCCATCAGCTGCCAATCACTGCCCATCAGCTGCCAGCCTGTGCCCCATAAAGAACACCTGTCAGTGCCCATAAATGTGCCAATCAAGGCCCCATCAGTAATGCCTGTCAGTGCCCTTTAGATACCACTCAGTAATGTCAGTAGCTCCTCATCGGTGCTGCCTATACAGTGCCACCTATCAGTGCCTATCACTGCCTATCAGTGCCGCCTATCAGTGCCACCTATTAGTGCCCATCAGTACCGCCTATCAGTATCCATCATTTTTTTTTTTTTCCAAAATAGATTTTATTGAAAGAAAAATAGTACAATATGACAGTATCACAGTATCATCATACAGTTGTACAAAAGATGGGGAATAGACATAGATTCTTACGATTGAGACAAATGTAACAGTGAATTGACTAATAACAGAGAATCTCTTGTTGATGATTTACGATTTACTATGTCAGCGCGGGAGGGATTTTATACTAAATCTGGTAACATATTGAAATAACTATCGAGAGGTTGAAGTTAAATATTGTGGCATAAGATGTTTCTTCTTCCTGTTCTCCTCTCCTTCTCCCTCCCCCCACCTCCAAGTCGCTGTCATATTACTCAGAGGAGGATTCCCAATCATTGGGTGATGGCATAGGGGATTGTATGACAATTCAGTCCACGTCTAAGGTAGAGGTGTTGGTCGGGAGCTCTGTTAAGAGATCCAAACCGTGCAAGGGGCCAAGAGGGGTTGTAGGTGGACAATGAGAAATATATAAAAGAAGAAGAGAAAAAGGAAGAAAGAAAGAAAAAAAGAAAAAGAAAAAAAAAAAAAAAGAAGATGGGGGGGGGGGGGAGTAAAAGAAGAGAGAGGGGAGGGAGGGGGGGAGAAGGGGGGGGAGGGAGGGGTGACTTAAGAGACTTGAGGGGGGGGAAGGGAACAAAAAGGGGGGGGAAGGGGGAGGGGGGGAGAATAAGGGGGCTAGAGGAGTGCCTGTCTCCTCGGTCTCCACCACTTGTGGTATAGGTTCGGTTTGGTGTTGTTTTATGGTGAAGCAAGTCAGGTTTGTTCGCTCTCTACTCTTGGAAAGTGAAATTGGGCTAATTTTGATGTGTGGCCCCCCATACTCGTCCCTTGTTTAGGGGTGGGGGGTCCACGTCAGCCGGGGGAGAAGAATAGGTATAGGAGTGGTGAGGCTGAGAGGATTGTACAATACAGATCGAGGGTGGTGGGTGGTGAGTTTGAATGGGTGGGTCCAGGTCAAGATTTATGTCATCAGTGTTAGGTATCTGTCGGTTGACCGAAAATGGGTCCAACATGCCCACGTCTTAGAGAATCTAGCTGGGGAGTCTCGTGAGATGGAAATAAGTTCTTCCATTTCTGCTATTTTATCAACTTGTGTGAGCCATTCTTGGATGGTCGGAGCATGAGGTGTACCCCAATGTCTAGGTATGCACATTTTCGCAGCATTTAGTAGGGGTAGGATCAATGTTTTACGGTAGTACGACGTGGACAAATCTGAGTGATGAAACAGGCATTGTGTTGGCGTATGGTCTAAGTTATAGGTCGATATTGATTCCGTGAGTTCTCGGACTTGCGTCCAGAATGATTGAATAGCTGGACATGACCACAGGATGTGTAACAGTGTGCCTGGTTCATACCCACATCTCCAGCATTTGTTGGGGAATGAGGGGTTAATTTTATTCAAGATAGCTGGGGTTCGGTACCATCGTGTCAGGGTCTTATAGTTATTTTCCTGAATGGATACGTTCAGGGAGCCTTTATGGGCAATCGTGAATATGTGTTCCCATTGGTCTTCTTCTAGTTCTGTTTGTAATTCTCTTTCCCAAGATTTGCAAGCTTTCCCTTATTTGGAGGAGGTTTCAGTAAATAGTATAGCATATATACTGGAGATTAAATGTTGTTAGGGATTGGATTGAGAGCATAAATGCTCAAAAGGAGTAAGTTAAGAGTCGCGGTTGGCTTCCTTTAAAAAGTGCCGAATTTGAAAGTAAGTCCAGAGCGGTAAAGGGTCTCTGGTGATGGCGGGTGTTAGTGTGAGGCGATCTAGAAAAGATCCGTCGCGGAAAAATTGATGTGCCAGCATGTCAGGGAATTGCCATTGATTCGCTAGGAATTGTGTGGACATGCCCGGAGGGAAGGCAGGGTTCTGTCTTATATGAGTCAAAGGGCCCGGGGAGGATGATATGTGTAGCTTACGGCATGTTTCCCTGAAACAATCCAGGGTCGGTCCAATGAGAGGGTGTTCTTTGAGAATGGAGGGGATATGTGTCGATGCCAGCCAGGGTGCGGATTTCAGCGGAAAGGGGGACAGTGATCCTTCCAGTCTGACCCAGTCTTTGAGTTGGGTGTGTAATGACCAGTCCACAATACGGGTAAGGTGGCAGGCCCAGTAATATTTTTTCAGATCTGGAAGCCCAATGCCCCCCTTTGTCTTGGGCTTTGTCAGAAGATCATATGCGATTCTCGGAGATTTTTGTTTCCATAGAAATTCAGTACAAAGCCTTCTATAGGATAAGAAAAATGACGGGGGGAGTTTGATGGGGATAGCTTGTAAAATATATAGAATGCGGGGGAGAATATTCATTTTAATAATCGCTGCCCGCCCGAACCAGGAAAATTGGGGTTTGTTCCAATTTTTTAATATCAGCAGAGATCGTTCTGAGGATGGGAAGATAGTTTTGTGCAAAAAGGTCTGATAGGTTCGTTGTAAGGTAAATGCCAAGGTACTTAATTGCGTTTTGTCGCCATTGGAAAGGGAAGTTAGATTCACACTGCGCAACTGTTTCTTTTGGGATAGTGACATTTAGGGCGTGTGATTTGGTGAAGTTTATTTTAAAATTAGAGATGCGCTGGAAGAGGTGGAAGTCTTTTAATAAGTTTGGAATAGAAATGTGGGGCTCGCTAAGGGAAAGCAGGATGTCGTCGGCAAAGGCTGCTAACTTGTAAGTGTGGCCTGATATGGGTATGCCTTTAATATCCTCATTTCTCCTGAGGCAGTTCAGGAGAGGTTCAAGGGTTAACACAAAGAGGATAGGGGAAAGTGGGCATCCTTGCCTCGTTCCGTTGGTTATGGAGAAGGCGTTTGACAGATGTCCGTTAATCCTAACATTTAGTAGGGAGATCGGCCTATAGTTACTTACTAGGGTCGCGTCTTTTCCCTCCTTTGGTATAACTTTAATGTGGGCTTCAAGGAGTCTATGGAAGGGGAGCGTGGAGGAGGACAGGGAGTTGAAGGCTTTGAGAAAGGGGCCTGTGAGTGTCTCTATGAAGGTCTTAAAGTATACGGCTGTGAAGCCGTCTGGGCCAGGACTCTTTCCGGCTTTTAACTGTTTGATTGCATTTTTGAGTTCAGCTTCTGAAATGGGGAGTTCTAATTGGCGAGCATCTTCTCTGTCAATCGGTTTAGGGCAATGTTCCTTTAGAAAACTTTTAATGAGGGATCGTCTATCCTTGTTATTAGATGCACCGTCGGTAGTTGTGCCGAGATTGTACAGTGTGGAGTAGTACGCTTCGAATTGGGAGGCTATGTCTGGGGCTGTGACTTTCGCTCTACCTTGGGCGTCGTTGATCGTGTGGATATTGGAACGTGCTTTGTTTTTCTGAATGGCTCGGGCCAGATACTTTCCGCTTTTATTTCCAAATTCATAAAACAATTTCTGTTGTAGGATGAATTTACGTTTTGTTTTTTGTGACAGTTCTGTGAGTAGATGTTCTCTCGTTTGTGTGAGTTCTCGATATGTTTGTTGGGCCTGAGTCTGTTTGTGAGCTAGTTCTAGGGTTTTAATCTTCTGGATTAGGTTTAGGATACTGGCTTGGTGGGCTTTTTTCCGCGACATTTTGAGGGCAATAAGCTTGCCCCTTAAGACGCATTTATGGGCCTCCCACTGTGTTAGTGGAGATGTGTCTTCGTTGTCATTGTCGATAAAGAAGTTGTGTATGGTTTGTCTAATGTCTGTGATATCTCCTTCTGAGGTCAAGAGTGTAGAATCTAAGCGCCAGATTTTTGAAACATTCTGATGTTCAGGGAAGGTCAGTGTCATCGTGATGGGGTGGTGGTCAGATAGGACCATTGGTTCAATTGTCGCATGGGAAAGGAATAGAAGGTCTGGTTGGGAGAGGAAAAGATAATCAATTCTGGAATATCTGTCGTGAGGGGCGGAGAAGAATGTATAGTCCTTGACATTGGGGTGAAGAGTGCGCCAGGTGTCATGTAAGAGCAGGTCGTTCAATTGCAGTTTAATTTGGCGCAGAGTTCGGTATGGCAGTGATGTGGATCCTGAAGAGGTGTCTAGAATTGGGTATAGGGCTACATTAAAGTCTCCTCCGAGTATGGTTAGACCAGCAGAGAAGCCTGATAAAAGTTGGGAGATCTGTCTAAAGAAGCTGGATTGTGCAGAGTTGGGGCTGTAAATATTAGCCAGAGTTACAGGTCGGCCCTGTATCTTGCCTTTTAAAAAGATATATCTGCCTTCCTTGTCAATAAGTGAGTCATTAAGTTCCCATGTTAAGTTTTTGGAGATCAGGATTGAAACTCCCTTAGTCTTTGCTTGTGGGTTGGTAGAATGGTAGGAGTGAGGGAACCAGTGGTTTGTAAGCTTAGGAACCTTGTCTGCACGAAAATGGGTTTCCTGGAGGAAAACTATGTCGGATTTTAGTTTGTGCATCATAGATAGAACTTGGCTGCGTTTTTCTGGGATGTTGAGCCCTTTTACATTTAGGGATGTCACTTTTAGTGTGTCGTGTTTGGTGGTAGGTGGTGTGTGCGACATGCTTTAAAAGGATGTGCTCTATTGTCGGTTTAGTCAGTATACCTCTTCGAGTATGTTAGGGGTGGATCGTGGGAGTATAGTTGGATCGGGAGGAGTCACGGAGGCGAAGTGGAGGTGACGGAGACTGAGGAGGCAGTCAAGGGGTGTGCGGGAAATGGAAATGGGCTTAGAGAGTTTGAGGGGGAAAGGGTACTGTAAAGGGTAGAGGAAGGGGAGGGGAGAGGGGAAAAAGGAGAAGAAAGGATGAGAGGGGGCAAAAGGGGGGGAAGAGGAAGGAGAAAAGATAGAAAAAAGATCAAGAAGGATATGTGGGATCTGGGTGTACCGGAGGTAAAGAAGGGTTCAGAGACCCCTCTTATGGGATAATATGTTATCCGGTATAAGTCAACGGGGAAGATAGGTTCCCGTTGTGTGGGGAGGTGGAGGGAGCCGGTGGTGACGGGTTAGAGATAGAGTGTAATCCTCTGGTCCTCAGAGGGGTGTGGGTGGTTAAGATAGAGGAGTGAGCCTATAGGTTATAGTATTAGTCTTGGGGGTTATGGATCAAATGAAATGAGGGGGGTCTTAGATTTAAAGTAGCGTCATTGCCTAAGATAGAATATCGTGTGAGGTCTTTTAGGGCAGGAGAGTGAGTCCGCCTGAGTAGGGGAGGTCGGCCTTAGCTATTGTGGGGAAGTGGAGCGAACGTCAAGTTATGAGTCGTTTAGATAATTAGAGAGACAAGTGAGGAGTCATCTGTACCATCAACCTTATAACATTAACCAGACTACCGGTATATATTTAGTAAATAATTCTAGCGTTATTTATGCTTGCCTTACTCTCCGAGTAGGCCTCCAGCCTGTGCGACCGAATCCCACACTGTATAAGAACAGATAGTTTGAGATTTCACCATAAAGGTGGTCCGGCCCGGTTTATTCATGTGTCTATACATCAGGATGTGGTAATATCGAGACCCATGACCAGGCGGAGTATGGGGTCTTTCACACACGCCGGAGGTCCCCCCGGGTTCTTTTGCTTGGTTGCCAAAAAACAAACATGTTATGTTGTGTTGAACTATTAATAACGAAACGAGTGTATTAAAAAAGTAAAAAAGTAGAATGAGATATCATAACAAGTTACGTACTCTGGTCTTAGGCTTGCCCTACGCGGGGTCAGCCATACATTTGGTGAGGTGTCTGTCAAGATTCACCATGTACCTTAGGTCATTGTATGACGAGCATTCAGATAATGACAATAACAGTAATGATACTAGTATCTCCTAGCTGGAATATTAGCTTCCTATGGGTTGTAACTTAACTGAAGATAACTTGATAACTCTTTCCGGCAATATACCAACCGGATGAGCGGCTCCACACAGAGTAATGTTGTTACTAGGGGCATTGGGGAATGCAGGCTATGTCTTAATCATCATCTTAGGGGATGCCTAGGTTTAGATACCCATTAATCATTTGGGTGATCTCTTGATCAGGTGGGGGGGGGGGGGTACCCGAGCATATGAGAATCAGCTCTTAATGTTGGGGGGACAACAGTAAGGGTAGGGTATATGGAGCTTGGGCGGAATTAAGGGTGTAGATGAGGTACTGTGTGGAACCGCCCCTCCAGGGGCATCAGTTTTTTTTAAGTTTGTTTAGCAAAAAAGAAAAACCCCAGTGGTGATCAAATACCACAAAATGAAAGCTCTATTTGTGGGAAGAAAATTATAAAAAATTAGTTTGGGTACAGTGTTGCATGACCGTGCAATTGTCATTCAATGTGGGACAGCGCTGAAAGCTGAAAATTGTCCTGGGCAGGAAGGGGGGAAAGTGTCTGGTATTGAAGTAGTTGGTACAAGCCTGGTACACACTGTGGGGGTTTTTTACTAGGGATGAGCCGAACACCCCCCGGTTTGGTTCGCACCAAAACTTGTAAACACACAAAAAATTTGTTTTTAAAAAAAAAAAAACACAAAAAAAAGTTTTTTAAACTGATGTTTTTTCAGGAGCTGTGATTTTAATGCTTAAAGTGAAACAAAAAAAAAAATCCTTTAAATAACGTGCCTGGGGGGTCCCCTTAGTCTGCCTGTAAAGTAGCGCATTTTTCCCATGTTTAGAACATTACCGCAGAAATATGAATTTTCTAAAGGAAAAAATTTAATTCAAAATTGCTCACGGCTGTAATGTCTTTCCAGATCCCGGTAATATACATAAAAAATCATTGAAAAAAACAGCGTGGGTCCCCCCCCCCCCCCCAGTCCATACCAGGCCCTTCGGGCTGATATGGATATTAAGGGGAACTCCATGACAATTTTTTTTTTTTTAAATGGCGACTGTATTATATATACTACACTGACTGCACTATATACTCTGAACTACAGTATATATATTATACGGACTGCACTATATACTATAAAAATTGAGCCTTGGGAGGTGGTGGTGACCTAAACCAAAAATATTGTTGAAAGCTAGCATCATCATGATTGAGGAGGAATAGGATAGGCAGCATAGGCAGTTTTCAAGGGATCCCAAATCCATATCAAATTCATTCAGTTACATCAGCATCAGGTGCTTGAAAGTTGCTGATCCAGGACTGATCCATTGTTATAAATGTGAGCCTATCAACAGAGTCTGTGGACAGGTGCATTCTTTGATCCTTTACAAACCCTCCAGCAGCACTGAATGTACGTTCAGAAAGCATGCTGGATGCAGGACAGGCTAATACCTCAATTGCATATTGAGCAAGTTCTGGCCAGTGGTCCAACCTCAAGACCCAGTAACTCAGTGGATGCTCTGTTGGAAAGGTGTCCAAGTCTGCTCTTGCCCCTAGATATTCCTCCATCATATAATGCAGACGCTGGCAATGGTTGCTGGAACCTATCAGACCTTGGCGCTGAGGACTGAAAAATTGTTTAAAGGCACCGGCCAGCTGGCCACCTTCTCCACCGCTCTTCCTCTGACTGAACAAAGCCTCAGAAACACGTTGTCCAGCACCAGGAAATGGTAACCTTCCAGGGTCTGGAAATGCATGGCACACACTTTTCTTAAAGGCCTCCTGAAGATTTTTCATCCTCTGCTCCCTCTGCGAAGGCAGGATGAGTTCTGCAACCTTACCCTAGTAACGTGGATCAAGAAGGGTTGCCAGCCAGTAATGATCCCTCTCCTTAATACCACGAATCCTAGGGTCCTTTCGCAGGCTTTGCCGAATCAGGGAGGCCATGCAGCGTAAGTTTGCAGAGGCATTCGATTCTGGGTCCTCTGGGTCACTAAAGGTCACATTATCAGTAACTACCTCCTCCCAGCCACATACAACTCCTTGGGTTTCTGGGGACTGAAAACCATCCCTTGTAGACTGCTGTGTGTTATCCTCGACATCCATGCTGACACAATCCTCCTCCTCCTCTTCTTCCTGTGTGTTTGGCGGACCCGCAGGAATGCTATCTGGATAAAGGGGTCCTTGAGAGGAAAGGAAGTCCTCTTCCTCCCGCTGTTCTGCCTCAAGTGCGCTGTCCATGATTCCACGAAGCGCATGTTCCGGCAGGAAGACTAGAGGGACAGTGTCACTGATGCATGCATTGTCGCTGCTCACCATCCTTGTGGCCTCCTCAAATGGTGACAGGACAGTGTATGCATCCTTGATCAGTAGCCACTGGCGTGGCAAAGAGAAGCCAAGCTCCCCTGACCCTGTCTTGGTGCCATACTCACACAGCTACTCATTGATGACCCTCTGCTGTTAGTGCAGTCACTGCAGCATTGCCAACGTTGAGTTCCACCTGGTGGGCATGTCACAAATGAGGCGGTTGATGGGCAGGTTGAATTCCCTTTAAATGTCAGCCAGCCGAGTACTGGCATTGTATGACCAGCAGAAATGACCATAGACTTTTCTGGCCTGCCTCAGGAGAGCTTGTAAGCCTGGGTACCTGGTCAAGAAATGCTGCACCACCAAATTCAGGACGTGTGCCAAACATGGAACATGGGTCAAGTGTCCCTGTCAGAGGGCGGAGAGAAGATTGGTGCCATTGTCGCATACAACCATTCCTTAACTCTGGCACTGCATCAGTGGGGGTAGTGTGGGACACTTTAAAAGCCTTTCTTAGGGGGTTATTACACCAGCAGGTAGTAAAAATGAAGAACAAGTCAAGAGAACTGGAGGCTAGGGCTAGAAAAGAAGTGATGGAATCAGAAGCACAGTATGTGACAGACCCAACCCCAGACAAACGTGAAATATGGCTCAAAAGGCAAAGTAAGTATCAAAAATTACCGCGCTACTCACTATAAAAAAGCTCGGTTATAAAACTGAAAAAGCAGCAGTCTTAATGTGAGGCGTGCACATATTAGACAAAAATAATCAAAAAAGACCGCGCTAAAAACAATGACATGTGACGTAACTAAACGAACATGATACGTGCATAAAAATACAATTCATCAAATATGAAAAATAATATAATATTGAAACACCAAAATTCTAGTGAAAAGTGAAAATAAAGGTGACTAAAAAATGAAAGTCCCAAATGAAGTTAGAAAAGTGACTAAACAGTCATAAAAATACACAGTCCTTGGGGCCAAGGCAAATGCAATCGGTGATTATATACGTATAACACCCAGTGAGAAATCCTCCACCTAATGAGATATGCGCTTACCAGAGGTAAGCTGTAAATCAGCTTAATATGAACCTCCACTCAGGGAAAAACAGCTCCTCAGGTCTCCACACAAGGAAGGGGGGCGGACAAAATCTTTCGATGAGATGGACCCAATCCGCATATCAGGAGGACCCAAAAGGACAAAACAAATTCTCCATAGTGTAAAACTGTATATCATTTATTTAGGTAAAAAGATGGTCACACTTACATGTAAAATCACGATAAAAGGCACATAAGATGAACAACAGCCGGCCGGCTCGCATGCACCCATTCAAACGAAAAACGATGACGTCAGCGCGTCAACCTTCCGACGTACGTTTCGTCCTATTGGACGTCGTCATGGGAACGGGCGACGCACTGACTCATCGCTATATATAGACCAGGAACAAGAACCAAACCTCGCTTTGAAACTCAGATGGCGTCACCGCACCGCCCTACACGGAAGCAGGAAGTGTGCGACCTATAGTTTATGAATGGGCAGACTACACTTCCGCCAATACATTGGGACCCTTCCACCGCTGGCAAAACTGAAATAGTCAAAGGGTCACACTAAGTAAAATCAAAAACGAAGTGGATTTTGTTAATTGGATATATCATATTATATGTATGGAGAGATAAAAATTGAAGACATTCAAAACGGGAACGTGTGTAAAAAACTCTCATCCGTTTTAGGAAGGGAAAAATGGAGGTTACACTAGGGGATGATCGAGATATCATATATGAATGGGTTATAACAATACAAAACATAACCACAATTAATAGAGAACTAGGATACCACTCTAAAGGTGATTGGGGATAATAAAATACCGACCTCCACTAGAGATTCAAAGCAGGTGTACAAAATATAATATGTATAATAGTTGAAATCCTACATAATGTAAACAATTTCAATGTACAATGGACTAGGATATACTATAAAATACTGTAATTAAATCACCCTTCCCTCGTAATTAAATGAAAAAATTATAAAACATAGAAATAATTTTTTAAAATATAAAATACCAAAATGGTAAATGGATAACAGTGAACAACTTGCAAATATGATGGTCATGAATTGTCCAAAAATGCATTAAGATCTACATCCACATTAAGTCCAAAGGGAGTGTAGCACTTCAATCTGTGTATCCATGTCATTTCAAGCCTAGAGATCCCACGTATAATAGACCCCCCCCCCTCCAATGTGGGGTGTATCTATCAATGCCTAGAAAAATGGTTTTCCTAGGGTCTCGGTTGTGTACTTCCAGATAGTGTCTGGAGACCGGATGTTTAGGGAAAACAGTAAGGATGTTGGTGATATGCTCGTTGAGTCTTACAGATAGGGGGCGTTTGGTCCTCCCCACGTATTGTAATCCACAAGGGCATTGGAGGAGGTACACCACACGCTCTGTGGAGCATGTAATAAATGATCTAGTTTCAAACTCTGTTGAAGTACTGGTGGAAATGAACTTATGAGTTCTCCTGTGAGTGCATCCACTGAGAGAACACACCCTACATTTTCTGCATTGATAGAATCCAATCATATATTCAAAAAATCCCCTCTTAGTAGGAGGGGGGTCAAGAATATTCGGGGCCACTCTACCTCTCAAAGAGGGGGCACCCTTATATATCACCTGTGGCTTAGCTGGAAGGATGGTACCTAATATTTGATCGTTCTTGAGAACATGCCAATGCTTATTTATCAACTTAGCTATATTTCTGTGTTGTAAAGAATAAGTAGTGATAAAGGGGACCGAAGGTGCTCTACCACTATCGGGTGTCTTGGTTTTAAGTAGACTACTCCTATCAATGGTGGTCACTTCATCCAATGTGCTCCTTAGAGAAGTCTCAGAGTAGCCCTTCTCCAAAAAGCGTTCTATCAAAATATTTGCTTGGACCAAGAACTCCTCATGGTCGGAGCAATTACGCTTTAGGCGGATAAGTTGACTTTTCGGCACAGACCTCAGCCAGGTCTCATGATGGCAACTATCAGTCGGTATATAAGAATTCCGATCTGTATTTTTGAAAAAAGTTGCCGTGGTGAACTGCCCCTCTTTGATGCCAATTTTGAGGTCCAGAAAGTTGATTTCGGACTGACTGGCCTCATAGGAAAGTCTAATGCCGGGGACTGTGTATTTTTATGACTGTTTAGTCACTTTTCTAACTTCATTTGGGACTTTCATTTTTTAGTCACCTTTATTTTCACTTTTCACTAGAATTTTGGTGTTTCAATATTTTATTATGGCTCAAAAGGCACCAAGAGTATAAAGAAGTAATTAATAGAAAAACCGAGAACAAGAGGCTCTTTCAGAAACAAAATTACTTTGGAGAAGGGGAAAAGACGGGTCGTATGCTTGCACTCTTAGTTAAGTCCAACACATCTCCTTCAGCTATCTCCTCAATTAGGACCACATCTGGAGAGATTACGTCTGATCCCGCAGCAGTTTTGGAGGCTTTTTCTACATTTTATAGGGACCTGTACAGGTCGCGCCGGCGTTCAGATAGGCGCGACATGGATGGGTTCCTGGGGGGAGTTGACTTGCCTGCACTTTCAGAGGTAGACAGGAGAGAGATGGAGTCCCCTCTGACCTTAGAGAAGCTGCAAAGAGCAGTTGCGGAGCTGTCTGGTAAGAAATCTCCGGGCCCAGATGGGTTGCTGCTGGAGATTTATAAGCAATACGGAGAGGTCCTGCTCCCGGAGCTCCTAGAGGTGTTGGAGTGGGCAGCAAAGGAGGGTAGGTTGCCCTCCTCAATGACAGAGGCTAATATAGTAGTAATACCGAAGGAAGGTAAGGATCAATAGGCCAATATCACTATTGTGCTCCGATGTTGAAATCATTGCAAGAGCGCTGGCATCTAGATTAAATAAATGTATTGCAAAACTTGTGCATTTGAACCAGTCGGGGTTTATCCCCGGTCGGTCCACTAGCACAAATATCAGAAGGGCGTATTTGAACCTCCAGGTGCCAACAGAAAAAAAGGGCTACAGAGTTATCTTGTCCCTGGACACAGCCAAGGCCTTTGATAGCCTTGAGTGGGAGTACCTCTGGTGGTCACTGGAGAGGTTCGGATTTGGCCCGGTATTTATCGGATGGTTGAAATTGCTATACAATAGCCCAAGCGCTAGGCTCAAAATAAACAACGGTTATTCAGAGGGTTTCTTGCTTGAGAGGGGGACAAGACAGGGGTGCCCTCTGTCCCCCCTCATGTTCGCACTAGCTATGGAGCCTTTAGCGGAAGCGGTGAGGGCATCGGCTGAGTTACAGGGATTTCAGAGGAAATGGGGTGAAGAAAGGATAGCGTTATACACAGATGATGTTTTATTTTTCCTGGGAGACACGGGACCCTCATTGGAAAAAGTGATGCACAAAGTTGAGGAATTTGGCAGCTTCTCTGGCTTGTCTATTAACTGGGAGAAATCGTCCCTTTTGCCAGTTGACCCATTGGATGACTCTATCTCGGTGGGAATCCCCCAGTTAAGGATTACAGAGAAGATGAGATATCTCGGCATAGTGCTGTCTAAAGACCCAAACTTGTTCATCGAGGATAATCTAGCCCCTTTACTACTGAAATTCAAGAAAAAATGTGATATTTGGAGCAGATTACCTCTGTTTGAGGATTTGAGGCAAGAGTATGGGGTACCAAATCAAATATTTTACAGCTACCTACAGATTAGACACGCTCTGGGTAAACAGTTTGGCGCTCAGCTGCTTGTCTGGACCAAGATCTCATTATTAAAATAATTAAATCAGACACCACTAAGGGACTTATAGCTGAGATATACCGTCAATTAATGAACAGAATCATCACCCAGGCGGGACCCCTTGGGAGCAGGGACAGATGGGAGGTAGATGTGGGGCATATAACAGATGATCAGTGGAAGAGAATATTAGAACTAGGCCCAGAGACATCGATTTCTCCCTCACAAAAAGCCTTGCACCTGTTACTATTGCATAGAGCTTATTACACCCCCAAGAAATTATATACGTTTGGACGTAGGCCTGATGATGAGTGCCCTAAATGTTGTGATACAGGGGACCTAATACATATGACATGGAGATGTCCAAAATTGGCTAGATATTGGCATGAGATCCTAGAAATAATTAACACCACGTTTAGAGTCAAATTAGAGCTCGAACCTAAAATATGTATTCTGGGTTACATAAGCAAAGAACTTGGCGATAGGAGTACGGTAACAGCTGTTGCAAGGTGCTTGTATCAAGCGGGAAAATTGATTGCTCAATCTTGGCAATCAAGAACACCTCCGACCCCGGAAGACTGGGTCAGTACCATCAACTCTTTGGTGTGGAAGGAAAAAACATTCTTCACCAGGTCGGGTAACTATAACAAATTTATAAAGTTATGGAATCCATGGGTACTAGCGATGGTGGGCTCTTCGTCAGTGCTACACTAGTGCCTATGAGTAACTGTTGTCCTAATTGGGAGAGGTGACACAGAATAAATAATCCCCAGTAGAAACATTTAGAGAGTACAATGAGAAGGGTTGTATGTTAGGAACTAGGTGGGTAAAAGGTTTGGCTCCTCGAAGGGAGGGGGGTGGGGGGGTGGGGTTTAAAATCCAGAAAAGGAGTATCCTTGCTAATTGTAACTGTAGTATGGTTATATTGTAAATGTTATGTCTTTTTTTTATATTTTGTACCGCTGCAAATATCTTAAATAAAAAGATTTTTTTTTAAAAAACATTCCTGGCTGAAGCTAGCGTGGCGTCAACCACCTCTGAGCCTGCCCCTGCAAAGCTGACAGAATCACTGCCCCAGTGTGGCTCCTGTCCCCTAAGCAGACCAACTCAAGCACCGCATGACATCTTGTTGCCTGACTGCTTGCGTAACCCCTTGAGCGTTTAGGGAGCACTGCTAAGTTAGAGGACAATTCTGCAGAAGAGGCTATAGAGGAAGAAGAAGAGGAGGGAGGGGAGCATACAGATGGTGTACAGATGTTGTGGCAGAATCACCACTAGCTTTTTGGAGGCGTGGTGGCTGAACAAGCTCTAACACTGAATCCTGTCTTGCATCCTTCCCAGCTGCCAGCAGAGTTACCCAGTGCGCCGTGAAGGAAAGGTAACATCCCTGGCCATGCCTGCTGGACCATGAATCAGCGGTAATATAAACCTTACTGCTGACCGCCCTGTCCAACAGGGGCCAAAACATGCCTTCCACATGGCAGTAGAGAGCCGGAATGACGTGAAAAGAAACGGCGTTTTGGAACCTGCCACTGCGGTACAGCACATTCCACAAATTCACGAAAGGGGGCTGAGTCTACCAGCTGAAAAGGCAGCAGTTGCAGTGCTATCAATTTGACCAAGCTAGCATTTAGACCAGTGGTCTCAAAGTACCGGCCCGCGGGCCATTTGACTGGTTATAAATGGCCCGCCGAGCAGGGCGCCCGGCCGCTGGCTATTTTACTCCCGCATTGTCCTCCACAGAGCCATGTCAAGCAGCGCCCCCGCCCTGGCTCTCCGCTTTAACGTGTTTTCAGTCCAGACAGTAATCCCCCCTCTCTGCTCTCCTATCATGATATCAGCCAGCGAGTGTCACATGTCCAGCAACCCCCAGGGCGCTCTCAGATGTGTGAAGTTGGGGAGGTGTGGGCGGCCGGGCATTCATCACTACATGGCAGTGAACAGCGAGGGGCCAGCCGAGCGTAGATAAGCCTGAGAGCCCGGGACGTGGGAGAAGAGCTCCACCGTGGCACCGCCTCCTCCTTGACCTCGCCCCCTGACCCCGCCTTCCCTAGGAGGCAAGCGGGCACAGCGTACGCCATGCTTCAAGTTCCTCTGCGCTCTCTGATGTGAGACCTGAAGCTGGAGAACAGGCTCGCACGCTCACTGGGGGCACAGAGCTGTTACAGAGGACAGGAGGCGCAGGCTGCTGCGGGAGCCGCTGGAATTGGACGGATCGAAGCAGGAGACTGGCATCATGGTATGGAAGGTACTGTCTGTCATCATCATACACACCTGCAGACAGAGACTGGGACAGAGGTGGGACTGCAGGAACAGGGCTAGGGGTCTCTCATCTTCCCCCAACTCCCCCCTCCCTCTCTCTAAGCCCCCCCCCCCCTTAGCCCCCCTCCCTTCTCTCTCAGCCCCCCTCTCTCTAAGCCCCCCTCCCTTCTCTCTCAGCCCCCCTCTCTCTAAGCCCCCCTCCCTTCTCTCTCAGCCCCCCTCTCTCTAAGCCCCCCTCCCTTCTCTCTCAGCCCCCTCTCTCTCTCTCTAAGCCCCCCTCCCTTCTCTCTCAGCCCCCTCTCTCTAAGCCCCCCTCCCTTCTCTCTCAGCCCCCTCCCTTCTCTCTCAGCTCCCCCTCTCTCAGCCCCCTCTCTCCAAGCCCACCTCACTTCTCCCTCAGCCCCCCTTTCTCCAAGCCCCGTCCCTTCTCTCTCAGCCCTTCCCCTCTCTCTGCCCCCCTCTCTCTAAGCCCCCTCCCTTCTCTCTCAGCCCCCCTCCCTTCTCTCTCAGCTCCCCCTCTCTCAGCCCCCTCTCTCCAAGCCCACCTCACTTCTCCCTCAGCCTCCCCTCTCTCCAAGCCCCCTCCCTTCTCTCTCAGCCCTTCCCCCTCTCTCAGCCCCCCTCTCTCTAAGTTCCCCTCCCTTCTTTCTCAGCCCCCTCTCTCTAAGCCCCCTCCCCTCTCACCTCCTCTCAGTCCTCCCCTCCTCTCAGCCCTCCCCCCTCAATTAGCCCCCCTCCCTTCTCTCTTAGCCATCCCTACACTCTCAGCCCCCCTCTCCCTCTCAGTCCCCCTCCTTTCTCGCCCACCCGTCTCTCTCAGCCATCCCCCCTCTCTCAGCCCTCCCTATTCTCTCAGCCCCCCTCTTGCTAAACCCCCTCCCTTCTCTCCTAGCACTCCCTTTTCTCTCAGCCCCCTCTCTCAGCCCACCCTATTCTCTCAGCCCCCCTTTCTCTAAGCCCCCTCTCTTCACTCTCAGCCCTCCCTATTCTCTCAGCCCACCTGTCTCTATCAGCCCACCCATCTCTATCAGCCCCCCTCTCTTAGCCCTCCCTCTCTCAGCCCCCACTCTCTTAAATCCCTCTCTCTCAGCCCTCCCTCCTACCTCTCTCTCAGCCCAACCATCACTCTCAGCCCACCCGTCACTCTCAGCCCACCCATCACTTAGAGAAAACTTGGCTCATCTAACACGGAGCAAACACTGCCAAGCATCTGGCAGTAAGCAGTGACCGGTAGCAAGCAGCAACTACAACTGTATATAGTTTATTGTTTTTGAAGTTTGAAAGTTTGCATGCGGCCCCCATGGGATATGAAAATTTGTCATGTGGCCCTCAGGTAATTTGAGTTTGAGACCCCTGATTTAGACGCTGAGCATGTGGATGGCTGGGATCAAATTTATTTTTAAGGTTCAGCATCAGGGGTAGGGAAATTTGCCTGCTGAAATCAACTGGTGATGTACTGCTCACTGTACTGCTAGCAGATTGGCTGCAAGTACTTGTGAAACCTATTGCTATACCTTCATTCCTCTCAGTGCAGGTTTTTGAGAGGACTGGAAGTATAGTAGGGTTTGAGATCCCACATGAGGAGCAAGGAGAAGTCTGCCTTTTTCTATGATGCGGGTCTTTCAAGTGCTGTTGCCAACGGACTGCATAGTATGGTCAAGCATGTGATGCCCAAGCAGCTGCTGTTCTGGCCACGCTTGATCCGCTTCAGACATTGGTTGCAAACAGCAATGGTGCGATCTGCTGCACACGTGTTGAAAAAGGCCTACACCAAGGAACTTTTAAAAGTCAGCGGGGAGTCAGCAGTGCCCTGCACCTGGGGAGCTCTGCTGTATGATGCAATAGGGTGGCTGCCCTTAAGCTGACCCCTGGAGGACATCCTGCCTCGTAGGAGTTGTGCCTCCTCCTCACTTTCCTCCTCTCTTCTCTCAGGCACGGTCAGTGACCTCATCATCCCCTCCCTACTCGTCACTGGAGCAAACTGGGCAGTATGCTGCAGCTTGGGGAACATGACTGTCAGTTTCTTGTTCGTTCTGTGGCACCCCCTCTCTCTAGGCTCACGTTACTCCCTTCCTCCACCTGGGAATCAACATCAGAGCCTTCAAATTGCTGTGCATCCTCCAGCAGCATGTAACCGACACTGTGGTCGAATAATTCCGGGGACTCCTCCGTGCATGATGGTTGGGCTACGGAAGGAGAAACTGTGGACAAGATTCCAATGGAATAGGCCACTTTGGAAGCTGCGTTGGAAGGCAAACTACTCTGAGCCTGGGTGACAAAGGATGAGGAGGATGAGGAGGATGAGGACGGCTTAGTTATCCACTCCACCACCTCTTCTGCATGTTGTGGCTTAATAACACGGCCAGCAGCAGAAAAAAAGGACAAACGTTCCCCGCGGCCACTTGCAAAGGATGCACCATGTCCACGACCACCACTGTTGACTGTAGACACAGAGGCTGCTTGCCCTCTTTTAGTGGCCTGTGAGCGTCTGCCTCTCCTTGGCGGCCTTCCGGACATGATGGTGATTTTTTCTTTTCACAGCACACTACACTGTGTTATATACTGTGTACACCGCCTAAAGTGTATTAGAAACTGTACACCATGAATGCACTGAATATATAGGCTACACTGAATGCAGAGTGTGTATATATACATATAGTGAGTAGTGAGTACACCCCTCACATAATGTCTAAACCGCTGGCATGAGTTATTTTGAGGGGACAGCAAATTTACACTGTTATACAAACTGTACACTCACTAGTTTACATTGTAGCAAAATGTCATTTCTTCAGTGTTGTCACATGAAAAGATATAATAAAATATTTACAAAAATGTGAGGGGTGTACTCACTTTTGTGAGATACTGTATATATATATATATATATATATATATATATATATATATATATATATATACACACAGACACAAAAGAGTATACCCCTCACATTTTGTAAATATTTTATAATAGCTTTTCATGTGACAACATTGAAGAAATGACACTTTGCTACAATGTAAAGTAGTGAATGTACAGCTTGTATAACAGTGTAAATTTGCGGTCCCCTCAAAATAACATAACACACAGCCATTAATGTCTAAACCGCTGGCAACATAAGTGAGTACACCCCTAACTGAAAATGTCCAAATTGGGCCCAAAGTGTCAATATTTTGTGTGGCCACCATTATTTTCCAGCACTGCCTTAACCCTTTTGGGCATGGAGTTCACCAGAGCTTCACAGGTTGCCACTGGAGTCCTCCATGACAACATCACGGAGCTGGTGGATGTTAGAGACCTTGCGCTCCTCCGCCTCCAGTTTGAGGATGTCCCACAGATGCTCAATAGGGTTTAGGTCTGGAGACATGCTTGGCCAGTCCATCATCTTTATCCTCAGCTTCTTTAGCAAAGCAATAGTCATCTTGGAGGTGTGTTTGGGGTCATTATCATGTTGGAATACTGCCCTGCGGCCCAGTCTTTGGAGGGAGGGAATCATGCTCTACTTCAGTATGTCACGCTAAATGTTGGCATTTATGGTTCCCTCAAAGATCTGTAGCTTCCCAGTGCCAGCAGCACTTATGCAGCCCCAGACCATGACACTCCCACCATCATGCTAGACGGTAGGCAAGACACACTTGTCTTTCTACTCCTCACCTGGTTGCCGCCCCACACGCTTGACACCATCTGAACCAAATAAGTTTATCCTGGTTTATCAGACCACAGGACATGGTTCCAGTAATCCATGTCCTTAGTCTGCTTGTCTTCAGCAAACTATTTGCAGGCTTTCTTGTGCATCATCTTTAGAAGTGCCTTCCTTCTGGGACGACAGCCATGCAGACCAATTTGATGCAGTGTGCAGCGTATGGTCTGATCACTGACAGGCTGACCCCCCACCCCTTCAACCTCTGCAGCAATGCTGGCAGCCTTCACACGTCTACTTCCCAAGACAGCCTCTGGATATGACGCCAAGCACGTGCACTCAACTTCTTTGGTCGACCAAGGCCTGTTCTGAGTGGAACCTGTCCTGTTAAACCGCTGTATGGTCTTGCCAACTGTGCTGCAGCTCAGTTTCAGGGTCTTGGCAACCTTCTTATAGGCTAGGCATCTTTATGTAGAGCAACAATTCTTTTTTTCAGATCCTCAGAGAGTTCTTTGCCATGAGTTGCCATGTTGAACTTCCAGTGACCAGTATGAGAGAGTGAGAGCGATAATACCAAATTTAACACACCTGCTCCCCATTCATACCTAAAACCTTGTAACTCTAATGAGTCACATGACACCTGGGAGGGAAAATGGCTAATTGGTCCCAATTTGGACATTTTCACTAAGGGGTGTACTCACTTTCGTTGCCAGCAGTCTAGATATTAATGGCTATGTGTTGAGTTATTTTGAGGGAACAGCAAATTTACACTGTTATACAAGCTGTACACTCACTACTTTACATTGTAGCAAAATGTAATTTCTTCAGTGTTGTCACATGAAAAGATATAATGCTAGGTGTTATCCTGGATTCTGAACTCTCCTTTCGGCCCCACATGCAATCACTTTCCAAAGCCTCAACCTCCGCAACATCTCTAAACTATGTCTCTTTCTAACCAATGAAACCACAAAGCTCCTGATTCACTCCCTGGTTATCTCTCACCTCGACTACTGCAACTCCCTCCTCATTGGCTTACCTTTAAATAGACTATCCCCTTCAGTCCATCATGAATGCTGCTGCCAGACTCATCCACCTTACAAACCGCTCAGTGTCTTCTACCCCTCTCTGCCAATCCCTCCATTGGCTGCCAGGCTGCCACTCGCCCAACCAATTTCATTTCAAAATACTAACAATAAGTTACAAAGCCATCCACAACTCTGCCCCCAGCTACATCACTAGCTTAGTCTCAAAATACCAACCTAATCGCCCTCTCAGTTCCTCCCAAGACCTCCTGCTCTCTAGCTCCCTCATCACCCCTCCCATATCCACCTCCAGGACTTCTCCGGAGCCTCACCCATCCTCTGGAATTCCCTACCCCAATCTGTCAGACTGTCTCCAAATTTATCGACTTTTAGGCGATCCCTGAAAACTTTCCTCTTCAGAGAAGCCTATCCTGCCTCCATCTAACAACTGCACTATTTTCTCCATTAGCTTATCCCCCACAGCTATTACCCTTATGTATAACTTGACCCTCCCTCCTAGATTGTAAGCTCTAATGAGCAGGGCTCTCTGATTCCTCCTGTATTGAATTGTATTGTAATTGTACTGTCTGCCCTAATGTTGTAAAGCACTGCGTAAACTGTTGGCGCTATATAAATCCTGTGTAATAATAATAATAATATTATAATAAAATATTTACAAAAATGTGAGGGGTGTACTCACTTTTGTGAGATACTGCGTGTGTATATATATATATATATATATATATATATATATATATATATATATATATATATATATATATATATATATATATATATATATATATTTATGGTCGTGGCCCTAAGACCAAGACAGATGTGGATCATATAAACACATGACGAGACTTACAACATAAATAGGTGTGGCTTTTGGTCATCTGGTAGGTAAGCCAAGAAAAGGGGCCATACCCAAGATAAGTAATGGATGATTGTGGAGGAGAATGTGCTGAAAAATGCTGTAAAAGGGGAATGGGAGGGAGGGTATCACGCACTGGAACCATCACAGAGCAAGGGTGAGTGGTCAGCTTAAATACCCATTGGGCTCCTCCCATGAATTCAGGCCACCATACTGGCCTTCTAATTTATGGTCGTGGCCCTAAGACCGAGACAGATTTGGATCACATAAACATGCGACAAGACTTACAACATAAATAGACCTGAGGTGTGGCTTTTGGTCGTCTGGTAGGTAAGCCAAGAAAAGGGGCCAAAATAAGCAGGTAGGGAATATATCTTTATTGGTTCTAAGCTCATTGAGCAAGCTTGGAGAAGGTTAGGGTCATCTCCGCTTGAGGGTTCGGAATATATCTGGCGAAGCAGGCGGACTTCCATCTGCCTAACTTCTTGATCACATGGTCTGGTACTCCATGCTGAGATGTTGGATATGCCCCTAAAGATAGCGCTTGTGATGTGTAAGTGTTTGCCGTTGGTAGCGGGCTGCTGCTTGTGAATTCCACGCAGCAGGGCTTTCACTGTATGGGCTGTGAACACAGATGGCTCCCCGGGATTCTGTAAGGACAGGAAATGCTGAATACCATCTAGGTACAGCCTGATAGTGTTATGAGCGAGAGCCAGCTGTGTATGGCAATATAATATGAAGGCTAGGACATGAGTGACGTCTGCTGTGGTACCGGGACAATCGGCTATGAACCTGCAGTAGGTGTTCCAGGTTGTGCGATAAGCCTTTAGAGTGTTGCTAGACAGTGAGTGGTTGATGAGCCGGGTTGCATTGACAAGATGTGTCTTCAATCCATTGTTAGTTGAGACCAAGGTGGGATAGGAGTGGATGATGGGTCAGCTCCAGATTCCTGCTGGAAGAATGAGACAAAAAATGAAGCGAGACAGTGCATCTGCTGCGGCATTGCACTTGCCAGGGATATGCTCACAATAAATGTTAAATTGTTCATGTAGAGATAATTGCACCAGCCTGTGCAGCATCAGCATGTAAAGATACTCCAAACACCTGGTGTTAGCGCTTCAATCATCCCGCCACCATAGTTGTTATGGTGTCAGGATTATTGAAGCGCATTATTTCTATTGTTACATTGTAATAAAAAATTAAATAGTTCGACTCACCATAATGCAGAATCAGTGGGAGCTCTGAGCATATCACTTGCCACATCGCCTGCCACAAGATGCTATCAGGTTTCCCCAGCAGAGTCCCTCCTTACATCAGGCATCCCCAGTGAAGTGCCTCCTTACATCAGGTGTCCCCAGCGGAGTGCCTCCTTACATCAGATGCCCCCAGCGGAGTGCCTCCTTACATCAGGTGTCCCCAGCAGAGTGCCTTCTTACATCAGGTGTCCCCAGTGGAGTGCCTCCTTACATCAGGTGTCCCCAGTGGAGTGTCTCCTTACATCAGGTGTCCTCAGTGGAGTGCCTCCTTATTTCAGGTGTCCCCAGTCAGCGGAGAGTCCCTCCTTACATCAGGTGTCCCCAGCCAGTAAAGTCCCCTTATACATCAGGTGCCCCCAGCCAACGGAGTCCCTCCTTACATCAGGTGCCCCCATCCAGCGCAGTCCCTCCTTACATCAGGTGTCCCCAGCCAGTAAAGTCCCCTTATACATCAGGTGCCCCCAGCCAACGGAGTCCCTCCTTACATCAGGTGCCCCCATCCAGCACAGTCCCTCCTTACATCAGGTGTCCCTAGCCAGCGCAGTCCCCCTATACATCAGGTGTCCCCAGCCAGCAGAGTCCCCTATACATCAGGTGTCCCCAGCCCTCAGAGTCCCCCTATACATTAGGTGTCCTTAGCCAGCGGAGTCCCCCTATACATCAGGTGTCCCCAGCCAGCGGCATCCCTCTATACATCAGGTGTCCCCAGCCAGCGGAATCCCCCTATACATCAGGTGTCGATAGCCAGTGGAGTCCCCGATACATCAGGTGTCCCCAGCCAGCGGTGTCCCCCTATACATCAGGTGTCCCCAGCCAGTGGATTCCCCCTATACATCAGGTGTCCCCAGCCAGTGGAGTCCCCCTATACATCAGGTGTCGCCAGTTAGTGGAGTCCCCTATACATCAGGTGTCCTCAGCCAGCGGTGTCCCCCTATACATCAGGTGTCCCCAGCCAGTGGAGTCCCCTATACATTAGGTTCCCCAGCCAGCGGAGTCCCCCTATACATCAGGTGTCCTCAGTCAGCGGAGTCCCCCTATACATCAGGTGTCCCCAGCCAGCGGAGTCCCCCTATACATCAGGTGTTGCCAGCCAGCGGAGTCCCCTATACATCAGGTGTCCCCAGCCAGCCTTGTCCCCCTATACATCAGGTGTCCTCAGCCAGCGGAGTCCCCTATATATCAGGTGTCCTCAGCCAGCTGAGTCCTCCTATACATCAGGTGTCACCAGCCAGCAGAGTCCCCTATACATCAGGTGTCCCTAGCCAGCGGTGTCCCCCTATACATCAGGTTTCCCTAGCCAGCGGAGTCCCCCTATACATCAGGTGTCCCCAGCCAGCGGAGTCTCCCTATACATCAGGTGTCCCCAGCCAGCAGAGTCCCCCTTACATCAGGTGTCCCCAGCCAGTGGAGTTCCCAATACATTAGGTTCCCCAGCCAGCGGAGTCCCCCTATACATCAGGTGTCCTCAGCCAGCGGAGTCCCCCTATACATCAGGTGTCCCCAGCCAAAGGAGTCCCCCTATACATCAGGTGTTGCCAGCCAGCGGAGTCCCCTATACATCAGGTGTCCCCAGCCAGCCTTGTCCCCCTATACATCAGATGTCCTCAGCCAGCGGAGTCCCCTATATATCAGGTGTCCTCAGCCAGCTGAGTCCCCCTATACATCAGGTGTCACCAGCCAGCAGAGTCCCCTATACATCAGGTGTCCCTAGCCAGCGGTGTCCCCCTATACATCAGGTGTCCCCAGCCAGTGGAGTCCCCCTATACATCAGGTGTCCCCAGCCAGCGGAGTCCCCCTATACATCAGGTGTCCCAAGCCAGCGGAGAGTCCCTCCTTACATCAGGTGTCCCCAGCCAGCAGTGTCCCTCCTTACATTAGGTGTCCCCAGCCAGCAGAGTCCCCCTTACATCAGGTGTCCCCAGCCAGCGGAGTCCCCCTATACATAAGGTGTCCCCAGCCAGCGGAGTCCCCCTATACATCAGGTGTCCCCAGCCAGCGCAGTCCCCCTATACATCAGGTGTCCCCAGCCAGCAGAGTCCCCCTATACATCAGGTGTCCCCAGCCAGCGGAGTCCCCCTATACATCAGGTGTCCCCTCTGCACCTGGGTAGCGACGCCACTGCTGGTAAGAACAGGACAAAGGTCTAAATCCCGGGAATGTCCCAGTAAATTTGGGACAGTTGGCAACTATGGAAATGGTCCCAGATATAAATATAATTCTATAAGAGCCAAACAAGTCATTGCTGCATTAAGTCAGTATAACATAAGCAATCTTCATCTCTAAAATCCCAGCATCTCAGGAACATCTTGTAGAGGGCAAAAAGGGTTATCCCTCAGTAGATTCAAACAGTGGCAAGCTTGAGAGTAGATATCACCTGGCATAGCCAGGGGCACAACACTTATATTGTAAACCGACAGGGAATACAAAAGGCACAACGGGTGTAAGATTAATTCCCCTGTCCAGATTTAAGCAATCAGCGGTCAATAATCAGAGCAGGAGTATAGAAGAGCATGCTGCAGCATTTAACGGTTGGGGGGCAATGATTCCAGCCATGCATTAGCATCCTTGGGGGAGGTAAAAAAATCTGGTAGTTTCCCCGTCTTGAACCCTTAACCGTGCTGGAAACAGAACACTGTATCGAATGCCCTTAAGACGCATGGCTGCCTTCACCTGGTCAAAGGAGCGTCTGAGCTTTTGAGTTTCTACAGAGTAGTCAGGGAAGATAAGTAGCTTGTTATTTTGATGGTGTATTTCTCCCTGCACTCTAGCAGCCCGAAGCACTTCATCCCTGTCACGGAAGTTCAGAAACTTTAGGATAAATGTGCGTGGTGGTGCTCCAGGGGGGCCCGGCTTGGGAGGGATCCGGTGAGCCCGCTCCACCGCATAGAAAGGTGAATATTGAGCCCCTGGTAGGAGGGAACGTAGTAGGCCTTCAATAAACTCCGTCGGACATTTCCCCTCAGCTCCTTCCGCCAGACCTACAATACGGAGGTTGTTCCTCCTATTACGATTTTCCGCATCCTCGGATTTATATTCCAGTGCTCTAATTTTGGTTTGCAGGGCCCGTAAGTCTGCCCTGTGAGACTCTACAGTGTCCTCCACGTGCCCCAGACGCTGTTCTGCAACAGAAAGTCTGCTCCTTATTTTATCCATGTCCAGCCTTATTAGACCAACATCTAATTGCACAGCATCTACCTTGGAGGTAAGGGTAGTAAGGGAGGCTTGGCAATTTCCTATAGCAGCCAGGACATCAGCCAGGCCTGGCTGTGTAGAGGGAGACTGCTCTGGCTGCTCTGTCTGAGACGCCATGTTGCTGATAGCGCGCCTCCCGGACCCCACGCGGCCTGCACAGGCCGCCTCTGTCTCCACCGGTTCGGGGGGGGAATTTCAGCTTCTTACCCCTTCCTCTGGCTGGCCGGGATGATCGGCGGTGCATGTGGAAGAAATCCGCCGGCTTAAAGAAAGACCTGCTGAGGCTGCTTTTTAAGATGAGACAGTCCCGGATTGCAGCGGAGCTCTCAGACATACGTCCTGAAACTGTGTAGAGCAGGACCCGTCTAGCACAGGCCTCCACCGGCTTACAGGGGATATTCAGTCCAGCCACCTTCCTCCACAAGTAAGATGTCAGGGGTGGAGGTGCCCAGGAGCTCCTCCACTGCCCAGGCAGCTGTCCCAAGCCGTTACAGGGTCACTTCCTCCAGGCCACGGGGTTCGGGCCCCCCTCCAGCCGGTCCGAGGGCTCCGATTCTCCAGGAAAGGCCGCGGTCTCGGCCTAGTAAAGCGTAGGGGGGGGAGACTCCAGGCCCAAGCCCGGCCTAAGATCAGTCCAGGGTCGCCTCACCCGCCCCCAGCTGTGGTCCCTGGCAGCCGATGGGACCCTGCAGCAGAGCCGATCGTGAAAAGGAGCTCCCGGTCCGCAGCGCGGTCCACCAGGAAAGGCCGCGGCTTCGGCCTATACGTCCGAGGTAGGCCCGAAGCGTCAGCGGAGTGCCGATCACGGCCCTGGGACAGCAAATTTCTCTCCCCCCTCAGCAGACAGGTCTTCCCCAGGTCCCCCTCGGTCAGCAGGAGTAGTTTTGAAGAGTGATTAGTGTCGATGGATCCGGATATATATTACGGATCAGCGGAGCTCCCTAAAAAAAGCCGCCGCTCACAGCGCCATCTTGGCCACGCCCCCAGATATAAATATAATACCTGTGTTTATCTATATACATACATTCTTAGGATCTAATCTTTTGTATTGTCCCAAAAAGACACTGTGACTCTGACCATTAAGGCCAAAGTGACCGTTTCTGCTAATACGCCGCCTTCTGCCAGCAGAATACTCTTATCCATTGATTTTTGTTTCCCTGCTCTGGCAAAGCACTCAGCCCTCATCCCATTGCTCTAACGCAGTGTTTTCCGCCGGCCCACTGATTGGCCAGCCGCCTGCTCACCTGCCGACTGGCCCGCCCACTCACTCACCAAGCCACCCGCCCGTTCACTTGGTGAACGGGCCGCCCGCTTACTCACCCACCCGCTGAGCTGCACGCCTGCCGAGCCATCTGCTCACTCACCTGCTGACTGGCTGCCGCTCATGCACAACTCGGGGGGAGCAATTTCCCTGTTGCCCCCCCTGCATCTGCCCCTGGCTGGAGAGAGGATTAGGCTTTCTGCTCCTTCCAGCCTGCAGAAGGAGATAGATAGCCAGCAGACTTTCCTTCCTCTCTCCCCTTATCACTTGTCACTTATCACATGACTGGAGAGAGGAACGAGAAGCTGCCTTCAGTACTGAGTACACGTGGGAGGAGAGGGGGGACACTCTGCTGTAGGGGGGTGCTGATGGGGACACTCTGATTTAAGGGGGTGCTGATGGTGACACTCAAAATTAAAGTGGGCCCGTTTGAAGTCCAGGGCCAATTTTTTGTCCCAGTCCAGCCCTGACCATATATATATATAGATATATATATATCTATATATATATATAGATATATATATATATATAGATATATATATAGATATATATATATAGATATATAGATATCTATATATCTAAATATCTATATATAGGTATATAAATATCTATATATCTATAAATATATATATATATATATATATATAAATATATATATCTTTGATGCTTTGAATACAGATTTGGATCACAAGACATCACCTAATGCACACTAGCAGTGATTTTCAGCAGCTATTCAAGCTTGAATTTCTGGCAGTATTTCCCTATGTTCTGTTATTGACAGTTCCAAATACTTAAAAGACTGAATTCTATGGAAGCTTCCAGACTGGTTCTTCAAGTCATGAGTGCTTCTCCATCTTGTATTCTATCTGCAGCGTATCATATATTCAGTCTGCGCACTGTTCATATCCAGGTCTGCTTTCTTAAATGTTTGCAGAAGACTTTCCATTATTTCCACCAGACTCTGTACTGATTATGGTATTGTAACAGTGCTGTCTGCATACTCTAGTAGGAAAGCAATTTGTGGGGCCTGTGTTAGGCTTTATGTTTGATTCACATGGGTTTTGCATTCCCATTTAAGCCTATGGGAATGCAAAATCCACTTATAGGTCAAATATACCGTAAAATAAATTATGAATAATCTCAGAAGCTTCTCCTAGGCCAAATTCACTCTTCACATAACGGGAACTTGTGAGGGAGATTTTCACACGATTCTTGCGTGTCCCACATAGGGCAGCCAATTCATTGTAATGGGCTGTATATAGAGTTATTTACAGAGACACCTCCATATAAATGTTGCAACAAAGTTTAGTTGCAGGGGCCCCTGAGAATGATCATGATGTAGCGTTCGTCTGTATCAGAGTTCTGAAGACAAGATCAGCAGTGCTGGGAAGGTCTTCCCACTGTTGTCCAACCAGCCTGGAACACAGCTTCTCACATGCAGAAACTGTAGTGTGGCACTTAAATGCAGAGTTATTCCTTCCCTAGTAGTGTCTAATCTGACATGCATCCGGACTTCTAACTACCAGAGGTGGCCATCAAATGCCTAAACTGGCTCCAGGCTATGCTGGTTATGGAGCCATAAACTAAAACTAGCTATAGAAAACCAGACCTGAAGGCAATGGATTACATAAATACCAGGAGCTGCATATAACTAAAATAAAAGGAGTAGCATATAAACCCTATTGCAATTAACAGGTTCACATACTAATATACTGGATGGTGACTGCTACATACATACAGTAGCATAGATCTAGCTATTTGGCACTGTGCATGTGAGATAAAAACAATTGGACAGAGACTTGTCTCTCACTAGGATTCAGATCAAGAAGTTAGGCAGCTACAGTTAAACAGCCGTGGGCAGCATATGTGGCTGAGACCCAGTGGATTAGGCACTCATACATAGTCTGGGAGAGCTACAGATTCTGTCCAAAACTTTATTAGAAACAATATCACTCTTTCTCTCTGTGTCCCAACTTTCTGTTGTATACTTATTTTAAAAGAACAACAGATGAAGGTCCACACCATATACTCATGGTACTTCTACTAATTTATAATATGGCACTACTTACTGATGAAATTCACAGAAGGGTTCTCTAACTTATATACGTATATATATTAGGGAGTTTCTAGCACTGTGAAAGACCTGGGGCATCTTTGGGCAAACTGGGGAGGGTAATTATGTAAACAGTAAGATTGCATGGAACAGTGGAAGTGGCTTTTGCAGTCAAATTTAAGAAAAGCCCACTATATGCTTATTATGTGTGCCCATTCACAGAGCATAACTAATTTGTTTTTAATGAATAATTATTTCAGACGTTTCTCAGGAAAATGTGTAGCATCTCTGAACAGTTTCAGAGTGATTCTGTCTCAAGACAGGCTAAGTTTCCTCTAAATTTTTGACCCTTTGTTAGGACAGACTGTTTTAAATCTAGTTTACATCTGATAATATGATCTGCAAACATAGTACAATTAGGGTTAATTATGGCAAACGCAGCTCTCCAGCCTCCTCATAAACACATAGAAGTATGTAGGATTGTCAGTGCTGGAGTTATCAGAAAAGTGTATCGATAATGGTGAGCAGCACTTTTTAAATTATTTTTTAACGTTATGTTATCTGAATGGGTATATGTAACAAATATAAAGTAGAAGCAATTTGAATTGGCTGCAAAAGTGGAAATACACTTTAATACTAATTACTTTGCCCTGTCCTTATACCAGCAAAGTATGCCCTAATTACTGTATATTAAATGACAATCTTACAGACACATGTAAACTTCAGGACAAAGAATCATTTAAAAAATGAACTTTTCCATTAAATACCCTTTGCACACAGATTATAGAGCTAACATTTTGTCTGAGCCTTGTGCCGACGTCACGCATTCTAAGAACCAGGAATCTCTGCCGGTTTGTGGCATTTGTACATGTGCATGTTTAATTTTAACCAATGTTTTCTTATATTTTATCAAGCCCCTAAGTGGATGTTGGACTCTCTCCCTATGGGATTTGGTTTGGGAGTGTGTAACTCACTTGCTTATATTTTGTCTCAGCAGCTGAAGTCCTCCATTCGGATCTCACAGAGAATGTTGCTGATCTTTTAAGGTTTTTGACAAACTCATTTATGTGTTTTCTCCCCAATTCCAGATCCTAAAAGTTTGGAAGGATCTAAAACTAAAGCCAGGTGACTTGTGGATTGTTAAGAGACATATATATATAAGGAAATGTTTGGAAACGCAATACAGCATCTATTTCATGTACAAGTTATGCAAAACTTGAAGGAAAAGTCACCTGGATCCACACCAGACACTGCAAAAATGATTAAATTAAAGAAATATCTGTGTTTGATTTGTTTCCCTCTTGCGATCACAGTCTAGGTACTTTTTGATTCAATTACTTTAATTGTAAGGGATATATACAGGGCCGTTTGAAGGCATTTGGGGGCCCTAAGCAAAATGGACATGGAGGTCCCCCAACCCCCCCCCCCCCACACACACACATGCACGCAAAGCCTACAGGAATCACAGCATAGCGATACAGTTTAAGTCCACCAACACTTTATATAAATAAAAATGGTTTATAGGGCGTACACACGGTCTGACTTTGTTCGGACATCCCGACAACAAAATCCTAGGATTTTTTTCCGACGGATGTTGGCTCAAACTTGATTTGTCTACACACGGTCGCACAAAGTTGTCGGAAAATCCGATTGTTCTAAACGCGGTGACGTAAAACACGTACGTCGGGACTATAAACGGGGCAGTGGCCAATAGCTTTCATCTCTTTATTTATTCTGAGCATGCGTGGCACTTTGTCTGTCGGATTTGTGTACACACGATTGGAATTTCCGACAACGGATTTTGTTGTCGGAAAATTTTATCTCCTGCTCTCCAACTTTGTGTGTCAGAAAATCCGATGGAAAATGTCCGATGGAGCCCACACACGGTCGGAATTTCCGACAACACGCTCCGATTGGACATTTTCCATGGGAAAATCTGACCGTGTGTACGGGGCATTACAGTGCAAATACTGCTGTTGCATATAATGTGCATAAAATTTGAACATTTTCAACAATTGAAGGGAGGGAGGGGGACAGAGGCTGCAGACATACTACAGGAGGGGGACAGAGGCTGCGGACATACTACAGGAGGGGGACAGAGACTGCGGACATACTACAGGAGGGGGACAGAGGCTGCTGACATACTACAGGAGGGGGACAGAGGCTGCGGACATACTACAGGAGGGGGACAGAGGCTGCGGACATACTACAGGAGGGGGACAGAGGCTTTCGGACATACTACAGGAGGGGGACAGAGACTGCGGACATACTACAGGAGGGGGACAGAGGCTGCTGACATACTACAGGAGGGGGACAGAGGCTGCGGACATACTACAGGATGGGGACAGCAGAGGCTGCGGACATACTACAGGAGGGGGGCAGAGGCTTTGGACATGATAGTGTCCTCCTCACCCCCTCACAGTAGCCTCCTCCTCTTTTATGTGCATAAAATTTGAACATTTTCAACAATTGAAGGGAGGGAGGGGGACAGAGGCTGCAGACATACTACAGGAGGGGGACAGAGGCTGCGGACATACTACAGGAGGGGGACAGAGACTGCGGACATACTACAGGAGGGGGACAGAGGCTGCTGACATACTACAGGAGGGGGACAGAGGCTGCGGACATACTACAGGAGGGGGACAGCAGAGGCTGCGGACATACTACAGGAGGGGGGCAGAGGCTGTGGACATGATAGTGTCCTCCTCACCCCCTCACAGTAGCCTCCTCCTCTGTCCACCATCATATTACAGTCTCCACACCAGTGTGTGCTGCTCCTGTGCTGCTTTCCTTTCACCTCTCCCCAGTCCACAGGGCAGCACATCAGTGTCCTTCACTGTCCCCCTGCATGCCATGGCTTCACCCCCCCCCAGTAATGCCATGTCATCCTCTGTCGCCTGTCCCCAGACCCAGTAGTGTCAGCTGCTGTTCCCCAGTAATGTCAGTGTCACACTCTTCTCCTCACTTACCCCCCCTCGACTCCTCCGCCTACGGCGAGTGCACATAATGTGGTTGTCGTGTCTTAGCCAGGAACAAGTGTACTCTGGAATCTTTTCGAAAATGGCGCCAGGCGGCGCCATTAAGTTACTGCGCATGCGCCGCCCTGCCAAGCGAGTACAAGCTTTCCCCGAGCCCGGCCAGCTTCGGAACGGCGCATGCGCAGTTACATGGTTGGCTCGCGGCCATCTTTTTTACGGGCACCGCTGCCCGTAACGGATATTTACGGGCGGTGGTTGGCAACACTGGGAAGCGGCAGCGCGGCTGGGGCCCCAGGCCAGCTCGGGGCACCAAGCAATTGCTTGTTTTGCCTGTCCTGTCGCAATGGGCCTGGATATATATACATATATATAAAATGTAATTTGAAAAGTAGTTTAGCCATGTTGAAGTCATATTTGTCTTATTTGTCTTTTGTACATCTTCCATTTTAGGTAGAATTGTCTGTGTTTACATGTGCTGATAAGTCAACATGCCAACAATTCAACTAGAAGGCCATTCTGGCCACAGGAGTGTACAGCCAATACTCTGTAAATATGTCTTATCAATCATTTGTTTTTCACAATGAAAAGTCATTTTGTAATGAAAAAGCTGCTCAGCTATTATTTTCTCCACAATGGAGTTTTTGCCTCTTTGGCCAGGACTACCTCCACCTAAGCGTGTGCAGGTTCCAGGTTGAAGGTGATAGCAGGTGTGGTTAGTGATCAAAATATTGATTCAAAGAGGGGAGACTGTAATGAGGGCCTCTTGAGCCCCTCGGGAAAGAGAGCCCTGACTGATGGGGGCATGGCCAGGGAGGAGTTACACTGAACTTGGTCTAACTCAGGATTGGTACATGGGGGGACAAAGGGTTGGGCCTGAGCTCAGGAGTTTGGCACCCCAGGGGATTATGGTCCCTTTTCGGACGGAAGCATGGAAGAGCTGCCCACCCTCCCGCCCTATTTTTGATGGTATGTCACAGCGTGTTGCGGTTTTGGTGACCTTGCTAGCAAATATGGAACCCTTTTTTATGCCCTGATGGTAATTGGGAGATTGACGGCCAGTCCGGCACTTATGGTAAGGACAGGCCCCTCCTTCATCTCCCTTTTACATTTGTAGTTGAGTGCTCACAGTGTAACTGTGACTGGTGTTTGAGTTAAATAAAGCTGTGGCCTTGCCCTTTCCATTGTTAATGGTTGTACGTGGTTTTTATTGGATGGGAAGATGGGGTAAGGTACGCTAAGTGGTATGGTAATTTGGATGGGACCTGGGCTTATTGCACCTCAGCAGTCATGGAAATTTGTAAGTTCTGTATATAATTGTATTCTATTTTGTATGTATTGCACACTGCCCTCACTGTGCACACGGCACTAATAATGTTTTCAGTACATGTTTGCATTCTTTCGAGTCCTGATTAGAATTAGCCTGCCCTTGTAAAGCCCCTTGTTACCATAAACGTACAATTGTTATATTAATGTGATACCTACGTAATCATGTGTATAAAAACCTTCAATTGCGTCATAATAAAGCAGAACAGTTATTTGGAAAGATGCTGAGCGTATCTTTTGTGTCTGTTCCCTACTGCAGTAGTTATTATTAATTTGGAACCACTAATCAATATGAGGATAGGAGTTGCCTATCTATAAAATGCCCTGGTCAGTAGTTATGCAGCTGAGGAGGTGAGGCGTGCATTAGAACACATTAGAACAGGATAGTGGGTAAGGAGGGGGAGGTAAAAAAAAATGCTTTTTGGAAAGTTTTCTTATGCTTAAAGAGCAGCTTCATTATAATGCCCCGTACACACGGTCGGATTTTCCGATGGAAAATGTGTGATAGGACCTTGTTGTTGGAAATTCCGACCGTGTGTAGGCTCCATCACACATTTTCCATCGGATTTTCCGACACACAAAGTTTGAGAGCAGGCTATAAAATTTTCCGACAACAAAATCCGTTGTCGGAATTTCCGATCGTGTGTACACAAATCCGACGCACAAAGTGCCACGCATGCTCAGAATAAATAAAGAGATGAAAGCTATTGGCTACTGCCCCGTTTATAGTCCCGACATACGTGTTTTACGTCACCGCGTTCAGAATGATCGGATTTGCTGACAAGTTTGTGTGACCGTGTGTATGCAAGACAAGTTTGAGCCAACATCCGTCGGAAAAAATCCTAGGATTTTGTTGTCGGAATGTCCGATCAATGTCCGACCGTGTGTACGGGGCATAACAGTGTAATGCATAGGCGTGCGCAGGGGGTGTGCCGGGCATGCCTGGGCACACCGTAATCACCCTGTTTAGTGCAGCTTCCCCTGCTGATATTTTACAAAAGCCCCCTCAACGGGGCTCCTAAAAAATAGTAAAAAAAATAAAATTGAAAAGTAACAAAAATAAAATTGTAAAAACTAATACAAAAACAAAATAATAAAAAATGTTTGACAACGCCCTACTGCCACCAGTCTCTGTAATAGTAGTGGCATATCCACTGCTCTACTGCCACCATCCACTGCCCTACTGTTTTTTTACATTTATTAAAGCGGGGTTCCCATTAAAAAAAAAAAAAAAATTAAAAGTCAGCAGCTACAAATACTGCAGCTGCTGACTTTTAATCGGACACTTACCTGTCCCAGGGTCCAGCGATGCAGGGGATCGAAGCCCCGCTCATCCTCCCCTCCACTTGACGGCGCCGGCATTTTAACTGTGGGCACCCGGCTGTGGCTTCACAGCCAGGCACCCACTGCGCATGTGCGAGGCGCGCGCCGTCACTGGCCCCGCAATCATCTGTGACCGGTCACGTGTCCCAGATGATTGACAAGAGGGAGGGTGGAGAGGCAATCTCCCTTCCTGCGCCAAGGGAAGTGACGTCAGGAGCCCAGGCACCGAAAAAGGCAGACTATGAGGGACCCTAGAGGTCAATAAAAAATAAAAAAATTCTCCAAATGTTTTTTTTCTCATTTTTTTTAAGCACTTTACTCATTTTTTTTTTTTTGGGTGGAACTCCACTTTAATGCCCCGTACACAGGGTTGGATTGTCCGACCGAAAATGTGTGATAGGACCTTGTTGTTGGAAATTCCGACCATGTGTAGGCTCCATCACACATTTTCCATCGGATTTTCCGACACACAAAGTTTGAGAGCAGGCTATAAAATTTTCCGACAACAAAATCCGTTGTCTGAATTTCCAATCGTGTGTACACAAATCCGACGCACAAAGTGCCACGCATGCTCAGAATAAATAAAGAGATGAAAGCTATTGGCTACTGCCCCGTTTATAGTCCTGACATACGTGTTTTACGTCTCCGCGTTCAGAATGATCAGATTTGCTGACAACTTTGTGTGACCGTGTGTATGCAAGACAAGTTTGAGCCAACATCCGTCGGAAAAAATCCTAGGATTTTGTTGTCGGAATGTCCGATCAATGTCCGACCGTGTGTACGGGGCATAACAGTGTAATGCATAGGCGTGCACAGGGGGTGTGCCGGGCATGCCTGGGCACACCGTAATCACCCTGTCTAGTGCAGCTTCCCCTGCTGATATTTTACAAAAGCCCCCTCAACGGGGCTCCTAAAAAATAGTAAAAAAAAAATAATTGAAAAGTAACAAAAATAAAATTGTAAAAACTAATACAAAATCAAAATAATAAAAAAACGTTTGACAACGCCCTACTGACACCAGCCTCTGCCCTAGTAGTGGCATATCCACTGCTCTACTGCCACCATCCACTGCCCTACTGTTTTTTTACATTTATTAAAGCGGGGTTCCCATTAAAAAAAAAAAAAAAATGAAAAGTCAGCAGCTACAAATACTGCAGCTGCTGACTTTTAATCGGACACTTACCTGTCCCAGGGTCCAGCGATGCAGGGGATCGAAGCCCCGCTCATCCTCCCCTCCACTTGATGGCGCCGGCATTTTAACTGTGGGCGCCCGGCTGTGGCTTCACAGCCAGGCACCCACTGCGCATGTGCGAGCCGCGTGCTGTCACTGGCCCCGCAATCATCTGTGACCGGTCACGTGTCCCAGATGATTGACAAGAGGGAGGGTGGAGAGGCGATCTCCCTTCCTGCGCCAAGGGAAGTGACGTCAGGAGCCCAGGCACCGAAAAAAGGCAGACTATGAGGGACCCCCTAGCAACAGGCATTTAGAGGTCAATAAAAGAAAAAAAATCTCCAAATGTTTTTTTTTTTCTTTTTTTTAAGCACTTTACTCATTTTTTTTTTTTTTGGGTGGAACTCCACTTTAATGCCCCGTACACAGGGTCGGATTTTCCGACGGAAAATGTGTGATAGGACCTTGTTGTCGGAAATTCCGACCGTGGGTAGGCTCCATCACACATATTCCATCGGATTTTCCGACACACAAAGTTTGAGAGCAGGCTATAAAATTTTCCCACAACAAAATCCGTTGTCGGAATTTCCGATCGCGTGTACACAAATCCGAAGCACAAAGTGCCACGCATGCTCAGAATAAATAAAGAGATGAAAGCTATTGGCTACTGCCCCGTTTATAGTCCCGACGTACGTGTTTTACGTCACCGCGTTCAGAATGATCGGATTTTCCGACAACTTTGTGTGACCGTGTGTATATGTGCAATAAGCTGCGCACACCTATGGTATAGAGATCCTGAAGTAAACCTTGTACATGAAGTTATGCTTGTACATGTGTTTTAAGAAGTTTATAAACTGCCTTATTTGTCTGTCATCTCCCATTAACTGTACATTCTTATCACGACACTTCTCAGTTGGAGGCTAGCTTTTTGTGCTCTTACATGATCTTTTTTTCTAGCTTACATTTTCAATTTTTTTTCTGCATTGGTTTCCAAACCTTATTTTCTTTGCTCAGTATATTTAACTTCCTTGAACTTTTTCCACTGTTGACCACACTGAGGGTTCAGCATATTTTTATCCTCACTTTATTCCTTTCTTCTATTGTTTTCCTAACATTACACCTTGTTTCTTTACTTTAACACATGCCAATATATTCCTCCTGCATTCCTTACTGCTATTTTTTATTATTTTATTTATTATATATTTTTTTATTTATATTATTATTATTACTATCCAAAGTTGCACTGGAAATTGTGCCACTTTGGAGACGTGCTAATGTGAATTAATCCTTACTGCATTTAAAAATATTTTTGTGGTTATAAATGAATACAGAGCTGCATTTATTTTTGTTGTTAACGGGGGTTCACTTTTAATATTCCTACATTGTGTACTCTGCTTTTTGCTTCTGTACATCTAACTACTGCTGTCTTGGTCTGTACATACTAGATTCCCATTTTAACAACTGGTATCAGAATCTATTCCACTAAATCTATCCCATCCTGGAATGGAGTTATATCTGCTACCTACTGTATATTGATCTACATGTGAGCTGTATGACATGGTATGACAGCTGTTTGTACATGGAAAATATGTGTCGTTGATTATTGTAAGCAGCTCTGTTGTTCTGGGAGGGTGTCCATGGACGTCCTCCCAGAACCATGCCCCTTGCTCGCTCTGTGATCACTGTGTCCTTTGGACACAGCCGGTCATAGATCGCGGTAAAGTGCAAAGATCTGGCTTGATGCTGCAACGTGCCATCATCCCCCAAATGTGGAAGAAAAAACCCCTCTTAGGATTGAGACTATGTAGGCACAAACCAGAAAGCTAATATCAATAAAAGATTTTATATTTATTTTAACAAAATGTTTAAAAAAACATGCATATAATTCATGGCAATTACGGTAATGTATATACACATAGCAAATAAGAAATAGGAGCAACGACTATACGAGAATTCTCCAAATGTAATATAAGATTGAGATTTTTGTAGAAAAATGCTGTTGTAGCAAGGTCTGGGGTCCCCTTTGGTCTAATGAGAACCTCCAGAGTTAGGGACAGCTGACATCCTTCTTTGTAGAGTGGGTTACAAGGCATAGTGGGTGAAATGCAAGGTAGATTGATGGGCGCCAGACACTTCTTGAATGCAAAGAGATTTATTTTCTCTTGAACAGAACTGAGGGAGAGAGGGTTTATGGCCAGGACACCCTTTAGTAGTTGCAATGTGAATTAGCAGACTCCAAGACTTCTATAGGTAGACAGCAATGCAGGGAAAGGCATCCAGCAAGACACCACATCTGCATGTGTAGGAATGCTGTCTCCTATAGCAACAGTCTTATAACAGTTTCTAACACAAGTTGTAACAAACTTCTGTACTTACTCTACAATCACTTCTTGTAGACCTTCACTCCACTGAGCTCCCAGTCTCTCTCATTAGACTTGCTGATCCACTGCCACTGGATTTCCTGAGCTCTTCCAAATATCTCACTGAGTGTCTTCCTCAAGCTTCACCCCACTGGCCTGCTCGGTCCCTAGCTTGGCACGCAAAGCTGCTCTGGTTTGTCCCAAGAGGTTTTTTTTTCCCATATTTGCATTCAAGGGATGATGGCACGTTGCAGCATTAGGTTAGATCTATCTATTATATTGTTTTTGGTAGAAAATACCTGTCCTGCTCCTTCTGGTCTTGAGTTGTATTTGTTTATATTACAATTCTGGTCCTAATATCCTCCCACTGGATTTCCTAATGTCTTCAGCTCCCCTCATCTATACTATCATCACTCCCCCCCTCTCCCTCCTTTCTATTCCCACCTGTTCTATTACTATATTCACAGCCCCTTGTGTACTGTTTCCCATTTTCTCCTTATTTATTTATTATGACTGATCACGGAAAAGAGTGGGGAGTCCTTATGACTTGTCTATACAATAAATTAATAAAAAAGAAACTAGAAAGAACAAAAAGACTCCAATCTATACTCTTTTATCAAAATTGAATAAAATCCTAGGGAAAAAGGTTTCATACAGTTTAATAACTATATCAAGGAAGACATCAATCATTTTGGACTTCAAGTTCAAATTTTTCCTACCCTGGATAATCTCAGCCCAAAGTTTAAAGATGAATGGGAACAGGCCCTCAAAACTTGTTCGAGAAGTCTGATGAGTCTATTAATAGATGATTATAATTCCAGTTAAAAAGTTATAGAAAGTTATAGATAAAGAAACGGCTGAGATCAATTCCGAATTGACCCCTCTAAAAAATCATCATAAGTTTCTAACTTATGACAAAGAATTAAAAGAACATATTGAACGATTTACAAGGGGTATACTAATTGGTAAAGAAAAGAAATTCAGCAGAGATAGAACAGCCTTTTTAGGATCATAGGGCGCATAAATGGTATAGACAGCATAGACAAATCAGGCACTGACAAAATAGAGGGTTGCCTGATGATGTACAGTCTTCACTCTTCACATGCTTCATCTAACACCTCTGTTTTCTCAAGGTCACCCATGGCACAATCAATCACGCAAAAACAAACAACGACCTCATGGTGATGGATCACATGGACAAATGCATAAAAAGTGTACAGTAGAACAATCCACATTGAGCTATAATAATGATGCATCTTTGGTGCTAGGTGACGCACTACGTGGTGAACCCTCGTTGAGCACTTCTTTTTCCACTTTTTCACTTCACTCTGGCAACCAAGACCACACAGAAAGGGATTTTTTTAAAGCAGTCAACCAGGGCTCCCCACTGACAACCCAGTAGACACCACAGGATGTCATCCTGCACATTTAAAGAATACACTGAACATTGTTAATTTGTCAACTTACTGTATGTCTTATCGGACACGGAAATGGAGGTCCACACCGAAGGACTCCGTTTCTATGCAGAGGCAAATATCGACAGGTTCGAAACAATTAAGGACATACAATTATTTGCAAGAAAACTGACATTAAAAATCATGCACTCCAAAAACAAAACAGGACAGATGACACAGAATGAATATGCTGATTATGACACATTAAACACTGATTTCTCTTCTAGAAGAGAATGAATCGATCAATCTTATAGATCGGATTGATTTGGAACAACTATCAACTGACAACAGAAAAAGTGGGGTTCCCCTGAGTGGATTTTCCCGGCACTTGCACATAAATTGTATATAGTAGTAGAGTATAGACTCATATAGAGAGTAAAAAAGTATTTTTATTTAATGCGGAAATTCACTTTTTAAAAAACAATGTGGACGTTATGAATAACAGAACAAATTACATAATGAACATGATTCGTAAAAATACAACAACAATGGTATACAGAAAAAAATCTCTTTTCAAGCCCGACGTGTTTCGGGGTGCAAATATATCAGTCCTTCAGGGAAAAAATTGAAAAGAGGGGTTCATCTAAATTAATAGGAAAACATATACATAATAAGTCAGTTGATTATTATATAGAATTGTCAATAGAAATGTGTTTAGGGGTAAAATGATCAATTGATCACCTACCTGGGCCTGTTATCATTGGTTACTCTGAGGAAGAATTTTTTTTATAAAAACCACAAGAAAAAGCGAGGCATTCAGAGGTATGGTAGCCAAGTGTATAAGTGTAGATACAGGTGCTGTTCCTTCAGTACAATGAATTCAATTCGATGTTGATAGATCATAGATCTCTATAAGGAGACATAAGGTTTCACCTATCCCTGTCCCTCCCGGGCGCGTGCAGGCCAGAGCGATATACTGGGGCTAGAAAGGCAACCCTGTAAACAAGAATTAGATGGGTTTCAGATATATAGACGTATTAAATTATAAACATATTGGAACAAAAAAAGGGGCAGGCTGGTGTGAAAGACTGTTAAAATTTGTATAATCTAGTATAGTTTGCCTATATTGTACAATGAAATTGTACTTATTATTCTGGTACAGTGTGTAAAGGGAAATATACATAATATAATATACATCGGCAAAATTTGTGTAACATAATGTCATTTGCCTGTATTGTATAATAAATTTATAGTTTAGCACAAAGTATTTGTAGTACAATATGGATGGAGGAAAGAGCAAAATATGAACACTGTATGCAGATAGTGTAAAACTAGCACAAATTATGTGTCATTTAATAGTGCAAAAGTATTAACTAATTTATACACACTGCTTCATAGGTATAGATCTAGTGCTATGGTTGAGTGTATAAGAGACCTAAATTGTAAAAGAGACTGTTATTTTAGGTCTCAACAGAGGAAGGGCACTAGGGCAGGTTGTATATTCCCATGTGAGGTTTACAGGAGGGGGAGAAAAGCACAGTCGTGTCCCGATTTATTGTGTCAAAAGTTATAGATCCAATACCTTAATTCAGAAGTATACAAGTATACAGGTACAGCTGGCCCCACGTCCAAGCGTCCGGCAGGTAGAGCGCCTTAGCTAGGACTAAGAGGGGCTGATATATGTAGCCGGCGGGCTCCAATCAGCTGGCGCTAGCAATCGCGCTCAGCTGTGTGATGGCTTAATTACAGCCCCCTGAGATGGGGATGCGCGGCGCCGCCCCTGCCGCACATGCGCGAGCGCGATGACGTTGGGGCGACGTCACGCACACCCATCCCACCGGCACGGACATGCCTCTCTGGCGGACTGAGCATATCCGCCGGAATGGCAATATGGAGGCAGGGGGCGTGGATGTTGTATCGCCCCAGTAGCCTCCTGTAGCGCCGCCCAGGTAGGAGCCCTGGGCGGCTTTCCGTGCCGGGCAATCACTCAGGCCAGACGCATCCGGGGGGGGGGCAAAACGAGAGGCAACCTAGGTAAAAAAGAGTGTGATTAGACATAATAAACAAGCTGGTTGGCAGTATTTGGAAAATATGCCAATTTAGAAAGATTCTTGGGTTATATGTACTGAATACTAAAAAAAGTCAATAGGGAACAGCAAAACGAGAATCTAGATGTTCAATACAATTACCGTATATATTTGGCAATACTTATTATGATTGATCGAAAAAGAGGCAAAAAGTTGGTTTACAGTGTAAGAAAAGGGCTAGACAATGGCATACATGGTCACAATAGGTAAACAGTAGATTATCATGTTAAATACATTAAACTTATTTTCGTCCAATACAGACAGGCATAACAATCATTACATTCATGGATTACATCAAAAAGATCTAGGTAAACATAATCATGTGTAAGTACTTAGTATACACACTATTCCCAAGATGTCCGCATAGGTTCACATTGTATCCATGCAAACGTCTGACCCCGATCTCCCCCTGGGTCGCCATGTATCGTTAGTACATGGGGGCAAATTCCCTAGGATCAAATTCTTAATCTTGGATCGGATACACCCCAGCCCCAGAGGGGGCGACTGGAATAAAATTTTACTCCAGAGAGTATTAAAATGGATCTATCTATTAAAGGCCACCCTGCCCCCAGGCCTAAATGAAGCTGTCTGTTTTAAGCCATTCCTTGAGGGGTTCAACTCCGGGGGAATGGAGAAATAAAGTATCTGCTAGTTTAATTTAGTGCTGAAAACTTTTAAGATGTATGTAGTTTACAACTTCCTCCTCTCCCTATATTTTCCTGGGTTTGCTCGGCTTACACTTTTGTGCCTCTCCAAGTTGCCATCAAGATATGAATTATCAAGTAATATAATATAGGGAACCTATGCGGACATCTGGGGAGTAGTGTGTATACTAAGTACTTACACATGATTATGTTTACCTAGATCTTTTTGATGTAATCCATGAATGTAATGATTGTTATGCCTGTCTGTATTGGACGAAAATAAGTTTAATGTATTTAACATGATAATCTACTGTTTACCTATTGTGACCATGTATGCCATTGTCTAGCCCTTCTCTTACACTGTAAACCAACTTTTTGCGCCTTTTTCGATCAATCATAATAAGTATTGCCAAATATATAATTGTATTGAACATCTAGATTCTCGTTTTGCTGTTCCTTATTGACTTTTTTAGTATTCAGTACATATAACCCAAGAATCTTTCTAAATTGGCATATTTTCCAAATACTGCCAACCAGTTTGTTTATTATGTCTAATCACACTCTTTTTTACCTAGGTTGCCTCTCGTTTTGCCCCCCCCGGGGTGCGTCTGGCCTGAGCGATTGCCTGGCACAGAAAGCCGCCCAGGGCTCCTACCTGGGCGGCGCTACAGGAGGCTACTGGGGCGATACAACATCCACGCCACCTGCCTCCATATTGCCACTCCGGCGAACATGCTCAGTCCGCCGGAGAGGCATGTCCATGCCGGTGGGATGGGTGTGCGTGATGTCGCCCCAACGTCATTGCGCTCGCGCATGCGCGGCAGGGGCGGCGCCGTGCATCCCCGTATCAGGGGGCTGTAATTAAGGCTTCCCAGCTGACAGGCTCCATCACAGCTGAGCGCGATTGCTAGCGCCAGCTGATTCGAGCCCGCCGGCTACATATATCAGCCCCTCTTAGTCCTAGCTAAGGCGCTCTACCTGCCGGACGCTTGGACGTGGGGCCAGCTGTACCTGTATACTTCTGAATTAAGGTATTGGATCTATAACTTTTGACACAATAAATCGGGACATGACTGTGCTTTTCTCCCCCTCCTGTAAACCTCACATGGGAATATACAACCTGCCCTAGTGCCCTTCCTCTGTTGAGACCTAAAATAACAGTCTCTTTTACAATTTACGTCTTTTATACACTCAACCATAGCACTAGATCTATACCTGTGAAGCAGTGTGTATAAATTAGTTAATACTTTTGCACTATTAAATGACACATAATTTGTGCTAGTTTTACACTATCTGCATACAGTGTTCATATTTTGCTCTTTCCTCCATCCATATTGTACTACATATACTTTGTGCTAAACTATAAATTTATTATACAATACAGGCAAATGACATTATGTTACACAAATTTTGCCGATGTATATTATATTATGTATATTTCCCTTTACACACTGTACCAGAATAATAAGTACAATTTCATTGTACAATATAGGCAAACTATACTAGATTATACAAATTTTAACAGTCTTTCTGTTAGGCACCTGGTAGTTGAGCCCGACTGGTAGAAGGAGACCTCTCTTAAACGCTGTTTCAGGAGCCACTGGAAGTGGGAACAGTGGTCTCTTGAGCACAGTGGGTAGGAGGGCCTGATGCAGGTTCCAGCAGAAGCAGACACCGAAACTGGAAGGACGTCCCTCAGGGATGGCTGAGCTGCGGATGCAGGTAGACTGATGCAGGCCAATAGGCAGGCAGGTGGATGATAAGGCAGCGGCAGGATCTGAAGCTTGGCAGAGCAGGCTGGAAGCAGCGTCATAGGACACAGGCAAAGCAAGGTCAGACAGTCCGTTTGGCAGGAGATCAGGCAAGTATATAGCAAGAGGGATGATCCAAGAATAGTCAGGCAGGCAGGAGTTCGGCAACAGGTAACAAGATATAAGCAAGGTCAGGCAGGCCGGGTCGGATAGGAGACTGGAGATTGGTCAGATGGAGCCGGGTCACTAGCAATACAACAACAGGCAGGATACAGGAACTTAGGTGCAGAGCTGCAGACGAACAGCACCTGACAGAAGCATCTGACATTCTTTTAAAGGGCCCTTGGCACCAAAACAGAGCTAGCGCGAATGGGCACGCACACGGGCGTGCGCGGGAGCGCTCCAGCGCCCCCTGGTGGAGCATTAAGCAGAACTGCCCTGGAAAGGCCCTTCGTGCATCTGCGTGCACGCATATTTGCCCGACGGCCACTGATATGCCCCTGACACTTTCACACCAGCCTGCCCCTTTTTTTGTTCCAATATTTTTATAATTTAATACGTCTATATATCTGAAACCCATCTAATTCTTGTTTACAGGGTTGCCTTTCTAGCCCCAGTATATCGCTCTGGCCTGCACAGGGACAGGGATAGGTGAAACCTTATGTCTCCTTATAGAGATCTACGATCTATCAACATCTAATTTAATTCATTGTATTGAAGGAACAGCACCTGTATCTACACTTATACACGTGGCTACCATACCTCTAAATGCCTCGCTTTTTCTTGTGGTTTTTATAAAAAAAATTCTTCCTCAGAGTAACCAATGATAACAGGCCCAGGTAGGTGATCGATTGATCATTTTACCCCTAAACAGATTTCTATTGACAATTCTATATAATAATCAACTGACTTATTATGTATATGTTTTCCTATTAATTTAGATGAACCCCTCTTTTCAATTTTGCCCCTGAAGAAGGACTGATATATTTGCACCCCGAAACGCGTCGGGCTTGAAAAGAGATTTTTTTCTGTATACTATTGTTGTTGTATTTTTACGAATCATGTTCATTATGTAATTTGTTCTGTTATTCATAACGTCCACATTGCTTTTAAAAAGTGAATTTCCGCTGACTCGGTTGAATTGATGATAGGCAACTCCTATCCTCATATTGATTAGTGGTTCCAAATTAATAATAACTACTGCAGTAGGGAACAGACACAAAAGATACGCTCAGCATCTTTCCAAATTACTGTTCTGCTTTATTATGACGCAATTGAAGGTTTTTATGCACTTGATTACGTAGGTATCACATTAATATTACAATTGTACGTTTATGGTAACAAGGGGCGTTACATAGGCAGGCTTATTCTAATCAGGACTCAAAAGAATGTAAACATTTACTGAAAACATTATTAGTGCTGTGTGCACAGTGAGGGCAGTGTGCAATACATACAAAATAGAATACAATTATATACAGAACGTACAAATTTCCATTACAGTCTCCCCTCTTTTGATCAATATTTTGATCACTAACTACACCTGCTATCACCTTTAAACTCGAACCTTCACACGCTTAGGTGGAGGTAGTCCTGGCCAAAGAGGCAAAAAACTCCATTGTGGAGAAAATAATAGCTGAGAAACTTTTTCATTACCAAATGACTTTTCATTGTGAAAAACAAATGATTGATAAGACATATTTACAGAGTACTGGCTGTACACTCCTATGACCAGAATGGCCTTCTAGCTTAATTGTGAGCATGCTGACTTAGCAGCATATGTAAACACAGACGATTCTACATAAAATGGAAGACATACAAAAGACAAATATGACTGCAACATGGCTAAACTACTTTTCAAATATATATATCCCTTACAATTAAAGTAATTGAATCAAAAAGTACCCTAGACTGTGATCACAAGAGGGAAACAAATCAAACACAGAGATTTCTTTAATTTAGTCATTTTTGCAGTGTCTGGTGTGGATCCAGGTGACTTTTCCTTCAAGTTTTGCAAAAACTGTACATGAAATAGATGCTGTATTGAGTCTCCAAACATTTCCTTATATATAAATGTCTCTTAACAATCCAAAAGTCACCTGGCTTTAGTTTTAGATCCTTCCAAACTTTTAGGATCTGGAATTGGGGAGAAAACACATAAATTAGTTTGTCAAAAACCTTAAAAGATCAGCAACATTCTCTGTGAGATCCGAAAGGAGGACTTCAGCTGCTGAGACAAAATATAAGCAAGCGAGTAACACACTCCCAAACCAAATCCCATAGGGAGAGAGTCCACCATCCCCCTTAGGGGCTTCATAAAATATAAGAAAACATTCAGGCAAAGGTTTTCTAGTTTCTTACTCTACTTTGTCTGATACATTGTAGACAGTAGGGGGTGTAAAAATAAAACCTCAAAACTTCTAGTAAGGACTCTCCTATAAAAAATGATTTCCTCTGTTACTCTCTGTACTCCCTGGCACTCTGTACTTACAAACTACTTCTGATAACACTTTTTACTGTGGCCTTTGCAGTAGCATTTGCCACTGGACATCCAAAAAACATGTCCATACAGACAAAATGCATACTCGTAAGATCCTAACTTGGGCATCTGGATATTTCTTTTTTTAATCTCTGGGAGGGATGTTCAGCTTTTGGTAACACCTTTGGTAACAGGTAAAACAAGAAGTGGTATGTTATAAAAACAACTGTGGAGAACCCTGGCTCTATCCCATGCTCATTTACTAAGGCAGCCATAACTGCTTGTGACTGATGACTCGGTTCATGTGTCAAGCTGAAGGGAAAAGAGTGGCTGGCAGACATAAATGATCACCTTTTCCAAAGTCCTGTTTCATAAGAAGTTGCCCCCTGTGGACCACTTGTTCTTCTCGTTCTGGGGTCCTTAACGTTGAATTATTAATCCCAGCTATACTGGGCCAGAACTAGGGTGGAATCTGTGAGTTGCACAGACCCATCAAGTGTCCGGGGCTGTAAATGCAGCATCCTTAGTCACCTGGTCTGCTTCCATGTGTGAAAGTTAATATGGCTACCTCAGCAAGAACCTGGAAGGCTGAAAACAGCCGATCAAATTAACTTAGCATGCTTTATTGGTTTACCTGCCGAAGTAAAAACAAACTTCTGGCCCTTTAAATGGAACCAAAAGCTCTCTATATCTCGACTATCTATATAAATATATACACTCTTTTTATAGCTCACAGGCTTTGCTAAAACATGGAACTCTGCTTCTTGAGCTGGGGAAAAAGATCCAATGACTTTGAATACAGAGTATCCTTCTGGGTGATAAACTGCATCCTCAAATCTACAAAAAATTAAATATCTGGGTCTTCAGGGAGTGTGTCCTGCACTGGGCTCACAGCAGCTGATTCCTACGTCATCAATTTAACACATGTGTCTTCCTTTGTCCCCAGCCTCCTCCAATAGAGGCAATAAGGTGGCTGGATTCAAATGTACGCATACTTCATTGTTAGATTTGTACATAAACAAACTCATATTTTAAACCTTTCATTAGACAAACATTTCGTTAGCTGTATATTTGCTGCACAGAATGTCGGACCATTCAAAATTAAATGTTTGACCAAAACAATATCTAACTTTGTCTAATAGCACCTTTGCATAAAGCTACAGCTCTGATATATTGGGATGAACCCTTCATTACTGGGTCCAGCTTGCATAAATATATTACAATGGCTTGTTTTCTATCACGCTATTTGTGTAAGAACTCCAGTCTCATGTTTCAAAAGACAACTTTTTCCTGGCAATATTATAATAAATGATAACAATACCCTGCGGTCATGGAGAGATGCCCATAAATCCAAAATATTCTCCTGCTTATACCACTGTACTTACAAGAAAAAGGGGCACATCATTTCACAATCCACACATTCTGCTTTGGATTTCAAAAATAAAAATAAATAAAAACAAAAGGACCAAGAATCTGTATGATGGACCAGAAAGCATCAAAAACTATAAAACAACTGGCTGCAGGTGACATCTATCCTAACAGGGTGTGTGGACTTGATGTGATGGGTCTGTTATATTTAAATTTTATTTATAACAACTCTCACATCATGGACTGACATCAAGTTATTATCAAGAACCTTGAAATTTCATTTTTGTAGAAAAACTTCTTATGTATTCCATCCATCTTGGCTTTGTTAAATATTATGGCAGCTGTATTCCAAATAACAACCTCATCTTAATCTTTTTTTCTCTCAATAAGGGCTTATTGAATAAATGTAAAATTACAAAATTGTTATCTTAATCTAAACTAATCTCATTCATTACAAATTTCCCCATTAACCTCGACTTCATTTCCAACCAAAGGTTGTCTAAACCAGTTTCAATATATCTATATTATTAATAAAATTGTTAAACTCATATTAGAAATTAATACTCATTATTACTTAATTTTACTTAATTTCCCTTTTTTAAATGCACTGTTTCCACTATCAAAGGATATTCAATTTGTGTAATACACGGTTAAATGTAACCTTAATTTTACCACGTTTGGAAAACAGATTCAAAATAATTGTGATCACATTGTTTACCATTAGATTCGTTAACCCGGCACATTTTGTTATAAATGTTTTGTCTAAAAAACAGAAATTGGCATGGTGTCCTTCCAGCTTATCACTGACCACATTCTTTCAGGAGAGCACAAAGGAGGGGGTCACATCTGCGTACATGACACACACAAGCAATAGAACTAAAGGTCCCAGCATTCGCACACACATACACCAATATCTCTCTAAAATCGCTTACATTTTTCCCATTTGTACACAACACATGCATATCATTCTCTCACTTTCTTTTAACTCATTAATATTTTCCTGTCTAAATTCTACTTTCTTTATTTTGTTCAGATATCTTTTATATCTAGCTTCTATGATCAGATGGTCAGCCAGAGTGCTCATCCCATCTTCTCTCTCTGACAACATATAGTTGTAGTGCCTGACCCCAAATTCATCCCACAACTTAACATGAAAATGTCCCTTTCTGTCTAGTGTTAATGTCACCCTTGATCCATCCTGCTCACATAGATAGCTGTTTCTCTAGCTGTTTACTCTGCATGATTCTTAGTCCCTGTGGACCTTGGTAACCCAGTTACCCATTGTGGATCCCTGTCCACTCTAACCATTAATCTAGGGGCTCAGTATAGGCGGAACCGCACCTTTGGTTCATATATAGCGCTCCTCTTGCGCTGGGCATTTTTGAGGGTCTCTTACCCTTCATTCCCTTACTTAATTTAATGCCCATAATGACTGGCCAGTCTTCTCTCTTCTCTACATGTGCCTATACCCTCTTGCCTCTAAACTACTTTATCTAGCAGATTTACTACATATACCTGTGAACAGCACTATTATTCCCTTTCTTATCTATAACACTCCGATGGACAATAGACAGGGACAACATAACATATAACCACCAATCAATACAGTTCGATTAAGGGGAGTAAAATAGGTACCCTTTGTCCCGAAAATGCCTTACCGATCAAGGAAGTCTGATAACTCAAATGTAAGCAAAAGGCTTACCTCAGCCGGCTGATTATCAGAAATTCCCGGATCGTCTCAAGCTCCTCGTTTCGGATACTCAAGGTCACCTGGTATCCCCTCCTAAGGCAAAGCTCGCCATGCTGACTCGGTTGAATTGATGATAGGCAACTCCTATCCTCATATTGATTAGTGGTTCCAAATTAATAATAACTACTGCAGTAGGGAACAGACACAAAAGATACGCTCAGCATCTTTCCAAATTACTGTTCTGCTTTATTATGACGCAATTGAAGGTTTTTATGCACATGATTACGTAGGTATCACATTAATATTACAATTGTACGTTTATGGTAACAAGGGGCGTTACATAGGCAGGCTTATTCTAATCAGGACTCAAAAGAATGTAAACATTTACTGAAAACATTATTAGTGCTGTGTGCACAGTGAGGGCAGTGTGCAATACATACAAAATAGAATACAATTATATACAGAACGTACAAATTTCCATTACACCGCATTAAATAAAAATACTTTTTTACTCTCTATATGAGTCTATACTCTACTACTATATACAATTTATGTGCAAGTGCCGGGAAAATCCACTCAGGGGAACCCCACTTTTTCTGCTGTCTATGTTTTATTGGATGTGGCACGGCCCCCTTTTCTTTTCCTAGGAGAGTTGGTTGCTTTTTTCTTATGACTATCAACTGACAACAACACACCTTCCACAAGTGGCGTCACTAGGGGGTGGCTACTGGGGCTAGAGCCCCAAATCTGGGACCCATAGCTCCGAGTGCAGGGGTTGGCAACCCACAGGCCGGACCTGGCCATCCACCACTGAATACGGGCACCCGGCCCGCCACCGCTGAATACGGGCACCTGACCCACCACCACTGAATACAGGCACCCGACCCGCCACCGCTGAATATGGACACCTGGCCCATGGACATGTTCGACGCTGTCCTCTTCATTGAACAGCGGCGAGCGACCAGTATCACAGGGCTGGATGGGGGCGGGAACTGCTGGAGTAAACTTTTTACATTACACAGCAGGTGATTGGTTGCCTGATGATCCTAGCAACCAGTCATCAGCCTGTTAATGTGAAAAGTTAACTTCAGTAGTTCCTGCCCTGTGATGCCGATCTCTGATGCTCTGCTTGCTGTACACCTGTGTAAGGTAGGAGAGTACCTACGCAGTGTGTGTGTGTGGGGTGGGGGGTGAAGTGGACAGATGACACTACAGTGGGGGAAGCAGGAGATAGAGGATACTACAGGAGGGTGCAGGGGACAGAGCACACTACTGTGGGGTGGGGAGTGCAAGGGACAGAGGACACTACAGTGGAGTGGGGGGTGCAGGGGATAGAAGACACTACTGTGGGGTGGGTGGTGCAGGGGATAGAGGACACTACAGTGGGGTGGGGGGTGCAGGGGACAGAGTATACTATAGGGGGTACAGGGGACAGAGGACACTACAGTGGGGTTGGGGTACAGGGGACAGAGAACACTAAAGTGGGGGGTGCAGTGCTGGGCACTGGTGAGGCTGCATTGCTGGGCACTGGTGAGGCTGCATAGATGGGCACAGCTGGGCCCTGCATTCTTTATTTACCGCACTCCTGAGCCCTGGGGTGCTCTGGGGACCCTGATGTAAGGGAAGGCTCTCTGGGGACCCTGATGTAAGGAAGGGGCTCTCTGGGGACCCTGATGTAAGGAAGGGGCTCTCTGGGGACCCTGATGTAAGGAAGGGGCTCTCTGGGGACCCTGATGTAAGGAAGGGGGTCTCTGTTGACCCTGATGTAAGGGGGGCTATCTGGGGACTCTGATGTAATAAGGGGGGCTCTGGGGACCCTGATGTAAGTAGGGATGCTCTCTAGAGACCCTGATGTAAAGGGGGCCCTCTGGGGAACTCTGATGTAATGCGGGGGGGCTCTGGGGACCGTGATGTAAAGAAAATCCACACTCAGATATGCAACAATACCAGTGGCGGCTGGTAAAGTTTTAGGATGGGGGGTGCCAGACCCCGCCCTTCCTTTTTGACCCCTCCCACTTGGTGAAAATGGACGTGGTTTCAGCTAAATAGTGGGTGTGGCTCTAAGGTGGTGTGATTAGTGTCTGAGTTGAAGGAGGGATGGAGGGAGAGAGGGATGGAGGGACAGCAGGCCCAGATCCTGCACAACATTAGAAATATGTATATTCTAGAAAGTTTAACAATCAGCAGATAAAGATACTCCAAACACCTGGTGTTAGCACTTCAATCATCCCGGCACCATGGTTGTTATGGTGTCAGGATGATTGAAGCGCATTGTTTCTATTATTACATTGTAATATAAAATTAAATCATTCAACTCACCATAATGCAGAATCAGTGGGAGCCCCGAGTGTGTCACTTGCCACGTCGCCTGCCACCAGATGCCATCATGGGGTCCCCAGCGGAGTCCCTCCTTACATCAGGTGCCCCCAGCGGATTCCCTCCGTACATGCAGCCTATGTCACATAAAATGCAGCCTGTGTCACCACCAAATTGCAGCAGCATGTGTCACCACCAAATTGCAGCAGCCTGTGTCACCAACAAATTGCAGCAGCATGTGTCACCAACAAATTGCAGCAGCACGTGTCACCACCAAATTGCAGCAGCCTGTGTCACCACCAAATTGCAGCAGCACGTGTCACCACCAAATTGCAGCAGCACGTGTCACCACCACATTGCAGCAGCAGGTGTCACCAAATTGCAGCAGCATGTGTCACCAAATTGCAGCAGTATGTGTCACCAAATTGCAGCAGCATGTGTCACTACAATTTGAATGCACTTTATTGAAGGAGAGTGCTGCACTTTTTTGTGACTATACACCTTCCACTATACCTCAGCTAACTATGTTCAGCCTTAAAAAGAAATCATATCTATTTCCATCTATTTCCTTCTTCCTTCTTCTCTTCTTCATGTCTTCTCCGGGCCGCTCCGCAGCCATGCTGTGGCATGGAGGGAGGCTCCCGCTGTGTGACGGCGTCTCTTCGTCTGACGGTTCTTAAATAACGGGGGGCGGGGGCACCCGGTGACCCCGCCCCCCTCTGACGCACGGTGACTTGACGGGACTTCCCTGTGACGTCACGGGGAATGCCACAGGGAAGTCCCGTCATGTCACCGTGCGTCAGAGGGGGGCGGGGTCACCGGGTGGCCCCGCCCCCCGTTATTTAAGAACCGTCAGACGAAGAGACGCCGTCACACAGCGGGAGCCTCCCTCCATGCCACAGCATGGCTGCGGAGCGGCCCGGAGAAGACATGAAGAAGAGAAGAAGGAAGAAGAAGATGAAGAAGAAGATGAAGAAGAAGATGAAGAAGAGAAGAAGATGAAGAGAAGAGCGGGAGCCTCCCCCCATGCCATGGGTGCGGAGCGGCCCGAGGAGAAGAAGATAGAAGACGCCGCGGAGGAGATGCTGGACGAGAACGCCGGAGGAAGAACCAGAAGAGCCAGAAGAACCAGAAGAAGAAGAAGATGAAGGAAGAAAGAAGAAGCATTTAAATAAAGGAATTGTCAAAAACTGTCTCTTGTCATTTTTAACATTTTTGACAGTTTTTTAGTGAAATGGTAGGGGTAAGTACCCCCTTACCATTTCACACAGGGGGGGGGTGGGATCTGGGGGTCCCCTTGTTAAAGGGGGCTTCCAGATTCCGATAAGCCCCCCGCCCGCAGACCCCCACAACCACCGGCCACGGTTGTGAGGATGAGGCCCTTGTCCTCATCAACATGGGGACAAGGTGTTTTGGGGGGCTACCCCAAAGCACCCTCCCAATGTTGAGGGCATGTGGCCTGGTACGGTTCAGGAGGGGGGGGGCCGCACTCTCGTCCCCCCCTCTTTTCCTGCGGCCTGCCAGGTTGCGTGCTCGGATAAGGGTCTGGTATGGATTTTTAGGGGGACCCCACGCCGTTTTTTTTTTTTTTTTGGCGCGGGGTTCCCCTTAAAATCCATACCAGACCTGAAGGGTCTGGTATGGAATTTAGGGGGAACCCCACGTCAATTTTTTTTTTAAATTTTGGCTGGGGTTCCCCTTAATATCCATACCAGACCTGAAGGGCCTTGTATGGAATTTAGGGGGACCCCCACATCATTTTTTTTTTTTTTTTTTGGTTCGGGGTTCCCCTGTGGGGAATTCCCATGCCGTTTTTATCAATGAACTTCTATGTGTATTGTCGGCAATGCAATAGCCGCGGGTAGTTTTAAATGAGTTTTTTCCTTCCAAATGTCATTTTGCTGTCAGACTGTTCTAAACACAGGAAACATGCGCCCCTTTACAGGCATACTATAGACACCCCCCAGGTACGAAATTTAAAGGGATATTACACTTTTATTGTTTGACTTTAAGCATTAATAAAATCACTGCTCCTGAAAAAACGTCCGTTTTTAAAACTTTTTTTTGCATTGATCCATGTCCCCTGGAGCAGGACCCAGGTCCCCAAACACTTTTTATGACAATAACTTGCATATAAGCCTTTAAAATTAGCACTTTTGATTTCTCCCATAGACTTTTAAAGGGTGTTCCGCGGCATTCGAATTTGCCGCGAACACCCCAAATTGTTCGCTGTTCGGCGAACTTGCGAACAGCCAATGTTCGAGTAGAACATGAGTTCGACTCGAACTCGAAGCTCATCCCTAATTACGACACTTACCTGTTAAGGGAGCCCACAATGCCGGTACCCCAGCCAATTTTCCAATCAGCTTTCGGGTGCTGCCACCGCCATTCGTGGTAAGGGTAACCGGCAGTGAAGCCTTTTGGACTGGCATGGCACTGGAGGAAGGAAGAAGGAGGTGGGGGGCCGGACTACCTGCGGTGAGGTCTGCGGCGAGGTCTCCCGGAAGTGGGGATGGGTACCTGTCAAAAACACCACCCCCCCGAAAGGTGCCAAATGTGGCACTGGAGGGGAGGAGGAAGCAAACAAGCGGAGCTTCCCCTTTTCGGTGGAGCTCCGCTTTAACTCACATTAAGTACATACAGTGCCTTGAAAAAGTATTCACACCCCTTGAAATTTTCCACATTTTGTCATGTTACAACCAAAAACTTAAATGTTTTTTTATTGGGACTTTATGTGATAGACCAACACAAAGTGGCACATAATTGTGAAGTGGAAGGAAAATGATAAATGGCTTTCAATTTTTTTTATAAATAAATATGTGAATAGTGTGGCATGTGATTGTATTCAGCCCCCCCAATACTTTGTAGAACCACCTTTCACTGCAATTACAGCTGCAAGTCTTTTTGGGTATGTTTCTATAAGCTTTGCACATCTAGAGAGTGAACATTTTGCCCATTCTTTTTTGCAAAATAGCTCAGGCTCTGACAGATTGGATGGAGAGCGTCTGTAAACAGCAATTCTTAAGTCTTGCTGCATATTCTCAATTGGATTTAGGTCTGGACTTTGACTGGGCCATTCTAACACATGAATATCTTTTGATCTAAACAATTATATTGTAGCTCTGGCTGTATGTTTAGGATCATTGTCCTGCTGGAAGGTGAACCTCCACCCCAGTCTAATGTCTTTTGCAGACTAACAAGGTTTCTTCTAAGATTGCCCTGCATTTGGCTCCATCCATCTTCCCATTAACTCTGACCAGCTTTACTGTACCTGCTGAAGAAAAGCATCCCCACAACATGATGCTGCCCCCACCATGTGAGAATGGTGTATTCAGGGTGATGTGCAGTGTTAGACCCCATACACACTATTAGATTTCCTGCAGATTTTTGTCGTCAGATTTACCAAAACCATGTAGTGCAAGGGCCTGCCTGATTGCATACAAATTGAAACTTTTAAGGTTTGACCTCATATTATATGGTTTTGGTAAATCTGAAGACAAAAATCTGCAGAAAATCTAACAGTGTGTATGGGACTTTAGTTTTCTGGCACACATAGCGTTTTGCTTTTAGTCCAAAAAGTTCAGTTTTGGTCTCTACTGACCAGAGCACCTTCTTCCCTATGCTTGCTGTGTCCCCCACATGGCTTTTGGCAAACTGCAAATGGGGCTTCTTATGGCTTTCTTTCAACAATGGCTTTCTTCTTGCCACTCTTCCATAAAGGCCAGATTTGTGGAGTGCACGACTAATGCCGCGTACACACGGCCGGACTTGCGATTGGTCTAAACTCCGTCGGCATTTCCGACTGAGAGATTTAGAATATGTTCTATATCTGAGTCTGTCGGAAATGCCGACAGAAAAAGTCAGATGGAGCATACACACGGTCGGAATGTCTGACCGAAAGCTCAAATTGGACTTTTTCTGTGAGGACGTCCGGCCGTATGTACGCGGCATAATAGTTGTCCTGTGGGCAAATTCTCCCACCCGAAGCTGTGGATCTCTACAGTTCCTCCAGAGTTACCATGGGCCTCTTTGCTACTTCTCTGATTAATGCTCTCCTTGCCCGGCCTGTCAGTTTAGGTGGACAGCCATGTCTTGGTAGTTGTGCCATACTCGTTCCATTGTTGGATGATGGATTGAACAGTGCTCCTTGAGATGTTCAAAGCTTGTGATATTTTTTTAGAACCTAACCCTGCTTTAAACTTCTCCGCAACTTTATCCCTGACCTGTCTGGTGTGTTCCTTGGCCTTCATGATGCTGTTTGTTCACTAAGGTTCTCTAACAAACCTCTGAGGGCTTCACAGAACAGCTGTATTTATACTGAGATTAAATTACACACAGGTGGACTTTATTTACTTATTTGATGACTTCTGAAGGCAATTGGTTCCATTAGATTTTAGTAAGGGGTATCAGTGTAAAGGCGGCTGAATACAAATGCACGTCACACTTTTTAGATATTAATTTGTAAAAGAAATTGAAAGCCATTTATCATTTTCCTTCCACTTCAAAATTATGTGCCACTTTGTGTTGGTCTATCACATAAAATCCCAATAAAATACATTTACGGTTTTGGCTGTAACATGACAAAATGTGGAAAATTTCAAGGGGTTTGAATACTTTTTCAAGGCATTGTATGTTTTCAAATGCAAAATCTGCATAGTGTCCCGGTACCACAGATGATAGCAAATTACGGCAGCTGGAGGTGCTCACAGGGCTGGTGGAGCCCAGCTGACATCACTTCCGTCCTATACCCACATGGGTCCCGGAACTTCTCCAGCCCTGTAATTACCTCCAGCGGCCATGGTTTTCTATCATCGGCGGGACGAGGACACTATGCAGATTTTGCATTTGACCAGATATGTACAGATATGTAACATTTTTAATAAACTGCCCAATAGATGGCACTTCCCTTTCTATACACACACAAAGGAGCGGTGGGGGAAAACGCATGCGATTTGGGCAGGAAACACACCACATTCCTGTTCACATCTCATGGGATTCTTTGGAGTGAGATTCCATTTAGTTTATATTGGGGAAAATCGCACTGCAAAGTATCGGTACTCAGTATTGGCGTGTACTTGACCAAAAGTATCGGTACTCGTACTCACAGATAAAAAAAATGGTATCGGTGCATCCCTATCAAAAAACAATTAAAGCAGTTGTAAATGGTATATTTTTTAAAATAATAAACATGTTTATCTTATCTGCTCTGTGCAATGGTATTGCACAGAGCAGCCTGGCTCCTCCTCTCCTGGGGCCCCCGCTGATGCTCTTGGCTCCTCCTCTTCTCTGTGTACCACAGTTGGAAGCCACTTCCTATAGTGGCACACTTGCAGGCCTGCTCCTGAGCCAGGCTGTGTGTGTCCATTGACACACACAGACCCTCTCGGCCACACCTCCTGCACTTTACTCACAGGATTTGATTGACAGCAGCAGGAGCCAATGACTCTCGCTGCTGTCTCTGAGCCTGTGAGGAGAGAGAAAGAAACCAGCTCTGCTGCAGACAGGCACAGCGCTGGATCAAGATAGGACTTAGGTAAGTATAAGGAGGGTTAGAGGGCGATATGATCACATTTTTTACCTAATGCAGGGAAGGGCCTCATTGACATGGCCGATTCCTTCCCATTTCCCATGCATTGCTGTTTTTTGCCGACATGGGGATGCACAGATGTTGCATGCATCCCTGTACTGGAAATCTTTTAGATGTCTACTGAGACATGCGGCTGCATGAACACAGCAGTTGTGTCCCAATCTGACATCCATGAGGGTGCATGGCCCTGAATGCACCCAGGCATAGGGTTGCCACCTCATCCCTTTAAACCCGAACACATATTAATTACACAGGTTCTGTGGCTGATTAAGATGGTAATTAAACTCACTTGGTGCCTTATCTGCATTTAATTAGCCTCAGAACCTGTGTAATTCAAAAGTGGTCGGGTTTAAAGGGATGAGGTGGCAACTCTACCCGGGCATCCACACAGATGAAACATTAGGATGCCGTGGCTCTGTGTCCCAATAGACATCTATGGAACTGCCGGCAAGGGTGATGCATGCAACACCTGTGCATCCCTGAGCTGGCAAAACACAGCTCTGCATGAGAGATGGATGTAAATGGCCATATGAAGGAGGCCTTAAACCAGGGTCATCAATCCCGGTCCTCAGGGCCCACTAACAGGCCAGGTTTTATGTATTACCTTGGAGAGATGCAGACTAGAGCAGCAAATGATATCACCTGTGATGTATTTCAGTTATCTTGCAAACCTGGCCTGGTTGTGGGCCCTGAGGATAGGGTTGATGACCACTGCATGCTTTTAAAATTGCATTAAAATGTTAAAGATTGCATGATGCTTTATTGGGTTTGCATATTTCAGGAATACAGAGACATAAAAATATAGTGCACGACACCTACCTTTCAGAAGTCTTCAACATTCTAAATAATTAATTACTAAACGAAAGTAAAGTCTCTTGTCTTCCTTTTGCCTCGTACGTCAGTTTTTTTGTACAGTATGTGTACTTACTGTGCGGGTGACCTAGATAAATGGGCCCGAAAGTGCCAGTGACACATCTGAAGATAGGCTGTGCTCACCCGTTCACTCATTTCATACCCCCACCAAGAAACCATGTTCAACACGGATTCATCATCTACTAAACAAATTGAAATTTAAGGGCTCCTGTCTCTGAAACATGAAAAACAATTACCATTGAATTTTAATAGCACTTTAATTTATTGGATGTGAAGTGATGGATGGTACAAAGGCTCCTGGCAGAGAGCAGGCAGAGCTGCTGTTACTCTGCTGATCTGGGGAAATGAACACCCAGCAATCTCATTTCCTAAACTATTTGCATCTGCCACCTAGATAGATAAGTGAAGTGGGTGAAGCACGGTATAATCCATCCAGCGGCAATGTAACTTGTGTCACCCATTCACATTATCACTGTCACATCCTTCAGCTGAACACTGCCTTCTCTATCATCCTGTGTATGTACCCAAACACGCTCGCAAACACACACAAACCCTTTGCCCCTGCTGGAAATGTAATATTGAGCTTATAATGATGCTCTCCCCAGGTTGGCGTCTTGCAAATGTCTGATCCTTCATATACTCCCTGCACACAGCGCACATCCTTTTTCATCATCCCTACCCAATACACAGCTAACCGCGTAAATATGTTCAACAAAAAACATTCTTATCCCTGATCCTATGTCTGCCAAAACTGCACATTATTTCCCACTAATTTAATTTTCTAGTAGTAAAGAGACTGACTTCACTTCACCCAGTGGACGAGTATCTCTATAAAACAGATGGAAAGCAGCAACTTGTAGCTTGACTGGTGAAAAATTTCTCAGGAAGAGAGTTGTAAAATATCCCAAGCACAAATCAGTGAAATGAGAGATAGTGGAAGATAAAGAGGCAGAAATGAAATGGAGAAAATATGGTAAAACAATAGACAATAGAGCAAAATAAATAAATAAAAGACAGCTAAACAGCTTGCCAGTGTCTCCCGGCTATTGATAGCCAACATTTTTTAATAAAAGGGGATGTAACCGGCTGAAAGATATTATTCTTTTAAAACTGGTGGACTCTGAGACAGTCTAGACAAAATGATTGATTAGAGCGAAGGTTAGGCAATCAATTGCCCTGATGTATGATCAGCCATGGAGAATAATTGGAATGGGATGCTATACAGAATCCTGCTAATTAATGAATATGTTAGGCTGGAGACATATGCATTGGTTCTGCCTGGTGTCATGCTTAATGTCCATACAACGATACCCTCCTAGGGGGAGTCCTGGGGGGAGGTTTGGATTTTTGTTTCTTCGTATAAATTAATACGGAGTAATCATTTTCCCATGTGCGTTATGTTTTTGATGAGTCTGTTTTGAACTATGTTTCACTGAAATTGTCTAAGCAAGCAGCATCAGGTCCAAAGAGAGGATTATCCAGCGCTCGGAAGTACATCAAAACAAGATAAAATATGGTGGAAATGATCACAGCATCAAATATGATTTACACTTTGTGAGATATCACACATTTAACAGAAAAGTTTTAAAACCAAAATTAAACCCAACACTGAAAATTTTGTTGAAACGTGTACAGATCCAAGAAACTAAAGTGGAGTTCCACCCAAAAAAGGAAGCTTTGTGTCACGTACCTGGTTATTGAGCCCGATATGCAGAGGGAGGCCTCCCTTACGATCCTGACTCACAGTCCCTGATAGAGCTGACAGGAGGCACAGGAGTGCAGGACAGCACGAGTGCCTGGCAGGATCAACAGCTGGTATGCAGATCTGTTCCTCCGGACGAAGCTGGGACAGCAGGAACAGCAGGTGGAATGCAGCATACTGAAAGCTGAAGCAGGAGAGCAGGTTCTCACAGGATTCAGGTGGATGGTCCCAAGGATTGAGACACAGGAGGGTCAGACAGGCCAGGTCATACACTGGAGAGCAGAACTGGAACAGATGCAGAAGGCTTGAAGGAAGGTCCCTAGGCAAGCCGGGTCGGCAACAAACTGGTACAGATAAGACAAAGGATCAGGCAGGAGCGAGGTCCTGGACAGGCCGGGGTCAGGTGCAGGTAGAAGGCAAGGATATTCACAAGGCAAGCAGGTAGTCACAGGAATGGATCAGGGACACAGGAAACTCACAGCTAACGCTGTAAATCTGGCAGCAAGATTTCCCTGTCATGAGAGGTTTTAAATAATGTGGGCGCGCACAGAACCACTGTCCTCCGCAAGTCTTTCCTGACATTGCCCCCCTCCAAGGGGCAGCCTCCAGATGCCCAACCGGGCCAACTTTTCAGGGTGAGTACTTTTGAAGCGGAGGATTAATCTCTTGGCATGGATGTTATTTTCTGGTTCCCAGGAATTTTCTTCCGGCCGTAACCCTTCCACTTCACCAAGAATTGGATCTGATTATTCCTCTTCCGACAGTCCATGATTTCCTCCACCTCATATTCTTCTTCCCCATTAACAAACACAGGTTCAGGGGGGTCGGAACTTTGTCCAGGAAAAGGATTAGCAACAGCGGGCTTAAGTAGAGAGACATGGAAAAAGGGGTGTACCCGAAAGGACTCCAGCAGTTCCAGCTCATAGGCCACCTCATTGATCCTTCTTTTCACTGAAAAGGGGCCTGCGAACCTAGGACCCAACTTCTTAGAGGGGCAATCAAGCCTTAGATTCACCATGGATAGCCACACCCGATCTCCAGGTTTCAGGACCTGTTCTCCCCGTCTCTTTCTGTCAAAGATTTCTTTGTTGCGTTCCTGCGCCTTGGCCATGGTTTCCTGTAATAATTTGTTATTTGAGTTGAAAAAAATTAAAGTTTCGAAAGCAGCTGGCACCGGACATTCTGGAAGAGAGTTTGGTAAGAATGATGGGCAGTATCCGTAGTTGGCGAAGAAGGGAGTTTGCTTTTTGGAAGAATGAGTAGAGTTATTGTAAGCAAACTCAGCCAGTGGCAATAAGGACAACCAGTCATCCTGGGAAAATGAAGAAAAACATTGCAGGTACTGCTCAAGAGTATGGTTGGTGCTCTCCATCTGCCCGTTAGTCTGTGGATGGTAAGCAGAGGAGAAGGATAATTCGATGCCAAGGGTTTTGCACAATGCTTTCCAGAACCTGGAAGTGAACTGTACACCCCTATCCGAGGTGATGTTTACAGGAACTCCGTGAAGCCGGACAATCTCCCTGAACTCGTGACGTTTCAGGGGCAGATGGTGTTCCTTTGAACGGGATAAAGTGTGCCATCTTGGATAGCCGTTCAACGACTACAAATAAAGCAGAATGGCCTTCTGCGGGAGGGAGCTCCACAATGAAATCTATGGAAATCTGGAACGGGTAAGGGTTTGAGCAGACCCCAAGCCTTAGTTTGGTTGCACTTGCTCCGGGCACAGATAGGGCAAGATTCCACATAGTCCTTGGCAACCTGGGGCCACCAGAAAGTGTGCTGTACCAAATCTGCTGTCTTATAAACACCAAGCATGGCCATGACAAAGTTCGAGTATGGTGACCTGGAGACTCTCGGGTATGAAAATTTTATCATTGCACCACAGCAGACCATCTTTTGCCAGCAACTTTGTTTCCAACGAGCTAGGAATATTAACAGAAGCCTGTTTGACCCGGGCAAGTAGATCTTCCTGTACCAGAAGAAAATTTTCCATAGGTAGGATGGTGTCTGAGGAGGCAGCTGTTTCAGAGTTGCTGAACATACGGGATAAGACATCTGGTTTTGTGTTTTTTGAGCCGGGCCGGTATGTCAAGTGGAAGAAGACTCTAGAGAAGAATAGTGCCCATCACTAGAATCGGATGAGCTGCCCCTTCCAGCAGATAGTGCCACTCCTCTAGTGCAGCTTTAATCGCTAAAAGTTCTCGATCCCCAACGTCATAGTTCCTTTCCGGAGCAGATAACTTACAGGAAAAGAAGGCAACAGGAAACAAAATGGACTTAGGACCCTGACGTTGTGAGAGCACGGCACCAACAGCGATTTCAGAAGCGTCCACCTCCAAAACAAATGGCAGAGCAGGATCAGGGTGTTTCAACACTGAGGCAGAGGTGAACAGACTCTTGAGGGAATCAAAGGTTACTTGGGCTTCAGGGGTCCAGTGAAAACGGGTACCTTGTTTGGTAAGCTGAGTGATATGTGAGATAATGGCAGAAAACCCCTTAATGAATTTACGGTACAAGTTCGAAAATCCAACGAACCGCTGGATCCCCTTCTTTTCAGTAGGAGGTGGCCAATCCAAAATGGCTGAGATTTTTTGAGGATCCATCTTGATGCCCTCGATGGAAATAATTAGTCCTAGAAATTGTATACTCTGTTTCTTGAATTCACATTTTTCAGCCTTGGCATATAAGCCGTGTTGACGAAGGCGACTCAGAAGGTATTTAACATGCTTATGGTGTCTGTGAATGGAGGAGGAGAAAATCAGAATGTCATCCAGATAAATTATAACGAACAGGTCTAAGTAGTCCCGGGAAAATATCATTAACAAAGTGCTGAAAAGTGGCCGGAGCATTGCACAACCCGAACGGCATCACCAGATACTCAAAGTGTTCGAATCGAGTGCGAAATGTCATTTTCCACTCGTCACCCTCTCTGATGCGGACCAGGTTATAGGCTCCTCGAAGGTCAAGTTTAGTAAAGAAAGTTGCAGCCCCCAACCTCTGGAAGAGTTCAGGCACCAGGGGGAGTGGATAGTGATTTTTGATGGTGATTTTATTGAGTTTGCGGTAATTGATGCAGGGTCGAAGAGTATGGTCCTTCTTTTCTACAAAGAAGATGCCGGCTCCTGCGGGAGAGGTGGATGGGTGGATAAATCCCTTTCTCAAGTTATTGTCAATGTATTCCTTGAGAGTAACTAGCTCTTGTTCAGTGAGGGGGAAGATTCATCCAAAGGGAATCTCGGCCCCAGGGAGGAGCTCAATAGGGCAGTCGTACACTCGGTGTGGTGGTAATGTCTCTGCGCCCTTCTTACTAAATACATCCAGAAAGTCGTGAAACTCCTCAGGGACTAACTGGCGGATTTCAGAGTCCAGGCATAGTAAGGAGGAGGAGTTATTGGGAACCTCCAGCAGACAGTATTGATGGCAATAAGGAGATGAAAAAGTAACTTCTCTGGTAGTCCAATTAATGTGGGGGTTGTGGGCCCGCAGCCAGGGCATGCCCTGTAGATCTGGCAGCAAGATTCCCCTGTCATGACAGGGTTTAAATAGTGCTTCTGGCGCCAATGGCCGTTCGCACGCGCGCACATGCGCGCACACGCGCTCAGGCGTGTGCACGGAACCACTGTCCTCAGCAAGCCTTTCCTGACATTTGCTTGTTTGCTCCCTCCATGGCCACATTTGGCACTTTTTGGGGGGTAGCGGGTACCTGATTTTAACATACGTCATGTTAGGCCCCTCCTCCTTCCCCCGCTGCCTTCTGGGACCTGTGTGTGATGACAGGACAATTCAGAAAGAGCTGAAGGCTTCACTGCCGATTTTCCTTCCTGGGTTTTAAAGAAGCACAATGTATGTGTGAAACGTGTCACCCCTTGGTCTGTTGTCATAGTCCTGGTGGCAGTCTTTCAATAAACCTGTTGGACAGACGTTGGTGTGCAACCATTCTTTCCTTTTTGGTCCTTATGCACACAGTTGAGAGCCGGGGCTAGCACCCAGGCCATCCTTTTTGATGGATCATTATATTCACCTGGAGCAACGATTTGTCTCAATGTTCCTGCCAATTTTCCTTACTTGCAATGCTGGTACCTGCACCCCAAGCCGACATTGCGGGATCCCTGGACAGGTAAGTGTCCTTATATTAAAACTTACAAATACAGTAGCTGCTGACTTTAATTTATTTTTTTACAGGCTGGAACTCTGCTTGAAGAAGAACACCTAAAGAGGTCCTGGGGCGTGACCGGATGTTGAGGTGAGAGGCGAGAGAGGATGCCGTGACTGAGTTCAGCCCTCTCCCCTCGCTCCGTACCCAGCGTCCGACAGTGCGGGACCTAGGAGACTGCCCGGAGCATCTGAGCAAGGCTACCGCGGACGCGACTGTGGACGGGACTGCTACACGGAGCCGTACGGAGCCCAACCACACAGAGCTCTTCCAGGAAATACACCGGCAGTGCCTGTTCCTGTGAGAGAGGAGGGCGCTGACTCCTGGGACTGAGCTGTGCTGTGCGGTGCTGGAAACCCCTGAAGGACTAAGCGGCACGGGATCCCGCCCGGAGCACTGGAGGGGTGAGTCGTTGGCTGTGTGTGTATCCACAGTATAAAAGGTCCAGCTGTGAAGAGACACTAATACTGATATCCTGGCAAGGGGACTGTGGCTATACAGGCCCAGATCACAGGGCAGGGGGCTAGCGCGGTGCATTGGCAAAGCAGCATACTATCAGGATACCATCAGGAATGTCCAAGAAGAAGGGGATGGAGGATGGGTCAGTCCAGCAAGGGACAGGGGGTCTCGGAACCCGCAGCGCTAAGGAGAAGGGGAGCCAAGCAGCCACCAAATTAGAGCGCTTTGCGCACACCCCAAATCAAACCCCTAACAAATCCAGTAACTTAGGAGGAGGCCAACAGCAGGTGGGACATCCTGGGAGGAGAAATCAGACCCAGGAAAATGGGACTTTGGTAGCTCCATCATCAGCTATCCCACTGGCAGGCTCTGCCCTAAGAGGGACCTTGGATAAACAACAAAACCTGGGCCTAGAAGGGGCGATAGGGGGAGACCAGGGCAGTTCGGGTGTGAGAGAGCCTTCCCTGCAAGATATTCTCACAGCTGTTAACACCTGCAAGCAATCAATCACTGAGCTGTCTGAGCAATTTAAAAGTATTAGAGATGAACTGCTTGTGGTCAAAGGGGAAGTGCGTACAGTCTGCATCCGCACAACAGCACTTGAGGAGAGATTCAGCCAAATGGAGGACGATGTATACCCATTAAAGCAAGAGGCGGCACTTATGAAAATCCAACTAAGGGACTGCTTACAGAAAATGGACAGTAAGGAGAATAGGCTACGCAGAGAGAACTTGAGGGTACTTGGGCTCCCAGAAGGCTGTGAGGGGAACAACCCCATTCAATTCATGGAGGACTGGCTGAGGGAGAAGTTCGGCAGGGACTCATTTTCTGCTACATTTGCTGTTGAGCGGGCACACAGAATAGGTCCCAAAACTCTAGCACCAGGAGGCCACCCTAGACCTTTTATTTTTAAGCTTTTGTGTTTTCGGGACAAAGTCACTATTTTACAGAAGGCAAGAGAGTTAAGGAACATCCAGCATAATGGAGTTAGGATTTCAATCTACCCAGACTTCTCTCCTGAGCTGCAGAGGCAAAGAGCTAAATTTGGAGACTGTAAGCGTAAGCTTCAGCAACTCAGAATCAATTACGCGATTTTGTTCCCGGCGCGATTGCGGGTCTCAGCTCTGGGAGAAGTTAGGTTTTTTTCTACCCCCAATGAAGTGTCAACTTGGCTAGAGAGTATCGAGGAAAGAATTAAGAGAGGAGAGGGAAGCTAAGTGCTGTTTCTCCTGTTTCTTTTTTGAGTTCTTTATTGTATTATCTCTTGGTTTTTTTTTTTTCTCTCCACTGGATTTTTTGTTTTTTTTTTTGAACTTATCATTGTATTATTTTTTTTTTTGGTTGTCTTTTCACTGGATTTTTTCTTGTTGATGTGATAATTGGGGAATGGAGTGGGGGAGGGGGGGGGATTAAGTAAATAGTAATATAATATACCTATAGAGAAAAATGCACAATTTATGCACAAGGTAATAGCACAAAATATTTTTTTTTCTCTCAGAGGGGGTAAGTCCCCCCCTATTGGACTTGGTTCACGGTTTTTTCCTCTTTTTTGTTTTCAAACCTCAAAAAGTTTTCTGAAGGTCACAATAGAAGCCCGAGGGTTAGGCCCCAAAGTGGGCGTGGGGGTAAAATGGGGGAGGAGGGGTGAGGGGGTGGGGAAAAGGGGGGGTGCAGGGAGGGGGAGTGGGGGGTGGGGAGTGGGGGGTGGGGGGGGGAGAGGCATGTATATAACCAGAGGTGGAAGGTAGGGAGTGCTGTGAGTGGATATGAGTGGATTCAGGTTGTTAGACTAGTGGAATGGGTAAAAGATAGGGAAATATACTATGTATCCCCTTATCACACTTGTAATGGGAGATGGTTAGTTTTGACAGGAGATCAAAATATCGCAACGGTATTAGATAGAACGGTCCATGAGCATTAAAGGAGGGAGTGGTAAAATCCCGGATACGGGTAAAAGGATCAATATATGTTCATGGAATGTAAGAGGAGTAAGGGATAAGCTTAAAAAACAAATAATTTTTTCAATAGCCAAAAAGGGGAATGTCAAGATACTCTGCCTGCAGGAGACGCATCTGGTTAAGGATACACTCGAAACTTTGAGCAATAAGCAGTTCCGGACGCAGTTTCACTCCACTCACTCATCATATTCGAGAGGGGTGAGTGTACTGATAAGCACGGATCTGGCCTTCTCCTGCGGGCAGAGTAGGTTGGACGAAAAGGGAAGGTATATTTTCCTCTCTTGTTTAATAGAAAACAGAAGATATATAATGGCGAATGTGTATATCCCCCCCCCATTTTGCACAGAGGTAATGGAGGACTTAGCCAGGTTTGTAGCAGACTTCCCTGGGACACCGGTAATAGCACTGGGAGATTTTAATATGACGATGAACAGGAGCATAGACAGGTTCCTGTCAAAGCCTGGAGCTGGAGAGGCCAACAGGAGTCCCCTTCTGCAGTACTGTGATGAATTAGGACTGGTAGATATCTGGAGAAGGAGGCATCCTGGAGAGAGGCAGTATTCGTGTCACTCCAGGACCCATGCCACCCTGTCTAGAATCAATCTCGTACTGGGGAATGAAGAGGCACTAAATGTAGTGGAGGAGATAGCATATGAGCCAAGAGGCGTCTCAGACCACACGCCAGTTATTGCCTCCGTGAGTGGGGGGACAGTATGGCAGGGGGAGCTGGAAGATTAATCCCTTTTGGCTCGAACTTATAGGAGAGGAGGAGAAAATGATGGAGGGGTTGTCTGAATTTTTTAGTATAAACCTAGGATCGGCTTCACTTGGGGTGGTCTGGGACTCCTTGAAGGCACATATCCGAGGAGCTTTAATCCAGAGAATAGCGTATGTTAAAAAACAGTCGCAAGCTGTGGAAATAGAAGCTAAAGAGAACGCAAGACTGTCAGAGGCGCACTTTGTAGTAACACCATCCCAAGCTAACCACGATTGCTGGGTGAGGAGGCAAGAAGAGTACAGTAGAGTACTTCGGGAGAAGGCAGAAAAGATTGGATCCTTTCAGAGACGGAGCTTTTTTGGAGAGGGAGAGAAGATTGGGAAAGCTCTGTCTCTGATAATTAAGGCTAATGGCCCCCCGAGTGCAGTGCCGGCAATTAAAGGGAGGGAAGGAGAAATAAGAAAAAACACTCCGGATATAGTAGACGAATTTAAAATATACTTTGAGAAGCTATATAGTTCCTCCAGGGTAAATGTAGAGGGGGAAATGCAGGGTTTCTTTGAGGGGCTGGAGATAACTCCGGTATCAGAGGAAGATCGGGAAATGCTGGATGCCCCATTGACTCTTAAAGAATTGCAGAGGGCAGTTGGAGATATGGCGGCTCAAAAATCCCCGGGCCCGGATGGCCTGCCTATAGAACTATATAAAAAATACGGGGAGGTACTGTTACCCTTATTACTGGAGGTATTCAATGGGGCTAGGGAGGAGGGGGCTTTGCCCCCCTCTATGGCAGAAGCCATAGTAATACTTTTGTTAAAAGAAGGGAAGAACCCAATAGATATGTCTTCATATAGGCCCATATCGCTCTTGTGCTCGGATGTGAAGATCCTTGCCAAAGTGTTAGCTGCAAGGCTTAACAAGATAATCCCTAAACTAATACACCTGGATCAGTCTGGGTTTATCCCAAACAGATCCACAAGCACGAATATAAGGCGGGTATATCTTAATATGCAAATCCCCATAGAAAATAGCGGTAGGAGAGCAATTCTTTCGCTAGACGCGGCCAAGGCCTTCGATTCCCTGGAATGGCATTATTTATGGAAGGTACTAGCGGAATATCAGCTTGGACCCGGGTTCGCTCGGTGGCTAAGATTGCTGTATAGCGAGCCAAGGGCCAAGGTGAAAATCAACGGGCAATGCTCGGAGTGGTTCCAGCTGAGCAGGGGTACGAGACAGGGGTGCCCTCTGTCCCCCCTGCTCTTTGCATTGGCAATTGAGCCCTTGGCGGTGGCTCTAAGGATGGCACAGGGCATACAGGGATTCAAGAGGAGGAGAGGGGTGGATAAAGTGGCCTTGTATGCCGACGATATTTTATTATTTTTGGCGGATACGCAGGAGTCGTTGGAAACAGCTATAAGGATAGTGAGGGAGTTCGGAATTTTTTCCGGGCTACTGATCAACTGGGAGAAATCAGTGATTCTGCCCATCGATACCCTGAGTGAGCCTCTCCCACACCAGGCATCCCAAGTCCAAGTGGTCAGGCAAATGAAATACTTGGGGATTAATATTACCAGAGACCCAGGCCAGTATATATCTGGAAATTTAGTTCCATTGATGAAAAAGCTGAAGCAGAAGTGTCAAGTATGGGGACGCCTACCCCTCTCGGTCGCCGGGCGCTGCAATCTGATTAAAATGGTCTGGCTACCTCAAATCTTATATGTCATGCAGAACTCTCCTGTTTGGATTCCCAAGCACTGGTTCAAAAAAATGGACAGTATATTCAGAGAACTTATCTGGAAGGAAGGGGTGGCTAGGATCGGGTTGGAGACGCTACGGCGACCAGAGGGGAAGGGAGGCCTGGCAGTACCAGATCCACGAGGCTACTTCCTGGCAGCTCAATTGCAACAGATTGGAGGTAGTAATAGGCTAAGAGAAGCAGGAGCAGGGGGTAGCATCTTATTGAATGACACCAGACACGATACAGTGGCAGAGGGATTAGAGGCAGGCTCATTTTGTACCAAATGTCCTACTACCCGGTTGATGAGTAAAGTCTGGGTACAAGCTAAAAGAACTCTGGGATATGCCGGTTTTGCAGAATTTTCGCCACTTTGGGACAACAATAGCCTTAACGAGCTTAAAAAAATGGGGTGCGTAGAGGAATGGGACCGTTTGGGTATCCACTACCTTGCACAGGTATATGGGGCAGGAAGGTTGAAGTCCTTTCAGGAACTGGTAGAGGAGTATGCGATCTCCAACAGGTCATTTTACAGATATCTGCAACTCAGGCATGCCCTGGAGGCACAATTTGGGAAGGAAATGCCAGTGTGGTGCGAAATGACCTCTTTGAGAAAGCTGATCGATGCGGGATCCACAAAGGGTCTGATCTCAGACATGTATGGGTGCTTGAAAGCAGCAGCTCAAGAAGACCTGGTTGAAAATAAAAACAGGGCTAGATGGGAAAAAGATGTGGGCACAATGTCTGACGATCAATGGGATCAAGTCTTGGCGCTGGGTCTCAGGGTCACTCTCTCTCCTTCACAAGTGATGTCTCATCTGTATCTGTTATATAGAGCATATTACACACCTCTGAAGCTATTCATGTGGGGCAAGAGGCCCGATGCGAAATGTCAAAGATGCAGAGGGGGACATGGGGATTTGATCCACATGTTCTGGCGTTGCCCCAAGTTGCATAGATACTGGGAAGGGATAGTGGGGAAAATAAACTTAGTGTTTGGGACATCGCTGAGGGTGGAGGCGAGGGAGTGCCTGCTGGGCTTGAAGGGGGAGGGAGGGATTTCAAAGGATATACAGACGGCAAGAGATAGATGCTTGTTCCAGGGAAAAAAGCTTATCGCACAGCATTGGCAGAGGAAGGAGGCCCCGACATTGACAGAATGGGAAAATGCAGTAAGGGAAGTGGTCTGTAGGGAAAAGTATATCTATAAGAAAAGGGGTAATTATAAGAAATTCGAGAAAATATGGAAAGCATGGTTGGACTGGGAGAGAGTTGGATAAGAGGTGGAGCGAGGATGACATAGGATGAGAAGGATGTAGGGTATGTGTGAGGATGTATGATGGGTGAGGGGAGGAGAAGGGGGGGGGGGGAATAGGGGAAAATGAAGAAATTGTTTCTATGTTTCCCTTCTGGAAGGTTACAGCTTATGGATATTTTTGAATTGGTATATACTGGATGTAGAGAATTTTATGGGAGTAATTGATGTTCTTATTGAGCTGGCGATTTTAGTGGCAGTCCCTATCTGTATATTTCTTTTTCTTTATCTTTTTTTGATGTGATTGTTGTATATGCTGTATCGGATTTTTCAAAAAAAGAGATATTAATATAAAGAGGTCCTGAAGTTAAAACCTTTTTTTACTTTCAGGCCTCTTTTACACAATAGGGTCCCATCAGGTCCGCCTGTCAGTTTTTCAGCAAGCCTGATCGGACGATCTATTCACCCCTATGGACTGACAGGTGTAAACTGACTTGTGTCCGCTTAGACCGGCCTACCCCGTATCCGGTCCACTAACATAAAACCGAAGGGGATTCATCTTCCTCCATCTAGGCAGATCAGATCAGAGGGCAGTTGGTTGTAAACGGACAGTGGAGTCCATTTACACCCAGCCGTTCGTAGAGCAGAGAGGACCCTGTCCATGCCCACTCTGCAGAAACTAGGAGAACACTGACCTGTCATCCACCCGCTCTGCTCTCATCAGCAGGGGATCAACAGACAGATCCCCTACTCATCAAAACCGTGTCCGCCCCGTGTGACAGGGGCCTAATGCATTCCCTGCATTAAGGTAAAAAATGTTTTTCCACTTGTTGTGTCTCCAGTAAAGCTGTTAGATTGGAGAAGAGAGTGGGAGGAGGAGGAAGGAGCAGGGAAGTGCCTTGCCATTCTAGGCTATGGGGCTGTGTGTTTCTATTGATGCACACAGTGTAGGGGGACACAACTCTAGTCCCTGTAGTCAAGAGTGGCTCCATAGGATGCTGCAAGAGAAAAGAGCCACCCTGAAACAGGAGTCCTGGAGCAGCGGCCATGGCACCAGCTTAAACTGGAGCATAGGCAAGGATTAAAGGATACTGTAAGGAAGCTGCATACTCAATAAGTGATTAAATCAGCTGTTAAAAGTATCACTTTAAGCTCCAACTGTGAACCAGCAAAACTCCTCTACATTATCCATATTTGAACATAACATTGTCTATTTTGCTAGGTCATGCTCCTTTCCATCCTCCTTTTCATGCAGTAAGGATGTTCCTTAAGGTAAAGGGTCCTGGTGCAAGAGTGTTAAGTATGTAAACCAAGGTGTCAAGTTTAAATTAGGCTGAGGTTACAGGGAGGGTTCGTTGGAGGAGTATAAGAGTAAATTTGAGGGCTACAGGGAGGGTCGGTCAAGCTCAGACAGGCTGACAACACTGCTTGGGATTTCAGAGCAGCATTGGCAGTGTTGTCAGCTCACTACAGGACGTTAAGAGCTCATTGGATTTTTGAAGGGATTAACTGATATTTTTCTATACTTGCTGCATTTTTTAAAATGGCATTCACATGGGTTAATGTGCATGTATTGCAAACATATACTGTGTGTCTTTTATTTTTCAACATACTGAACATTATCGGGGAGGAGAACATACAATGTAAAATCATTAAAACGTTTAAAAAAGAATACTTGGGTGAAACATAATCAGTAATGGGTTGATCTATAAAGAATTTGCATAGCCATTTGCCCAGTAAAAGTGCATGTACATTTGCTCTGTGTGAATGGGCAAAAAAACTAATGTAAATAGGCTATATCCTGTGCTGTCCAAATGTAAATTCACTGATTTAAAATGGAAAATACCACATCTGGCCTTTAGGATGAGATACATATCTTAGGAATTTCTTATAATACTTAGCTCCAACTAGTGTTCAAATTAGGTATTTTCCATTTAAAATAAATGATTTTACATTTGAACAACACAGGATAACACCTATTTACGTTAACATACATGCCAACAGTCCCAGGAAAAATCACGGGAAATTGGCTTTGTCCCGTCTCTTGGTGAATCGCCAGAGCCGCCGCTAGAGGTCAGGGGCCAACACTGGTGATTTGAGCTCCCCCGCCATTTTACAGAAGACCAGCTCTCATAAAGGCAGACGGAAAGAAACAAGAGGCAAAGCCCAGGTGGCTACCTATAGAATTGGAGCTGTTGCCAACCCCCCACCCCGCAGCCTGCTGCCGGTCAGTGACCTATTGTGGTAAAGGCAAAGGTAGAGGTTGGCGGCAGCTCCATTTCTATTGGCAGCCACCTGGCCCCACCTCTTGTTTCTTCCCCTTGGGCTCCACGAGAGCTGGTCTTCTCTGTAAAATGGCGGCGGAGATCAAATCAACAGTATCGGCCCCTGGTGACATGCTGCAGATCAGGTGACAAGCTGCATATGGTGACATGCTGCAGATCTGGTGAAAAGCTGCAGATCTAGTGATATGCTGCAGATCTGGTTACAAGCAGCATATGGGGACATGCTGCACATCTGGTGACAAGCTGCATCTAATGGCAGGCAACATGGCAAGTGACACGCTCAGGGCTCCCACTGATTCAGAAATTTATTTAAGGAATATTATAGGGATAAAACGGCGCTACCTAAAAAACCTGTATGGCTAAGCATATACAGGAAACATTATGTGAAAACGTTTTTGTGTATGAAAAACGTTTTTTAAACAAAGAATCCTATACAGAAAATTGCGATGTTGTCACAGCTTGGTGAAGGTAGAAGATGACTAAAACATATAAATGTGAGTCAGCATAGACTTGCATGCAGCCTACATAAAAAATATATATAAAGCATGTCACCAAGCAGCTATCTGCAGCTCATATATTCCTGATAGGTCAGTGTACTCTCTCCAAATCAGGAACTGCATGTAGCTCTTAATGCAAATAGAAGCATACTCTATGCATAAAAAAAACATATATAAGCACATTTATAATAATTCCTGTAAAGAAAAACAGAGATTTTTTCTCTCATACACCAATAGCATATATATCTGTGTTTCAATGGTAGCAGAGTTCGTATGCTATGGAGATCAAAACAGATTATAACAGTCCCATGCAGTGCATGCAGCAATCAGGATGTTCCCCCGGGGTGACTTTCGTGTGTAGGAACCCCTGCAGGGGTATCAGGCCTGTAGTCCTATACAAGGGCTTTTCTGTTCACTGCTGTTGTATCTCCAGTGGTGTCCCAGTAGGTCTTAATCCTCATGTATCAAAAAAAAGGGAGACTTCCATAGTGTAATAAAGTCCCAAAAAGTATATTTATTTTTTTTTTAAATATATGTTTAAAAAATCCAGATTTTACAACGTAAAATATAAAGAAGGAATAAAAGAATTAAAAAACATCCAAGCACTGTACTTCGTTATTCCCCCCGTGACCACTGGGGGGAGGATGATGCTCAGATACTGTCTTGTATGGGATCCACAAACACTGTATGCAATGCAGATACAAGTTGGGGGAAGTAACGGTCAGCTGGACAAAAGTGTATTCCACCCACAAGTCTGCCAGGAAGTGATGTGGGAAGCGTAGGTCCGTCGTCCAGGAAGTGATGTGGGAAGCGTAGGTCCGTCGGTCCCACTGATTCAGCATTATGGTGAGTTGAACTATTTCATTAAGTGTTCTTGCATAGCAAGACCACTTACTGTTATCTCACATATATATTATTAAGTGGTCTTGCATAGCAAGACCACTTAATGTTATCTCACATATATATTAATATTATTCTTATTATAGCCAAATTTACCACCCTAACTCCTCCCACAGCTTTTACACTACATAGACAAGTAATATACCGAAAAGTGCGGATTGTTCCCGATTGGTGTGCTGTTACTTTGTGGAACGTTTCGCTGAATGGTTCACGAAATATTGTCGTTTTTGCGGCGAAATTGGTCCCATAGGAATGAATGGGGAAATGTTCAAAACTAGAGTGGGAGGTGACAAAATCTGAAAAATCAGGACATGATTTCTAAACTGCCGCCACTCCCTCATTTTCAAGCCGACCTACACAAATCTTATATCAAAACGTTCAGCTATCCCTGCTGCCACTAAACATGTCCACGGCTAAGCCATAGTCCTGATAGTTTTCACAATATGACCATTTGTTTGTAACTCACGCCCTCCATTGACATTCATTGAAACTCTACTCTAGCCACTTCAAATTTGAAGGGCAATATCTAAACTGCCACTATGCCTCCATTTTTAATATTTTAGAGACATTCTATACATCAAAATCTAGGTCTGGGTCTTGTGATTCTCACAATATAAAGATCTTCGCTGTAGGATTTATAGTTTTTAAAATACGACCGTTTGAAGTACTGCACAGTTATTACAGCTATCATGATCCTGTGTATTGAGCAGTGGTTATGAATAGGGATGAGCCGAACACCCCCCTGTTCGGTTCGCACCAGAACAGGAAAAAAGTTTGTTCGAACACGCGAACACCGTTAAAGTCTATGGGACACGAACATGAATAATCAAAAGTGCTAATTTTAAAAGCTTATATGCAAGTTATTGTCATAAAAAGTGTTTGGGGACCTGGGTCCTGCCCCAGGGGACATGGATCAATTCAAAAAAAAGTTTTAAAAACGGCCGTTTTTTCAGGAGAAGTGATTTTAATAATGCTTAAAGTCAAACAATAAAAGTGTAATATCCCTTTAAATTTCGTAGCTGGGGGGTGTCTATAGTATGCCTGTAAAGGGGCGCATGTTTCCTGTGTTTAGAACAGTCTGACAGCAAAATGACATTTCAAAGGAAAAAACCCATTCAAAACTACTCGCGGCTATTACATTGCCGGTCCGACAATACACATAGAAGTTCATTGATAAAAACGGCATGGGAATTCCCCACAGGGGAACCCCGAACCAAAATTTAAAAAAAAATGAGGTGGGGTCCCCCTAAATTCCATACCAGGCCCTTCAGGTCTGGTATGGATATTAAGGGGAACCCCGGCCAAAAAAAGAAAAACCGGCGTGGGGTCCCCCCAAAAATCCATACCAGACCCTTATTCAAGCACGCAACCTGGCAGGCAGCAGGAAAAGAGGGGGGGGACGAGAGAGCGCCCCCCCCTCCTGAACAGTACCACACCACATGCCCTCAACATTGGGAGGGTGCTTTGGGGTAGCCCCCCAAAACACCTTGTTCCCATGTTGATGAGGACAAGGGCCTCATCCCCACAACCCTGGCCGGTGGTTGTGGGGGTCTGCGGGTGGGGGGCTTATTGGAATCTGGAAGCCCCCTTTAACAAGGGGACCCCCAGATCCTGGCCCTCCCCCCTGTGTGAAATGGTAAGGGGGTACTTACCCCTACCATTTCACTAAAAAACTGTCAAAAATGTTAAAAATGACAAGAGACAGTTTTTGACAATTCCTTTATTTAAATGCTTCTTCTTTCTTCTATCTTCCTTCATCTTCTTCTTCTGGTTCTTCTGGCTCTTCTGGTTCTTCCTCCAGCGTTCTCGTCCAGCATCTCCTCCACGGCGTCTTCTATCTTCTTCTCCTCGGGCCGCTCCGCACCCATGGCATGGGGGGAGGCTCCCGCTCTTCTCTTCATCTTCTTCTCTTCTTCTTTTCTTCTCTTCTTCATTTTCTTCTCCGGGCTGCTCTGCATCCATGCTGGCATGGAGGGAGGCTCCCGCTGTGTGACAGCATCTCCTCATCTGACGGTTCTTAAATAACGGGGGGCGGGGCCACCTGGTGACCCCGCCCCCTCTGACGCATGGTGACTTGACGGGACTTCCCTGTGACGTCACAGAAGAGCGGGAGCCTCCCCCATGCCATGGGTGCGGAGCAGCCCGAGGAGAAGAAGATAGAAGACGCCGCGGAGGAGATGCTGGAAGAGAACGCCGGATGAAGAACCAGAAGAACCAGAAGAAGAGGAAGATGAAGGAAGATAGAAGAAAGAAGAAAGAAGCATTTAAATAAAGTAATTGTCAAAAACTGTCTCTTGTCATTTTTAACATTTTTAACAGTTTTTTAGTGAAATGGTAGGGGTAAGTACCCCCTTACCATTTCACACAGGGGGGGCCGGGATCTGGGGGTCCCCTTGTTAAAGGGGGCTTCCAGATTCCGATAAGCCCCCCGCCTGCAGACCCCCACAACCACCGGCCAGGGATGTGGACATGTGGACAAGGTGTTTTGGGGGGCTACCCCAAAGCACCCTCCCAATGTTGAGGGCATGTGGCCTGGTACGGTTCAGGAGGGGGGGGCGCACTCTCGCCCCCCCTCTTTTCCTGCTGCCTGCCAGGTTGCGTGCTCGGATAAGGGTCTGGTATGGATTTTTGGGGGGACCCCACGCCGTTTTTTTTTTTTTTGGCGCGGGGTTCCCCTTAAAATCCATACCAGACCTGAAGGGTCTGGTATGGAATTTAGGGGGTCCCCACGTCATTTTGTTTTTAAATTTTGGTTCGGGGTTCCCCTGTGGGGAATTCCAATGCCGCTTTTATCAATGAACTTCTATGTGTATTATCGGACCGGCAATGCAATAGCCGCGAGTAGTTTTAAATGGGTTTTTTCCTTCGAAATGTCATTTTGCTGTCAGACTGTTCTAAACACAGGAAACATGCGCCCCTTTACAGGCATACTATAGACACCCCCCAGCTACGAAATTTAAAGGCATATTACATTTTTATTGTTTGACTTTAAGCATTATTAAAATCACTGCTCCTGAAAAAACGGCCGTTTTTAAAACTTTTTTTGCATTGATCCATGTCCCCTGGGGCAGGACCCAGGTCCCCAAACACTTTTTATAACAATAACTTGCATATAAGCCTTTAAAATTAGCACTTTTGATTTCTCCCATAGACTTTTAAAGGGTGTTCCGCGCAATTGGAATTTGCCGCGAACACCCCAAATTGTTCGCTGTTCGGTGAACTTGCAAACAGCCAATGTTCGAGTCGAAGTTATGAAGCATAAACAGGGCATGAGCGTTGCTAGGAAACAGTGGTTGTAAACACAAGATGCTGAGACCCCCAAATGCATGTGGTCATACCTTCATCTGGTAGGCTTGATAAGGCTTGTAGACTACTGGTGGAGGCAAGAACACTTCACACAATTTCCCCAGAAATTGTAGCTTTTCTAGTTAAGTGTTCTTGCATAGCAAGACCACTTATTGTTATCTCACATATATATTATTAGTGGGAATGCTTTAGCAGTCCCACTATTGTTATTCGATTTTATTTATTTTTAATTTTATTCCGTACGTTTTTTGGCTCTGCGTAACTTCTGCATACTTTCAGCTATTAAAACCATTCAACTATTAAAATGTTCGTCTCTTTCAGCTGATGTGTGCACTTTTTCAACTTTTTTCTACTATTTATACTTTTTAAAATATTAAGCTTTTTATCACTTTTTTTTAACATTGAAGTCAATGGGAGCATGCTTCAAATCCTTAAAATCTTCTTCCGCTCCCAAAAGTTTCAGCTCCTTCATACTTTCACCTACAGACACCAAACAAACTTTAAAATGTTCACAAAATATTCAGCTATCTGGCTATATCTTTTCAGTTTGATATCTTTTACAAATTTTGTGAAAAAGCTTTTTGTTTAGAGGTCATTTCAGGAAATTTTAGCCATTAAACAGAGTGTACTGTGTTGGTTTTGTTGCCATGGTTACCAAAGCTTCTGTTATACACAGGGGGGGAGGTGGCTGGAGCATCTCAGCTCTGATTACAGAGCCCGGGGGACGGGACAGACACACCATGTACTGATTTATAATAGAAGAATATGATTGGGCAGTTTTGATGGGGCAATTATGATGGGGCAGTTTTGATAGTGGCAATATGATGGGGCTGTTTTGATAGGGCAATTCTGATGGGGCAGTTTTGATGGTGGCAATATGATGGGGCAGTTTTGATGGGGCAGTTTTGATGGGGCAATTCTGATGGGGCAGTTTTGATGGGGCAATTCTGATGGGGCAGTTTTGATGGTGGCAATATGATGGGGCAGTTTTAAAGGTGCAATTCTGATGGGGCAGTTTTGATGGGGCAATTCTGATGGGGCAGTTTTGATGGTGGCAATATGATGGGGCAGTTTTGATGGCAATATGATGGGGGCTGTTTTGCTGGGTGCCGTTTTAGCAATTCAGCATTCCCACGCATTTTCCCCAGGAAATGCATTTTCTAGTTATTAGTGGGAATGCTTTAGCAGTCCCACTATTGTTATTCGATTTTATTTATTAGTGGGAATGCTTTAGCAGTCCCACTATTGTTATTCGTTTTTTTATTATTAGTGGGAATGCTTTAGCAGTCCCACTATTGTTATTCGTTTTTTTATTTATTAGTGGGAATGCTTTAACAGTCCCACTATTGTTATTCGATTTTATTTATTAGTGGGAATGCTTTAGCAGTCCCACTATTGTTATTCTTTTTTTTATTATTTTTCTTCTTATTCCGTACGTTTTTCGGTAATGCGTAACTTCTGCATACTTTCAGCTATTAAAACCATTCAACTATCAAAATGTTCGTCTCTTTTAGCTGAGGTGTGCTCTTTTTCAACTTTTTTTCTACCATTTATACTTTTTAAAATATTAAGCTTTTTATCACTTTTTTTTAACATTGAAGTCAATGGGAGCATGCTTGAAATCCTTAAATTTTTCTTCCGCTCCCAAAAGTTTCAGCTCCTTCATACTTTCACCTAGAGACACCAAACAAACTTTAAAATGTTCACAAAATATTCAGCTATCTGGCTATAGCTTTTCAATTTGATATCTTTTACAGTTTTTGAGAAAAAGCTTTTTGTTTAGAGGTCATTTCAAGAAATTTTAGCCATTAATCAGAGTGTACTGTGTGTGTTTTGTTGCCATGGTTACCAAAGCTTCTGTTATACACAGGGGGGGGAGGTGGCTGGAGCATCTCAGCTCTGATTAGAGCCCAGGGGAGGGGACAAAAGCTGAAAAATCAGAACATGATTTCTAAACTGCCGCCACTCCCTCATTTTCAAGCCCACCTACATAAATCTTATATCAAAACATTCAGCTATCCCTGCTGCCACTAAACATGTCCACGGCTAAGCCATAGTCCTGATAGTTTTCACAATATGACCATTTGTTTGCAACTCACGCCGTCCATTGACATTCATTGAAACTACACTCTAGCCCCTTCAAATTTACAGGGCAATTTCTAAACTGTGACCGTGCCTTCAATTTTAATATTTCAAAGACATACTATGTATCAAAATCTAGGTCTGGGTCTTGTGATTCTCACAATATAAAGATCTTCGCTGTAGGATGTATAGTTTTTAAAATACGGCCATTTGTTTAGAGGTCATTTCAGGAAATTTTAGCCATTAATCAGAGTGTACTGTTTGTTTTGTTGCCATGGTTACCAAAGCTTCTGTTATACACAGGGGGGGAGGTGGCTGGAGCATCTCAGCTTTGATTACAGAGCCCGGGGGAGGGGACAGACACACCATGTACTGATTTATAATAGAGGAATATGATGGGGCAGTTTTGATGGGGTAATTCTGATGGGGCAGTTTTGATGGTGGCAATATGATGGGGCAGTTTTGATGGTGGCAATATGATGGGGCAGTTTTGATGGTGGCAATTCTGATGGGGCAGTTTTGATGGTGGCAATATGATGGGACAGTTTTGATGGCAATATGATGGGGGCAATTTTGCTGGGGGCCGTTTTAGCAATTCAGCATTCCCACGCATTTTCCCCAGGAAATGCATTTTCTAGTTAGTGGGAATGCTTTAGCAGTCCCACTATTGTTATTAGTGGGAATGCTTTAGCAGTCCCACTATTGTTATTCGATTTTATTTATTAGTGGGAATGCTTTAGCAGTCCCACTATTGTTATTCGTTTTTTTATTATTTTTCTTATTCCGTACGTTTTTCGGTAATGCGTAACTTCTGCATACTTTCAGCTATTAAAACCATTCAACTATCAAAATGTTCGTCTCTTTTAGCTGAGGTGTGCTCTTTTTCAACTTTTTTTCTACCATTTATACTTTTTAAAATATTAAGCTTTTTATCACTTTTTTTTAACATTGAAGTCAATGGGAGCATGCTTGAAATCCTTAAATTTTTCTTCCGCTCCCAAAAGTTTCAGCTCCTTCATACTTTCACCTAGAGACGCCAAACAAACTTTAAATTTGTTCACAAAATATTCAGCTATCTGGCTATAGATTTTCAATTTGATATCTTTTACAGTTTTTGAGAAAAAGCTTTTTGTTTAGAGGTCATTTCAAGAAATTTTAGCCATTAATCAGAGTGTACTGTGTGTGTTTTGTTGCCATGGTTACCAAAGCTTCTGTTATACACAGGGGGGGAGGTGGCTGGAGCATCTCAGCTTTAATTACAGAGCCCGGGGGAGGGGACAGACACACCATGTACTGATTATAATAGAGGAATATGATGGGGCAGTTTTGATGGTGGCAATTCTGATGGGGCAGTTTTGATGGCGGTCATTTTAGCAATTTAGCTATTCAGCAATTATTTTTGAAAAAAAATATATATTTTTGAAAAAAAATATATATATTTCTGAAAAAAAAAAATTATTTTTGAAAAAAAAAAATTATTTTTGAAAAAAAAAAAATCATTTTTGAAAAAAAAAAAAATCATTTTTGAAAAAAAAAAAATTTTTGAAAAAAAAAATTATTTTTGAAGAAAAAAATTATTTTTGAAAAAAAAAATATTTTTGAAAAAAAAAAAATATTTTTGAAAAAAAAAAAAAATTTTGAAAAAAAAAAATATTTTTGAAAAAAAAAAATATTTTTGAAAAAAAAAATTATTTTTGAAAAAAAAAATTATTTTTGAAAAAAAAAAAATATTTTTTGATGGGGCAGTTTTGATGGTGGCAATATGATGGGACAGTTTTGATGGCAATATGATGGGGGCAATTTTGCTGGGGGCCGTTTTAGCAATTCAGCATTCCCACGCATTTTCCCCAGGAAATGCATTTTCTAGTTCGATTTTATTTATTAGTGGGACTGCTTTAGCAGTCCCACTATTGTTATTCGTTTTTTTATTAGTGGGAATGCTTTAGCAGTCCCACTATTGTTATTCGTTTTTTTATTATTTTTCTTATTCCGTACGTTTTTCGGTAATGCGTAACTTCTGCATACTTTCAGCTATTAAAACCATTCAACTATCAAAATGTTCGTCTCTTTTAGCTGAGGTGTGCTCTTTTTCAACTTTTTTTCTACCATTTATACTTTTTAAAATATTAAGCTTTTTATCACTTTTTTTTAACATTGAAGTCAATGGGAGCATGCTTGAAATCCTTAAATTTTTCTTCCGCTCCCAAAAGTTTCAGCTCCTTCATACTTTCACCTAGAGACACCAAACAAACTTTAAAATGTTCACAAAATATTCAGCTATCTGGCTATAGCTTTTCAATTTGATATCTTTTACAGTTTTTGAGAAAAAGCTTTTTGTTTAGAGGTCATTTCAAGAAATTTTAGCCATTAATCAGAGTGTACTGTGTGTGTTTTGTTGCCATGGTTACCAAAGCTTCTGTTATACACAGGGGGGGGAGGTGGCTGGAGCATCTCAGCTCTGATTAGAGCCCAGGGGAGGGGACAAAAGCTGAAAAATCAGAACATGATTTCTAAACTGCCGCCACTCCCTCATTTTCAAGCCCACCTACATAAATCTTATATCAAAACATTCAGCTATCCCTGCTGCCACTAAACATGTCCACGGCTAAGCCATAGTCCTGATAGTTTTCACAATATGACCATTTGTTTGCAACTCACGCCGTCCATTGACATTCATTGAAACTACACTCTAGCCCCTTCAAATTTACAGGGCAATTTCTAAACTGTGACCGTGCCTTCAATTTTAATATTTCAAAGACATACTATGTATCAAAATCTAGGTCTGGGTCTTGTGATTCTCACAATATAAAGATCTTCGCTGTAGGATGTATAGTTTTTAAAATACGGCCATTTGTTTAGAGGTCATTTCAGGAAATTTTAGCCATTAATCAGAGTGTACTGTTTGTTTTGTTGCCATGGTTACCAAAGCTTCTGTTATACACAGGGGGGGAGGTGGCTGGAGCATCTCAGCTTTGATTACAGAGCCCGGGGGAGGGGACAGACACACCATGTACTGATTTATAATAGAGGAATATGATGGGGCAGTTTTGATGGGGTAATTCTGATGGGGCAGTTTTGATGGTGGCAATATGATGGGGCAGTTTTGATGGTGGCAATATGATGGGGCAGTTTTGATGGTGGCAATTCTGATGGGGCAGTTTTGATGGTGGCAATATGATGGGACAGTTTTGATGGCAATATGATGGGGGCAATTTTGCTGGGGGCCGTTTTAGCAATTCAGCATTCCCACGCATTTTCCCCAGGAAATGCATTTTCTAGTTAGTGGGAATGCTTTAGCAGTCCCACTATTGTTATTAGTGGGAATGCTTTAGCAGTCCCACTATTGTTATTCGATTTTATTTATTAGTGGGAATGCTTTAGCAGTCCCACTATTGTTATTCGTTTTTTTATTATTTTTCTTATTCCGTACGTTTTTCGGTAATGCGTAACTTCTGCATACTTTCAGCTATTAAAACCATTCAACTATCAAAATGTTCGTCTCTTTTAGCTGAGGTGTGCTCTTTTTCAACTTTTTTTCTACCATTTATACTTTTTAAAATATTAAGCTTTTTATCACTTTTTTTTAACATTGAAGTCAATGGGAGCATGCTTGAAATCCTTAAATTTTTCTTCCGCTCCCAAAAGTTTCAGCTCCTTCATACTTTCACCTAGAGACACCAAACAAACTTTAAAATGTTCACAAAATATTCAGCTATCTGGCTATAGATTTTCAATTTGATATCTTTTACAGTTTTTGAGAAAAAGCTTTTTGTTTAGAGGTCATTTCAAGAAATTTTAGCCATTAATCAGAGTGTACTGTGTGTGTTTTGTTGCCATGGTTACCAAAGCTTCTGTTATACACAGGGGGGGGAGGTGGCTGGAGCATCTCAGCTCTGATTAGAGCCCAGGGGAGGGGACAAAAGCTGAAAAATCAGAACATGATTTCTAAACTGCCTCCACTCCCTCATTTTCAAGCCCACCTACATAAATCTTATATCAAAATGTTCAGCTATCCCTGCTGCCACTAAACATGTCCACGGCTAAGCCATAGTCCTGATAGTTTTCACAATATGACCATTTGTTTGCAACTCACACCGTCCATTGACATTCATTGAAACTACACTCTAGCCCCGTCAAATTTGAAGGGCAATATCTAAACTGCGACCGTGCCTTCAATTTTAATATTTCAGAGACATACTATGTATCAAAATCTAGGTCTGAGTCTTGTGATTCTCACAATATAAAGATCTTTGCTGTAGGATGTATAGTTTTTAAAATACGGCCATTTGTTTAGAGGTCATTTCAGGAAATTTTAGCCATTAATCAGAGTGTACTGTTAGTGTTTGTTTTGTTGCCATGGTTACCAAAGCTTCTGTTATACACAGGGGGGAGGGGACAGACACACCATGTACTGATTTATAATAGAGGAATATGATGGGGCAGTTTTGATGGGGTAATTCTGATGGGGCAGTTTTGATGGTGGCAATATGATGGGGCAGTTTTTATGGTGGCAATTCTGATGGGGCAGTTTTGATGGTGGCAATATGATGGGACAGTTTTGATGGCAATATGATGGGGGCAATTTTGCTGGGGGCCGTTTTAGCAATTCAGCATTCCCACGCATTTTCCCCAGGAAATGCATTTTCTAGTTATTTTTAATAATTAGTGGGAATGCTTTAGCAGTCCCACTATTGTTATTCGTTTTTTTATTATTTTTCTTCTTATTCCGTACGTTTTTCGGTAATGCGTAACTTCTGCATACTTTCAGCTATTAAAACCATTCAACTATCAAAATGTTCGTCTCTTTTAGCTGAGGTGTGCTCTTTTTCAACTTTTTGTCTACCATTTATACTTTTTAAAATATTAAGCTTTTTATCACTTTTTTTTAACATTGAAGTCAATGGGAGCATGCTTGAAATCCTTAAATTTTTCTTCCGCTCCCAAAAGTTTCAGCTCCTTCATACTTTCACCTAGAGACACCAAACAAACTTTAAAATGTTCACAAAATATTCAGCTATCTGGCTATAGCTTTTCAATTTGATATCTTTTACAGTTTTTGAGAAAAAGCTTTTTGTTTAGAGGTCATTTCAAGAAATTTTAGCCATTAATCAGAGTGTACTGTGTGTGTTTTGTTGCCATGGTTACCAAAGCTTCTGTTATACACAGGGGGGGAGGTGGCTGGAGCATCTCAGCTCTGATTAGAGCCCAGGGGAGGGGACAAAAGCTGAAAAATCAGAACATGATTTCTAAACTGCCGCCACTCCCTCATTTTCAAGCCCACCTACATAAATCTTATATCAAAACATTCAGCTATCCCTGCTGCCACTAAACATGTCCACGGCTAAGCCATAGTCCTGATAGTTTTCACAATATGACCATTTGTTTGCAACTCACGCCGTCCATTGACATTCATTGAAACTACACTCTAGCCCCTTCAAATTTGAAGGGCAATTTCTAAACTGCGACCGTGCCTTCAATTTTAATATTTCAGAGACATACTATGTATCAAAATCTAGGTCTGGGTCTTGTGATTCTCACAATATAAAGATCTTCGCTGTAGGATGTATAGTTTTTAAAATACGGCCATTTGTTTAGAGGTCATTTCAGGAAATTTTAGCCATTAATCAGAGTGTACTGTTTGTTTTGTTGCCATGGTTACCAAAGCTTCTGTTATACACAGGGGGGGAGGTGGCTGGAGCATCTCAGCTCTGATTACAGAGCCCGGGGGAGGGGACAGACACACCATGTACTGATTTATAATAGAGGAATATGATGGGGCAGTTTTGATGGGGTAATTCTGATGGGGCAGTTTTGATGGTGGCAATATGATGGGGCAGTTTTGATGGTGGCAATATGATGGGACAGTTTTGATGGCAATATGATGGGGGCAATTTTGCTGGGGGCCGTTTTAGCAATTCAGCATTCCCACGCATTTTCCCCAGGAAATGCATTTTCTAGTTTTAATTTTATTCCGTACGTTTTTCGGTAATGCGTAACTTCTGCATACTTTCAGCTATTAAAACCATTCAACTATCAAAATGTTCGTCTCTTTTAGCTGAGGTGTGCTCTTTTTCAACTTTTTTTCTACCATTTATACTTTTTAAAATATTAAGCTTTTTATCACTTTTTTTTAACATTGAAGTCAATGGGAGCATGCTTGAAATCCTTAAATTTTTCTTCCGCTCCCAAAAGTTTCAGCTCCTTCATACTTTCACCTAGAGACGCCAAACAAACTTTAAATTTGTTCACAAAATATTCAGCTATCTGGCTATATCTTTTCAGTTTGATATCTTTTACAGTTTTTGAGAAAAAGCTTTTTGTTTAGAGGTCATTTCAGGAAATTTTAGCCATTAATCAGAGTGTACTGTGTATGTTTTGTTGCCATGGTTACCAAAGCTTCTGTTATACACAGGGGGGGAGGTGGCTGGAGCATCTCAGCTTTAATTACAGAGCCCGGGGGAGGGGACAGACACACCATGTACTGATTATAATAGAGGAATATGATGGGGCAGTTTTGATGGTGGCAATTCTGATGGGGCAGTTTTGATGGCGGTCATTTTAGCAATTTAGCTATTCAGCAATTATTTTTGAAAAAAAATATATATTTTTGAAAAAAAATATATATATTTCTGAAAAAAAAAATTATTTTTGAAAAAAAAAAATTATTTTTGAAAAAAAAAAAATCATTTTTGAAAAAAAAAAATCATTTTTGAAAAAAAAAAAATTTTTGAAAAAAAAAATTATTTTTGAAGAAAAAAATTATTTTTGAAAAAAAAAAATATTTTTGAAAAAAAAAAAATATTTTTGAAAAAAAAAAAAAATTTTGAAAAAAAAAAATATTTTTGAAAAAAAAAAATATTTTTGAAAAAAAAAATTATTTTTGAAAAAAAAAAAATATTTTTGAAAAAAAAAAATTTTTTTTTATGGGGCAGTTTTGATGGTGGCAATATGATGGGACAGTTTTGATGGCAATATGATGGGGGCAATTTTGCTGGGGGCCGTTTTAGCAATTCAGCATTCCCACGCATTTTCCCCAGGAAATGCATTTTCTAGTTCGATTTTATTTATTAGTGGGAATGCTTTAGCAGTCCCACTATTGTTATTCGTTTTTTTATTAGTGGGAATGCTTTAGCAGTCCCACTATTGTTATTCGTTTTTTTATTATTTTTCTTATTCCGTACGTTTTTCGGTAATGCGTAACTTCTGCATACTTTCAGCTATTAAAACCATTCAACTATCAAAATGTTCGTCTCTTTTAGCTGAGGTGTGCTCTTTTTCAACTTTTTTTCTACCATTTATACTTTTTAAAATATTAAGCTTTTTATCACTTTTTTTTAACATTGAAGTCAATGGGAGCATGCTTGAAATCCTTAAATTTTTCTTCCGCTCCCAAAAGTTTCAGCTCCTTCATACTTTCACCTAGAGACACCAAACAAACTTTAAAATGTTCACAAAATATTCAGCTATCTGGCTATAGCTTTTCAATTTGATATCTTTTACAGTTTTTGAGAAAAAGCTTTTTGTTTAGAGGTCATTTCAAGAAATTTTAGCCATTAATCAGAGTGTACTGTGTGTGTTTTGTTGCCATGGTTACCAAAGCTTCTGTTATACACAGGGGGGGAGGTGGCTGGAGCATCTCAGCTCTGATTAGAGCCCAGGGGAGGGGACAAAAGCTGAAAAATCAGAACATGATTTCTAAACTGCCTCCACTCCCTCATTTTCAAGCCCACCTACATAAATCTTATATCAAAATGTTCAGCTATCCCTGCTGCCACTAAACATGTCCACGGCTAAGCCATAGTCCTGATAGTTTTCACAATATGACCATTTGTTTGCAACTCACACCGTCCATTGACATTCATTGAAACTATACTCTAGCCCCTTCAAATTTGAAGGGCAATTTCTAAACTGCGACCGTGCCTTCAATTTTAATATTTCAGAGACATACTATGTATCAAAATCTAGGTCTGAGTCTTGTGATTCTCACAATATAAAGATCTTTGCTGTAGGATGTATAGTTTTTAAAATACGGCCATTTGTTTAGAGGTCATTTCAGGAAATTTTAGCCATTAATCAGAGTGTACTGTTAGTGTTTGTTTTGTTGCCATGGTTACCAAAGCTTCTGTTATACACAGGGGGGAGGGGACAGACACACCATGTACTGATTTATAATAGAGGAATATGATGGGGCACTTTTGATGGGGTAATTCTGATGGGGCAGTTTTGATGGTGGCAATATGATGGGGCAGTTTTGATGGTGGCAATTCTGATGGGGCAGTTTTGATGGTGGCAATATGATGGGACAGTTTTGATGGCAATATGATGGGGGCAATTTTGCTGGGGGCCGTTTTAGCAATTCAGCATTCCCACGCATTTTCCCCAGGAAATGCATTTTCTAGTTAGTGGGAATGCTTTAGCAGTCCCACTATTGTTATTCGTTTTTTTATTATTAGTGGGAATGCTTTAGCAGTCCCACTATTGTTATTCGATTTTATTTATTTTTAATTTTATTCCGTACGTTTTTCGGTAATGCGTAACTTCTGCATACTTTCAGCTATTAAAACCATTCAACTATCAAAATGTTCGTCTCTTTTAGCTGAGGTGTGCTCTTTTTCAACTTTTTTTCTACCATTTATACTTTTTAAAATATTAAGCTTTTTATCACTTTTTTTTAACATTGAAGTCAATGGGAGCATGCTTGAAATCCTTAAATTTTTCTTCCGCTCCCAAAAGTTTCAGCTCCTTCATACTTTCACCTAGAGACACCAAACAAACTTTAAAATGTTCACAAAATATTCAGCTATCTGGCTATAGCTTTTCAGTTTGATATCTTTTACAGTTTTTGAGAAAAAGCTTTTTGTTTAGAGGTCATTTCAGGAAATTTTAGCCATTAATCAGAGTGCACTGTGTGTGTTTTGTTGCCATGGTTACCAAAGCTTCTGTTATACACAGAGGGGGGGGAGGTGGCTGGAGCATCTCAGCTTTAATTACAGAGCCCGGGGGGAGGGGACAGACACACCATGTACTGATTATAATAGAGGAATATGATGGGGCAGTTTTGATGGTGGCAATTCTGATGGGGCAGTTTTGATGGCGGTCATTTTAGCAATTTAGCTATTCAGCAATTATTTTTGAAAAAAAAAATATATTTTTGAAAAAAAAAATATATTTCTGAAAAAAAAAAATTATTTTTGAAAAAAAAAAAAATCATTTTTGAAAAAAAAAAATTATTTTTGAAAAAAAAAAAAATTATTTTTGAAAAAAAAAAATTATTTTTGAAAAAAAAAAAAATATTTTTGAAAAAAAAAAAATATTTAAAAAAAAAATCATTTTTGAAAAAAAAATTTTTGAAAAAAAAATTTTTTGAAAAAAAAAATTTTTGAAAAAAAAAATAATTTTTGAAAAAAAATTATTTTTGAAAAAAAAAATATTTTTGAAAAAAAAAAAATATTTTTGAAAAAAAAAAATATTTTTTGATGGGGCAGTTTTGATGGTGGCAATATGATGGTGCAGTTTTGATGGGGCAATTCTGATGGGGCAGTTTTGATGGTGGCAATATGATGGGACAGTTTTGATGGCAATATGATGGGGGCAATTTTGCTGGGGGCCGTTTTAGCAATTCAGCATTCCCACGCATTTTCCCCAGGAAATGCATTTTCTAGTTTTTCTTCTTATTCCGTACGTTTTTCGGTAATGCGTAACTTCTGCATACTTTCAGCTATTAAAACCATTCAACTATCAAAATGTTCGTCTCTTTTAGCTGAGGTGTGCTCTTTTTCAACTTTTTTTCTACCATTTATACTTTTTAAAATATTAAGCTTTTTATCACTTTTTTTAACATTGAAGTCAATGGGAGCATGCTTGAAATCCTTAAATTTTTCTTCCGCTCCCAAAAGTTTCAGCTCCTTCATACTTTCACCTAGAGACACCAAACAAACTTTAAAATGTTCACAAAATATTCAGCTATCTGGCTATAGCTTTTCAATTTGATATCTTTTACAGTTTTTGAGAAAAAGCTTTTTGTTTAGAGGTCATTTCAAGAAATTTTAGCCATTAATCAGAGTGTACTGTGTGTGTTTTGTTGCCATGGTTACCAAAGCTTCTGTTATACACAGGGGGGGAGGTGGCTGGAGCATCTCAGCTTTAATTACAGAGCCCGGGGGGAGGGGACAGACACACCATGTACTGATTATAATAGAGGAATATGATGGGGCAATTTTGATGGTGGCAATTCTGATGGGGCAGTTTTGATGGCGGTCATTTTAGCAATTTAGCTATTCAGCAATTATTTTTGAAAAAAAAAATATATTTTTGAAAAAAAAAAAATATTTTTGAAAAAAAAAAAATATTTTTGAAAAAAAAAAATTATTTTTGAAAAAAAAAAAAAATATTTTTGAAAAAAAAAAAAAATAATAATTTTTGAAAAAAAAAATATATTTTTGAAAAAAAAATTATTTTTGAAAAAAAAAATATATTTTTGAAAAAAAAAAATATTTTTGAAAAAAAAAATATTTTTGAAAAAAAAATTATTTTTGAAAAAAAAAAATATATTTTTGAAAAAAAAAAATTATTTTTGAAAAAAAAAAAAATCATTTTTGAAAAAAAAAAAATCATTTTTGAAAAAAAAAAAATTTTTGAAAAAAAAAATTATTTTTGAAGAAAAAAATTATTTTTGAAAAAAAAAATATTTTTGAAAAAAAAAAAATTTTTGAAAAAAAAAAAAAATTTTGAAAAAAAAAATATTTTTGAAAAAAAAATATTTTTGAAAAAAAAAATTATTTTTGATGGGGCAGTTTTGATGGTGGCAATATGATGGTGCAGTTTTGATGGGGCAATTCTGATGGGGCAGTTTTGATGGTGGCAATATGATGGGACAGTTTTGATGGCAATATGATGGGGGCAATTTTGCTGGGGGCCGTTTTAGCAATTCAGCATTCCCACGCATTTTCCCCAGGAAATGCATTTTCTAGTTTTTCTTCTTATTCCGTACGTTTTTCGGTAATGCGTAACTTCTGCATACTTTCAGCTATTAAAACCATTCAACTATCAAAATGTTCGTCTCTTTTAGCTGAGGTGTGCTCTTTTTCAACTTTTTTTCTACCATTTATACTTTTTAAAATATTAAGCTTTTTATCACTTTTTTTAACATTGAAGTCAATGGGAGCATGCTTGAAATCCTTAAATTTTTCTTCCGCTCCCAAAAGTTTCAGCTCCTTCATACTTTCACCTAGAGACACCAAACAAACTTTAAAATGTTCACAAAATATTCAGCTATCTGGCTATAGCTTTTCAATTTGATATCTTTTACAGTTTTTGAGAAAAAGCTTTTTGTTTAGAGGTCATTTCAAGAAATTTTAGCCATTAATCAGAGTGTACTGTGTGTGTTTTGTTGCCATGGTTACCAAAGCTTCTGTTATACACAGGGGGGGAGGTGGCTGGAGCATCTCAGCTTTAATTACAGAGCCCGGGGGGAGGGGACAGACACACCATGTACTGATTATAATAGAGGAATATGATGGGGCAATTTTGATGGTGGCAATTCTGATGGGGCAGTTTTGATGGCGGTCATTTTAGCAATTTAGCTATTCAGCAATTATTTTTGAAAAAAAAAATATATTTTTGAAAAAAAAAAAATATTTTTGAAAAAAAAAAAATATTTTTGAAAAAAAAAAATTATTTTTGAAAAAAAAAAAAATATTTTTGAAAAAAAAAAAAAATAATAATTTTTGAAAAAAAAAATATATTTTTGAAAAAAAAATTATTTTTGAAAAAAAATATATATTTTTGAAAAAAAAAAATATTTTTGAAAAAAAAAATATTTTTGAAAAAAAAATTATTTTTGAAAAAAAAAAATATATTTTTGAAAAAAAAAAATTATTTTTGAAAAAAAAAAAAATCATTTTTGAAAAAAAAAAAATCATTTTTGAAAAAAAAAAAATTTTTGAAAAAAAAAATTATTTTTGAAGAAAAAAATTATTTTTGAAAAAAAAAATATTTTTGAAAAAAAAAAAATTTTTGAAAAAAAAAAAAAATTTTGAAAAAAAAAATATTTTTGAAAAAAAAATATTTTTGAAAAAAAAAATTATTTTTGAAAAAAAAAATTATTTTTGAAAAAAAAAAAATATTTTTGAAAAAAAAAAATATTTTTTGATGGGGCAGTTTTGATGGTGGCAATATGATGGGACAGTTTTGATGGCAATATGATGGGGGCAATTTTGCTGGGGGCCGTTTTAGCAATTCAGCATTCCCACGCATTTTCCCCAGGAAATGCATTTTCTAGTTCGATTTTATTTATTAGTGGGAATGCTTTAGCAGTCCCACTATTGTTATTCGTTTTTTTATTAGTGGGAATGCTTTAGCAGTCCCACTATTGTTATTCGTTTTTTTATTATTTTTCTTATTCCGTACGTTTTTCGGTAATGCGTAACTTCTGCATACTTTCAGCTATTAAAACCATTCAACTATCAAAATGTTCGTCTCTTTTAGCTGAGGTGTGCTCTTTTTCAACTTTTTTTCTACCATTTATACTTTTTAAAATATTAAGCTTTTTATCACTTTTTTTTAACATTGAAGTCAATGGGAGCATGCTTGAAATCCTTAAATTTTTCTTCCGCTCCCAAAAGTTTCAGCTCCTTCATACTTTCACCTAGAGACACCAAACAAACTTTAAAATGTTCACAAAATATTCAGCTATCTGGCTATAGCTTTTCAATTTGATATCTTTTACAGTTTTTGAGAAAAAGCTTTTTGTTTAGAGGTCATTTCAAGAAATTTTAGCCATTAATCAGAGTGTACTGTGTGTGTTTTGTTGCCATGGTTACCAAAGCTTCTGTTATACACAGGGGGGGGAGGTGGCTGGAGCATCTCAGCTCTGATTAGAGCCCAGGGGAGGGGACAAAAGCTGAAAAATCAGAACATGATTTCTAAACTGCCTCCACTCCCTCATTTTCAAGCCCACCTACATAAATCTTATATCAAAACGTTCAGCTATCCCTGCTGCCACTAAACATGTCCACGGCTAAGCCATAGTCCTGATAGTTTTCACAATATGACCATTTGTTTGCAACTCACACCGTCCATTGACATTCATTGAAACTACACTCTAGCCCCTTCAAATTTGAAGGGCAATATCTAAACTGCGACCGTGCCTTCAATTTTAATATTTCAGAGACATACTATGTATCAAAATCTAGGTCTGAGTCTTGTGATTCTCACAATATAAAGATCTTTGCTGTAGGATGTATAGTTTTTAAAATACGCCCATTTGTTTAGAGGTAATTTCAGGAAATTTTAGCCATTAATCAGAGTGTACTGTTAGTGTTTGTTTTGTTGCCATGGTTACCAAAGCTTCTGTTATACACAGGGGGGAGGGGACAGACACACCATGTACTGATTTATAATAGAGGAATATGATGGGGCAGTTTTGATGGGGTAATTCTGATGGGGCAGTTTTGATGGTGGCAATATGATGGGGCAGTTTTGATGGTGGCAATTCTGATGGGGCAGTTTTGATGGTGGCAATATGATGGGACAGTTTTGATGGCAATATGATGGGGGCAATTTTGCTGGGGGCCGTTTTAGCAATTCAGCATTCCCACGCATTTTCCCCAGGAAATGCATTTTCTAGTTATTTTTAATAATTTTAATTTTATTCCGTACGTTTTTCGGTAATGCGTAACTTCTGCATACTTTCAGCTATTAAAACCATTCAACTATCAAAATGTTCGTCTCTTTTAGCTGAGGTGTGCTCTTTTTCAACTTTTTTTCTACCATTTATACTTTTTAAAATATTAAGCTTTTTATCACTTTTTTTTAACATTGAAGTCAATGGGAGCATGCTTGAAATCCTTAAATTTTTCTTCCGCTCCCAAAAGTTTCAGCTCCTTCATACTTTCACCTAGAGACACCAAACAAACTTTAAAATGTTCACAAAATATTCAGCTATCTGGCTATATCTTTTCAGTTTGATATCTTTTACAGTTTTTGAGAAAAAGCTTTTTGTTTAGAGGTCATTTCAAGAAATTTTAGCCATTAATCAGAGTGTACTGTGTGTGTTTTGTTGCCATGGTTACCAAAGCTTCTGTTATACACAGGGGGGAGGTGGCTGGAGCATCTCAGCTCTGATTACAGAGCCCGGGGGGAGAGGACAAAAGCTGAAAAATCAGAACATGATTTCTAAACTGCCGCCACTCCCTCATTTTCAAGCCCACCTACACAAATCTTATATCAAAACGTTCAGCTATCCCTGCTGCCACTAAACATGTCCACGGCTAAGCCATAGTCCTGATAGTTTTCACAATATGACCATTTGTTTGCAACTCACACCGTCCATTGACATTCATTGAAACTACACTCTAGCCCCTTCAAATTTGAAGGGCAATTTCTAAACTGCGACCGTGCCTTCAATTTTAATATTTCAGAGACATACTATGTATCAAAATCTAGGTCTGGGTCTTGTGATTCTCACAATATAAAGATCTTCGCTGTAGGATGTATAGTTTTTAAAATACGGCCATTTGTTTAGAGGTCATTTCAGGAAATTTTAGCCATTAATCAGAGTGTACTGTGTTTGTTTTGTTGCCATGGTTACCAAAGCTTCTGTTATACACAGGGGGGGAGGTGGCTGGAGCATCTCAGCTTTGATTACAGAGCCCGGGGGAGGGGACAGACACACCATGTACTGATTTATAATAGAGGAATATGATGGGGCAGTTTTGATGGGGTAATTCTGATGGGGCAGTTTTGATGGTGGCAATATGATGGGGCAGTTTTGATGGTGGCAATATGATGGGGCTGTTTTGATAGGGCAATTCTGATGGGGCAGTTTTGATGGTGGCAATATGATGGGACAGTTTTGATGGCAATATGATGGGGGCAATTTTGCTGGGGGCCGTTTTAGCAATTCAGCATTCCCACGCATTTTCCCCAGGAAATGCATTTTCTAGTTATTTTTAATAATTTTAATTTTATTCCGTACGTTTTTCGGTAATGCGTAACTTCTGCATACTTTCAGCTATTAAAACCATTCAACTATCAAAATGTTCGTCTCTTTTAGCTGAGGTGTGCTCTTTTTCAACTTTTTTTCTACCATTTATACTTTTTAAAATATTAAGCTTTTTATCACTTTTTTTTAACATTGAAGTCAATGGGAGCATGCTTGAAATCCTTAAATTTTTCTTCCGCTCCCAAAAGTTTCAGCTCCTTCATACTTTCACCTAGAGACACCAAACAAACTTTAAAATGTTCACAAAATATTCAGCTATCTGGCTATAGCTTTTCAATTTGATATCTTTTACAGTTTTTGAGAAAAAGCTTTTTGTTTAGAGGTCATTTCAAGAAATTTTAGCCATTAATCAGAGTGTACTGTGTGTGTTTTGTTGCCATGGTTACCAAAGCTTCTGTTATACACAGGGGGGGGAGGTGGCTGGAGCATCTCAGCTCTGATTAGAGCCCAGGGGAGGGGACAAAAGCTGAAAAATCAGAACATGATTTCTAAACTGCCTCCACTCCCTCATTTTCAAGCCCACCTACATAAATCTTATATCAAAACGTTCAGCTATCCCTGCTGCCACTAAACATGTCCACGGCTAAGCCATAGTCCTGATAGTTTTCACAATATGACCATTTGTTTGCAACTCACACCGTCCATTGACATTCATTGAAACTACACTCTAGCCCCTTCAAATTTGAAGGGCAATATCTAAACTGCGACCGTGCCTTCAATTTTAATATTTCAGAGACATACTATGTATCAAAATCTAGGTCTGAGTCTTGTGATTCTCACAATATAAAGATCTTTGCTGTAGGATGTATAGTTTTTAAAATACGCCCATTTGTTTAGAGGTAATTTCAGGAAATTTTAGCCATTAATCAGAGTGTACTGTTAGTGTTTGTTTTGTTGCCATGGTTACCAAAGCTTCTGTTATACACAGGGGGGAGGGGACAGACACACCATGTACTGATTTATAATAGAGGAATATGATGGGGCAGTTTTGATGGGGTAATTCTGATGGGGCAGTTTTGATGGTGGCAATATGATGGGGCAGTTTTGATGGTGGCAATTCTGATGGGGCAGTTTTGATGGTGGCAATATGATGGGACAGTTTTGATGGCAATATGATGGGGGCAATTTTGCTGGGGGCCGTTTTAGCAATTCAGCATTCCCACGCATTTTCCCCAGGAAATGCATTTTCTAGTTATTTTTAATAATTTTAATTTTATTCCGTACGTTTTTCGGTAATGCGTAACTTCTGCATACTTTCAGCTATTAAAACCATTCAACTATCAAAATGTTCGTCTCTTTTAGCTGAGGTGTGCTCTTTTTCAACTTTTTTTCTACCATTTATACTTTTTAAAATATTAAGCTTTTTATCACTTTTTTTTAACATTGAAGTCAATGGGAGCATGCTTGAAATCCTTAAATTTTTCTTCCGCTCCCAAAAGTTTCAGCTCCTTCATACTTTCACCTAGAGACACCAAACAAACTTTAAAATGTTCACAAAATATTCAGCTATCTGGCTATATCTTTTCAGTTTGATATCTTTTACAGTTTTTGAGAAAAAGCTTTTTGTTTAGAGGTCATTTCAAGAAATTTTAGCCATTAATCAGAGTGTACTGTGTGTGTTTTGTTGCCATGGTTACCAAAGCTTCTGTTATACACAGGGGGGAGGTGGCTGGAGCATCTCAGCTCTGATTACAGAGCCCGGGGGGAGAGGACAAAAGCTGAAAAATCAGAACATGATTTCTAAACTGCCGCCACTCCCTCATTTTCAAGCCCACCTACACAAATCTTATATCAAAACGTTCAGCTATCCCTGCTGCCACTAAACATGTCCACGGCTAAGCCATAGTCCTGATAGTTTTCACAATATGACCATTTGTTTGCAACTCACACCGTCCATTGACATTCATTGAAACTACACTCTAGCCCCTTCAAATTTGAAGGGCAATTTCTAAACTGCGACCGTGCCTTCAATTTTAATATTTCAGAGACATACTATGTATCAAAATCTAGGTCTGGGTCTTGTGATTCTCACAATATAAAGATCTTCGCTGTAGGATGTATAGTTTTTAAAATACGGCCATTTGTTTAGAGGTCATTTCAGGAAATTTTAGCCATTAATCAGAGTGTACTGTGTTTGTTTTGTTGCCATGGTTACCAAAGCTTCTGTTATACACAGGGGGGGAGGTGGCTGGAGCATCTCAGCTTTGATTACAGAGCCCGGGGGAGGGGACAGACACACCATGTACTGATTTATAATAGAGGAATATGATGGGGCAGTTTTGATGGGGTAATTCTGATGGGGCAGTTTTGATGGTGGCAATATGATGGGGCAGTTTTGATGGTGGCAATATGATGGGGCTGTTTTGATAGGGCAATTCTGATGGGGCAGTTTTGATGGTGGCAATATGATGGGACAGTTTTGATGGCAATATGATGGGGGCAATTTTGCTGGGGGCCGTTTTAGCAATTCAGCATTCCCACGCATTTTCCCCAGGAAATGCATTTTCTAGTTATTTTTAATAATTTTAATTTTATTCCGTACGTTTTTCGGTAATGCGTAACTTCTGCATACTTTCAGCTATTAAAACCATTCAACTATCAAAATGTTCGTCTCTTTTAGCTGAGGTGTGCTCTTTTTCAACTTTTTTTCTACCATTTATACTTTTTAAAATATTAAGCTTTTTATCACTTTTATTTAACATTGAAGTCAATGGGAGCATGCTTGAGAAACTTAAAATCTTCTTCCGCTCCCAAAAGTTTCAGCTCCTTCATACTTTCACCTAGAGACGCCAAGCAAACTTTAAAATGTTCACAAAATATTCAGCTATCTGGCTATATCTTTTCAGTTTGATATCTTTTACAGTTTTTGAGAAAAAGCTTTTTGTTTAGAGGTCATTTCAGGAAATTTTAGCCATTAATCAGAGTGTACTGTGTATGTTTTGTTGCCATGGTTACCAAAGCTTCTGTTATACACAGGGGGGGAGGTGGCTGGAGCATCTCAGCTCTGATTACAGAGCCCGGGGGGAGGGGACAAAAGCTGAAAAATCAGAACATGATTTCTAAACTGCCGCCACTCCCTCATTTTCAAGCCCACCTACACAAATCTTATATCAAAACATTCAGCTATCCCTGCTGCCACTAAACATGTCCACGGCTAAGCCATAGTCCTGATAGTTTTCACAATATGACCATTTGTTTGCAACTCACGCCGTCCATTGACATTCATTGAAACTACACTCTAGCCCCTTCAAATTTGAAGGGCAATTTCTAAACTGCGACCGTGCCTTCAATTTTAATATTTCAGAGACATACTATGTATCAAAATCTAGGTCTGGGTCTTGTGATTCTCACAATATAAAGATCTTCGCTGTAGGATGTATAGTTTTTAAAATACGGCCATTTGTTTAGAGGTCATTTCAGGAAATTTTAGCCATTAATCAGAGTGTACTGTGTTTGTTTTGTTGCCATGGTTACCAAAGCTTCTGTTATACACAGGGGGGGAGGTGGCTGGAGCATCTCAGCTTTGATTACAGAGCCCGGGGGAGGGGACAGACACACCATGTACTGATTTATAATAGAGGAATATGATGGGGCAGTTTTGATGGGGTAATTCTGATGGGGCAGTTTTGATGGTGGCAATATGATGGGGCAGTTTTGATGGTGGCAATATGATGGGGCTGTTTTGATAGGGCAATTCTGATGGGGCAGTTTTGATGGTGGCAATATGATGGGGCAGTTTTGATGGTGGCAATATGATGGGGCTGTTTTGATGGTGGCAATATGATGGGACAGTTTTGATGGCAATATGACAGGGGCAATTTTGCTGGGGGCCGTTTTAGCAATTCAGCATTCCCACGCATTTTCCCCAGGAAATGCATTTTCTAGTTATTTTTAATTTTATTCCGTACGTTTTTTGGCTCTGCGTAACTTCTGCATACTTTCAGCTATTAAAACCATTCAACTATTAAAATGTTCGTCTCTTTCAGCTGATGTGCGCACTTTTTCAACTTTTTTTCTACTATTTATACTTTTTAAAATATTAAGCTTTTTAACACTTTTTTTAACATTGAAGTCAATGGGAGCATGCTTGAAATCCTTAAAATCTTCTTCCGCTCCCAAAAGTTTCAGCTCCTTCATACTTTCACCTACAGACGCCAAACATACTTTAAAATTTTCACAAAATAGTCAGCTATCTAGCTATAGCTTTTCAGTTTTATATCTTTTACAGTTTTTCTGAAAAAGCTTTTTGTTTAGTGGTCATTTCAGGAAATTTTAGCTATTAAACACAGTGTACTGTGTTGATTTTGTTGCCATGGTTACCAAAGCTTCTGTTATACACAGGGGGGGGAGGTGGCTGGAGCATCTCAGCTCTGATTACAGAGCCCGGGGGAGGGGACAGACACACCATGTGCTGATTTATAATAGAGGAATATGATGGGGCAGTTTTGATGGAGCAGTTTTGATGGTGGAAATATGATGGGGCAGTTTTGATGGGGCAATTTTGATGGGGCAGTTTTGATGAGGGCCGTTTTGATGGTGGTAATATGATGGGGCAGTTTTGATGGGGCAATTCTGATGGGGCAGTTTTGATGGGGCAGTTTTGATGGGGCAATTCTTATGGGGCAGTTTTGATTGTGGCAATATGATGGGGCAGTTTTGATGGGGCAGTTTTTATGGGGCAATTCTGATGGGGCAATTCTGATGGGGCAATTCTGATGGCAGTATGATGGGGGCCATTTTAGCAATTCAGCTATTCAGCATTCCCACGCATTTGCCCCAGGAAATGCATTTTCTAGTTAGTGGGAATGCTTTAGCAGTCCCACTATTGTTATTCGATTTTATTTAGTGGGAATGCTTTAGCCATGGTTACCAAAGCTTCTGTTATACACACAGGGGGAGGTGGCTGGAGCATCTCAGCTCTGAATACAGAGCCCGTGGGAGTTGACAGACAAACGATGTACTGATTTATAATAGAGAAATATGATGGGGCAGTTTTGATAGGGCAATTCTGATGGGGCAGCTTTGATGGGGCAATTATGTTGGGGCAGTTTTATTGGTGGCAATTATGATGGGTCAGTTTTGATGGTGGCAATATGATGGGACAGTTTTGATAGGGCAATTCTGATGGGGCAGTTTTGATGGTGGCAATATGATGGGCAGTTTTGATAGGGCAATTCTGATGGGGCAGTTTTCATGGTGACAATATGATGGGGCAGTTTTGATGGGGCAATTCTGATGGGGCAGTTTTGATGGTGGCAATATGATGGGGCAGTTTTAATGGGGACAATTTTTATGGGGCAATTCTGATGGGGCAGTTTTGATGGCAGTATGATGGGGCAGTTTTGATGGCGGCCATTTTAGCAATTTAGCTATTCAGCATTCCCATGCATTTTCCCCAGGAAATGCATTTTCTAGCTTTTAATTTTAATTTTAATTTTATTCCGTACGTTTTTTGGTTCTGCGTAACTTCTGCATACTTTCAGCTATTAAAAACATTCAACTATTAAAATGTTCGTCTCTTTTAGCTGATGTGTGCTCTTTTTCAACTTTTTTTCTACCATTTATACTTTTTAAAATATTAAGCTTTTTAACACTTTTTTTTAACATTGAAGTCAATGGGAGCATGCTTGAAATCCTTAAATTCTTCTTCTGCTCCCAAAAGTTTCAGCTCCTTCATACTTTCACCTACAGACACCAAACAAACTTTAAAATGTTCACAAAATATTCAGCTATCTGGCTATATCTTTTCAGTTTGATATCTTTTACAGTTTTTGAGAAAAAGCTTTTTGTTTAGAGGTCATTTCAGGAAACTTTAGCCATTAATCAGAGTGTACTGTGTTTGTTTTGTTGCCATGGTTACCAAAGCTTCTGTTATACACAGGGGGTGAGGTGGCTCGAGCATCTCAGCTCTGATTACAGAGCCCGGGGGAGGGGACAGACACACCATGTACTGATTTATAATAGAGGAATATGATGGGGCTGTTTTGATAGGGCAATTCTGATGGGGCAGTTTTGATGGGGCAATTCTGATGGGGCAGTTTTGATGGTGGCAATTATGATGGGGCAGTTTTGATGGTGGCAATATGATGGGGCAGTTTTGATGGGACAATTCTGATGGGGCAGTTTTGATGGTGGCAATATGATGGGGCAGTTTTGATAGGGCAATTCTGATGGGGCAGTTTTCATGGTGGCAATATGATGGGGCAGTTTTGATGGGGCAAATCTGATGGGGCAGTTTTGATGGTGGCAATATGATGGGGCAGTTTTGATGGGGACAATTTTAATGGAGCAGTTTTAAAGGTGGCAATATGATGGGGCAGTTTTGATGGGGGCAGTTTTGATGGTGGCAATATGATGGGGCAGTTTTGATGGAGCAATTCTGATGGGGCAGTTTTAAAGGTGGCAATATGATGGGGCAGTTTTAATGAGGACAATTTTGATGGAGCAGTTTTAAAGGTGGCAATATGATGGGGCAGTTTTGATGGGGGCAGTTCGGATGGTGGCAATATGATGGGGCAGTTTTGATAGGGCAATTCTGATGGGGCAGTTTTCATGGTGGCAATATGATGGGGCAGTTTTGATGGGGACAATTTTAATGGAGCAGTTTTAAAGGTGGCAATATGATGGGGCAATTCTGATGGGGCAGTTTTGATGGTGGCAATATGATGGGGCAGTTTTAATAGGGACAATTTTGATGGGGTAATTCTGATGGGGCAGTTTTGATGGCAGTATGATGGGGCAGTTTTGATGGTGGCCATTTTAGCAATTTAGCTATTCAGCATTCCCATGCATTTTCCCCAGGAAATGCATTTTCTAGTTAGTGGGAATGCTTTAGCAGTCCCACTATTGTTATTCAATTTTATTTATTTTTAATTTTAATTTTATTCCGTACGTTTTTTGGCTCTGCGTAACTTCTGCATACTTTCAGCTATTAAAACCATTCAACTATTAAAATGTTCGTCTTTTAGCTGATGTGTGCTCTTTTTCAACTTTTTTTCTACCATTTATACTTTTTAAAATATTAAGCTTTTTAACACTTTTTTAACATTGAAGTCAATGGGAGCATGCTTCAGAAACTTAAAATCTTCTTCCGCTCCCAAAAGTTTCAGCTCCTTCATACTTTCACCTACAGACCCCAAACAAACTTTAAAATGTTCACAAAATATTCAGCTATCTGGCTATATCTTTTCAGTGTGATATCTTTTACAGTTTTTGAGAAAAAGCTTTTTGTTTAGAGGTCATTTCAGGAAATTTTAGCCATTAATCAGAGTGTACTGTGTTTGTTTTGTTTCCATGGTTACCAAAGCTTCTGTTATACACAGGGGGGGAGGTGGCTGGAGCATCTCAGCTCTGATTACAGAGCCCGGGGGGAGGGGACAGACACACCATGTACTGATTTATAATAGAGGAATATAATTGGGCATTTTTGATAGGGCAATTCTGATGGGGCAGTTTTGATGGGGCAATTATGATGGGGCAGTTTTGATGGTGTCAATATGATGGGGCAGTTTTGATGGGACAATTCTGATGGGGCAGTTTTGATGGTGGCAATATGATGGGGCAGTTTTGATGGTGGCAATATGATGGGGCAGGTTTGATGGGGCAATTCTGATGGGGCAGTTTTGATGGTGGCAATATGATGGGGCAGTTTTGATGGGGACAATTTTAATGGAGCAGTTTTAAAGGTGGCAATATGATGGGGCAGTTTTGATGGGGCAATTCTGATGGGGCAGTTTTGATGGGGCAGTTTTGATGGGGCAGCTTTGATGGTGGCAATATGATGGGGCAGTTTTAATGGGGACAATTTTGATGGGGCAATTCTGATGTGGCAGTTTTGATGGCAGTATGATGGGGCCGTTTTGATGGCGGCCGTTTTAGCAATTCAGCATTCCCACGCATTTTCCCCAGGAAATGCATTTTCTAGTTTTAATTCCAATTTTGTTCCGTACGTTTTTTGGTTCTGCGTAACTTCTGCATACTTTCAGCTATTAAAACCATTCAACTATTAAAATGTTCGTTACTTTTAGCTGATGTGTGCTCTTTTTCAACTTTTTTTCTACCATTTATACTTTTTAAAATATTAAGCTTTTTAACACTTTTTTTTAACATTGAAGTCAATAGGAGCATGCTTGAAATCCTTAAATTCTTCTTCCGCTCCCAAAAGTTTCAGCTCCTTCATACTTTCACCTACAGACACCAAACAAACTTTAAAATGTTCACAAAATATTCAGCTATCTGGCTATATCTTTTCAGTGTGATATCTTTTACAGTTTTTGAGAAAAAAGCTTTTTGTTTAGTGGTCATTTCAGGAAATTTTAGCCATTAATCAGAGTGTACTATGTTTACTTTTGTTGCCTTGGTTACCAAAGCTTCTGTTATACACAGGGGGGAGGTGGCTGGAGCATCTCAGCTCTGATTACAGAGCCTGGGGGAGGGGACAGACACACCATGTACTGATTTATAATAGAGGAATATGATGGGGCTGTTTTGATAGGGCAATTCTGATGGGGCAGTTTTGATGGGGCAATTCTGATGGGGCAGTTTTGATGGTGGCAATTATGATGGGGCAGTTTTGTTGGTGGCAATAAGATGGGGCAGTTTTGATGGGACAATTCTGATGGGGCAGTTTTGATGGTGGCAATATGATGGGGCAGTTTTGATAGGGCAATTCTGATGGGGCAGTTTTCATGGTGGCAATATGATGAGGCAGTTTTGATGGGGCAATTCTGATGGGGCAGTTTTGATGGTGGCAATATGATGGGGCAGTTTTGATGGGGACAATTTTAATGGAGCTGTTTTAAAGGTGGCAATATGATGGGACAGTTTTGATGGGGGCAGTTTTGATGGTGGCAATATGATGGGGCAGTTTTGATGGGGCAATTCTGATGGGGCAATTTTAAAGGTGGCAATATGATGGGGCAGTTTTGATGGGGACAATTTTGATGGAGCAGTTTTAAAGGTGGCAATATGATGGGGCAGTTTTGATGGTGGCAATATGATGGGGCAGTTTCTATGGGGCAATTCTGATGGGGCAGTTTTGATGGTGGCAATATGATGGGGCAGTTTTAATTGGGACAATTTTGATGGAGCAGTTTTAAAGGTGGCAATATGATGGGACATTTTTGATGGGGGCAGTTTTGATGGTGGCAATATGATGGGGCAGGTTTGATTGGGCAATTCTGATGGGGCAGTTTTAAAGGTGGCAATATGATGGGGCAGTTTTAATGGGGACAATTTTGATGGAGCAGTTTTAAAGGTGGCAATATGATGGGGCAGTTTTGATGGGGGCAGTTCGGATGGTGGCAATATGATGGGGCAGTTTTGATAGGGACAATTTTGATGGGGTAATTCTGATGGGGCAGTTTTGATGGCAGTATGATGGGGCAGTTTTGATGGCAGCCATTTTAGCAATTTAGCTATTCAGCATTCAAACGCATTTTCCCCAGGAAATGCATTTTCTAGTTAGTGGGAATGCTTTAGCAATCCCACTATTGTTATTCGATTTTATTAGTGGGAATGCTTTAGCAGTCCCACTATTGTTATTCATTTTTAGTGGGAATGCTTTAGCAGTCCCACTATTGTTATTCGATTTTATTTATTTTTAATTTTAATTTTATTCCGTACGTTTTTCGGTAATGCGTAACTTCTGCATACTTTCAGCTATTAAAACCATTCAACTATCAAAATGTTCGTCTCTTTTAGCTGAGGTGTGCTCTTTTTCAACTTTTTTTCTACCATTTATACTTTTTAAAATATTAAGCTTTTTATCACTTTTTTTTAACATTGACGTCAATGGGAGCATGCTTGAGAAACTTAAAATCTTCTTCCGCTCCCAAAAGTTTCAGCTCCTTCATACTTTCACCTAGAGACGCCAAACAAACTTTAAAATGTTCACAAAATATTCAGCTATCTGGCTATATCTTTTCAGTTTGATATCTTTTACAGTTTTTGAGAAAAAGCTTTTTGTTTAGAGGTCATTTCAGGAAATTTTAGCCATTAATCAGAGTGTACTGTGTATGTTTTGTTGCCATGGTTACCAAAGCTTCTGTTATACACAGGGGGGGGAGGTGGCTGGAGCATCTCAGCTTTAATTACAGAGCCCGGGGGAGGGGACAGACACACCATGTACTGATTATAATAGAGGAATATGATGGGGCAGTTTTGATGGTGGCAATTCTGATGGGGCAGTTTTGATGGCGGTCATTTTAGCAATTTAGCTATTCAGCAATTATTTTTGGAAAAAAATATATATTTTTGAAAAAAATATATATATATTTCTGAAAAAAAAAATATTTTTGAAAAAAAAAATTATTTTTGAAAAAAAAAAATATTTTTGAAAAAAAAAAATATTTTTTGATGGGGCAGTTTTGATGGTGGCAATATGATGTGACAGTTTTGATGGCAATATGATGGGGGCAATTTTGCTGGGGGCCGTTTTAGCAATTCAGCATTCCCACGCATTTTCCCCAGGAAATGCATTTTCTAGTTTTTCTTATTATTATTCCGTACGTTTTTCGGTAATGCGTAACTTCTGCATACTTTCAGCTATTAAAACCATTCAACTATCAAAATGTTCGTCTCTTTTAGCTGAGGTGTGCTCTTTTTCAACTTCTTTTCTACCATTTATACTTTTTAAAATATTAAGCTTTTTATCACTTTTTTTTAACATTGAAGTCAATGGGAGCATGCTTGAAATCCTTAAATTTTTCTTCCGCTCCCAAAAGTTTCAGCTCCTTCATACTTTCACCTAGAGACACCAAACAAACTTTAAAATGTTCACAAAATATTCAGCTATCTGGCTATATCTTTTCAGTTTGATATCTTTTACAGTTTTTGAGAAAAAGCTTTTTGTTTAGAGGTCATTTCAAGAAATTTTAGCCATTAATCAGAGTGTACTGTGTGTGTTTTGTTGCCATGGTTACCAAAGCTTCTGTTATACACAGGGGGGAGGTGGCTGGAGCATCTCAGCTCTGATTACAGAGCCCGGGGGGAGAGGACAAAAGCTGAAAAATCAGAACATGATTTCTAAACTGCTGCCACTCCCTCATTTTCAAGCCCACCTACACAAATCTTATATCAAAACGTTCAGCTATCCCTGCTGCCACTAAACATGTCCACGGCTAAGCCATAGTCCTGATAGTTTTCACAATATGACCATTTGTTTGCAACTCACACCGTCCATTGACATTCATTGAAACTACACTCTAGCCCCTTCAAATTTGAAGGGCAATTTCTAAACTGCGACCGTGCCTTCAATTTTAATATTTCAGAGACATACTATGTATCAAAATCTAGGTCTGGGTCTTGTGATTCTCACAATATAAAGATCTTCGCTGTAAGATATATAGTTTTTAAAATACGGCCATTTGTTTAGAGGTCATTTCAGGAAATTTTAGCCATTAATCAGAGTGTACTGTTAGTGTTTGTTTTGTTGCCATGGTTACCAAAGCTTCTGTTATACACAGGGGGGGAGGTGGCTGGAGCAGCTCAGCTTTGATTACAGAGCCCGGGGGAGGGGACAGACACACCATGTACTGATTTATAATAGAGGAATATGATGGGGCAGTTTTGATGGGGTAATTCTGATGGGGCAGTTTTGATGGTGGCAATATGATGGGGTAGTTTTGATGGTGGCAATATGATGGGGCTGTTTTGATAGGGCAATTCTGATGGGGCAGTTTTGATGGTGGCAATATGATGGGACAGTTTTGATGACAATATGATGGGGGCAATTTTGCTGGGGGCCGTTTTAGCAATTCAGCATTCCCACGCATTTTCCCCAGGAAATGCATTTTCTAGTTCGTTTTTTTATTTATTAGTGGGAATGCTTTAGCAGTCCCACTATTGTTATTCGTTTTTTTATTAGTGGGAATGCTTTAGCAGTCCCACTATTGTTATTCGATTTTATTTATTTTTAATAATTTTAATTTTATTCCGTACGTTTTTCGGTAATGCGTAACTTCTGCATACTTTCAGCTATTAAAACCATTCAACTATCAAAATGTTCGTCTCTTTTAGCTGAGGTGTGCTCTTTTTCAACTTTTTTTCTACCATTTATACTTTTTAAAATATTAAGCTTTTTATCACTTTTTTTTAACATTGAAGTCAATGGGAGCATGCTTGAAATCCTTAAATTTTTCTTCCGCTCCCAAAAGTTTCAGCTCCTTCATACTTTCACCTAGAGACACCAAACAAACTTTAAAATGTTCACAAAATATTCAGCTATCTGGCTATAGCTTTTCAATTTGATATCTTTTTCAGTTTTTGAGAAAAAGCTTTTTGTTTAGAGGTCATTTCAAGAAATTTTAGCCATTAATCAGAGTGTACTGTGTGTGTTTTGTTGCCATGGTTACCAAAGCTTCTGTTATACACAGGGGGGAGGTGGCTGGAGCATCTCAGCTCTGATTACAGAGCCCGGGGGCAGGGGACAAAAGCTGAAAAATCAGAACATGATTTCTAAACTGCCTCCACTCCCTCATTTTCAAGCCCACCTACACAAATCTTATATCAAAACGTTCAGCTATCCCTGCTGCCACTAAACATGTCCACGGCTAAGCCATAGTCCTGATAGTTTTCACAATATGACCATTTGTTTGCAACTCACACCGTCCATTGACATTCATTGAAACTACACTCTAGCCCCTTCAAATTTGAAGGGAAATTTCTAAACTGCGACCGTGCCTTCAATTTTAATATTTCAGAGACATACTATGTATCAAAATCTAGGTCTGAGTCTTGTGATTCTCACAATATAAAGATCTTTGCTGTAGGATGTATAGTTTTTAAAATACGGCCATTTGTTTAGAGGTCATTTCAGGAAATTTTAGCCATTAATCAGAGTGTACTGTGTTTGTTTTGTTGCCATGGTTACCAAAGCTTCTGTTATACACAGGGGGGAGGGGACAGACACACCATGTACTGATTTATAATAGAGGAATATGATGGGGCAGTTTTGATGGGGTAATTCTGATGGGGCAGTTTTGATGGTGGCAATATGATGGGGCGGTTTTGATGGTGGCAATTCTGATGGGGCAGTTTTGATGGTGGCAATATGATGGGACAGTTTTGATGGCAATATGATGGGGGCAATTTTGCTGGGGGGCGTTTTAGCAATTCAGCATTCCCACGCATTTTCCCAAGGAAATGCATTTTCTAGTTTTTCTTATTATTATTCCGTACGTTTTTTGGTTCTGCGTAACTTCTGCATACTTTCAGCTATTAAAACCATTCAACTATCAAAATGTTCGTCTCTTTTAGCTGAGGTGTGCTCTTTTTCAACTTTTTTTCTACCATTTATACTTTTTAAAATATTAAGCTTTTTATCACTTTTTTTTAACATTAAAGTCTATGGGAGCATGCTTGAAATCCTTAAATTCTTCTTCTGCTCCCAAAAGTTTCAGCTCCTTCATACTTTCACCTACAGACACCAAACAAACTTTAAAATGTTCACAAAATATTCAGCTATCTGGCTATATCTTTTCAGTTTGATATCTTCTACAGTTTTTGAGAAAAAGCTTTTTGTTTAGAGGTCATTTCAGGAAATTTTAGCCATTAATCAGAGTGTACTGTTTGTTTTGTTGCCATGGTTACCAAAGCTTCTGTTATACACAGGGGGGGAGGTGGCTGGAGCATCTCAGCTCTGATTACAGAGCCCGGGGGAGGGGAAAGACACACCATGTACTGATTTATAATAGAGGAATATGATGGGGCAGTTTTGATGGGGCAGTTTTGATGGGGCAGTTTTGATGGTGGCAATATGATGGGGTCGTTTTGATAGGGCAATTCTGATGGGGCAGTTTCATGGTGGCAATATGATGGGGCAGTTTTGATGGGGCAATTCTGATGGGGCAGTTTTGATGATGGCAATATGATGGGGCAGTTTTGATGGGGCAATTCTGATGGGGCAGTTTTGTAGGTGGCAATATGATGGGGCAGTTTTGATGGTGGCAATATGATGGGGCAGTTTTGATGGGGCAATTCTGATGGGTCAGTTTTGATGGTGGCAATATGATGGGGCAGTTTTGATGGGGCAATTCTGATGGGGCAGTTTTGATGGTGGCAATATGATGGGGCAGTTTTGATGGGGCAATTCTGATGGGGCAGTTTTGATGGTGGCAATATGATGGGGCAGTTTTGATGGGGCAATTCTGATGGGGCAGTTTTGATGGTGGCAATATGATGGGGCAGTTTTGATGGGGACAATTTTGATGGGGCAATTCTAATGGGGCAGTTTTGATGGCAATATGATGGGGGCAGTTTTGATGGTGGCAATATGATGGGGCAGTTTTGATGGTGGTAATATGATGGGGCAATTCTGATGGGGCAGTTTTGATGGTGGCAATATGATGGGGCAGTTTTGATGGGGCAATTGTGATGGTGGCAATATGATGGGACAATTTTGATGGAGCAATTCTGTTGGTGCAGTTTTGATGGTGGCAATATGATGGGGCAGTTTTAATGGGGACAATTTTGATGGGGCAATTTTGATGGCGGCCGTTTTAGCAATTAAGCTATTCAGCAATTATTTTTGAAAAAAAAAAATATTTTTGAAAAAAAAAAATATTTTTGAAAAAAAAATTCTTTTTGAAAAAAAAAATATTTTTGAAAAAAAAAAATATTTTTGAAAAAAAAAAAATATTTTTGAAAAAAAAAAATATTTTTGAAAAAAAAAATTATTTTTGAAAAAAAAAAAATTATTTTTGAAAAAAAAAAAATTATTTTTGAAAAAAAAAAATATTTTTGAAAAAAAAAAATATTTTTGAAAAAAAAAAATATTTTTGAAAAAACAATAATTATTTTTGAAAAAAAAATCATTTTTGAAAAAAAAAATTACTTTTGAAAAAAAAAAATATTTTTAGTTTTGATGGGGCAATTCTGATGGGGCTGTTTTGATGGGGACAATTTTGATGGGGCAATTCTAATGGGGCAGTTTTGATGGCAATATGATGGGGGCAGTTTTGATGGTGGCAATATGATGGGGCAGTTTTGATGGTGGTAATATGATGGGGCAATTCTGATGGGGCACTTTTTATGGTGGCAATATGATGGGGCAGTTTTGATGGGGCAATTCTGATGGTGGCAATATGATGGGACAATTTTGATAGAGCAATTCTGATGGGGCAGTTTTGATGGTGGCAATATGATGGGGCAGTTTTAATGGGGACAATTTTGATGGGGCAATTCTGATGGGGCAGTTTTGATGGCGGCCGTTTTAGCAATTTAGCTATTCAGCATTCCCACGCATTTTCCCCAGGAAATGCATTTTCTAGTTTTTAATAATGTTAATAATTTTATTCCGTACGTTTTTGGTTCTGCGTAACTTCTGCATACTTTCAGCTATTAAAACCATTCAACTATTAACCACTTGACGACCGCCTCACGCCGATGTACGTCGGCAAAGTGGCACGGACAGGCAAAATCACGTACAGTGTACGTGATTTGCCTTCCGCGGGTGGGGGGTCCGATCGGACCCCCCCCGGTGCCCGAGGCGGTCGTCCTTTGTGCCCTGGCGATCGGTGGTGAGGGGGAGACCATCCGTTCGTGGCCCCCCCCTCGCGATCGCCGCCGGCCAATCGAATCATTCCTTTGCTGCTGTATGCTAAACAGCAGCAAAGGAAATGATGTCATCTCCCCTCGGGTCGGTAATTTCCGTTCCGGCCCGAGGAGAGAAGACATCAATGTGAGTGCACCAACACACACACACACAGTAGAACATGCCAGGCACACAAAACACCCCGACCCCCCCCCCGATCGCCCCCCGATCCCCCCCCAATCACCCCCCCCCCCCTGTCACAAACTGACACCAGCAGTTTTTTTTTTTTTTTTCTGATTACTGCATTGGTGTCAGTTTGTGACAGTTAGTGTTGGGACAGTGAGTATTACCCCCCTTTAGGTCTAGGGTACCCCCCTAACCCCCCCTAATAAAGTTTTAACCCCTTGATCACCCCCTGTCACCAGTGTCACTAAGCGATCATTTTTCTGATCGCTGTATTAGTGTCGCTGGTGACGCTAGTTAGGGACATAAATATTTAGGTTCGCCGTCAGCGTTTTATAGCGTCAGGGACCCCCATATACTACCGAATAAATGTTTTAACCCCTTGATTGCCCCCTAGTTAACCCTTTCACCACTGATCACCGTATAACCGTTACGGTTGACGCTGGTTAGTTTGTTTATTTTTTATAGTGTCAGGGCACCCGCCGTTTATTACCGAATAAAGGTTTAGCCCCCTGATCGCCCGGCGGTGATATGCGTCGCCCCAGGCAGCGTCAGATTAGCGCCAGTACCGCTAACACTGACGCACGCAGCATACGCCTCCCTTAGTGGTATAGTATCTGAACGCATCAATATCTGATCCGATCAGATCTATACTAGCGTCCCCAGCAGTTTAGGGTTCCCAAAAACGCAGTGTTAGCGGGATCAGCCCAGATACCTGCTAGCACCTGCGTTTTGCCCCTCCGCCCGGCCCAGCCCAGCCCACCCAAGTGCAGTATCGATCGATCACTGTCACTTACAAAAGACTAAACGCATAACTGCAGCGTTCGCAGAGTCAGGCCTGATCCCTGCGATCGCTAACAGTTTTTTTGGTAGTATTTTGGTGAACTGGCAAGCACCAGCCCCAGGCAGGGTCAGGTTAGCGCCAGTACCGCTAACACCCACGCACGCAGCATACGCCTCCCTTAGTGGTATAGTATCTGAACGGATCAATATCTGATCCGATCAGATCTATACTAGTGTCGCCAGCAGTTTAGGGTTCCCAAAAACGCAGTGTTAGCGGAATCAGCCCAGATACCTGCTAGCACCTGCGTTTTGCCCCTCCGCCCGGTCCAGCCCACCCAAGTGCAGTATCGATCGATCACTGACACTTACAAAACACTAAATGCATAACTGCAGCGTTCACAGAGTCAGGCCTGATCCCTGCGATCGCTAACAGTTTTTTTGGTAGCGTTTTGGTGAACTGGCAAGCGCCAGCGGCCTAGTACACCCCGGTCGTAGTCAAACCAGCACTGCAGTAACACTTGGTGACGTGGCGAGTCCCATAAGTGCAGTTCAAGCTGGTGAGGTGGCAAGCACAAGTAGTGTCCCGCTGCCACCAGAAAGACAAACACAGGCCCGTCGTGCCCATAGTGCCCTTCCTACTGCATTCGCCAATCCTAATTGGGAACCCACCGCTTCTGCAGCGCCCGTACTTCCCCCATTCACATCCCCAACCAAATGCAGTCGGCTGCATGAGAGGCATTTTCTTTATGTCCTCCCGAGTACCCCTACCCAGCGAACGCCCCCAAAAAAGATATTGTGTCTGCAGCTAGCGCGGATATAGGCGTGACACCCGCTATTATTGTCCCTCCTGTCCTGACAATCCTGGTCTTTGCATTGGTGAATGTTTTGAACGCTACCATACACTAGTTGAGTATTAGCGTAGGGTACAGCATTGCACAGACTAGGCACACTTTCACAGGGTCTCCCAAGATGCCATCGCATTTTGAGAGACCCGAACCTGGAACCGGTTACAGTTATAAAAGTTAGTTACAAAAAAAGTGTAAAAAAAAAAAATATATATATATATATATATATATATATATATATATATATATATATATATATATATATATATATATATAAAATAAAAAAAAAATAGTTGTCGTTTTATTGTTCTCTCTCTCTCTATTCTCTCTATTGTTCTGCTCTTTTTTACTGTATTCTATTCTGCAATGTTTTATTGTTATTATGCTTTATCATGTTTGCTTTTCAGGTATGCAATTTTTTATACTTTACCGTTTACTGTGCTTTATTGTTAACCATTTTTTCGTCTTCAGGTACGCCATTCACAACTTTGAGTGGTTATACCAGAATGATGCCTGCAGGTTTAGGTATCATCTTGGTATCATTCTTTTCAGCCAGCGGTCGGCTTTCATGTAAAAGCAATCCTAGCGGCTAATTAGCCTCTAGACTGCTTTTACAAGCCGTGGGAGGGAATGCCCCCCCCCCACCGTCTTCCGTGTTTTTCTCTGGCTCTCCTGTCTCAACAGGGAACCTGAGAATGCAGCCGGTGATTCAGCCAGCTGACCATAGAGCTGATCAGAGACCAGAGTGGCTCCAAACATCTCTATGGCCTAAGAAACCGGAAGCTACGAGCATTTTATGACTTAGATTTCGCTGGATGTAAATAGCGCCATTGGGAAATTGGGGAAGCATTTTATCACACCGATCTTGGTGTGGTCAGATGCTTTGAGGGCAGAGGAGAGATCTAGGGTCTAATAGACCCCAATTTTTTCAAAAAAGAGTACCTGTCACTACCTATTGCTATCATAGGGGATATTTACATTCCCCGAGATAACAATAAAAATGATTAAAAAAAAATAAAAATGAAAGGAACAGTTTAAAAATAAGATAAAAAAGCAAAAAAATAATAAAGAAAAAAAAAAAAAAAAAAAAAAGCACCCCTGTCGCCCCCTGCTCTCGCACTAAGGCGAACGCAAGCGGCGGTCTGGCGTCAAATGTAAACAGCAATTGCACCATGCATGTGAGGTATCACCGCGAAGGTTCGATCGAGGGCAGTAATTTTTGCAGTAGACCTCCTCTGTAAATCTAAAGTGGTAACCTGTAAAGGCTTTTAAAGGCTTTTAAAAATGTATTTATTTTGTTGCCACTGCACGTTTGTGCGCAATTGTAAAGCATGTCATGTTTGGTATCCATGTACTCGGCCTAAGATCATCTTTTTTATTTCATCAAACATTTGGGCAATATAGTGTGTTTTAGTGCATTAAAATTTAAAAAAGTGTGTTTTTTCCCCAAAAAATGCGTTTGAAAAATCGCTACGCAAATACTGTGTGAAAAAAAAAAATGAAACACCCACCATTTTAATCTGTAGGGCATTTGCTTTAAAAAAATATATAATGTTTGGGGGTTCAAAGTAATTTTCTTGCAAAAAAAAAAAACTTTTTCATGTAAACAATAAGTGTCAGAAAGGGCTTTGTCTTCAAGTGGTTAGAAGAGTGGGTGATGTGTGACATAAGCTTCTAAATGTTGTGCATAAAATGCCAGGACAGTTCAAAACCCCCCCAAATGACCCCATTTTGGAAAGTAGACACCCCAAGCTATTTGCTGAGAGGCATGTCGAGTCCATGGAATATTTTATATTGCGACACAAGTTGCGGGAAAGAGACAATTTTTTTTTTTTTTTGCACAAAATTGTCACTAAATGATATATTGCTCAAACATGCTATGGGAATATGTGAAATTATACCCCAAAATACATTCTGCTGCTTCTCCTGAGTACGGGGATACCACATGTGTGAGACTTTTTGGGAGCCTAGCCGCGTACGGAACCCCGAAAACCAAGCACCGCCTTCAGGCTTTCTAAGGGCGTGAATTTTTGATTTCTCTCTTGACTGCTTATCACAGTTTCGGAGACCATGGAATGCCCAGGTGGCACAAACCCCCCCCAAATGACCCCATTTTGGAAAGTAGACACCCCAAGCTATTTGATGAGAGGTATAGTGAGTATTTTGCAGACCTCACTTTTTGTCACAAAGTTTTGAAAATTGAAAAAAGAAAAAAAAAAAAGTTTTTTCTTGTCTTTCTTCATTTTCAAAAACAAATGAGAGCTGCAAAATACTCACCATGCCTCTCAGCAAATAGCTTGGGGTGTCTACTTTCCAAAATGGGGTCATTTGGGGGGGTTTGTGCCACCTGGGCATTCCATGGCCTCCGAAACTGTGATAGGCAGTGAAGAGTGAAATCAAAAATTTTCACCCTTAGAAATCCTGAAGGCGGTGATTGGTTTTCGGGGTCCCGTACACGGCTAGGCTCCCAAAAAGCCCCACACATATGGTATCCCCGTACTCAGGAGAAGTAGCTAAATGTATTTTGGGGTGCAATTCCACATATGCCCATGGCCTGTGTGAGCAATATATCATTTAGTGACAACTTTGTGCAAAAAAAAAAAAAAAAAAAAAAAAAATGTGTCACTTTCCCGCAACTTGTGTCAAAATATAAAATATTCCATGGACTCAATATGCCTCTCTGGAAATAGCTTGGGGTGTCTACTTTCCAAAATGGGGTCATTTGGGGGGGTTTTGTGCCACCTGGGCATTCCATGGCCTCCGAAACTGTGATAGGCAGTAAAGAGTGAAATCATAAATTTACGCCCTTAGAAATCCTGAAGGCGGTGATTGGTTTTCGGGGCCCCGTACGCGGCTAGGCTCCCAAAAAGTCCCACACATGTGGTATCCCCATATTCAGGAGAAGCAGCAGAATGTATTTTGGGGTGCAATTCCACATAGGCCCATGGCCTGTGTGAGCAATATATCATTTAGTGACAACTTTTTGTAAATATTTTTTTTTTTTTTTTTTGTCATTATTCAATCACTTGGGACAAAAAAAATAAATATTCAATGGGTTCAACATGCCTCTCAGCAATTTCCTTGGGGTGTCTACTTTCCACAATGGGGTCATTTGGGGGGGTTTTGTACTGCCCTGCCATTTTAGCACCTCAAGAAATGACATAGGCAGTCATAAACTAAAAGCTGTGTAAATTACAGAAAATGTACCCTAGTTTGTAGACGCTATAACTTTTGCGCAAACCAATAAATATACGCTTATTGACATTTTTTTTACCAAAAACATGTGGCCGAATACATTTTGGCCTAAATGTATGACTAAAATTGAGTTTATTGGATTTTTTTTATAACAAAAAGTAGAAAATATCATTTTTTTTCAAAATTTTCGGTCTTTTTCCATTTATAGCGCAAAAAATAAAAACCGCAGAGGTGATCAAATACCATCAAAAGAAAGCTCTATTTGTGGGAAGAAAAGGACGCAAATTTCGTTTGGGTACAGCATTGCATGACTGCGCAATTAGCAGTTAAAGCGACGCAGTGCCAAATTGGAAAAAGACCTCTGGTCCTTAGGCAGCATAATGGTCCGGGGCTCAAGTGGTTAAAATGTTCGTCTCTTTTAGCTGAGGTGTGCTCTTTTTCAACTTTTTTTCTACCATTTATACTTTTTAAAATATTAAGCTTTTTAACACTTTTTTTAACATTGAAGTCAATGGGAGCATGCTTGAAATCCTTAAATTCTTCTTCTGCTCCCAAAATTTTTAGCTCCTTCATACTTTCACCTAGAGACACCAAACAAACTTTAAAATGTTCACAAAATATGCAGCTATCTGGCTATATCTTTTCAGTTTGAAATCTTTTACAGTTTTTGAGAAAAAGCTTTTTGTTTAGAGGTCATTTCAAGAAATTTTAGCCATTAATCAGAGTGTACTGTGTTTGTTTTGTTGCCATGGTTACCAAAGCTTCTGTTATACACAGGGGGGAGGTGGCTGGAGCATCTCAGCTTTGATTACAGAGCCCGGGGGAGGGGACAGACACACCATGTACTGATTTTTAATAGAGGAATTTGATGGGGCAGTTTTGATAGGGCAATTCTGATGGGGCAGTTTTGATGGGGCAATTATGATGGGGCAGTTTTGATGGTGGCAATATGATGGGGCAGTTTTGATGGTGGCAATATGATGGGGCAGTTTTGATGGGACAATTCTGATGGGGCAGTTTTGATGGTGGCAATATGATGGGGCAGTTTTGATAGGGCAATTCTGATGGGGCAGTTTTCATGGTGGCAATATGATGGGGCAGTTTTCATGGGGCAATTCTGATGGGGCAGTTTTGATGGTGCAATATGATGGGGCAGTTTTGATGGGGCAATTTTGATGGGGAAATTCTGATGGGGCAGTTTTGATGGTGGCAATATGATGGGGCAGTTTTGATGGGGCAATTCTGATGGGGCAATTCTGATGGTGGCAATATGATGGGGCAGTTTTGATGGCAATATGATGCCATCAAAATGCATTCCCACGCATTTTCCCCAGGAAATGCATTTTCTAGTTATTATTATAGCCAAATTTACCACCCTAACTCCTCCCACAGTTTTTACACTACATAGACAAGTAATATACCGAAACCTGCAGATTGTTCCCGAATGGTGTGCTATTACTTTGTGGAACGTTTCGCCGAATTGTTTACGAAATATCGTTCTTTTTGCGGCAAAATTAGTCCCATAGGAATGAATGGCGAAATGTTCAATGTCATTTAATTGGTGTGCTATTACCTTGTGGAACTTTGTGAAAAGCTGAAAAATACCAGTGTGAATCCAGAATCAATGTCATTTAATTGGTGTGCTATTACTTTGTGGAACGTTTCGCCGAATGGTTCACGAAATATTGTCGTTTTAGCGGCGAGATTGGTCCCATAGCAATGAATGGCGAAATGTTCAAAACTAGAGTGGGAGGTGACAAAAGCTGACAACCCCATGATCAGCCAAAACATTATGACCACCCCATGATCAGCCAAAACATTATGACTGCCCCATAAAAAAAAATATATATTTTTGAAAAAAAAAGAAAAAATAATTTTTGAAAAAAAAAAAATTAATTTTTGAAAAAAAAAAATAATTTTTGAAAAAAAAAATCCTTTTTGAAAATTTTTTTTTTGAAAAAATTCATACTTTTTGAAAAAAATCATATTTGAAAAAAAAATAATTTTTGAAAAAAAACATTTTTGAAAAAAATGTTCAGCTCTTTCAGCTAATGATGGGACTTCGTCAACTTTTTGACTACTATTTATACTTTTTAAAATATTAAGCTTTTAACACTTTTCACAGGAGCTCCAGCCACTCCAACCACATAACAGTTACTCAAGCCACTCCACCCAGAAAAAAAACTGACAACCCCATGATCAGCCAAAAGATTATGACCACCCCATGATCAGCCAAAACATTATGACCGCCCCATGAAAAAATAAATATTTTGTGGAACGTTTCACCGAATGGTTCACAAAATATCGTCGTTTTTGCGGCGAAATTGGTCCCATAGGAATGAATGGTGAAATGTTAAAAACTAGAGTGGGAGGTGACAAAAGCTGACAACCACCATGATCAGCCAAAACATTATGACCGCCCCATGAAAAAAAAAATATTTTTGAAAAAAAAAAAATCATTTTTGAAAAAAAAAAAATCATTTTTGAAAAAAAAAATCTTTTTTGAGAAAAAAAAAAACATTTTTGAAAAAAAAAATTCATTTTTGAAAAAAAATATATTTTTGAAAAAAAAAAAATATTTTTGGAAAAAAAATCATTTTTGAAAAAAAAAAATCATTTTTGAAAAAACAATTCATTTTTGAAAAAAAAAAACTTTTGAAAAAAATGTTCAGCTCTTTCAGCTAATGATGGGACTTCAACTTTTTTACTACTATTTATACTTTTTAAAATATTAAGCTTTTTAACACTTTTCACAGTTACTCAAGCCACTCCACCCAGTTACTCGGCCCACTCCAATTGTAGAGGCAAGAACACTTCACAATTTCCCCAGAAATTGTAGCTTTTCTAGTTATTATTATTATTATAGCCAAATTTACCACCCTAACTCCTCCCACAATTTTTACACTACTAGACAAGTAATATACCGAAACGTGCAGATTGTTCCCGAATGGTGTGCTATTACTTTGTGGAACGTTTCGCCGAATGGTTCAAACATTATGACCACCCCATGATCAGCCAAAACATTATGGCCGCCCCATGAAAAAAAAAATTTGAAAAAAAAAAAATTCATTTAAAAAAAAAATTCATTTTTGAAAAAAAAATCATTTTTGAAAAAAAATCATTTTTTAAAAAAAAAATCATTTTTGAAAAAAAAAATCATTTTTGAACAAAAAAAAATATATATTTGATTAAAGAAATATTTTTGAAAAAAAAAAATTATTTTTGAAAAAAAAAAAATTATTTTTGAAAAAAAAAAAATTATTTTTGAAAAAAAAAACTTTTGAAAAAAATTTTCAGCTCTTTTAGCTAATGATGGGACTTCAACTTTTTTACTACTATTTATACTTTTTAAAATATTAAGCTGTTTAACAGTTACTCAAGCCACTCCGCCCACTCCAGTTGTAGAGGCAAGAACACTTTTCACAATTTCCCCAGAAATTGTAACTTTTCTAGTTATTAAGTGTTCTTGCATAGCAAGACCACTTACTGTTATCTCACATATATATTATTCTTATTATTATAGCCAAATTTACCACCCTAACTCCTCCCACAGTTTTTACACTACATAGACAAGTAATATACCGAAACGTGCGGATTGTTCCCGAATGGTGTGCTATTACTTTGTGGAACGTTTCGCCGAATGGTTCACGAAATATCGTCGTTTTTGCGGCGAAATTGGTCCCATAGGAATGAATGGGGAAACTAGAGTGGGAGATGACAAAAGCTGGAAAATCAGAACGCTGTCCATTGACATTCATTGAAACTACACTCTAGCCCCCTCCAAATTTGAAGGGCAATTTCTAAACTGCGACTGTGCCTTCATTTTTAATATTTCAGAGACATACTATACATCAAAATCTAGGTCTGGGTCTTGTGATTCTCACAATATAAAGATCTTCGCTGTAGGATGTATAGTTTTTAAAATACGGCCATTTGTTTATAGGTCATTTCAGGAAATTTTAGCCATTAATCAGAGTGTACTGTTAGTGTTTGTTTTGTTGCCATGGTTACCAAAGCTTCTGTTATACACAGGGGGGAGGTGGCTGGAGCATCTCAGCTCTGATTACAGAGCCCGGGGGAGGGGACAGACACACCATGTACTGATTTATAATAGAGGAATATGATGGGACAGTATTGATAGGGCAATTCTGATGGGGCAGTTTTGATGGGGCAATTATGATGGGGCAGTTTTGATGGTGGCAATATGATGGGGCAGTTTTAATGGGGCAATTCTGATGGGGCAGTTTTGATGGTGGCAATATGATGGGGCAGTTTTGATAGGGCAATTCTGATGGGGCAGTTTTGATGGGGCAATTCTGATGGGGCAGTTTTGATGGTGGCAATATGATGGGGCAGTTTTGATGGGGCAATTCTGATGGGGCAGTTTTTATGGTGGCAATATGATGGGGCAGTTTTGATGGGGACAATTTTGATGGGGCAATTTTAATGGGGCAGTTTTGATGGCAATATGATGGGGGCAGTTTTGATGGTGGCAATATGATGGGGCAGTTTTGATGGTGGTAATATGATGGGACAGTTTTGATGGGGCAATTCTGATGGGGCCGATTTGATGGTGGCAATATGACGGGGCAGTTATTAATGGGGCAATTCTGATGATGGCAATATGATGGGACAATTTTGATGGAGCAATTCTGATGGTGCCGTTTTGATGGTGGCAATATGATGGGGCAGTTTTAATGGGGACAATTTTGATGGGGCAATTCTGATGGGGCAGTTTTGATGGCAGTATGATGGCGCAATTTTGATGGCGGCCGTTTTAGCAATTTAGCTATTCAGCAATTATTTTTGAAAAAAAAATAATATTTTGAAAAAAATATATATATTTTTGAAAAAAATATATATTTTTGAAAAAAAAATATTTTTGAAAAAAAAAATTATTTTTGAAAAAAAAAATATTTTTGAAAAAAAAAATATATATTTTTGAAAAAAAATATATATATTTTTGAAAAAAAAAATCATTTTTGAAAAATATGATGGGGGCAGTTTTGATGGGGCAATTCTGATGGTGGCAATATGATGGGACAATTTTGATGGAGCAATTCTGATGGGGCAGGTTTGTTGGTGGCAATATGATGGGGCAGTTTTAATGGGGACAATTTTGATTGGGCAATTCTGATGGGGCAGTTTCGATGGCGGCCGTTTTAGCAATTTAGCTATTCAGCAATTATTTTTGAAAAAAAAAATATATTTTTGAAAAAAAAAATTATTTTTGAAAAAAAAAAATATTTTTGAAAAAAAAAATTACTTTTGAAAAAAAAAATTACTTTTAGTTTTGATGGTGGCAATTGTGATGGGGCAGTTTTGATGGGGCAATTCTAATGGGGCAGTTTTGATGGCAATATGATGGGAGCAGTTTTGATGGTGGCAATATGATGGGACAGTTTTGATGGTGGTAATATGATGGGGCAGCTTTGATGGGGCAATTCTGATGGTGGCAATATGATGGGACAATTTTGATGGAGCAATTCTGATGGGGCAGTTTTGATGGTGGCAATATGATGGGGCAGTTTTAATGTGGACAATTTTGATGGGGCAATTCTGATGGGGCAGTTTTGATGGTGGCCGTTTTAGCAATTTAGCTATTCAGCATTCCCACGCATTTTCCCCAGGAAATGCATTTTCTAGTTAAGTGTTCTTGCATAGCAAGACCACTTATTGTTATCTCACATATATATTATTAAGTGTTCTTGCATAGCAAGACCACTTATTGTTATCTCACATATATATTATTATTATTATAGCCAAATTTACCACCCTAACTCCTCCCACAGTTTTTACACTACATAGACAAGTAATATACCGAAACGTGCGGATTGTTCCCGAATGGTGTGCTATTACTTTGTGGAACGTTTCGCCGAATGGTTCACGAAATATCGTCATTTTTGCGGCGAAATTGGTCCCATAGGAATGAATGGGGAAACTAGAGTGGGAGATGACAAAAGCTGGAAAATCAGAACATGATTTCTAAACTGCCGCCACTCCCTCATTTTCAAGCCCACCTACACAAATCTTATATCAAAACGTTCAGCTATCCCTGCTGCCACTAAACATGTCCACGGCTAAGCCATAGTCCTGATAGTTTTCACAATGTGACCATTTGTTTGCAACTCACGCCGTCCATTGACATTCATTGAAACTACACTCTAGCCCCTTCAAATTTGAAGGGCAATTTCTAAACTGCGACCGTGCCTTTAATTTTAATATTTCAGAGACATACTATGTATCAAAATCTAGGTCTGGGTCTTGTGATTCTCACAATATAAAGATCTTCGCTGTAGGATTTATAGTTTTTAAAATACGGCCATTTGTTTAGAGGTCATTTCAGGAAATTTTAGCCATTAATCAGAGTGTACTGTTAGTGTTTGTTTTGTTGCCATGGTTACCAAAGCTTCTGTTATACACAGGGGGGAAGGTGGCTGGAGCATCTCAGCTGATTACAGAGCCCGGGGGAGGGGACAGACACACCATGTACTGATTTATAATAGAGGAATATGATGGGGCAGTTTTGATGGGGTAATTTTGATGGGGCAGTTTTGATGAAGTAGTATTTGGGAAGCATAAACAGGGCATGAGCGTTGCTAGGAAACAGTGGTTGTAAACACAAGATGCTGAGACACCCCAAATGCATGTGACTTCATCTGCTAGACTTGATAATGCTTGTAGACTCCTCCCACAGTTTTTACACTACAGAGACAAGTAATATACCGAAACGAGCGGATTGTTCCCGATTGGTGTGTTATTACTTTGTGGAATGTTTCGCCGAATGGTCCACGAAATGACGTTTTTGCGGCGAAATTGGTCCCATAGGAATGAATGGCGAAATGTTCAAAACTAGAGTGGGAGGTGACAAAAGCTGACAACCCCAAGATCAGCTAAAACATGACCACCCCATGATCAGCCAAAACATTATGACCGCCCCATGTAAAAAAAAATACATTTTTGAAAAAAAAAAATAATTTTTGAAAAAAATAAAAATAAAATCATTTTTGAAAAAAAAAATATTTTTGAAAAAAAAAATATTTTTGAAAAAAAAAAATATTTTTGAAAAAAAAATTATTTTTGAAAAAAATAATCATAATTTTTGAAAAAAAAAAATCATAATTTTTGAAAAAAATGTTCAGCTCTTTCAGCTAACGATGAGACTTCAACTTTTTTACTACTATTTATTTTTTTAAAAATATTAAGCTTTTTAACGCTTTTCACAGGAGCTCCAGCCACTCCAACCACACAACAGTTACTCAAGCCACTCCATCCAGTTACTCCGCCCACTCCAGTTGTAGAGGCAAGAACACTTTCACAATTTCCCCAGAAATTGTACCTTTTCTAGTTATTATTATTATTATAGCCAAATTTACCACCCTAACTCCTCCCACAGTTTTTACACTACATAGACAAGTAATATACCGAAACGAGCGGATTGTTCCCGATTGGTGTGTTATTACTTTGTGGAATGTTTTGCCGAATGGTCCACGAAATGACGTTTTTGCGGCGAAATTGGTCCCATAGGAATGAATGGCGAAATGTTCAAAACTAGAGTGGGAAGTGACAAAAGCTGACAACCCCATGATCAGCCAAAACATTATGACCACCCCATGATCAGCCAAAACATTATGACCGCCCCATGTAAAAAAAAAAATATTTTTGAAAAAAAAAATTTTTTGAAAAAAGTAAAAAAATAATTTTTGAAAAAAAAAAATCATTTTTGAAAAAAAAAAATATATTTTTGAAAAAAAAATATTTTTGAAAAAAAAAATATTTTTGAAAAAAAAATTTCTTTTAAAAAAAAAATATTTTTGAAAAAAAAATATATTTGAAAAAAAAAATTATTTTTGAAAAAAAAAATTATTTTTGAAAAAAAAATTACTTTAAAAAAAATAATAATTTCGAAAAAAAAATTATTTTTGAAATAAAAAAATTCATTTTTGAAAAAAAAAATTACCTTTGAAAAAAATAATTACTTTTGAAAAAAAAAATCATTTTTGAAGAAAAAAAAATCATTTTTGATTAAAAAAAATTCATTTTTGAAAAAAAAAATTACTTTTGAAAAAAATGTTCAGCTCTTTCAGCGAATGATGGAACTTTTTTACTACTATTTATACTTTTTAAAATATTAAGCTTTTTAACACTTTTCACAGTTACTCAAGCCACTCCACCCCACCCAGTTACTCCGCCCACTCCAGTTGTAGAGGCAAGAACACTTTCACAATTTCCCCAGAAATTGTACCTTTTCTAGTTATTATTATTATTATAGCCAAATTTACCACCCTAACTCCTCCCACAGTTTTTACACTACATAGACAAGTAATATACCGAAACGTGCGGATTGTTCCCGAATGGTGTGCTATTATTTAGTGGAACGTTTCGCCAAATTTTTCACGAAATATCGTAGTTTTTGCGGAAAAATTAGTCCCATAGGAATGAATGGTGAAATGTTCAATGTCAATTAATTGGTGTGCTATTACTTTGTGAAAAGCTGAAAAATACCAGTGTGAATCCGGAATCAGTCATTTAATTGGTGTGCTATTACTTTGTGGAACGTTTCGCCGAATGACGAAATGTCGTCATTTTTGCGGCAAAATTGGTCCCATAGGAATGAATGGCGAAATGTTCAAAACTAGAGTGGGAGGTGACAAAAACTGACAACCCCATGATCATACCACCCTAACTCCTCCCACAGCTTTTACACTACATAGACAGTAATATACCGAAGGTGCGGATTGTTCCCGATTGGTGTGCTATTACTTTGTGGAACGTTTCGCCACATTTTTCACGAAATATCGTCGTTTTGCGGAAAATTGGTCCCATAGGAATGAATGGCGAAATGTTCAATGTCATTTAATTGGTGTCCTATTACCTTGTGGAACTTTGTGAAAAGCTGAAAAATACCAGTGTGAATCCGGCCTCAATGTCATTTAATTGGTGTGCTATTACTTTGTGGAACGTTTCGCCGAATGGTTCACGAAATATCGTCGTTTTTGCGGTGAAATTGGTCCCATAGGAATGAATGGTGAAATGTTCAAAACTAGAGTGGGAGGTGACAAAAGCTGACAACCCCATGATCAGCTGAAACATTATGACCGCCCCATGAAAAAAAGATATATTTTTGAAAAAAATATATATATTTTTGAAAAAAAAAAAATTATTTTTGAAAAAAAAAAAATTATTTTTGAAAAAAAAAATTATTTTTGAAAAAAGAAATATATATTTTTGAAAAAAAAATCATTTTTGAAAATAAAAATCATTTTTGAAAAAAAAAATCATTTTTGAAAAAAAAAAAAATATTTTTGAAAAAAAAAATGAGAAAAAAAAAATTTGAAAGAAAAAAATTACTTTAAAAAAAAATTATTTTTGAAAAAAAGATAAAAAGGTAATGAGAGCAAGGTGTGTACAGGGGGGGGGGCAATATTCTAGGAAATGTAACTATAAAAAGAGATATGCACTATAAGTGCATTTAGGTCGCCCTTAATGGATATTTGTACTGGCCAAAAATGAGTATTTAATCTCATAGATTGTTTTATATAAAAGTGCACTAGAGTGCCATCTTTATTAAACACATTCAATATATAAAAGGTGACAGTAGAAAATACAATTGTATAAAGTGCAAATACAAACACTGTACATTCAATTGCATATAGAGGATATCGCACCCATGTGCCTACAGCCCGCAGCCTGTATGTAGAGGATCAGGCGGATGAGGTGTATAGCACGTGACCCGACATGTTTCGGAAATAGGTATGTATTACTCCTTCATCAAGGGATTTATGATTAGGTGCTCAAATCTATCTGTAAATATCAAAAGACAATAAAAAAGTAGTAGAAAATATCTATATCGTCATAAATTGTATGCGACTGCATTTTTGCAATATATGCGATTTTAGTAATTATTGAAAAAGTAGTATAAGAAAAGTCTAGTATGGACTAATTATACTTACATCAATTTGATTCATAAAAACAGGCAGAAAATGACAAAGAACAGCGTTTAAACCAGTACAACTGGGAGCAGGCTGGCTTCTGGTTCACATAGCACAAGGTGGGCAACCAGGAGTGCAATGCAGAGCGTTGCAGCACTTTCACAAGGGATGGCCGATGGAGATCTGTGTGTTTAAAGAGTGATGTTGTAAATGTACAAGGCATATAGTTAAGCCAATGCTTTGCTGAAAGACAAAGTAGTCGTTCAGCTATAGTAAAAGGGGAGAGTAAGCATGTAGGGTAAGTATTCAAATATATGGAGCAAAGTATCTAATCAAATTACCTTGTGGCTGTTTAGTGATCTCTCAAGACTCAGACCTCCAGGCAGCAGTTCAAAAGACTGACAGATGCCAAAGGAGTGTCTGTGTCTTAAATAGGACAGCTGATTGGACATCAGCCAATCAGTGTCCACTCCACGTAATCAGCTGCATAGCGGGCAGCCATGTGTGGAGATCAGGCATCCCCCAGACGACGAGGCGCGCGGCGTAGCCACGCCCCTAAGGGCGTGATGACGTCACGCGTCTCGACGTCACCGGCGGGTATGCGGTCCCGGCGCGAGTAGCGAAGCTCACACAGGGAGCCGTACAGGAGCTCGTCCACATGCAGAAGGCCTATGGGGCACGCAGCCAAGTGCTGCCCCATGGCCATGCATGCGTGGAGCTTACCCGCCGGGTGTCCGTGCGCACGTACACATCCCACACCAAGGAAAAACTGCGCCATCTTGTGGATGGATTTGAGAAGTGAACAAAGATGAATCGCAAAAAGCCAGCCTGCTGTACATAAATACATGGATAAAAATAAAGGTAAATAAATGAAGAAACAAAAAAACAAGAAAAGAGAAACATAACAAGAAAAGAGAAACATACTATGCAATTGACCAGAGGTTACATATGGACAATTTTTGAAATAACAGTCAATTTCAAACAATGTTGATGGAGTAAACAAAGTCTTAAAGTGTTCATTAATTTAGAACAATTCATATTTCAACGGTATAGAGAACCCAGATATACACATTGTTCAGACATATAGTATAGCGATGATTTTAAATCAGAGACAGTCTAAATATATATAGACACAATGTCTTATATCTATGCCTGTATCTATCTGGAAATGTTCTACTACACCGATGAATACTATTTAATACATAAAGTATGGAAACTGACGAGGAAAAATAAAAATTGGTAAAATAAGATTGTTGTTAGATTAGAAGGTAAAAGGAAACAGTAAGTTATATTGGAAAGTCCCTACAAATCCAGTTCACAGACCCCTGATGTGAAACCGGGAAGAAACGGTTTAAAGTTGAAGGCCCCGTTGAGGCCAGGTGGATGGTTTGCCCGTAGATTATGTATCCATCTCAGTTCGCATTGGAGAAGACGCTTGTTAAAATCTCCTCCCCTTGGACTGAAGTGGATGCGATCGAGGGCTAAAAAGTATACTTTGGGAGTTGATGAGGGATGAGCCATTGCCATATGACGACCAATAGGGAGGTCTGGATCGCGTTTGCGTATGGTGCCAAGATGTTGGTAGATGCGTTTCCAGAACTCGTTTATGGTCTTACCAACATAGTAGCACCCGCATTCGCAAGTAAGTAGATATACTATTGCTGGGGTTTTGCAGTTAACGTAGTGTTTGGGGGTGAACATTTGGCCATTGGGCAGAATAATATTTTTTCGTTTGTCCATATATTGGCAGTAGTGGCAGCCCCCACACATATATGTTCCCAATGCTTTACATGGATCGCCTCTGCAGGTTTTGTACTCACTATTGACTATTTTGTCTCCTATGGATGGTGGCCTCCTATAGGTGACTGTTGGAGCACTGGGGACGAAGGGGGCCAAAGTTTGGTCCATAGTTAATAAGTGCCAGTATTTGTTTAGAATGCGCTTTATCTGCCTATGTTCTGATGAATATGTCGTGATAATTCTGGTTGTTTCATCTTTACTAGGGATGAGCTTCGTGTTCGAGTCGAACCCATGTTCGACTCGAACATCGGCTGTTCGACCGTCCGTCGAATTGCGAACGTTATGGGCCGTTCGCGCCAAATTCGTGTGGCGCGTCACGGCCCATAATTCACTGCGGCATCGCAGTGCATGGCTGGCTGATGATTGGCCAAGCATGCACTATGACCCGCATGCTTGGCCAATCACAGCGCCGTCAGTAGAGAGAGCTGTAATTGGCCAAAGCCAGGGTGGCTTTGGCCAATTATGGCTCAGGGGATTTAGTACACGCCCCACACTATATAAGGCCGCCTGCACGGCGGCCCTGTGTAGTGTGTTCCGGTGTGCTGATAGAGAGAGAGACAGACAGTGTCATTTGATTTGAGAGCTAGATTAGGCTAGATCTGTTCCTGCTCTTTACATTTAGTGCAGTGCGTCCTGCTCACAGTGTTCAGCTAGATCTGTTCCTGCTCTTTACATTTAGTGCAGTGCGTCCTGCTCACAGTGTTCAGCTAGATCCGTTCCTGCTCTTTACATTTAGTGCAGTGCGTCCTGCTCACAGTGTTCAGCTAGATCTGTTCCTGCTATTTACATTTAGTGCAGTCAGTGCGTCCTGCTCACAGTGTTCAGCTAGATCCGTTCCTGCTATTTACATTTAGTGCAGTCAGTGCGTCCTGCTCACAGTGTTCAGCTAGATCCATTCCTGCTATTTACATTTAGTGCAGTGCGTCCTGCTCACAGTGTTCAGCTAGATCCGTTCCTGCTATTTACATTTAGTGCAGTGCGTCCTGCTCACAGTGTTCAGCTAGATCCGTTCCTGCTATTTACATTTAGTGCAGTGCGTCCTGCTCACAGTGTTCAGCTAGATCCGTTCCTGCTATTTACATTTAGTGCAGTGCGTCCTGCTCACAGTGTTCAGCTAGATCCGTTCCTGCTATTTACATTTAGTGCAGTCAGTGCGTCCTGCTCACAGTGTTCAGCTAGATTCGTTCCTGCTATTTACATTTAGTGCAGTGCGTCCTGCTCACAGTGTTCAGCTAGATCTGTTCCTGCTATTTACATTTAGTGCAGTCAGTGCGTCCTGCTCACAGTGTTCAGCTAGATCCGTTCCTGCTATTTACATTTAGTGCAGTGCGTCCTGCTCACAGTGTTCAGCTAGATCCGTTCCTGCTATTTACATTTAGTGCAGTGCGTCCTGCTCACAGTGTTCAGCTAGATCTGTTCCTGCTATTTACATTTAGTGCAGTCAGTGCGTCCTGCTCACAGTGTTCAGCTAGATCCGTTCCTGCTATTTACATTTAGTGCAGTGCGTCCTGCTCACAGTGTTCAGCTAGATCCGTTCCTGCTATTTACATTTAGTGCAGTGCGTCCTGCTCACAGTGTTCAGCTAGATCTGTTCCTGCTATTTACATTTAGTGCAGTCAGTGCGTCCTGCTCACAGTGTTCAGCTAGATCCGTTCCTGCTATTTACATTTAGTGCAGTGCGTCCTGCTCACAGTGTTCAGCTAGATCCGTTCCTGCTATTTACATTTAGTGCAGTGCGTCCTGCTCACAGTGTTCAGCTAGATCCGTTCCTGCTATTTACATTTAGTGCAGTGCGTCCTGCTCACAGTGTTCAGCTAGATCCGTTCCTGCTATTTACATTTAGTGCAGTCAGTGCGTCCTGCTCACAGTGTTCAGCTAGATCCGTTCCTGCTATTTACATTTAGTGCAGTGCGTCCTGCTCACAGTGTTCAGCTAGATCCGTTCCTGCTATTTACATTTAGTGCAGTGCGTCCTGCTCACAGTGTTCAGCTAGATCCGTTCCTGCTATTTACATTTAGTGCAGTGCGTCCTGCTCACAGTGTTCAGCTAGATCCGTTCCTGCTATTTACATTTAGTGCAGTCAGTGCGTCCTGCTCACAGTGTTCAGCTAGATCCGTTCCTGCTATTTACATTTAGTGCAGTGCGTCCTGCTCACAGTGTTCAGCTAGATCTGTTCCTGCTATTTACATTTAGTGCAGTCAGTGCGTCCTGCTCACAGTGTTCAGCTAGATCCGTTCCTGCTATTTACATTTAGTGCAGTCAGTGCGTCCTGCTCACAGTGTTCAGCTAGATCCGTTCCTGCTATTTACATTTAGTGCAGTGCGTCCTGCTCACAGTGTTCAGCTAGATCCGTTCCTGTTATCTTCCTACTGACAGGCAGGCTTGTCTGGTTACAGTATATAAAGCTACCTGAAGAAAATTACAGGTGTTCTATCCCAGCTTAGTGCAGCTACAGGCCATTAGTATGTCTGGAAGGCCAAGAAGGAGAGGCAGACAGTCACAAGCCAATAAGAGAGGGCAAGCAGGCTCTGTGTCTAGTGCTGGTCGTGGAGACGGTGCATCCTCATCAGCACGTGGCCATGGGACACGCTTGGCCTTTTTTTCGGCAGCTGGCCGTGTTGAGCCGCAACATGCGGAAAACTTGGTCGAGTGGATGACCAAGCCGCCCTCATCCTCCTCATCCTCTCTCACCCATGCCCAGGGTGCTTTGTCTGGCAAAGCAGCGGCCTCTTCCCTCAGCTCAATGTCATCAGTGACTCCTTCCCTAGCTCCACCATGTCCTCATGAGGATTCCCTCGAACTGTTTGACCACAGTGTTGGGTACATGCTCCAGGAGGATGCCCAGCGTTTGGAAGGCTCTGATGATGATACTGAGCTCGATGAAGGCAGTAACATGAGCACGGACAGAGGGGGTGCCCAAGAAGGACAGCAATCTGGCAGTCATGCTCCCCCTGCTGCAGCATACTGCCAGGTTTGCTCCAGTGATGAGGAGGGAGGGGATGATGAGGTCACTGACTCAACGTGGGTGCCTGATAGGAGAGAGGAGGAGGAGGAGGAGGAGGAGGCGGCACATCACCAACGAGGCAGGATGCCCTCCAGGGGCCAGCCTAAGGGCAGCACATTGACTGCATCACACCCCAAAGCTCCACATGTGCAGGGCGCTGCAGTCTCTGCGCGTTATTCAAAAAGTTCTTTGGTGTGGGCCTTTTTTGAGACGAGTGCATCAGATCGCACCGCTGCTATTTGCAACATATGTCTCAAGCGTATCTCGCGTGGCCAAAACATCTCCCGCTTGGGTACCACATGCTTGACCAGACATATGTTGACCTGCCATGCAGTTCGTTGGCAAGCATATCTAAAAGACCCACACCAAAGAACAAAGAGGATCTCTCCTTGCTCCTCATCAGCTGAGATTTCCAACCCCACTAGACCTTCAGTCCTCTCTGAGACCTGCAGTGAGAGGAATGAAGGTGTAGAATTAGGTGTGTCACAGCCAAGTACTTGTGGGCAATCTGCTTTTGGTACACCGACGCCAGATTGTACCAGGCAAATTTCCCTGCCCCAGCTGCTGCACCGCCGAAAGAAGTTTGCTCCCAGCCATCCACATGCCCAGCGGTTGAATGCTAGCTTGGCAAAATTGCTAGCACTTCAACTGCTGCCTTTTCAGTTGGTAGACTCTGCCCCCTTCCGTGAGTTTGTGGAATGTGCGGTTCCTCAGTGGCAGGTACCCAAACGCCACTTTTTCTCACGGAAGGCGATTCCAGCTCTCTACCGGCATGTGGAAGGCAATGTCCATGCCTCGCTGGACAGGGCGGTCAGCGGTAAGGTGCATATTACCGCTGACTCATGGTCCAGCAGGCATGGACAGGGACGTTACTTAAGTTTCACGGCGCATTGGGTGACTCTGCTGGCAGCTGGGAAGGATGCAGGACAAGGTGCAGTAGTGTTGGAGGTTGTTCCGCCACCACGCCTCCAAAATGCTGATTGTGACACACCTCTCTCCTCCACCCCCTCCTCTTCTTCTTCCTCCATGGCCTCTTCCTCGGAACCAGCGGTGCTCCGTAGGCGTTCAAGGGGCTACGCAAGTACGCAGGCCAAAAGATGCCATGCGGTGCTTGAGCTGGTGTGCTTGGGGGACAGGAGCCACACTGGGGCAGAGGTTCTGTCAGCTCTGCAGGGGCAGGTTCAGAGGTGGTTGACGCCACGCCAACTTAAGGCAGGAATGGTGGTTTGCGACAATGGCACCAACCTCCTCTCTGCCCTCCGACAGGGACAACTGACCCATGTGCCCTGTTTGGCTCACGTCCTTAACTTGGTGGTGCAGCGGTTCTTGGGCAGGTACCCGGGCTTACAGGATGTCCTGAGGCAGGCCAGGAAAGTCTGTGTGCATTTCCGCCGGTCATATAATGCCAGTGCTCGGCTGACGGACCTCCAAAAGGAGTTTAACCTGCCCAAGAACCGCCTAATCTGTGACATGCCCACCAGGTGGAACTCGACATTGGCCATGCTGCAGCGGCTGCACACGCAGCAGAGGGCCATAAATGAGTACCTGTGCGACTATGGCACCAGGACAGGGTCAGGGGACCTTGGTTTTTTTTCCCCACGCCAGTGGGCCATGATCAGGGATGCATGCACTGTCCTGTCACCATTCGAGGAGGCCACGAGGATGGTGAGCACTGACAGTGCATGCATCAGTGACACTGTCCCCCTTGTCCACCTGTTGGAGCACACGCTGCGTGGAATAATGGACAGGGCACTTGAGGCAGAACAGAGGCAGGAAGAGGAGGACTTCCTTAGCTCTCAAGGCCCCCTTTATCCAGACAGTGTTCCTGCGTGCCCGCCGATCACACAGGAAGAGGACGAGGAGGAGGAGGAGGAGGAGGAGGAAGATTGTGTCAGTATGGAGGTGGAGCCTGGCACTCAGCATCAGCAGTCTTTAAGGGATCAGTCCCAAGGAACACATGGACTTGTACGTGGCTGGGAGGAGGTGGCTGCGGACGTTGTTGTCCTTAGTGACCCAGAGGACTCCGGACCGAATGCCTCAGCAAACCTACGCTGCATGGCCTCCCTGATCCTGCAAAGCCTGCGTAAGGATCCTCGTATTCGTGGTATCAAGGAGAAGGACCAATACTGGCTGGCAACCCTCCTTGATCCACGTTACAAGGGTAAGGTTGCGGACCTTATCTTGCCATCGCAGAGGGAGCAGAGGATGAAACATCTTCGGGAGGCCTTGCAGAAAGGTCTGTGCAACGCGTTCCCAGAGACTGGGAGGTTACAAACTCCTGTTTCTGGACAACGTGTTGCTGAGGCTTCGGTCAGTCAAAGAAGGAGCGGTGGAGAAGGTGGCCGTCTGACCGATGCGTTCAGACAATTTTTTGGTCCGCAGCCCCAAGGTATGATCGGTTCCAGCAACCATCGCCAGCGTCTGTTTTACATGGTGCAGGAATACCTAGGGGCAAGATCAGACTTGGACACCTTTCCCACCGAAAATCCTCTGGGTTACTGGGTCTTGAGGATGGATCACTGGCCAGAGCTTGCACAGTATGCAATTGAGCTACTGGCCTGTCCTGCATCCAGCGTTCTTTCGGAACGCACATTCAGTGCTGCTGGAGGCGTGGTAATCGATCACAGGGTGCGTCTGTCCACTGACTCGGTCGATCGGCTGACCTTCATAAAAATGAATCAGTCTTGGATCACCACCAGCTACCAAGCACCTGATGCTGATGTAACTGAATAATTTTTTTCAGATCCCTTCAAAGACTGCCTATGCTGATGCTGAGTGACTATCCCTGAGTAATTATCCTCTTCCTCCTCAATCATCACGCTGATAGCTTGTAAGAACATTTTTGGTTCTGGGCGCCACCACCAGTGCCTAAGGCACAATTTTTCAGCCCCTGTATAACAGGGGCGTGTAATTACAATTTTTGATGTAATACTTTGCAGCACGGCTCGTTCCTGCATTCCAACTAGAGTGTCTGTGAGGGGTTGCAGTGTTGTGGCACCAGCACCTGTGCCTAAGGCCCAATTTTTCTGCCCCTGTCTAACAGGGGCGTGTAATTACAATTTTTGATGCAATACTTTGCAGCAGGGCTCGTTCCTGCGTTCCAACTAGAGTGTCTGTGAGGGGTTGCAGTGTTGTGGCACCAGCACCAGTGCCTAAGGCCCAATTTTTCTGCCCCTGTCTAACAGGGGCGTGTAATTACAATTTTTGATGCAATACTTTGCAGCAGGGCTCGTTCCTGCGTTCCAACTAGAGTGTCTGTGAGGGGTTGCAGTGTTGTGGCACCAGCACCAGTGCCTAAGGCCCAATTTTTCTGCCCCTGTCTAACAGGGGCGTGTAATTACAATTTTTGATGCAATACTTTGCAGCAGGGCTCGTTCCTGCGTTCCAACTAGAGTGTCTGTGAGGGGTTGCAGTGTTGTGGCACCAGCACCAGTGCCTAAGGCCTAATTTTTCAGCTCCTGTTCAACAGGGGCATGTAATTACAATTCTTGATCTAATATTTCACAGCAGGGCCCTGTGAGGGCTTACAGTGTTTTGGCCACAGCAACACCTAAGGCCCAAATTTCTGCTGAGTATATAGGGCAGGACCCTACTTTCAAACATCTAACTTACAAACGACTCCTACTTGCAAACGGAAGGAGACAACAGGAAGTGAGATGAAATCTACCCCTAGGAAGGGAAATTCTCTCATGTAAGAGTTAATATGGGAAAACAATTTCTCCTTTCCACTGATGCTTTCCAATCCTTGTTCCACAAAAAAACCCAAATTTTCAAAAAACATTTTTCATTGGGACAAAAAAGTGAGGTGAAATCTTCTGAAGAGGAGGAAAGACGCAAAACAAATGTCACAGGGGTGATAACCCTTCCCTATGTTTTCCAAAAAGCTTAGAAAAGATTTTTTGGCTGGAGCTAAACACGTTAAAAATGTTCAAAATTACAAACAGATTCTACTTAACAACAAACCTACAGTCCCTGTCTTGTTTGCACCGCCTGTATACTGCTGTTCAGAGTATATAGGGACCTTTCCTTATTTTAATTTGGGTGCGGGGTTCCCCTTAATATCCATACAAGACCCAAAGGGCCTGGTAATGGACTGGGGGGTACCCATGCCATTTGTCTCACTGATTTTCATCCATATTGGCAGGACCCGACATGACATTAAACCCGCAAGCAGTTTTAAATGAGATTTTTTCCTTTAAAAATGACATTTGGTGCAGGGACTGTTCTAAACATGGGAAACACGCGTCACTTTACAGGCATACTATAGACACCCCCCAGGTACGATATTTAAAGGAATATTTCACTTTTTTTTTTTTACTTTAAGCATCATTAAAATCACTGCTCCCGAAAAAACGGCCGTTTTTAAAAGTTTTTTTTGCATTGATACATGTCCCCTGGGGTAGGACCCGGGTCCCCACACCCTTTTTAGGACAATACCATGCAAATTAGCCTTTAAAATGAGCACTTTTGATTTCGAACGTTCGAGTCCCATAGACGTCAATGGGGTTCTAACGTTCGTGCGAACTTGCGGTCCGTTCACGGGTTCTGGTGCGAACCGAACCGGGGGGTGTTCGGCTCATCCCTAATCTTTACTGGGTTGTTTTTGTGCATTAAGTAAGTCGCGACGGGATTGATTGAGCGCTCGTTTATACGCTTTTTTCAAACAGGTGTTTGAGTATCCTCTTTCGAGGAGTCTCTTTTTTAGGATATTAGCTTCCGTTTTAAATCCAGCATCATCGGAACAGTTGCGGCGTGCTCTTAAATATTGGCTATATGGTATGGAGGTTAAAAGGGGCTTGGGATGGAAACTACTTGCATGCAGCAAGGAATTGCCGGCTGTGGGTTTTCGGTATAATTCACTGGAGAGATTGCCATCTGGTGATCTTTTGATCAATACATCCAAAAATGTAATTTCATTTGGGCTGTAAGTCATTGTGAATTTTAGATTAAAGTCGTTCTTGTTAATACAGTTAAGAAATTCATGTAGTAATTCAGTTGGCCCGTCCCATATCAGGAAAATATCGTCTATGTAACGTCGCCATGTAATGACATGACGCATATACATAGACAACGACTCCTGGACAAGCAGTGAATGTTCCCACTCCCCCAGGTACAGGTTGGCGTACAATGGGGCACAACATGTCCCCATCGCCACGCCCTGTACCTGGAGGTAGTGGGAACCATCAAAGCAAAAGAAATTATGGTGGAGTATGAACTCAAGAGAAGTCAAGATGAATTCAATGTATTTGGGTTCAGAGTCGCTATATTGTTGCAAAATGTGTTGTATGGCCGATAGCTCTTTAGCATGGGGGATAGTGCAATACAGGGATTCCACATCGATGGCTACCAATTGGGTGCCTTCTTCTATGTGTATGTCCTGAATAATCTGTAAGAAATGAATTGTAGAATTTTATTAGGCAAAAAAACGGGTACTCACATTTAGTAATTAGGAAAAGACAATTGTATCCGACGAGCGGCGAACTCGTCTGCTTCTCACTGTGTGTACAGCCTATCCCGTCCCTACGCGTGACGTCACACCACACGTGAATTCTGTAAGAAATGAATTGTATCGCGTACATACGATGATAGGCAAGTAACTAGAGGCTTTAGATGGTTATCAACTACACGACTGAGGTTTTCTGTTAAGCTTCCGCAGCCTGAAATAATAGGTCTGCCCGGTGGTTTTTTCTTTTGTTTATGCAGCTTCGGTAGCGCATAGAAAGTTGCCTCTTTAGGATGGCTAGTCCTAATAAACTCCCAAAGTTGTTTAGATATTGCATTGTATTGAAATGCAGTGTCAACAAGTGTATAAAAGTCATGAGTGAATTTATCCAATAAGGATTTAGAGATAGGACGGTACCACTCAAGATTTTGTAATATGTCCATGCACATCTCAGTGTATTGTGCACTGTCCATAACCACGACGTTGCCACCCTTGTCAGAGGGTTTGATGACAACGTCGTGGTTACGTGACAGCGCCTCCAGAGCCAACCGTTCATCACGGCTGAAATTGGAGTGTGGATGTGAAAAGTTTTTCATTTTATTGATATCTGTTGATACCAATTTGAGAAAAGCTGCAGCGTTGGGGTTGGAGCTAGGCGAGGGATATAGGGTAGATTTGTTTTTCAATGTACATACTTGCGTGTGTGAGGTAGGTGTAACATCCATGTTCCTATCAGGGTCATGGGTGTTTTCCTGGGTCGGAGGATTTTCAATTTCGTTTTCGTCTAGCAAGGCAACAAGATTATCTAATGCTTGAATCTCTTGATTCGTAAGCTTCTGTTCCGTCATAGGTTTTTTTGCATATAAGCTTTTAAGTAGAACCTTGCGGATGAATAGATGTATATCTTTAATGGCTCCAAATCTGTCCAAACGGGTGTCTGGGCAGAAAGTGAGGCCACGTCCTAGAACAGCCAATTCGTGTTCATTAAGTGGGTATGATGATAAGTTGACTACATTTAACGTGGTTGATGTTGATTGATCTTGTGGGCCTTGGATGACTGTGTTTTTGTTTGTTTTTGATGCGTTTGCATGCGACCTCGCATTTGATCTAAAAAAGTTCCAGGGAGCATAGATTGTGATTGTGGTGTAGTGGGCATAATGGATGATGTATTCAGAGACGATCCGGAACAGCTAGCCGGAGTCTGTACATCTGATGTGTCGCTGTTAAGGTGGTGACTTAAATGGGAGCCATTACTTGCCTGTGAAGGGGAGCTCTCCATATGTAAAGACTCGTCATATGATTCATTGCCCTGGCGACGCCGTTTAAATTGTCGACGACCCTTGTTATGAGTGGAGGGCTGTAGGGAAGAAGAGACAGATGAGTGTGCAGAGAATTCAGATGCGTTTTTCTGTTTATTTTTTTGTGGTTTTTTGGAAAATTTATTGTTTGTATTGGTTTGCCATTTGTAAGCTCTACCGTCTTCAAAGGCCTTCCTATCACGTTGTAGTTTTTTGTCCTTTTTAATTAGTATATCTTTGTTAAACTCTTCTAGATGTCGTTTTAGTCTTTCTTCTGACTCAGAGAAGGACACATGAGTTCTTAGTGGTGACATTTGATTTTGTAATTTTTCCAATTTGCCATCTATATCAGCTATACGTTTGGTATATTCATCAATGAGCAACAGCATCATTTTCCTTGAGCATTCCTTTAGGTTCTCCTCCCACACCACCTTAAAGCTGGGGTCTATATGCTCAAATGTAGGGAAAATTTGTACCCTAAGTCCAAAGGGATTTAAATTGGCCGCAATGTAATCTTTGAAAGATTTAATATGCCAATGCAAGAGAGATTTTTTCTCTAACAGTTGACTTAGGGTGGAGAAAGTTGTAGACAGTTCAAAATCAAGAGATTCTTTCCTTTCAAATTCATTGTGTACTTTGGACATGAAGTCCGTCCAATGACTTCCTTGGTATAAGGCCATGCGGACAGAGAACGAGAAAACAGAGAGTAAGGAAGACAAAATCAAATAATGCAATCTAAACTAGTCCATTATATATACATACGTTGCTTCTCATAGAAGAGGGACTTACACCGGTATTTACTACCTATCATGAAAGATAAAAAGGTAATGAGAGCAAGGTGTGTACAGGGGGGGGGGGGGGGCCAATATCCTAGGAAATGTAACTATAAAAAGAGATATGCAATATAAGTGCATTTAGGTCGCCCTTAATGGATATTTGTACTGGCCAAAAATGAGTATTTAATCTCATAGATTGTTTTATATAAAAGTGCACTAGAGTGCCATCTTTATTAAACACATTCAATATATAAAAGGTGACAGTAGAAAATACAATTGTATAAAGTGCAAATACAAACACTGTACATTCAATTGCATATAGAGGATATAGCACCCATGTGCCTACAGCCCGCAGCCTGTATGTAGAGGATCAGGCGGATGAGGTGTATAGCACGTGACCCGACATGTTTCGGAAATAGGTATGTATTACTCCTTCATCAAGGGATTTATGATTAGGTGCTCAAATCTATCTGTAAATATCAAAAGACAATAAAAAAGTAGTAGAAAATATCTATATCGTCATAAATTGTATGCGACTGCATTTTTGCAATATATGCGATTTTAGTAATTATTGAAAAAGTAGTATAAGAAAAGTCTAGTATGGACTAATTATACTTACATCAATTTGATTCATAAAAACAGGCAGAAAATGACAAAGAACAGCGTTTAAACCAGTACAACTGGGAGCAGGCTGGCTTCTGGTTCACATAGCACAAGGTGGGCAACCAGGAGTGCAATGCAGAGCGTTGCAGCACTTTCACAAGGGATGGCCGATGGAGATCTGTGTGTTTAAAGAGTGATGTTGTAAATGTACAAGGCATATAGTTAAGCCAATGCTTTGCTGAAAGACAAAGTAGTCGTTCAGCTATAGTAAAAGGGGAGAGTAAGCATGTAGGGTAAGTATTCAAATATATGGAGCAAAGTATCTAATCAAATTACCTTGTGGCTGTTTAGTGATCTCTCAAGACTCAGACCTCCAGGCAGCAGTTCAAAAGACTGACAGATGCCAAAGGAGTGTCTGTGTCTTAAATAGGACAGCTGATTGGACATCAGCCAATCAGTGTCCACTCCACGTAATCAGCTGCATAGCGGGCAGCCATGTGTGGAGATCAGGCATCCCCCAGACGACGAGGCGCGCGGCGTAGCCACGCCCCTAAGGGCGTGATGACGTCACGCGTCTCGACGTCACCGGCGGGTATGCGGTCCCGGCGCGAGTAGCGAAGCTCACACAGGGAGCCGTACAGGAGCTCGTCCACATGCAGAAGGCCTATGGGGCACGCAGCCAAGTGCTGCCCCATGGCCATGCATGCGTGGAGCTTACCCGCCGGGTGTCCGTGCGCACGTACACATCCCACACCAAGGAAAAACTGCGCCATCTTGTGGATGGATTTGAGAAGTGAACAAAGATGAATCGCAAAAAGCCAGCCTGCTGTACATAAATACATGGATAAAAATAAAAGGTAAATAAATGAAGAAACAAAAAAACAAGAAAAGAGAAACATACTATGCAATTGACCAGAGGTTACATATGGACAATTTTTGAAATAACAGTCAATTTCAAACAATGTTGATGGAGTAAACAAAGTCTTAAAGTGTTCATTAATTTAGAACAATTCATATTTCAACGGTATAGAGAACCCAGATATACACATTGTTCAGACATATAGTATAGCGATGATTTTAAATCAGAGACAGTCTAAATATATATAGACACAATGTCTTATATCTATGCCTGTATCTATCTGGAAATGTTCTACTACACCGATGAATACTATTTAATACATAAAGTATGGAAACTGACGAGGAAAAATAAAAATTGGTAAAATAAGATTGTTGTTAGATTAGAAGGTAAAAGGAAACAGTAAGTTATATTGGAAAGTCCCTACAAATCCAGTTCACAGACCCCTGATGTGAAACCGGGAAGAAACAGCTTTTCTCAAATTGGTATCAACAGATATCAATAAAATGAAAAACTTTTCACATCCACACTCCAATTTCAGCCGTGATGAACGGTTGGCTCTGGAGGCGCTGTCACGTAACCACGACGTTGTCATCAAACCCTCTGACAAGGGTGGCAACGTCGTGGTTATGGACAGTGCACAATACACTGAGATGTGCATGGACATATTACAAAATCTTGAGTGGTACCGTCCTATCTCTAAATCCTTATTGGATAAATTCACTCATGACTTTTATACACTTGTTGACACTGCATTTCAATACAATGCAATATCTAAACAACTTTGGGAGTTTATTAGGACTAGCCATCCTAAAGAGGCAACTTTCTATGCGCTACCGAAGCTGCATAAACAAAAGAAAAAACCACCGGGCAGACCTAATATTTCAGGCTGCGGAAGCTTAACAGAAAACCTCAGTCGTGTAGTTGATAACCATCTAAAGCCTCTAGTTACTTGCCTATCATCGTATGTACGCGATACAATTCATTTCTTACAGAATTCACGTGTGGTGTGACGTCACGCGTAGGGACGGGATAGGCTGTACACACAGTGAGAAGCAGACGAGTTCGCCGCTCGTCGGATACAATTGTCTTTTCCTAATTACTAAATGTGAGTACCCGTTTTTTTGCCTAATAAAATTCTATTGTTGAAACGGAATTACACTATTGGGCTCTTTCTCCACTTCATTATCTTTTATACATTCCTGCACCGCACCTGAGGGAACCTAATCCTAGGACAGTGAGGGATGTGCAGGAACTCATAGGTGGATGAGTCAAAGAGCCCTTGGTCATATGGTGTTGCCCCATTACTGTGAGGACGGTCAGGGACGCGCAGGAGCCCCTAGGAGGACGAGTTAAAAAGCCCTCTGGTCATATGCTGTTGCCCCATTGCTGTGAGGTAAGGGGCCATTACCCACTAAAGTGTTTGCACACGAAGAAGCACGAGTTTTCAAGTCACTTGGCACTTTAACTGCTACATGCGCATGCCAGCACATCATTGTCACAGAGTTCACTTTATTCAAAAGGACATTCCTTTTCGTGTTAATTATCGTTTATATTTAAAGACTCTATTTTTTTGGGATATCATTTCATGCACCATAGAGTGTTTTTTTGGCACATTTTCTGCACTTTATATAGGTTTGATTACCAAACACTGCATGGACTTTGAGGTGTAGCCAAGTCTAACACGCACAGTGTTTACACACTGCACATTGTCACTTTTTGTATTTTATATGCATTGAAATCAAGCTGTATTACATTTATAAATTATTTATATACACTGGTCTTTGTTATCCACGTTTTACTCGTTTTTTTTTTTTTTTTTTTACTTTAGAGATTCAAGATTTTAAACACACTATTTATTAGCTTATTGCATTCACTGGTTAGTGATATTGATTCATTTGTTCTTGTATTTTTACTTATTGCTCACTATTATTTCTATACACTTCGCTATGTTAATTTTGACCCCATTATAAACCATCTGAGTCTCTTTACTTAGGATTAGCGCTGCACCACTCATCCATACAATATATCCTCTATATGCAATTGAATGTACAGTGTTTGTATTTGCACTTTATACAATTGTATTTTCTACTGTCACCTTTTATATATTGAATGTGTTTAATAAAGATGGCACTCTAGTGCACTTTTATATAAAACAATCTATGAGATTAAATACTCATTTTTGGCCAGTACAAATATCCATTAAGGGCGACCTAAATGCACTTATAGTGCATATCTCTTTTTATATTTTTGAAAAAAAAATTACTTTTTAAAAAAAAAAATCATTTTTGAAGAAAAAAAAAACATTTTTGAATAAAAAAAAATCATTTTTGAAAAAAAAAAATTCATTTTTGAAAAAAAAAATTACTTTTGAAAAAAATGTTCAGCTCTTCCAGCTAATGATGGGACTTTTTTACTACTATTTATACTTTTTAAAATATTAAGCTTTTTAACACTTTTTACAGTTACTCCTGCCACTCCAACCACACAATTACTCAAGCCACTCCACCCAGTTACTCCGCCCACTCCAGTTGTAGAGGCAAGAACACGTTTCACTATTTCCCCAGAAATTGTAGCTTTTCTAGTTAGTGGGAATGCTTTAGCAGTCCCACTATTGTTATTCGATTTTATTTATTTTTAAACTTAATTTTAATAATTTTATTCCGTACGTTTTTCGGTAATGCGTAACTTCTGCATACTTTCAGCTATTAAAACCATTCAACTATCAAAATGTTTGTCTCTTTTAGCTGAGGTGTGCTCTTTTTCAACTTTTTTTCTACCATTTATACTTTTTAAAATATTAAGCTTTTTATCACTTTTTTTTAACATTGAAGTCAATGGGAGCATGCTTGAAATCCTTAAATTTTTCTTCCGCTCCCAAAAGTTTCAGCTCCTTCATACTTTCACCTAGAGACACCAAACAAACTTTAAAATGTTTACAAAATATTCAGCTATCTGGCTATATCTTTTCAGTTTGATATCTTTTACAGTTTTTGAGAAAAAGCTTTTTGTTTAGAGGTCATTTCAAGAAATTTTAGCCATTAATCTGAGTGTACTGTGTGTTTTGTTGCCATGGTTACCAAAGCTTCTGTTATACACAGGGGGGGAGGTGGCTGGAGCATCTCAGCTCTGATTACAGAGCCCGGGGGGAGGGGACAAAAGCTGAAAAATCAGAACATGATTTCTAAACTGCCGCCACTCCCTCATTTTCAAGCCCACCTACACAAATCTTATATCAAACCGTTCAGCTATCCCTGCTGCCACAAAACATGTCCACGGCTAAGCCATAGTCCTGATAGTTTTCACAATATGACCATTTGTTTGCAACTCACACCGTCCATTGACATTCATTGAAACTACACTCTAGCCCCTTCAAATTTGAAGGGCAATTTCTAAACTGCGACCGTGCCTTCAATTTTAATATTTCAGAGACATACTATGTATCAGGTCTGGGTCTTGTGATTCTCACAATATAAAGATCTTCGCTGTTGGATGTATAGTTTTTAAAATACGGCCATTTGTTTAGAGGTCATTTCAGGAAATTTTAGCCATTAATCAGCGTGTACTGTGTTTGTTTTGTTGCCATGGTTACCAAAGCTTCTGTTATACACAGGGGGGAGATGGCTGGAGCATCTCAGCTCTGATTACAGAGCCCGGGGGAGGGGACAGACACACCATGTACTGATTTATAATAGAGGAATATGATGGGGCAGTTTTGATGAAGTAGTATTTGGGAAGCATAAACAGGGCATGAGCGTTGCTAGGAAACAGTGGTTGTAAACACAAGATGCTGAGACACCCCAAATGCATGTGACTTCATCTGCTAGACTTGATAATGCTTGTAGACTCCTCCCACAGTTTTTACACTACAGAGACAAGTAATATACCGAAACGTGCGGATTGTTCCCGATTGGTGTGCTATTACTTTGTGGAATGTTTCGCCGAATGGTCCACGAAATGACGTTTTTGCGGCGAAATTGGTCCCATAGGACTGAATGGCGAAATGTTCAAAACTACAGTGGGAGGTGACAAAAGCTGACAACCCCATGATCAGCCAAAACATTATGACCACCCCATGATCAGCCAAAACATTATGACTGCCCCATGAAAAAAATATATATTTTTGAAAAAAAAAATCATTTTTGAAAAAAAAAATTCATTTTTGAAAAAAAAAATTCATTTTTGAAAAAAAAAAAATCATTTTTGAAAAAAAAAATTCATTTTTGAAAAAAAAAATTTTGAAAAAAAATAATATTGAGAAAAAAAAACTATTTTTGAAAAAAAAAATTCATTTTTGTAAAAAAAAAAATATTGTGGAAAAAAAATATTATTTTTGAAAAAATATATATATTTTTTTTTGAAAAAATATATATATATTTTTTTTGAAAAAAAAAATATTTTTGAAAAAAAATAATATTTTTTAAAAAAAAAATTTTTGAAAAAAAAAAATTTAGAAAATTTTTTTTTTTGAAAATAAAAATTATTATTGAGAAAAAAAATAACTTTTGAAAAAAATGTTCAGCTCTTTCAGCTAATGATGGGACTTTAACTTTTTTTACTACTATTTATACTTTTTAAAATATTAAGCTGTTTAACACTTTTCACAGTTACTCAAGCCACTCCACCCAGTTACTCCGCCCACTCCAGTTGTCGAGGCAAGAACACTTTTCACAATTTCCCCAGAAATTGTAGCTTTTTTAGTTAAGTGTTCTTGCATAGCAAGACCACTTACTGTTATCTCACATATATATTATTATTATAGCCAAATTTACCACCCTAACTCCTCCCACAGTTTTTACACTACATAGACAAATAATATACCGAAACGTGCGGATTGTTCCCGAATGGTGTGCTATTACTTTGTGGAACGTTTCACCGAATGGTTTACGAAATATCATCATTTTTGCGGCGAAATTGGTCCCATAGGAATGAATGGGGAAACTAGAGTGGGAGATGACAAAAGCTGGAAAATCAGAACATGATTTCTAAACTGCCGCCACTCCCTCATTTTCAAGCCCACCTACACAAATCTTATATCAAAACGTTCAGCTATCCCTGCTGCCACTAAACATGTCCACGGCTAAGCCATAGTCCTGATAGTTTTCACAATATGACCATTTGTTTGCAACTCACGCCGTCCATTGACATTCATTGAAACTACACTCTAGCCCCTTCAAATTTGAAGGGCAATTTCTAAACTGCGACCGTGCCTTCAATTTTAATATTTCAGAGACATACTATGTATCAAAATCTAGGCCTGGGTCTTGTGATTCTCACAATATAAAGATCTTCGCTGTAGGATGTATAGTTTTTAAAATACGGCCATTTGTTTAGAGGTCATTTCAGGAAATTTTAGCCATTAATCAGCGTGTACTGTGTTTGTTTTGTTGCCATGGTTACCAAAGCTTCTGTTATACACAGGGGGGAGGTGGCTGGAGCATCTCAGCTTTGATTACAGAGCCCGGGGGAGGGGACAGACACACCATGTACTGATTTATAATAGAGGAATATGATGGGGCAGTTTTGATGGGGTAATTCTGATGGGGCAGTTTTGATGAAGTAGTATTTGGGAAGCATAAACAGGGCATGAGCGTTGCTAGGAAACAGTGGTTGTAAACACAAGATGCTGAGACACCCCAAATGCATGTGACTTCATCTGCTAGACTTGATAATGCTTGTAGACTCCTCCCACAGTTTTTACACTACAGAGACAAGTAATATACCGAAACGAGCGGATTGTTCCCGATTGGTGTGTTATTACTTTGTGGAATGTTTCGCCGAATGGTCCACGAAATGACGTTTTTGCGGCGAAATTGGTCCCATAGGAATGAATGGTGAAATGTTCAAAACTAGAGTGGGAGGTGACAAAAGCTGACAACCCCATGATCAGCCAAAACATTATGACCGCCCCATGTAAAAAAATATATATTTTTGAAAAAAAAAAAATAATTTTTGAAAAAAAAAAAAATAATTTTTGAAAAAAAAAATAATAACTTTTGAAAAAATAAAAATAAATTCATTTTTGAAAAAAAAATTCATTTTTGAAAAAAAAAATATTTTTGAAAGAAAAAATTCATTTGAGAAAAAAATATATTTTTGAAAAAATATATATTTTTGAAAAAAAAATATATTTTTGAAAAAAAAAAAAATATTTTTGAAAAAAAAAATATTTTTGAAAAAAAATCACTTTTGAAAAAAAAAAATCATTTTTGAAAAAAAAAATGTTTGTGCTCTTTCAGCTAATGATGAGACTTCAACTTTTTTACTACTATTTATACTTTTTAAAATATTAAGCTTTTTAACGCTTTTCACAGGAGCTCCAGCCACTCCAACCACACAACAGTTACTCAAGCCACTCCACCCAGTTACTCCGCCCACTCCAGATGTAGAGGCAAGAACACTTTTCACAATTTCCCCAGAAATTGTACCTTTTCTAGTTAAGTGTTCTTGCATAGCAAGACCACTTACTGTTATCTCACATATATATTATTCTTATTATTATAGCCAAATTTACCACCCTAACTCCTCCCACAGTTTTTACACTACATAGACAAGTAATATACCGAAACGTGCGGATTGTTCCCGAATGGTGTGCTATTACTTTGTGGAACGTTTCGCCAAATGGTTCACGAAATATCGTCGTTTTTGCGGTGAAATTGGTCCCATAGGAATGAATGGGGAAACTAGAGTGGGAGATGACAAAAGCTGGAAAATCAGAACATGATTTCTAAACTGCCGCCACTCCCTCATTTTCAAGCCCACCTACACAAATCTTATATCAAAACGTTCAGCTATCCCTGCTGCCACTAAACATGTCCACGGCTAAGCCATAGTCCTGATAGTTTTCACAATATGACCATTTGTTTGCAACTCACGCCGTCCATTGACATTCATTGAAACTACACTCTAGCCCCCTCCAAATTTGAAGGGCAATTTCTAAACTGCGACCGTGCCTTCATTTTTAATATTTCAGAGACATACTATACATCAAAATCTAGGTCTGGGTCTTGTGATTCTCACAATATAAAGATCTTCGCTGTAGGATGTATAGTTATTAAAATACGGCCATTTGTTTAGAGGTCATTTCAGGAAATTTTAGCCATTAATCAGAGTGTACTGTTAGTGTTTGTTTTGTTGCCATGGTTACCAAAGCTTCTGTTATACACAGGGGGGAAGGTGGCTGGAGCATCTCAGCTGATTACAGAGCCCGGGGGAGGGGACAGACACACCATGTACTGATTTATAATAGAGGAATATGATGGGGCAGTTTTGATGGGGTAATTCTGATGGGGCAGTTTTGATGAAGCAGTATTTGGGAAGCATAAACAGGGCATGAGCGTTGCTAGGAAACAGTGGTTGTAAACACAAGATGCTGAGACACTCCAAATGCATGTGACTTCATCTGCTAGACTTGATAATGCTTGTAGACTCCTCCCACAGTTTTCACACTACAGAGACAAATAATATACCGAAACGAGCGGATTGTTCCCGATTGGTGTGTTATTACTTTGTGGAATGTTTTGCCGAATGGTCCACGAAATGACGTTTTTGCGGCGAAATTGGTCCCATAGGAATGAATGGCGAAATGTTCAAAACTAGAGTGGGAAGTGACAAAAGCTGACAACCCCATGATCAGCCAAAACATTATGACCACCCCATGATCAGCCAAAACATTATGACCGCCCCATGTAAAAAAAAAAATATTTTTGAAAAAAAAAAATAATTTTTGAAAAAAAAAAAATATATTTTTGAAAAAAAAAAAATATTTTTGAAAAAAAAAAATATTTTTGAAAAAAAATTTCTTTTAAAAAAAAAAATATTTTTGAAAAAAAAATATATTTGAAAAAAAAAAATTATTTTTGAAAAAAAAATTACTTTAAAAAAAATAATAATTTCGAAAAAAAAATTATTTTTGAAATAAAAAAATTCATTTTTGAAAAAAAAAATTACCTTTGAAAAAAAAAATTACTTTTGAAAAAAAAAATCATTTTTGAAGAAAAAAAAATCATTTTTGATTAAAAAAAATATACTTTTGAAAAAAATGTTCAGCTCTTTCAGCGAATGATGGAACTTTTTTACTACTATTTATACTTTTTAAAATATTAAGCTTTTTAACACTTTTCACAGTTACTCAAGCCACTCCACCCCACCCAGTTACTCCGCCCACTCCAGTTGTAGAGGCAAGAACACTTTCACAATTTCCCCAGAAATTGTACCTTTTCTAGTTATTATTATTATAGCCAAATTTACCACCCTAACTCCTCCCACAGCTTTTACAATCCATAGACAAGTAATATACCAAAACGTGCGGATTGTTCCCGATTGGTGTGCTATTACTTTGTGGAACATTTTGCCAAATGGTTCACAAAGTATCGTCATTTTTGCGGCAAAATTGGTCCCATAGGAATGAATGGCGAACTGTTCAAAACTAGCGTGGGAGGTGACAAAAGCTGACAACCCCATTTTTGAAAAAAAAATCATTTTTGAAAAAAAAAATCATTTTTGAAAAAAAAAATGTTTGAAAAAAAAAATAATTTTTGAAAAAAAATAATTTTTGAAAAAAAATCATTTTTGAAAAAAAAAATCTTTTGAAAAAAATGTTCAGCTCCTTTAGCTAATGATGGGACTTCAACCGTTTTACTGCTATTTATACTTTTTAAAATATTAAGCTTTTCAACACTTTTCACAGTTACTCCAGCCACTCCAAACTACACAACAGTTACTCAAGCCACTCCACCCAGTTACTCCGCCCACTCCAGTTGTAGACTACTGTAGGTGGAGGCAAGAACACTTCACACAATTTCCCCAGAAATTGTAGCTTTTCTAGTATTAAGTGTTCTTGCATAGCAAGACCACTTACTGTTATCACACATATATTATTCTTATTGTAGCCAAATTTACCACTCTAACTCCTCCCACAGCTTTTACACTACGTAGACTAATATACCGAAACGTGCGGATTGTTCCCGATTGGTGTGCTATTACTTTGTGCAATGGTCCACCAAATATCGTAATTTTTGCGTCAAAATTGGTCCCATAGGAATAAAGGGCGAAATGTTCAATGTCATTTAATTGGTGTGCTATTACTTTGTGGATCTTTGTGAAAAGCTGAAAAATACCAGTGTGAATCCAGCCTCAATGTCATTTAATTGGTGTGCTATTACTTTGTGGAACGTTTCGCTGAATGGTTCACAAAATATTGTCGTTTTTGCTGCGAAATTGGTCCCATAGGAATGAATGGCGAAATGTTCAAAACTGGAGTGGGAGGTTACAAAAGCTGACAACCCCATGATCAGCTAAAACATTATGACCATCCCACTGTCAGCCAAATAATTTATGACCCCCCCCCCCATTATCAGCCAAAACATTTTGACCACCCCATGATCAGCCAAAACATTATGACCACCCCCATGAAAAAAAATTAGCAAGACCACTTACTGTTATCTCACATATATATTATTAAGTGTTCTTGCATAGCAAGACCACTTATTGTTATCTCACATATATATTATTATTATTATAGCCAAATTTACCACCCTAACTCCTCCCACAGTTTTTACACTACATAGACAAGTAATATACCGAAACGTGCGGATTGTTCCCGAATGGTGTGCTATTACTTTGTGGAACGTTTCGCCGAATGGTTCACGAAATATCGTCATTTTTGCGGCGAAATTGGTCCCATAGGAATGAATGGGGAAACTAGAGTGGGAGATGACAAAAGCTGGAAAATCAGAACATGATTTCTAAACTGCCGCCACTCCCTCATTTTCAAGCCCACCTACACAAATCTTATATCAAAACGTTCAGCTATCCCTGCTGCCACTAAACATGTCCACGGCTAAGCCATAGTCCTGATAGTTTTCACAATATGACCATTTGTTTGCAACTCACGCCGTCCATTGACATTCATTGAAACTACACTCTAGCCCCTTCAAATTTGAAGGGCAATTTCTAAACTGCGACCGCGCCTTCAATTTTAATATTTCAGAGACATACTATGTATCAAAATCTAGGTCTGGGTCTTGTGATTCTCACAATATAAAGATCTTCGCTGTAGGATGTATAGTTTTTAAAATACGGCCATTTGTTTAGAGGTCATTTCAGGAAATTTTAGCCATTAATCAGAGTGTACTGTTAGTGTTTGTTTTGTTGCCATGGTTACCAAAGCTTCTGTTATACACAGGGGGGAAGGTGGCTGGAGCATCTCAGCTGATTACAGAGCCCGGGGGAGGGGACAGACACACCATGTACTGATTTATAATAGAGAAATATGATGGGGAAGTTTTGATGGGGTAATTCTGATGGGGCAGTTTTGATGAAGTAGTATTTGGGAAGCATAAACAGGGCATGAGCGTTGCTAGGAAACAGTGGTTGTAAACACAAGATGCTGAGACACCCCAAATGCATGTGACTTCATCTGCTAGACTTGATAATGCTTGTAGACTCCTCCCACAGTTTTTACACTACAGAGACAAGTAATATACCGAAACGAGCGGATTGTTCCCGATTGTGTGTTATTACTTTGTGGAATGTTTCGCCGAATGGTCCACGAAATGACGTTTTTGCGGCGAAATTGGTCCCATAGGAATGAATGGCGAAATGTTCAAAACTAGAGTGGGAGGTGACAAAAGCTGACAACCCCATGATCAGCCAAAACATTATGACCACCCCATGATCAGCCAAAACATTATGACCGCCCCATGTAAAAAAAAAAATATTTTTGAAAAAAAAAAAATTTTTTTGAAAAAAGTAAAAAAATAATTTTTGAAAAAAAAAATCATTTTTGAAAAAAAAAATATATATTTTTGAAAAAAAAATATTTTTGAAAAAAAAAAATATTTTTGAAAAAAATATATATTTGAAAAAAAAAAATATTTTTGAAAAAAAAAAATTATTTTTGAAAAAAAAATTACTTTAAAAAAAATAATAATTTTGAAATAAAAAAATTCATTTTTGAAAAAAAAAATTACCTTTGAAAAAAAAAATTACTTTTGAAAAAAAAAATCATTTTTGAAGAAAAAAAAATCATTTTTGATTAAAAAAAATTCATTTTTGAAAAAAAAAAATACTTTTGAAAAAAATGTTCAGCTCTTTCAGCGAATGATGGAACTTTTTTACTACTATTTATACTTTTTAAAATATTAAGCTTTTTAACACTTTTCACAGTTACTCAAGCCACTCCACCCCACCCAGTTACTCCGCCCACTCCAGTTGTAGAGGCAAGAACACTTTCACAATTTCCCCAGAAATTGTACCTTTTTTAGTTATTATTATAGCCAAATTTACCACCCTAACTCCTCCCACAGCTTTTACAATCCATAGACAAGTAATATACCAAAACGTGCGGATTGTTCCCGATTGGTGTGCTATTACTTTGTGGAACATTTTGCCAAATGGTTCACAAAGTATCGTCATTTTTGCGGCAAAATTGGTCCCATAGGAATGAATGGCGAACTGTTCAAAACTAGCGTGGGAGGTGACAAAAGCTGACAACCCCATTTTTGAAAAAAAAAATCATTTTTGAAAAAAAAAATGTTTGAAAAAAAAAATCATTTTTTAAAAAAAATAATTTTTGAAAAAAAATCATTTTTGAAAAAAAATCATTTTTGAAAAAAAATCATTTTTGAAAAAAAAAATCTTTTGAAAAAAATGTTCAGCTCCTTTAGCTAATGATGGGACTTCAACCGTTTTACTGCTATTTATACTTTTTAAAATATTAAGCTTTTCAACACTTTTCACAGTTACTCCAGCCACTCCAAACTACACAACAGTTACTCAAGCCACTCCACCCAGTTACTCCGCCCACTCCAGTTGTAGACTACTGTAGGTGGAGGCAAGAACACTTCACACAATTTCCCCAGAAATTGTAGCTTTTCTAGTATTAAGTGTTCTTGCATAGCAAGACCACTTACTGTTATCACACATATATTATTCTTATTGTAGCCAAATTTACCACCCTAACTCCTCCCACAGCTTTTACACTACGTAGACTAATATACCGAAACGTGCGGATTGTTCCCGATTGGTGTGCTATTACTTTGTGCAATGGTCCACCAAATATCGTAATTTTTGCGTCAAAATTGGTCCCATAGGAATAAAGGGCGAAATGTTCAATGTCATTTAATTGGTGTGCTATTACTTTGTGGATCTTTGTGAAAAGCTGAAAAATACCAGTGTGAATCCAGCCTCAATGTCATTTAATTGGTGTGCTATTACTTTGTGGAACGTTTCGCTGAATGGTTCACAAAATATTGTCGTTTTTGCTGCGAAATTGGTCCCATAGGAATGAATGGCGAAATGTTCAAAACTGGAGTGGGAGGTTACAAAAGCTGACAACCCCATGATCAGCTAAAACATTATGACCATCCCACTGTCAGCCAAATAATTTATGACCCCCCCCCATTATCAGCCAAAACATTTTAACCACCCCATGATCAGCCAAAACATTATGACCACCCCCATGAAAAAAAATTAAATTAAAAATCGTTTTTGAAAAAATAAATAATTTTTGAAAAAAAATAATTTGAAAAAAAATCATTTTTGAAAAACATAAATAGATTTGGAAAAAAATAAATAATTTTTAGAAAAAAATAAATAATTTTTGAAATAAAAAACATTTTTGAAAAAATAAAAAAATTTTGAAAAAAAATCATTTAAAAAAATCATTTTTGAAAAAAATACATTTTTTGAAAAAAAAAAATCATTGAAAAAAATAATTTTTGAAATAAAAAACATTTTTGAAAAAATAAATTATTTTTGAAAAAAAATCATTTTAAAAAAATCATTTTTGAAAAAAGAACATTTTTTTGAAAAAAAAAATCATTGAAAAAAAAATTTGGAAAAAAAAGAATTTTTGAAAAAATAAGAATTTTTGAAAAAAAATTTTTTTGAAAAAATAAATAATTTTTGAAAAAAAATCATTTAAAAAATTTTTTTTTGAAATAAAATAAATATTTTTTTGAAAAAAAAGTAATTTTTTGAAAAAAAAAACATTTTTGAAAAAAAATTATTGAAAAAAAATAATTTTTGAAAAAAAAAAATTTTGAAAATAAAAAATTTTTGAAAAAAATCTTCAGCTCTTTCAGCTAATGATGGGACTTCTTCAACTTTTTTTACTACAATGTATACTTTTTAAAATATTAAGCTTTTTAACATTTTTCACAGTTACTCCAGCCACACAACAGTTACTCAAGCCACTCCACCCAGTTAATCTGCCCACTCCAGTTGTAGACTACTGTAGGTGGAGGCAAGAACATTTCACACAATTTCCCCAGAAATTGTAGCTTTTCTAGTTGTATATTATAATGCAATAATAGAAATAATGCACTTCAATCGTTCTGACACCATATCAACCATGGTGCTGTGATGATATTGCTATTGTGGTGTAAGATCTGGGCATGCTGTTCCTCCATCCCCGTTTCTTTCCTTCCTTCTCTCTCCTTTCCTGCTTATCTCTTTCTTTCTTTCTCTCTCCCCCTCTTTCTCCCTTTCTTTCTCCCTTTCTTTCTCCCTCCATCCCTCGTTCATCTCAGACTCTAACCACACCCCCTTTAAGCCACTCCTAATATTTAGTTTAACCACTTAAGGACCAAGCCTATTTTTGACACTTGTTGTTTTACAAATTTTATTTTTACTAGAAAATTACTTAGAACCCCCAAACATTATATATTTTTATCATACACCCTAGAGAATAAAATGGTGGTCGTTTGTAATACTTTATGTCACATCATATTTGCGCAGTGGTCTTACAAATGCAATTTTTTTGGAAAAAATACACAAACCTTAAACTCAGCAGATCAAGCCACTCATCTCTGTGTTTTATTTTGTGTCAGAAGGAGTTTAGAAAAGCATAATAGAGCAAGTGTAGTATTTGTTACCCTATAACAATGCATAATGCAAATCAGAATTGAAAAAAAGATAAGAATTACTAGCCAAAGTGTGCATGGGAGAACATGTGTCTGAATTACCTAGACACTATTTAGATAAAATAACATACTATAGAATACAGGCCAGTGGGGGAACTAAAAGAGGTGCAACAGTTGCACTTGCAGCTGGGCCCTGGAGTTCCAGCACCATGGTGGGGGGCTGAGCAGTGTTGCCAGCCTCACATTATCTCACTGACAGTTCAAGAGAGCAGACTGATTTCTCCCATCCGTAGGAAAGGAGGATCAGTCTGTACATTTAGAGGCCGGTGGCAGCTGAGTGGAGTCTTTGACACCTGTCTCACACAGACCAGCCAGTTCACTCACCCCCTCCCAGCAATGGATAGGAGAAGAGAGAGGCATACAGCTCCTCCTCCTCCTCTTGCCCCTGTTCCCCCCGTCTGGCTGGCCCACCCACTTTAATATCCCCTGCGTGTAGCTGTGCCTGAGAGAACGGAAATGTGCATGGGAAATATGAAGAACAGCAGGCACAGCTACACATTCCAAGCTGTATGAACCAACTTCCAGCCTGAGCCCTCCAACGAGTGAGTACTGCATTACACTTTGATTAATGAACTGTCCCTATCTCCCTCCCTTCTCTCCTCTATCTGTCCCCCTCCCCCCATCTGTTCTTCCACGTTCCATTTAACACTTATGCAGCAAATACATTCATTGAAAAAAAAAACACAATCAATTAGTACACTAAAAAAAAAAATATGATCCAATTCCCCCATCTACACATTCTAGGTGGATGGCGAATTCTTCCACTGTGGACCAGTGGCCGAATAACCAGGGTTGCTGTCTTGCCCCTGTAATTGACAGCGCTGGTCTCTGTCTCCACGGCAGCACATTAGGATCCAGTGCTGGTTACTTTATGGGGCTGATGGGCACATGTGCAGAAGTGCGAGTACAATTGGTTGTAGACAGCTGAGCCTTGTGCAGGTCACTTAGCAGCAGTAGCACTGCATAGCTGTCTCTGAAATGCTGAATGGGATGCAATCCAGGTGATGCTCCCAGTCGGATCTATAATTAAATATGTCAGGCAAACAAACAAATGGAGAGGTGGCCACTCTGGAATACCTTCTGAAGTTTATTGAAATATGGTTCAGTAAAAGCAAACAGCTAACATGTTTTGGCAACTCTAGACCTGATCACAGCACATTTAGGCCAGAAAAACAACATATATATACAGTGGCTTGCGAAAGTATTCGGCCCCCTTGAACTTTTCAACCTTTTGCCACATTTCAGGTTTCAAACATAAAGATATAAAATTTTAATTTTTTGTGAAGAATCACCAACAAGTGGGACACAATTGTGAAGTGGAAGAAAATCTATTGGATATTTTAAACTTTTTTAGCAATTAAAAAACTGAAAAGTGGTGCGTGCAAAATTATTCGGCCCCTTTACTTTCAGTGCAGCAAACTCACTCCAGAAGTTCAGCGAGGATCTCTGAATGATCCAATGTTGTCCTAAATGACTGATGGTGATAAATAGAATCCACCTGTGTGTAATCAAGTCTCTGTATAAATGCACCTGCTCTGTGATAGTCTCAGGGTTCTGTTGAAAGCGCAGAGAGCATCATGAAGACCAAGGAACACACCAGGCAGGTCCGTAATACTGTTGTGGAGAAGTTTAAAGCCGGATTTGGATACAAAAAGATTTCCCAAGCTTTAAACGTCCCAAGGAGCACTGTGCAAGCGATCATTTTGAAATGGAAGGAGTATCAGACCACTGAAAATCTACCAAGACCTGGCTGTCCCTCTAAACTTTCAGCTCAGACAAGGAGAAGACTGATCAGAGATGCAGCCAAGAGGCCCATGATCACTCTGGATGAACTGCAGAGAACTACAGCTGAGGTGGGAGAGTCTGACCATAGGACAACAATCAGTCGTACACTGCACAAATCTGGCCTTTATGGAAGAGTGGCAAGAAGAAAGCCATTTCTCAAAGATATCCATAAAAAGTCTCGTCTAAAGTTTGCCACAAGCCACCTGGGAGACACACCAAACATGTGGAAGAAGGTGCTTTGGTCTGATGAAACCAAAATCGAACTTTTGGCCACAATGCAAAATGATATGTTTGGCGTAAAAGCAACACAGCTCATCACACTCAACACACCATCCCCACTGTCAAACATGGTGGTGGCAGCATCATGGTTTGGGCCTGCTTTTCTTCAGCAGGGACAGGGAAGATGGTTAAAATTGAGGGGAAGATGGATGCAGCCAAATACAGGACCATTCTGGATGAAAACCTGTTGGAGTCTGCAAAAGACCTGAAACTGGGACGGAGATTTATCTTCCAACAAGACAATGATCCCAAACATGCAGCAAAATCTACAAAGGAATGGTTCACAAATAAACGTATCCAGGTGTTAGAATGGCCAACTCAAAGTCCAGACCTGAATCCAATCGAGAATCTGTGGAAAGAGCTGAAAACTGCTGTTCACAAACGCTCTCCATCCAACCTCACTGAGCTTGAGCTGTTTTGCAAGGAAGAATGGGCAAGAATTTCAGTCTCTCGATGTGCAAAACTGATAGAGACATACCCCAAGCGACTTGCAGCTGTAATCGCAGCAAAAGGTGGCTCTACAAAGTATTAACGCAAGGGGGCCGAATAATTTTGCACGCCCCACTTTTCATTTTTTTATTAGTTAAAAAAGTTTCAAAAATCCAAAAGATTTCGTTCCACTTCACAATTGTGTCCCACTTGTTGGTGATTCTTCACAAAAAATAAAAATTTTATATCTTTATGTTTGAAGCCTGAAATGTGGCAAAAGGTTGAAAAGTTCAAGGGGGCCGAATACTTTCGCAAGCCACTGTATATATATATATATATATATATATATATATATATATATATATATATATATATATATATATATATATATATATATATATATACACCGCTGTGAATTTGCAGATTCCTGGTGGGAAGTTTTCTCTGAATATATCACAATCGTTTAAAATCAATGATCTGGACAATCAATCTAGATGAGGGAGTACATGGGAAAATAAATACAGTGTAAACGAAAAAATAAATAACTTTTTTTGTATAAAAGATACACATATTAAATGAACAAACACCTACATTTCCCTTTATATATATTATCCGGTTATTATAACAAAGATTAAGGACTAATATATATGGGATATACAAGGAAAAAAAGCATTATATATTCAATAGATAATATGAGTAAATAGATGTAATTAATGAAGAAACAGATCCACATTGTATCTCAAATTCATTCCTGATGGTATCCTGGTTTGGAAATTAAATATCCAATAGACTTCCCTCTCTAGGAGTCTAGGAGTTGATATTCCCCCCCTCGAAGGGTAATCTTATTTTTCTCCAAGCCATAAAAAACAAATGCAGACATGTCACACAAATGTGCACGCTTGAAATGCTTCGACACTGCTTTAGAATAGGACGCTCCATGGTAATGCTCACTAATGCATGTTCTAAGTGGTCGCCTAGTGCAACCTAACCCTTTTTCGCGTTGTATGTAATATTAAATATGATAGTGGTTTAATTGATCAGAGCCCTCACCTTACTGGCATGGAGCCCACATGGCTGCAGAATATATGGTTGATATATACTGTATGTGATTGTACTCTTGATTCTCATAAATACTGTGTTTATTATATCTGACTAGGAGTGTCACCTGGATCACATCCCGATCGGCATGACAACAGAGAAGGCTATGCATCAGTATTCCTGCTAGGTGACCGGTGGGGGGCTCCACTGTCTACAACCAATAGTGGCAGCCCTCCCCCTCATGCAACCATCAGACCCATATTATAACCAGCACTGGGTCCTAATAGACTGCAGCCGCTGCCATAGAGATCGAGACACCAGACCAGCGCTATCAATAGCAGGGGCATGACATCAAGAGGAGGCTGGGGATGCTCATGGTGGCAGAATGCCAGGGCCTGGTCACAAGTGTGACCATTGCAACCCTGGTAATTCTGACACTGAGTTGGACCCTTTATGAAGTTCTCTGGTGTACTGGTGACATTTATTGCTTTCTGCCACCATGGGGTGGGCCCAAGATGGTAGGAAGGGGGCCCACTGCAGAACACATGAAATAAATACATTAATAAAGGGCCCCACAAGAGGAGTAAAGAGCCCCAGGATCAGTGGGGAGGGCCATGGGACCAATGGAGTCAGGGGGCCCTCCAAGTTTTTTTGCACCAGGGCCCTGAAGGTTCTAGTTATGCCTCTGATAAAGGCAGTGTTTCTATACTAATATGTAAAATTGAAAATGATTACTCTTTTGTAATTTGGTAAGAGACTGACCATGTCCAAGCCTACATGTATGACCAGGTCACCAACCCTAAAGAAAGGAGAAGTAAGAAGTAATAGGACCCAAGGACATCTAGACCTACTAGTTAGCAAGTTGCTGTCTACGTTTTGGTGATGAATGCAAAAATGAGAAAGAGTTGTTAAAGCAAACCATTGCATTGCATTGCAATGTACTGTTGATTGACAATTGAAACTGAGAAGCGCTGTAACTATGGGTCAAGATTCAAAACAGCATATATCCCAAGAATGTATTCGTCCTTAAGTGCACTCAAACATTGTTAAGCACATGCTCTTACAATTTTTTGAAAGATGATTATGTTTAGTAGTGAAACTCCTCCAGAATGGTTATGGGAGAGGGTAGAAAGGCACGCTAGGACAGAAAGTGTGCTGCTGGTAGGGTGAAAAATAGCCTGATAATAGAAAACGAATGCAGCCACCTGAGAGTAAGGTGCAGCTTGGTGTGGCAGGCAGTAAACACTGAGTTCAAGTTAGGCAATAGCAATGTAGCGCTATCCCCAAAAGGGCCACTGGAAATGTGCCTAGGTTCTCTTTCCAGTGGATTGCCCGCAGCCAGGCACACATTCACAGTCACTCTTTGGCTCAATAACAAATCTAGGGGTGTACTTTTTGTTGTTTTTATTTTTGGAGTAACTGGCATAGGGTTTAGGAAATTGAGTGGGATACGCCAAAAACAGAACTATGTACAGATTGAGGACAGTGAACTCCATTTCTAAAAAAAACTGAAGTAGAAGTCCTTGCACAAGCTAACTGTGGACTTGGCTTGTAGTAGAAGCAGTGAAAAGCAGACTTCTTTCCTTAGAGCACCAAGACCAGAGTCCCTTCAGTAAGAATCAGACTAAGTTTCAGGACACCAGCTGATATCCCCCTTGGTTAAACACACACACAGCTGACTCTCCAGCACAAGAGCGGTGGTAGCAGCCTAAAAGTCTCTAAGATCTTTCACAGCAGCCTGTACTCACAAAATGTCCAGGGACAGTTGGTTGTCTCCTTACAGCCTCCAAGCGACACCTTTCCCAAAGATACCAGACCAGGTTTGCATCCAGAAGTACATCTTCGCCAGCACACCATGGATCAGCAAACAAGGTTGTCCAAAGAAGGTTTTTTAATCGAAAATGGTCACATCACAAGGGGGGGTGCAACGTTTCGGGGCCACGCAGGACCCCTTCGTCAGGCAAGTGATGGGGTGCACAGTGAAATACAACATATATATATAGTGGTCACCAATAATGAGAACAACAAGTGCAGAGTGAGAGAAATAGTCCCCTCCCCCTCCCATTGACGTCAATCTGACGTCAGAATCCCGCCAGGATCATTTGATAAACATAGTTTGTATAGATACTGCATAATCATAACCATACTGGTAAGCCTACAATGATATAATGCCAAGTGGCGTCAGTAACTGTCATGAATCGTGTGCGATCGGCAAAGGTTGCCGATTCCGCCCGCTCGGGGTACACTGTTGCCTAGGACCCAGCGACTGTCAGTCAGCTGGAGGTCCAGGGAGCCAATAGCATGGCGCCGCGTGTGTAGCGCATGCGCCCGGCTCGCTGGCAACCACTGGATACGAAGGACGCCTGGCAGCGGGGCCGCCGTCGTCACGGTAACCCGTGACGTGCGGCCGATGCCATATATGGTAACCAAGGGGAGGAGGGAGCGAACGGGGAGAGGAGAGAGGGGAAAGGAAAAGCGATAAAGCGGGGAAGAGCAAGTATAGGTGCTGAAAGAAAAAGTGTGTAGGTGAAGAGTAAAGGAAAGAGATGCCGTGACAAGAACAAAAGAATGAAATGTAAAATAGAACGGAATAAAGTGTATGAGAGTGACATGTCAGGGTGAAAGAAGGAAAAAAACATACAAGGGGGGAGGAAAGAAAAAGGGGACAAAAAGGTTTGCATCCAGGCCCTTAGGTTTCCCACCTAAGGCCTTATGAACATGGTAGTGTTGCCCTGGAGGGCAGTAGCCCGCCATACTGGACTGATCCTCTGCAGGAAAAGACCCAGCAACTCAGTGTCTCAGAGTATTTATACAGACTCCCAGCAGCCTTCAGGGACCAGCCACAGTTTCTGTCTAGATGCCCAAAGCGCCCACACCACCAGCATTTACAGTCCTCATTTGGGTCCCACTGCAGCGAATTCTCAACCTTGGAGAGGCGGGCCAGCTCTGAATGTTGTTATTTTCTCATGGATGCCATGTTCTAGGTTAGTTCCCCGATAGCAGTCTGCATGGCCGACAGGGGAGATGGTGCCAAGGCCTCTTCCCTTACGTGTAGTGGTTCATGTCTCTGTCATGGCCAAAGTAGCTTCAGCATCCTCCCATTCCTGTTCAACCGCATTCACTACAGTGTCATTGAAAGTCAGGGAGGGCTGAGACTTTATTCATTCTTGCAGGGCTCTCCTAATGGGGCTGGCCTGAGGCTTGCATCCTCCTGCTGTCTGTGGACAAAGAACTGACATTTCAGTTGCAGGACTGTTGTGTTTTCCCCAAACAGGCCCTCCAGGTGTACCAAAATCTGTTCTAGGCTTGCCTTGGAATCTTCCAATAGCACCATCACCGCTCTACAGGCATCATCCTCTAAAGCGTTAATGGCCAGCTCCCTGATCAGTTGTGTGGAAACCTGATATAGCCAAGTGGCACTCACCAGTCTTTCCTCCCACTCTGATACATAGACGTATCATTCATTAAACTTAGACGCCAAGACTGCTTCTAATGGTGCCATTGTGATCCTTCTTCCACACCAGCTGCAAAGAGGGGCATATCCTGCCGACTGCCGAACTGGGAATAAGGTCTAGTGGTGAGCCTCGCAGTAAACACAGAGTCCAAGTCAGGCAATATATAGTAGAAAGATCCAACACAATACAACTAGGCCCAACAAGAAGGCACTACCATCCAGAGCCACTTACTAACTGTAACAGCGGTCTGTAGACAGTCCACACCCAAAAGGGAGGCTTCCTGAAGCGAGGTAGACATAGTCCCTGCACTGTCCCTACAACCATGGAACCTCTCCCTACCTCTAAGCACTATCTTTGCCAGGCGGGGAATCTGTCGCTACACTAGCCACTCAAAGAAAGTGGGCCAAAAGTTAACTAGACTCTGCCTGACCCAGGATGGCTGATGAAGTCACGTGGGGTGCCAGAGTCCATTCGGACAGCTGTCTCCTTGTGACCACAGGTAATCATAGAGGAACCAAGTTCCTCATAACTGCCTTCCCCTTCTTCATTGCCACTTTGGTCAAGCGCCACCTGCAGTGAGGAGGACAGACTGTCCTTCCCTACACACCACTTCTAAGGACTGGTGTGCTGCATTATAGTACAATTTTTTTAAGATAGATTTTAGCCGATACTGGTCATTTTTTCCTAGGTTCATCTGTAGTGTTTATCTGACCTCATCTACAATTTATGTCATTAAATATCTGATAATTGCACATAAACATTGATCTATATCAGTTTTATACCATTAAAATGGATAATTTTTTATTCATTTAGATCTAACATTTCCCAATTAGCTAATAAGTTTACTGCATCTATGAGTTCCAAACAAATAAAAAGGTTAACTGCTTTGTTCTTCCAGTTTACTAATGAGATAATCTGTATTTTATTAATGAGATTATCCAGAAACGCACACAATAGATGTCTTTCCAGTTTAACACATTCAATAAAAATATTTTGTAATGGTATTAATTTTAAATCACTTATCTTGCTATTATACGTGGAACCTTCTTTCTGCTAGTCTCTTGGGATGTAGTATATTTGCTAGTATGATTGGATTCTTTTCCGAAAAAAGCCTGCTATTGATCTTAAATGGTTTGTGTAATTTCTGCACATTACCAGTACCGCACACTTTTGCTTTCATACTTGTAGAGCTCTAATCTAGCCAATGTTTTCATAATTAACTGCTTCAATGGTGAGATTTTGCTCTATTAACTGTCTTTACTAGCTGCACAGAAGAATTTAAAGTTTCTCCATATAGCTTGGCTTTCAGTATACAGTTCAAGGCCAATTTTAGTCAATGATCTATCTAGAATACAAGTAAAGTCCTTCTAAAGATGTATGTAAGTTTTGTATGCAGCTAAAATGGTCATAGAAACTAAACATAAAGTGCTCTTACAAAAGCAACAAATGTACTGGTTATTGTGACCTGAAATAACTGTATAACCCAACATTATTTTTTAGCAGTCAAAGGTTCTCCCTTTCATGTTTCCATGTTTTTTTTTCTTAAACAAGAACTAGAGAGGTAGATTGGGTGCCATAAACAATACGACAATTCTTCTTTTAGACTTTTTTATTGCAATGTCAGGGTGTGCATATCTTATATAATGATGGGCAAATCAGCTTATGTTCAAATCACTGGCACATTCGGTGAACTTTATGTGAATCTCATTGAAGTCAATCTGAGGAGAACCTTGAAAATCAATTCTCTCCATGTTCAAGGCTAATAGACAAGAACAAGATGACAATAGACAATTGTCAAACAAAGGGCATGTGGAGTAGACACATTAAGCTAAGGCTTAAAAGAAAACATTAAAAATTCCTTTAAATACCAGGCTTGAAAATCAATTCTCTCCATGTTCAAAGCTAATAGACAAGAACAAGATGACAATAGAGACAATTGTCAAACAAAGGGCATGGGGAGTGGGCACTTTAGTCTAAGGCTTAAAGTGAAACATTAAAAATTCTAATAAATATCAGGCTTGGGAATTTTTTTAAACCTGCCTGTACAGTGACATATCTGTTCAATATACTGCAGCAAAAGTCAATTTAAAAAAGAAAAAAATGTTGCCTCTAAATGACATTTCCCTGCCAACTTGTTTTTTTTTTTGGCTGACTCTTATCCTAGATAAAGGCCTGGTATGGTTTTTAGGGTGACCCACGATGTGGCGTGGGGTCCCTCCAAAAATCCTTACCAGATCCTTTGGTTCAATGGGTATCATTCATTGTGATTGATGTGGATTTACATCACTAATCGGCATGACTAGTGATTCATTTATACCGTGGGACACTTTTTCTACATAAAGGATTTGATCAAACGTGAGGTGTGTTTATTTACATTGTATTTGTTTTTTGTTTTTTAATAATAATTTAATAATTAGGGGTACCCCTTAATTATTCATGTAAGGTGGATATCTGGGGGACCCACATCCACAGGGCCAGGGATATGGGGAAGAGGCCCTTCTCTTTATCAACATGGGTACAAGGTCCTTTACTGGGGGGGGGGCAGCAAGGTACCCTCCCCATACTGGGGGTATGTGGCTTGTTCCTAGCTAGCCAGGCTGCATGCTCAGATAAATGTCTGTAATAGATTTTGGGCCAAATTTCAGGTTTGTGTCTTAAATGTGTTTTAGGTACTACATGGCTCTTTTAATAGCATTCCTGTACCTTTGCTGGGATAAACTTATGCATTTGAACAAAAGCTCCTATGCTGTATCTTTAGTTTGAAGTAGTTGCAATGACTGCTTCTCATCTCTACATTTAAAGTATAGACATGGATAAGCTTTACTTCTTGTGGACCTTTCATCTAACAAGGCCTTATTCATTTTTTACATCAAGTAATATTTATTGAAGACTTCACAAAGCTTTACAATACAAATCCAACTCTTGTAAAACCCACCTTCCTCCATACCCCATCCCACCCTCCAAATGTGTGTAAAACACACTAGGATTCCCAGAATCAAGGAAATAAAATGCAGTAAAGTATGCTGAATTATAGCATTATTTACAGTATCATAACATAGCATTACAGTATTATACCATTATCATGAGGCACTCAAAATGTTGATACATACTCCAGAACACATCGTTAATTGTACACCTGAGTCACAAATAAACAGATTCCATGCACCATATGCGTGTGTTCTTTATCTTATAAAAAAATATGGAGTTTGCACAATGCGTAATCATACAATGAGAGCTTATTGTACCAAGTGGTTTAGTAGCAGGTGTGGCGGAGCTAGAGTAGGCAATGCTAGCCAGCCCTGCCATAACTTCAGAAATTCCTGAAGTTATTCCTGAAGGCAACCTCTATGTTGATAAATAAGCTTCTTTCTAGGCAAGGTTAAGTTCACTTGTTTTATCCATGAGGATAGTGTTTAGGGTATGGGTATTGCCATTGTTGGGCTATAAATTTACAAGTTAAAAAGAGCATTTCTTTCATTTTTTTTAATCCAACGCTTTATTTAACTGAGTCTGTACAATGATCATAGCAACCAAGATGTTGTTCTCCAGTTTTGGTTGTGTTATGTACAAGTCTAAACAAAAAATAAAAAACTAGCAGGTTTCTCTATCTATGCTAACAGTGCGGATGGGCAAATCTCCCTCTACAGCTACTGTATTTTGACAACTGGCCCCACTGGCTGTCAAAATACTAGAAAAATTGTTGTGTCGGGGGGGCAGGAGGCAGAGCCTAGCGGAGCAGACATGCATTGTTAGAGCTCCACACCGCTGAGGAGAGAAGAGAAGGACAAAGCGGAGCCTGCAGGCTCAAAAGGTATCCATTTGAACCTTTTTGCCCCAGGGAACAAACTGTGAAAGTTTGGGCAGGAAATATTGTACTGGGAGGAAACCGTGGCAGAAATAAAAATCACCTCACAAAGAGCTCACAGGCACTCACTGCAGCTGAAGCAGCTCCAGTCACCTCACAATATACAGCATCAGGGCGCTCTCACAGACAGAAAATGTCACAGCAAGACTCTCCATTTGAGTCAGATACAGAACAAATCCTCTCACAAACTTCTCCACAAGCCTCCTCAGTATCCCCAGTAATATTATTACAATTTGAAAAGATGCTTCATAAGGCTTTAAAACAAACCTCAGACCAAATAACAAAAAGCCTAACCAAAGAAATAAGAGATCTGGGAAACCGCACCGCAGCCTTATGGGGCGTACACACGGTCGGACTTTTCAGCTACAAAAGTCCGACAGCCTGTCCGACAGACTTTTGGCTGACTTTCAACGGACTTGCGGCGGACTTTCTAACGAACAGACTTGCCTACACACGATCACACAAAAGTCCGTCGAATTCTTACGTGATGACGTACACCGGACTAAAATAAGGAAGTTCATAGCCAGTAGCCAATAGCTGCCCTAGCGTGGGTTTTTGTCCGTCGGACTAGCATACAGACGAGCGGATTTTTCGACCGGACTCGAGTTTGACGGAAAGATTTGAAGCATGTTTCAAATCTAAAGTCCGTCGGATTTGAGGCTGAAAAAGTCAGTTGAAAGTCCGGAGAAGCCCACACACGATCGGATTTCCAGCCAGCTTTAGTCCGTCAGCGTCCGTTGGACTTTTGAAGACGAAAAGTCCGACCGTGTGTACGCGGCATTAGAAATAAAAATGGATGAAATTGAAATTACAACCCAAGAAAATATAACAGAATTGGAACAATTAAAAAAAGAGAATTTAATACTTCAAACTAAGCTCGAAGATTACGAAAATAGAGCCAGACGTTCAAACTTGCGCATAAGGGGAATACCTGAAACTGTGACAGACCTGCAATCTACTATTACTGCTCTATTACAAGAACTAAAGCCAGATATCCCTATTGAACGTTTAGAACTGGACAGAGTACACAGAGCCCTCACAGCCAAAAAGAAAGATATAATCACAAAATTTCATTATTACAGAACGAAAGAACAAATACTAATTGCTGCAAGAGAAATAAAGGAACTTAATTTTCAAGGACACAATTATCAAATTTTTGCTGACCTATCCCAACTTACTATTACTAAAAGACGATCCATGAAACCCCAACTAATGGAACTGCAATGCCACAACATTATGTATCAATGGGGCTTCCCCTTTTCAGTCAGATTTAACTACCAAGGTACAATTTACAGAAGCAGATCAGCAGATGAACTACAACAAACCCTTTTAAAATTAAATCTGACAGAACCCACAAGCAGCAACACTCCCACATGCAGAAGAATGGCGTCATCTTCACCTTCAGGCAGCACCCAGAAAATTTCAGAACAAAATGGGAATCATCATTCTCACAAAAGAGGCCGTTATGCCACATCATCCATGGACCAAGAAGATTCAATGGACTAACATCCTAATTCCTGATATCTCTTCATTTATTATACTAAGAGATGGTTCTCTATAAAAAACCTATATTTATATCTGAATGTAACTGCATTCTGATAGTCACACACTGTGTGGGATCATGTTACATTCCAGTTATATTTCTTATTACTTCTGATTCATATAGCCTTAGAATATATAAGTGAAATAAGGAAATTCTTGTTCAGTTATATATTATCAGGTAATAACAATAGATTTATTACTTTTTAGGACAAATATGTTCAATAATCCAGAAGTAATGGAAGCTTTTTCTTTCTTTTCTTAAAACAAATATATTATTACCTAACTAGTTCCTAGAATTATGTTTTTGTTTATTCTAATCTGAAGCAATACAACCTCAATTTTATGAGTTAACATATCTAAACAGTTACATATGAATAAAATATGTAATTGTTTACTCTAAAAGGGTTAAAATCCCAAAATAATTCAAACTATCTTTATCAATACCAAAGTTATTAACAGTACCTTTCTAACTGAATTATTTAGCCTAGGGCAAGACTAACCATATACAACCACCCTGGAATAAATAATTTCAACAAAAACTATATTCTGCACTCCAATTAATGAAACATCATTTTGATGTCTTTTGACATAGCACTTCTCTCCTGTAAGCGGAAGATCCGTGTACCCCATTAGCCCTCCTCATTCTCCCAACCATATTATGTGGGAGTGTGACGAAGGCACTTATTCCCCTGAGAGAGATATTTATTCTCTTTCACAGGTAAATTGTGATTACTTGCAAAAAATAATTTATACAATGTATCATCTAATCTCATATGTTTTTTGTTTACTCTTTACTCCAGAATTCACTGGTTTCTTTTCTATCTATTCATCTCTTCAGTCCACACAGGTTGATCTGCGCAGTCAGCTCTGCATAACAAAAAGTAAGTCAAAACTATTTGATCTATTGCCATGGCACCACTGAATATACTTTCCCTGAATGTTCAGGGAATAAATGTCCCTCAAAAAAGGACCAAAGCCTTCCGTACTTTCCATAACAAGAAGGCTCACATAGTATGCCTCCAAGAAACACACTTCACCAAAGATTCTACTCCAAAATATATTTCTCCTTTTTATCAACAAATTTACACGGCTTCTGCCTGTACCAAGCAAAGGGGAACTCTAATTGCATTTCACCGATCCACACCATTCACCTTATCATCAGAAATTAAAGACCCAGAAGGTAGATACCCGATACTCATGGGTTATATAATGGATACAGCAATCATGGTGATTTCCTACTACGCTCCTAACAAACAACCTACACCATTCCTCTCACATATATTACAAGTGATTAATACACACAAAATAGGAACAGTGATAATGTGTGGGGATTCGAACCAGGTCCTCCTCCCATTTCTAGATAAATCACCTTTTACACCATCCAAAATAACCTCTAGATTACCTTTTTCTCAACTTCTTTCCAAATACAATCTGGTAGATTCATGGAGAGAAAGTAACCCAATGAAAAAGAAATTCACTTATTTCTCGCACCCTCATCAAACCTTCACCAGAATAGATCATATTTTTCTAACAATAGGAATGATACCAGAAATTATTGCATCAGATATAATTCCGATTCCGTGGTCTGACCATAATGCAGTATACACTACTATAGCCTCAGCCATACCAAAAGCGCATGACCCAACGTGGTACTTACCGGACATAATGCTCAAACACCCACTACATCAGATGGCCATTGAACAAGCTTTAAAGGAATACATATCAATTAAGAATACAACAGACATCTCCCCAATAACACTGTGGGAAGCTCATAAGCCTGTCTTGCGTGGTACAATACAAAGACAAATGGCACTATTTAAACGGGAATGCAAAAATCTAGCAAAAAAACTAGAACTCAATTTTAATGCAGCCTACATATCATTTCAAGATAATCCATCTCAGAGTACAAAATCTCATCTGGAAAAATCTAGATTGGAATACGATCTATTTCTCACTGAGTCAGTTGATAAATTCCTCAAACGCTCCAAACACAATTTCTACATGAATACAAACAAACCAGGTACATATTTGGCTCGGGCATTAAATTCAACTAACAAATCTTTCAAACCAATACGTTTGAAATTATCAAAAAATGTTTACACTTGTAATCCAGTTAAAATAGTCCATAAATTTCACTCACATCTCGCAACTTTATACAAGACAAACAATGAATTTAATCCTACAGAAGCTGAATCCTTCTTCTCAAAAATAACCTTACCTGAGTTATCTCAGAATCAAAAAAGCAGTTTGGATGAGCCTATAACTATAGATGAAGTTTCTAACGCCATAAAAGACCTAAAACTTAACAAAAGACCAGGCCCAGACGGCTACTCGGCTTTATACTATAAAACATTCTCAGAAATACTCTCTCCCATTCTCACTGAAACTTTTAACAAACTTCTAGATGGACATTCTTTTCGGCAAGAAACACTAATGGCAATTGTTTGTATGATCCCAAAACCCCTTTCTGATGATACTTCCCGTGTGAATTATCGGCCTATCTCTCTGTTAAACCTCGATATTAAATTATTAGCAAAAATAATAGCAAAACGCCTCAATAGCATTATAGGAAAATTAATACATAGAGATCAAGTAGGCTTCATGCCAAATAGACAGGCAGGCGATAATATACGCAGGGCAGTGTTATTGGCACATATTGCTAAAAAACTGAAAATCCCTTTATGTTTTCTATCTCTCGATATTAAGAGGGCATTTGACACAGTATCCTGGCAATATATGCAATATTCATTACAAAAATGGGGTTTTGGACCCCACTTTTTAACATGGATCAAGGCATTATATAATAAACCCAAAGCCTATATAAAATATGCTGGATACAAATCTGAAGCCTTTAATATCGAAAGAGGTACCCGACAGGGTTGCCCATTATCTCCCTTATTATTTGCCCTTATACTCGAACCCATGGCCCAATACATTAGAACAAACCAAACTATAACTGGCATTGAAGTAGGAGGTATTACACACAAATTATGTATATTTGCAGACGATATATTACTTTTTCTATCATCACCACAGGTCTCTGGTCCTAACTTAATACCAGCTCTTGATGGATTTGCAGCCCTATCCGGCCTTATGATTAATCCTAAGAAATGCCTAGTGCTTAATATTTCACTCACAAACATGGAATTGATCCCGGCTAGGGCTGCACTCCCATTCACATGGGCAGAAAAATCAATCCCATATCTTGGAATTCATTTAACAGCATCTCATTCTGACTTATTCTCAACCAATTATCCTCCTGTATTAAGACAGATCACAAATCTAATAAAACAATGGTCGCAACTTCCTTTATCCTGGATAGGGAAGATTAATGCAATCAAAATGACTATTCTACCCAAATTGCTTTATCTATTCAGAGTCCTCCCTATTCCAATTCCTTCCTATTTTTTGAGAATAGTACAAAAAAGAGCAACTTCGTTTATATGGGGCTCTTCTAAACCACGTATACCTATACACACACTACATCTTCCCAAAAATAAAGGAGGCCTGGGATACCCTAATTTTACTAACTACTACAGAGCAGCACATTTGCCCAGTCTGTCCAAATACCATGCAAAACAGGAAATCCCATTATGGGTATTTATAGAGGCTTCAGAAAATGACCCTCTATTAATATCAAATTTATTATGGCTTGATCCTAAAGACCGCTTTAAAATTCATAATCCCATAACTAAACACTTCTTATCTCTCTGGGATAAACTAAAAACCAAATATCAGTTACAATCTCCACACAATCCTCTCCTTTCTTTTATCAGAAATCCGGCCTTTTATCCGGCATGGATCTACCCAAATTCTTTTAAAGCTTGGACAACATCAGGCATTCAGACACTAAATGACTTCATAGCATCTAAATCATTCCTTTCATTCCCATCGCTTAGGAGAAAAATATGATCTACCAAACTCTGAGATATTTAGATATCTCCAAATCAAAAATTTCTATACACCATTCCTAAAGGGGGATACACCATTATCCCAATTATCCATTTTTGAATCAATCTGTACAAAAGATCCATTTGCTAAAGGTACAATTTCATCACTTTATAATCAATCATATGGAGTAGCAAATCTTAATAGACCCTCTTACGTTCAGAGGTGGGAGGAGGACCTGGGACGAACTTTAGAAGACACGGACTGGTCTAACATATGGCTCACATCTAAGTCATCTTCACCCAACATCTTAGCACTGGAGACAAATTATAAAGTCCTAACCCGCTGGTACCTTGTACCCGCTAGAGTGGCAAAATATTCACCTAATACCTCAACTCTTTGTTTTCGAGGATGCCCAGAAATAGGCACATATTTACACATATGGTGGACGTGCCCAGTAATCCAAACCTTCTGGAAGGAAGTCTTCGTGATTGCATCTAAAATATTTAAAAAAATAATACAACCAGATCCATATTTAACTTTACTTAATCTAAAACCGGAATGGTTAACACTCTCTCAATTCAAACTTATGATCCAACTAATAACGGCTGCAAAACAAACAGTGGCCAAGGCATGGAAATCTCCTACATTGGTACTAGCAGAAACAATTCACAGAATGAATAATACAATGTCCCATGCTAAGATGGTAGCCATCGATCAAAATCAAATTCCAAAATTTGAAAAACTTTGGCATCCTTGGATAAAACAACAGTTCCTGTCAAACTTCAATGACTCTGTCCTGTTGCCATGGTAACAGATTAAATGACTTACAGAGACACCCATTCTAAGACTTCAAAGAGAACTAAAAAGAATAATAAACTGACGAGCGGGACAACCTTGTGGACCATACCTCTACCTTTCAACCCTTTTTCTTCTTTCTCTTTCCTTTTCTCCACCTTACGATTAAAGCTCATTATCAGAATTTATTTGACCTATATACACTCTACTTGTAAACAATATGTATAGTAGGTATAAATCATTTAAATACCTACAAAAGTAACTAAGGAAATTATATATATCTTTAATTTAGGTTTACGTGAACCCAATGTTTAATATTTGAAATTTCAAGATATTTACCTATATAAACCCTACTGTAAAACAATGAGCTTACTTTATAGATCCTTGTAAACTTACTTTATGTATCTTTATAACATTGTATACTCAATAAACTTCTTTTGACAAGGAAAAATTGTTGTGTCTGAACTTTCTGCCTGGCACCTTGATTTTTTCAATCAAGGGCCGTTGGGCAGATGTAGGCTGACAGAGCCACCCAGTGAGCAAATTTTGTCTGATTCCTTGGGAGCTGTCCAAAATTCATAAGTGTGTGACCATTTTATTCACTACGGAAAGATAGAAGAAATATAACATTGGTGGTATCTAACACTCTATCATGATCCATAATTTGGTCTGAAGTGAAAATCTTTAGATTTTGCCTAAATAGCATCAAGAGCAAAGAAGAGAAGAAATCTGTATGTCAGTGTCAGACAGGCAGGATGTTAAAGAGGTGCTTACTGCTGACAACCACATGGATCTAATAAACTTGAAGAACAATTTGGGTATCATATAAAATGTGTTTTGCATCTAACCTGCCCTGGAATTGAGCAGTGACCAGATCTACATGACAGCAGAAGGGACTCCCAGCACATGCCTAATTTATAACTAATATAAATTTATTCCTAAGCCCCAGAGGACCCTTATGCATCTGCAAAAATAGTACAGCCATCCATAGCCAGTCCTATTGAGATCCATTCCTGCTGCTTTTCCCCAATCACAGACAAAAGTAAATCAAACACAACCCCTGCACTTTTGTTTGTCCTAGGACTTGCAGGTAAAGCATTGCTGAAATGTATGTATGCATCTGGAACAAAGGCCAGCACTGCATTTAAACACAAAATACAACATTTAGAAACAAAGCCCATCTACATGAGACCCTGAAGGAAAAGCATACGTACTTACATTACATACAAACAGGTGTAAAAGAAAGCGTGTTTTATGTTACTCCAGCCGATCGACCCACAGCCTGTTCATATTCTAAGAGTGTACTTTTCAAATTACTCGTACAGCCTGGAAATCTATTAAGCAAACAAGATGCATGGGGCTGTTTAAAATAAATAGGCCCACATTGAGATCCCAAGATTAACATGTGTTTGTACTGCATATTCATCGTTTTAAGTGGGTTAACATAGCGGCATGTGGGCAGGAGACATAAGCAGTAATGAAAGTGTAGTCAATAGAGAACGACCTCTTGGATGTACGGTATGGTAAAAGGAATCATGTGGATGATACAGTGTGAATGATAGAGGTTCTGTTCTACGTGTGAGAGTCTGATGAATGGTCGAGAGTTTGAATTACATATGAAAGTGCCTGACACATGATGGAAGACCTCGGTGGAATATGAAAAATCCTGATTTGAATGATGAATCTATGCAGCTTGAAAAAAAAAAGACTCTGGATTAAAGGAACTATCTTGTGAAAAAGACTGTATTTTAATAGCTGTATGTGGATGTTTTAATTATAATTTCAATATATTAATTACCTTTTGTATTTCACATTACAATATTCAATATATTAATTACCTTTTGTATTTCACATTCATTTATTTTATTAATAAAAATTTTCACCCCATTTACATATGGACATTTTATTCACTACGGAAACTCAGTGTCAGTTTTGCTCATTAAGCTTAGGCAAAATTTTTCTGAAAATTATTATTTAGCAGCATTGGCAGCCGGTGCTCCATTTTTGGGGGGGACAGCAAACAAACCATCCACCCCCCCACACAGTTTGGTCGATCCTCCCACCCCCCAGTCGCTCACTTGTCAGCCCACCAGCCCCGCACTTACCCCATCTAGGTTGCGGTTACCTTTGTCTCCTTCCTTTGTCTCCTCCTCCTCCTTGTGGCTTCCATTGTGTCTCCTCCTTTTCAGCAGGTTCCTCCTCAACGGCCAATATGGTCACTTCTCCTCTCGGCCAATCAGGTATTAGGACCCCCTTCCTGATTGGCTGGGAGGAGAATCAGGAAGACAATAGCAAACTGGCTGGGCTCAGGGCGCAGTGCTCTGTGTCCCGAACCCACCCTTTTTTTAAGCCAAATAGAGCCTCAGGCTCTAATCGTGTTCTTCCAAAAAAAAAAAAAAAACCCTATTGAAATCCATGGGTCTGGCGCCCTGCTTGTAGATTAGGGGCTGGATGCATGGATTAGGGGTCGGCGCCCCATATGGATGGACCGCCACTGTTTAGCAGGGTTTTTTGTGCATTTAGAGGAGTTTACTTTATTTTTTATTTAGTGTTCTTTGCGTTTGAGTTTTGTTTATTTTTGTGTATTTTTTTTTGTTTTTGCTTAAAATATTTAGTTTGCTTTTTTTGTTTTCTGTTTATTTTCTTCCTGTGAAAAAAAAAACTGAATCACAAAGCTAATGAGGGCAATTTTAGATGCAGATATAAATATATATATACGGTATATACACAGTAATATGCAAAAGTTTTAGACATGTGTGAAAAAATGCTGTAAATTAAGAATGCTTTCAGAAATAGAAGTGTTAATGGTTTATTTTTATCAATTGTTAATTGGAGTGCAAAAGTTTAATAATGAATAGAAAAGGGTACCTGTGTCCTATCAAAGTGGAAAGATTTGTGGTTGAGGCTAGTGGAATTTAATGGTACCATAACAATTTAAGATACACAAGAGTATAAAACAAGTACATTTTTATTAAATTAACATCAACATGTTAAAACATACATATTTAAAAATTATACCTCTGTTTATTCAATCAAAAGGGTACAAGTGAAAAAGATGGCAGTACCAGTTCACCCTATGTCAGTTAAATTGGCATGCTCGTCATGTTTCGCGGATGTTCACCACTTCCTCAGGAGATTTGGTTTGCATACTAAGATGTTATAAGAACAATATAAGAGACAATATATATTACTACAAAGATAAGAGAAGTAAAAATTATCAAATTAATTCTAATGTACATGATAAAACATCAAATAACATAACCAGATAAAGCCAGGAACGGAAGCAGCCAGGAATCTATTAAAAGTGCAATAGATAGTATTATAAGTCTGATCTAGGGCTATTTGCAAATATACAATAACCATAAACACATAGTAAGGGGCCGTCATCCCGAGTATGTAGCTTCAATAGACAACCAAAGATTACTCTGAAACAATTAAGCTGGAGCCAAAATATGTAGCTTCAGTAGACGGCCAAAGATTGCTCTGGTAACATAGCCATCTGGCCTATGCTATAGAAAAAGGGAGAGGGAATAAAAATACATGTCCCAATCCATATGGGTAACAATGCTAGTCTCTAGGGATATATACATATAGGTAGATAATTTAATATAATTTATTAATTTATTAAAGCGGGGCACCGCCGAAAGAAAATTTTTTAAAAGTCAGCAGCTACAAATACTGCAGCTGCTGACTTTTAAAACATGGACACTTACCTGTCCAGGGCGCCCGCGATGTCGGCACCCGAGGCCGAAGCGTCTCTCCGTCCTCGGGTGCTGCCGCCTCCATCTTCGGTAAGGGAATCAGGAAATGAAGCCGTGCGGCTTCACTTCCCGGTTCCCTACTGCGCATGCGCGAGTCGCGCCGTGCAATACGAATGCTCCCTGCTGCCTCTGGGACCCGTGTGTGTTTCCCAGCAGGCAGCGGGTGGGAGCAGGAAGTGGCGTAAATAACCGCAGATTCTGCGGCTATTTATGCCGGAAGTGGGTACAGATACCTGTAATATACAGGTATCTGTACCCCCCTCCCACCTGAAAGGTGCCAACTGTGTCACCGGAGGGGGGGAGGAATCTGATTAGTGGAAGTTCCACTTTTGGGTGGAACTCCACTTTAATTTAATAAAAATTTACTTGTTTAATACTCTTGTGTATCTTAAATTGTTACGGTACCATTAAAGTCCACTGGCCTCGAACAGCGTTTCCCATCACTCTAAGCTCCTGTACTATGCCAAAAAGTAAATTCTACTGAAATGGCTACCTCCGCACCAACCTGATATGGCCACCCTGGAGGCGATGGTAAATGCAGCCCTCCCTCTATATAAAATGACCTGTTCAAACAGGGGCTGTCATTGGAAGTTCCAGAAGGTCTGGTCACCTTTGAAACTGACTTGAGCTCCTCTACAATAATGTGTATTTCTAAGTGTTGGAAGCTATAGGCAATAGGGATATACTCAGTGCTGACTATCAACAGGACAAAATCACAATAAATGCTAGCAAACACTCAAAGGTAAATTCAACAACACCTCTCATTTATATAAAAGGAAACAAATAGTGCTGCGCAAATATTAAATGTCCATATAAGAATAGATGCATATAGTTGAACAAATATGGTATAAAGGTGAGCCAAACGGTGAACACTCAAGACAAGGATCTCTACTTCAGTGCCTGTGATCCCTCCACCACACATAGATGGCCCCTCACCTTAGTGATTCGACCTGCAACAGGTCACAAAGCTCATAAATCAAACAGCGGATGGAGCGGTCCAGATAGTAGTTGTCACGGTAGGCAAGTCACCTCCGTCCGCCGGGCCGCTGGGCGCATGCGCGGGGGGTTACTGCTGAGACGTGCACCCGTGCGCGGCCTGATGGTACGGCGCGCGCGGGTGCACGGCGGCCCGCGGGTGCGCGCCGTCGCCCGTGCGGGTGCTCGGTAGCGCGTCACGCTGACGCGCTCACTGGGAGGTACTTTAGACGACACCAGCACCCAGTCGGGTTGCTGGTTCGCCGTCAGCTTCCCTGCCTGTGTTTTGGATACCTTGCTTGCTATTACCTACTGTTGCCGACCCTCTGCCTGGATACCCGACTACTCTGCTTGCCTGATACCCTGACCCTCTGCCTGGATACCCGACTACTCTGCTTGCTTGATACCCTGACCCTCTGCCTGGATACCTGACCACTCTGCTTGCTTGATACCCTGACCCTCTGCCTGGATACCTGACCACTCTGCTTGCTGGATACCCTGACCCTCTGCCTGGACACCCGACCACTTGTGCTTGTCAGTACCCTGATTCTCTGCCCGGATAAAGTACACCTCTTGCTGCTGCCATCCAGACCTCTGGCCTGTTACAGGATCACTCCAGATCAGTTGGACGTTCTCTGCCATAAGCTTGTGTTCTCTTAACCTCTTCCCTTGCACCCTCAGGCACTCCCTCAGAAGACTCTCCACTCAAGTCATCCTACAGCTTCCCGGAGACCCGTGCCTCTGCGTGCCTCCGATCCCCTGTCTCACTTTCGGGGGTTCGGGTGCGCGTGGTCGTAAGGGCAAGCCGCTCTCGGCATCTCGGCCTTGGTAAGTATTGGCGTGACAGTACGAACCAGCCAGATGTCCGAGGCCGACAGAGCGCGCTCTCCCTTGGAGATCTTATGCCAACAAGTCTCCGCCTTGGCTGATTCAGTACAGCGGCTACAAGAGGGATACACACAAGTGGATAGTCGCCTCCAACAACTGACGGGGGCCTTTCCCCCTGCTGCTGCAGCTCCCGCACCTAGTAATGAAGGACCGCTCCCTCAGGCCACTGCTAGTCCTACAGTAGTAATGGCACTTCCGGAACCGAGGGTCCCCACTCCGGAACGGTTCTCAGGGGACCGTAAAAAATTCAGGGCCTTCAAAAACGCATGCACTCTCTACTTTGCGTTGCAACCTCGAACCTTCGCATCAGAAGTGGTCAAGGTGGGATTTGCAATTTCCCTGCTGTCAGAGGAACCTCAGGCCTGGGCACACAGCCTGATGGAATCAGGAAGTCCGGTGCTTAATACCATTGATACCTTTTTTGAAAGTATGGCCCAACTATATGACGATCCACAGCGTATGGCCACCGCTGAAAATATCTTACACCGCCTAGTCCAGGGAAGGAGACCAATTGAGGACTACACGGTGGAATTCCGTAAGTGGGCGGCCGACACTGACTGGAATGAGTCAGCCTTACGCCACCAGTATCGCCAAGGTCTGTCGGAGCTCCTCAAGGATGAATTAGCCAGGATGGAGACTCCCGCATCATTAGAGGAATTAATTCAGGCAGCAACCAAATTAGATCGGCGTTTGAGGGAACGTCGGTCTGAGCGATTCCAAAATCCTCGCCCAACATGGGCAACCCCAAGATCCCAACCCGTTCCAGGATCTTCACCCATTACAGCGGGGTCTACTGCACTGTCGGATCCCGAACCGATGCAGCTGGGTTTAGTACGCCCACCGCTAACCTTAGAGGAGAGACAGCGTCGACGGCAGTCCAACTTGTGTCTCTATTGCGGGGGTGCCGGCCACTTCCTGCGCAACTGCCCGATAAGGCCTAGTAAGTCCTTTCAACCTAAAACAATGACCTACCAAGATAACCATTCCTCTAAATCTTATGTGATGTTGTTTATCTCGTTACAGCTACCGGAAGGGGAATCCCGCCTCCCGGCGATCATTGATTCCGGCGCATGTAGCTGCTTTATGGACGCTGCCCTGGCCCGAACCTTGCATGTGCCTCTACAGCTTAAGACACAACACTTACAAGTCCACTTGGCAGATGGGTCTCTTCCCAGTTCAGGCCTAATCACCCAGGAGACTCAACCTATCCTAGCCACTACCGAGTCAGGACACCAAGAACTTTTACGCTTAGACCTCATCCACTCTCCCATGTTCCCGGTCATTCTGGGATTACCTTGGTTACAAGCCCATGACCCTCTTATCCAATGGAGCTCGAAGACGGTCTCTTTTCCTTCCGCCTACTGTTCTCAACACTGCCGCCCTCAGAGATCCCAGATCTGTGCTACGATCTCAGCTCCTCCGATTGACCTCCAGCATGTTCCCCAGGAGTATCATGAGTTTCAAGAAGTCTTCAGCAAACAAATGGCCGATTGTCTTCCACCTCATCGGCCATACGACTGCCCAATCGACCTGTTGCCTGGATCAGAAATTCCTTTTGGGCGTATCTTCCCTCTTTCCGAAACAGAACTGGAGGCTCTCAAACAATATATAGAGGAGAATCTAAAAAAAGGGTTCATCCGTCCCTCATCTTCACCTGCTGGAGCAGGTATCTTTTTTGTCGGTAAGAAGGACGGTTCCCTTAGGCCCTGTGTGGATTACCGGCAGTTGAATAATATTACTGTCAAAAATCGGTATCCGTTACCGCTCATTCCAGAGTTATTCCAACGCTTTAGGTCAGCCAGAATCTTCTCCAAGTTAGATCTCCGAGGGGCATACAACCTCATCCGAATCAGAGCTGGGGATGAGTGGAAGACAGCTTTCAGGTCAAGGTTCGGGCATTTCGAATACTTGGTGATGCCCTTTGGGCTCTGCAATGCCCCGGCTACGTTCCAACACCTAGTGAACGACATTTTCCGCAAATACCTAGATGACTTCCTCGTAGTCTACCTGGATGATATCCTAATTTTCTCCCCTACATTGGAACTGCACAGGGATCACGTCAAAACAGTTCTAACCATTTTGAGACAGCACAAGCTTTACCTAAAAAAGGAGAAATGCGAATTCGAAAAATCAGTTGTGCAATTTCTAGGGTTTATCATTTCAGCAAACGGAGTGGAGATGGATCCTCAAAAGATACAGGCTATTCAGGAGTGGCCAGCCCCCTCTGATAAAAAAGGGGTTCAACGCTTTATCGGATTCGCCAACTTCTATCGGAAGTTTATTGTCGGCTTCTCGACTATAGTGGCACCCATCACTCAGCTAACACGCCGGCACGGATCATTCCAGTGGTCCCAAGCAGCACAGGAAGCTTTCATGAAGCTAAAGGATCTGTTCAGTTCCGCTCCTATCCTCCGGCATCCTGATCCTTCCCATCCGTTCGTGTTGGAAGTGGATGCATCAGAAATAGCCACGGGGGCAATCCTTTCTCAGAGACAGGGACCCAAGGCCATCTTACATCCAGTCGCATTCGCTTCTCGGAAACTCAGTGCCGCAGAATTAAATTATGACGTAGGTGACAGGGAACTGTTGGCCATAAAATTTGCCCTGGAGGAATGGAGGTACTTACTTGAGGGGGCGCTCCATCCGGTGATGATTTTCACCGATCACAAGAATCTTGAGTACCTCCGAACAGCAAAACGCCTCAAACCCAGACAAGCCCGTTGGGCCCTGTTCTTTTCGCGCTTCAATTTCCACATCTCTTACAGACCTGGCAAAAAGAATGGTAAAGCGGACGCTCTCTCCCGAATGTTCTCAGCAGAACTCCAGACCTCAGAACCAAGTACAATTCTAGCACCTCACAACTTTCTTGGTTTGACACAGACAGACCTGATATCTTCGATCAAGAGATCATCCGATACATGTACCGATCCAGAGGTACAATCCCTAAGGAAAGATGAGGGTCTCTTTTGGGTCCGGGACAAAATTTTTGTGCCTCAACAAACCCGGGTAACCACTCTCAAGATGTGCCACGATCATAAATTGGCTGGCCACTTCGGGGTTAGGAAGACAGCTGACTTAATCTCTCGCTCCTTCTGGTGGCCAGGTTGGAGACAGGATTGCAGCAAGTATGTGGCCTCTTGTCTCCGTTGTCAGCGCAGCAAAGGTCAGAATGCCAGATCCTGGGGCTTACTTAAACCGCTCCCTATTCCGGAACGACCATGGTCCGACGTGTCCATGGACTTCATTGTGGATCTGCCAGCCTCAGAAGGCTTCACTACCATTTTTGTTGTGGTCGACCGTTTGTCCAAAATGGCCCACTTCATACCCATGATCGGTACTCCCTCCGCAGCTGAAACAGCCAACGTTTTTCTGAAGGAGATCATAAGACTGCACGGGGTACCAAAGAATATAGTGTCTGACAGAGGTGCGCAATTTACATCCAAATTCTGGAGGGAACTTTGTAAGGTCTTGGATATTAGAGTATGCCTCTCATCAGCCTATCATCCGCAGAGCAACGGCCAAACGGAGAGGACAAATCAGACTTTGGAGCAGTATCTCCGTTGCTTTTGTTCAGGATCCCAGGATGATTGGTCAAAACTTCTTCCATATGCAGAATTCGCGTATAATAACTCAGTTCACGCGGCTACCAACCAAACGCCCTTCTGGGCCAACTGCGGGTTCCATCCCACGTTCTTGACTAAGGACATTCCTGAGGTAACAGTTCCTGCAGTACAGGACAGAATAATATCCTTACAAGCCAATTTTCAGGAAATTCAAAGTATGTTACGAAAAGCTCAGAGGATCTACAAAGAGCAGTATGACAGGGGCAGGAAGGAGAATCCAAAATTTAGCATTGGGGAAGAGGTCTGGCTATCCACCTCCAACCTCAAGCTGCAGTTACCATCCCGAAAACTAGGACCTAAATTCATTGGTCCTTTCCCTATCAAGAGGATTATCAATCCTGTGGCCATGGAATTAGCCTTGCCCAAGACGTACAGGATCCACCCTGTCTTTCATGTATCTTTATTGAAACCTGTTGCATCCAGTCCATTTCCAGAAAGAGGAGAGGTTCCTCCCCCACCAATCAGGGTGGACGGTGAGAACGAGTTCGAGGTGGAGGCTATCTTGGGTTGTAGAAGGAGAGGCAGACAGCTACAATACCTAATACAATGGAAAGGATACCCACCTGAAGACAATTCATGGGAACCTGCGAAGAACTTACACGCTCCTCGTTTGATTCAAACCTTTCATCAAAACCATCCGGAGTTGATGTCTAGCTTGGGCGTCCGGTGTCCGCCCTTAGGAGGGGGGCACTGTCACGGTAGGCAAGTCACCTCCGTCCGCCGGGCCGCTGGGCGCATGCGCGGGGGGTTACTGCTGAGACGTGCACCCGTGCGCGGCCTGATGGTACGGCGCGCGCGGGTGCACGGCGGCCCGCGGGTGCGCGCCGTCGCCCGTGCGGGTGCTCGGTAGCGCGTCACGCTGACGCGCTCACTGGGAGGTACTTTAGACGACACCAGCACCCAGTCGGGTTGCTGGTTCGCCGTCAGCTTCCCTGCCTGTGTTTTGGATACCTTGCTTGCTATTACCTACTGTTGCCGACCCTCTGCCTGGATACCCGACTACTCTGCTTGCCTGATACCCTGACCCTCTGCCTGGATACCCGACTACTCTGCTTGCTTGATACCCTGACCCTCTGCCTGGATACCTGACCACTCTGCTTGCTTGATACCCTGACCCTCTGCCTGGATACCTGACCACTCTGCTTGCTGGATACCCTGACCCTCTGCCTGGACACCCGACCACTTGTGCTTGTCAGTACCCTGATTCTCTGCCCGGATAAAGTACACCTCTTGCTGCTGCCATCCAGACCTCTGGCCTGTTACAGGATCACTCCAGATCAGTTGGACGTTCTCTGCCATAAGCTTGTGTTCTCTTAACCTCTTCCCTTGCACCCTCAGGCACTCCCTCAGAAGACTCTCCACTCAAGTCATCCTACAGCTTCCCGGAGACCCGTGCCTCTGCGTGCCTCCGATCCCCTGTCTCACTTTCGGGGGTTCGGGTGCGCGTGGTCGTAAGGGCAAGCCGCTCTCGGCATCTCGGCCTTGGTAAGTATTGGCGTGACAGTAGTAGCCACGTTTTCAGTACTCATCAAGGTGTGGGAATGTCATGCATGCAACAACAAATAAGAAAATATAGTGCTCTCTGCATGGACGTTTATTAAGAAGGAATAGATAAAAACTCACTTACACAGACCAGCACTCAGATCCGAGTGGCGGCGGAACAGCGTGTGATCGTATCGAAAGCAGATGGCCGCGGGTGACGTCATGCGTTCCTAACCCCCGTACGCGTTACGTCTGAAGGCGGGACTTCCTCAGCATGGGGCTGGATACGCATAGACGGCCCGCTTTGTTTAAATAGATAGTCATAGCAACACAAATATACCAATCGGAAAATTTGATGCAACAGTCGAAAGACCAACTAGTCTCAAGACACCCCATATGTTGCAAAGAACGAATAATCTGCAATTTCAGTCTGCCTCCACATATGGCACAACGCAGATTGAATTGGGTAAATAACAACACACTATATCGTTCCTCAGATCTAAAAATTGACAGAACATCATAGGACACTGAGGGGCCAAATATTTCTCCAGAACGTGTCCAGGACAACAAAGTCTCTTTCATTCAAAAAATTGGCTAACTTGTTGCCCATTTCGGATAAGGGAATAAGGATAAATAAAAAAAATTTAATTCAACATTTAAAAATTTAAAAATCGCATATAAAACTCGCATGTAAAAATCACATGTAAAAATTGCAGACGTCAAACCACGGCCATCATACTGACACAATCAGATCAACATTGTCACACTGAAATTAAAGTAACAGTACAGAAACCTTTGAATAAAAATATAATACATTAAAAGATGTAATAAAAACATTTTTTTTTTATCTATTAGAAATTAAACAGTTTAAATCAAAATCTACATTCATTCCTGCTGGTGATAGAACCTTGGTTTCATAGATCCAGAAGGATTCTCTACGGCTCAGCTATCTAATGTAATGGCCACCTCGCCAGTGGCGGGAAACTTTTTCTATCCCCCAAAACTTGAGGCATTTAGGATCTCTTTGATGGCAAAGACGAAAGTGCCTGGACACACTATGGGTCTTAACCCCTCGTTTTATATTGCTGATATGTTCCCCCACTCTTACATGTAATGCTCTGGAGGTGCGGCCCACATACTGTAGGCCACAATCGCACTCAAGCATGTAGACCACCCCTATAGATGAACATGTAATTAAGCCTTTAATTTGATAGCTTTTGTGGGTAACATTGGAAACAAATTCTTTGCGCCTTTTGATATTTCTGCTAGCTTTTTTGCAAGTTTCGCATTTGCCACACGCATAAAATCCGGACAGAAAGCTGAAAAGCCTATTGTCTGCAATTTTGGGGGGTCAATGACCCCTGGTGCCTGGTATCGGTCACGTAGAGAGGGGGCTTTCCGGTAAATAAACCGGTGGTATTGGGGGAGGACTGCTCCTAAAGTACGATCACATTTTAGAATTGGCCAATGTCTAGCTATAATTTGTTCAAGTTTTTTATACTGGATATTATAATCCAGTATAACACGATAGCCAGTCGTATTGTTTTCTACCTCAGTGGTTTTAACCTTATCAGCCACAATAGTACTTCTATCCGTAGACAGTACTTTAGCAATCTCAGACTCAATCATAGATTGTGTATACCCTTTCTCTCTAAACCTGGTTGCTAATATTTGTGATTGTAATACAAAATCACAGTCTGCCGGGCAGTTACGACGCAAACGAATAAATTGGCCTCTCGGGATGTTACAGAGCCACGACTTATGATGGCAACTAGTCAATGGAATTTAGGCATTCCTATCTGTTGCCTTAAAGTGGTTCCGTGTTTGAAAGCCCACCTCACTCTTGAAAATTTCAAGATCTAAAAAAGTGATCTGTTGCTGATTGATCGTCCATGTGAGCTGAATGTTTTTATTGTTATCATTCAGCTTATCCATAAAGACCTGAAGACTGGTTAAATCACCCTCCCAAACCATAATTAAATCATCGATGTACCTCTTGTAGCATGATAATTGTGGTGGGGGATCATGGAAGATGACATCTTCCTCCCAGTGGGCCATAAACAGGTTGGTCACACTGGGAGCAAAACGAGCCCCCATAGCTACACCGCGTATCTGCAAGAAGTACTCCCCATTAAACCAAAAATAGTTATTTAGCAAACAAAACTCAAGACTCTCCAGTAAAAATGCAACATGGTCCCTTGGGAGATCAGTAGCTGACAAAGCCCATTTGACTGAATCTAAAGCCTGCTTATAGTCAATAATCGTATAAAGAGAACCTACGTCAGCGGTAATTAATATACTGGAGGGAGTGCATGGGAGGGTGGATAAGATCTGGAGGATTTGTTTAGTATCACGTAAAAAGTGAGTTTTTATCTATTCCTTCTTAATAAACGTCCAAGCAGAGAGCACTATATTTTGATATTTGTTGTTGCATGCATGACATTCCCACACCTTGATGAGTACTGAAAACGTGGCTACTACTATCTGGACCGCTCCATCCGCTGTTTGATTTATGAGCTTTGTGACCTGTTGCAGGTCGAATCGCTAAGGTGAGGGGCCATCTATGTGTGGTGGAGGGATCACAGGCACTGAAGTAGAGATCCTTGTCGTCTTGAGTGTTCACCGTTGATCTCATCTTTATACCATATTTGTTCAACTATATGCATCTATTCTTATATGGACATTTAACCACTTGAGGACCGCCTCACGCCGATTTACGTCGGCAAGGCGGCACGGGTGGGCAAAATCATGTATATGTACGTGATCTGCCTCCCGCGGGCGGGGGGTCCGATCGGACCCTCCCCCTGTGCCCGAGGCGGTCCTCTTTTGTCCCCTGGCGATCGGAGGTGAGGGGGAGGCCATCCATTCGTGGCCCCCCCTCGCGATCGCCGCCAGCCAATCAGATCATTTCCTTTGCTGCTGTATGCTAAACAGCAGCAAAGGAAATTATGTCATCTCTCCTCGGCTCGGTATTTTCTGTTCCGGCGCCGAGGAGAGAAGACTGCAATGTGAGTAAAAACACTACGCACACAGTAGAACATGGCAGGCACACTAAACACCCCCGATCCCCCCCCCCCCAATCACCCCTCCCTGTCACACTGACACCAAGCAGTGTTTTGTTTTTTTGTTTTTTCTGATTACTGCATGGTGTCAGTTTGTGACAGTTACTTTGTTAGGACAGTTAGGGTTAGCCCTCTTTAGGTCTAGGATACCCCCCTAACCCCCCCTAATAAAGTTTTAACCCCTTGATCACCCACTGTCGCCAGTGTCACTAAGCGATCATTTTTCTGATCGCTGTATTAGTGACGCTGGTGACGCTAGTTAGGGACGTAAATATTTAGGTTCGCCGTCAGCGTTTTATAGCGACAGGGACCCCCATATAATACCTAATAAATGTTTTAACCCCTTGATTGCCCCCTAGTTAACCCTTTCACCACTGATCACCGTATAACTGTTATGGGTGACGCTGGTTAGTTAGTTTATTTTTTTATAGTGTCAGGGCACCTGCCGTTTATTACCGAATAAAAGTTTAGCCCCCTGATCGCCCAGCGGTGATATGCGTCGCCCCAGGCAGCGTCAGGTTAGCGCCAGTACCGCTAACACCCACACACGCAGCATACTCCTCCCTTAATGGTATAGTATCTGTACAGATCAATATCTGATCTGATCAGATCTATACTAGCATCCCCAGCAGTTTAGGGTTCCCAAAAACGCAGTGTTAGCGGGATCAGCCCAGATACCCGCTAGCACCTGCGTTTGGCCCCCCCGCCCAGCCCACCCAAGTGCAGTATCGATCGATCACTGTCACCTACAAAACACTAACCGCATAACTGCAGCGTTTGCATAGCCAGGCCTGATCCGTGCGATCGCTAACAGTTTTTTTGGTAGCATTTTGGTGAACTGGCAAGCACCAGCACCAACCCCAGGCAGCGTCAGGTTAGCGCCAGTACCGCTAACACCCACGCACGCACTGTACACCTCCCTTAGTGGTATAGTATCTGAACGGATCAATATCTGATCTGATCAGATCTATACTAGTGTCCCCAGCAGTTTAGGGTTCCCAAAAACGCAGTGTTAGCGGAATCAGCCCAGATACCTTCTAGCACCTGCGTTTTGCCTCTTCACCCGGCCCAGCCCAGCCCACCCAAGTGCAGTATCGATCGATCACTGTCACTTACAAAACACTAAACACATAACTGCAGCGTTCGCAGAGTCAGGCCTAATCCCTGCGATCGCTAACAAATTTTTTGGTAGCGTTTTAGTGAACTGGCAAGCACCAGCCCCAGGCAGCGTCAGGTTAGTGCCAGTAGTGCTAACACCCACGCACGCACCGTACACCTCCCTTAGTGGTATAGTATCTGATCGGATCAATATCTGATCCGATCAGATCTATATTAGCGTCCCCAGCAGTTTAGGGTTCCCAAAAATGCAGTGTTAGCGGGATCAGCCCAGATACCTGCTAGCACCTGCGTTTTGCCCCTCCGCCTGGCCCAGCCCAGCCCACCCAAGTGCAGTATTGATCGATCACTGTCACTTGCAAAACACTAAACGCATAACTGCAGCGTTCGCAGAATCAGGCCTGATCTCTGCGATCGCTAACAGTTTTTTTGGTAGCGTTTTGGTGAACTGGCAAGCGCCAGCGGCCTAGTACACCCCGGTCGTAGTCAAACCAGCACTGCAGTAACACTTGGTGACGTGGGGAGTCCCATAAATGCAGTTCAAGCTGGTGAGGTGGAAAGCACAAGTAGTGTCCCGCTGCCACCAAGAAGAAGACAAACAGGCCTGTCGTGCCCATAGTGCCCTTCCTGCTGCATTCGCCAATCCTAATTGGGATCCCCAACCAAATGCAGTCGGCTGCATGAGAGGCATTTTCTTTATGTCCTCCCGAGTACCCCTACCCAACAAACCCCCCCAAAAAAGAGGTTGTGTCTGCAGCAAGCGCTGATATAGGCGTGACACCCGCTATTATTGTCCCTCCTGTCCTGATAATCCTGGTCTTTGCATTGGTGAATGTTTTGAACGCTACCATTCACTAGTTGAGTATTAGCGTAGGGTACAGCATTGCAACCGGTTACAGTTATAAAAGTTAGTTACAAAAAAGTGTAAAAAAAAAAAAAATTATATATATATATATATATATATATATATATATATATATATATATATATAGTTGTCGTTTTATTGTTCTCTCTCTCTCTATTCTCTCTCTATTGTCCTGCTCTTTTTTACTGTATTCTATTTTGCAATGTTTTATTGTTATTATGTTTTATCATGTTTGCTTTTCAGGTATGCAATTTTTTCTTTCCAATATTTTTATTGAATTTAGAAAAATATACAATACATATTTCTCAGATATAAGCAACAATGTAGAAAAGATTAGAAGAACAAGGCTCGGCCAACATGGTCTTCACATAGTACATATAGCAAAATGTAACATTTTTACTGGTGAGTGTATCAGTTCTACATCTGTCTGTCCTTATATTTTAGTGCCTTCGAATCATTACCTTATCACTTATGCATTTTTTTGTGGAGAGGCTGTGGCGCCAGGAGTCCACCCGTCCACCCCGCATGGGTTCAATTCTGTGGACGAGAGGCTTCCGACCCCCCAACCCCCCCCACCCACCAGCAGCAATGCTGCTGTCGCTTCTTGATGCTTTGCTAATGTTGCGAGGGCAACCTCACCAGACAGGAGAACCTACGTAAGTTAATAAATGTGGAGAGAGGAAGAGTTAAGGAGCAAGGGAGCAGAAAAAGAAGAAAAGAAGAAATAGGGGGAAGGGTTGGGGTTGAGTGCACCCCTGGGAAACTTTTTTTTTTTAAATCCATTAACTATCGAAGCCCACAGATAGGTATGTTAACCATGGTTCCCAAATCCTGTCGAAAACCCGTTGTTTATCCAATAGAATCGCCGACAGGCGTTCGTTAATCATGATCCATGTCAGTTTAGCTTTTACCAGTTCAAATGGGATCAGAGGTTTTCTCCAGGATCTAGCAATCGCAATTCTAGCTGCTGTGAAGACAAAGGATATGAGTTGTTTCGTGTATCGAGGCACGCCTTCCACTGGGCATCCCAGTAGAGCCTGTTGTGGGGATTTGGTTAGGTTAACTTGGGTCAATGAGTAAATAAAATTGTAGATGCGTATCCAATACCTTCTAACCTTAGAACAGGACCACCAAGTATGATATATCGTGCCCTCCCCTCCACACCCCCTAAAACACAATGGGGATGCGCCGGGAATGTATGTAGCGATTCTCGCCGGGACCATATACCACCGTAATAAGACTTTATAATTCGCCTCTATTAGGGAGGTATTTATATAACCTTTTGAGGCCAACTGGGCCGTATTATACCACGTGTCCATTTCCATCGTTTCCTCTATATCTTGCTCCCACTTTTGCATGTAAAACAATTTTTCTGACTTGGAGGAAAAAATACCATAGATGTTAGATATGTGGCCTTTATGTTTATCAAAGGACCTGCATAAATATTCCATTGGGGTGAACGTCATAATGTCAGCTTTGCGCTGTAGAGTTTTCAGAAAATGTACTATTTGGAGGTAATGATAGAGTTCCGTGTTAGGTAATTGGTATTTTTCTATAAGGAATTGCTTCGATAGTATGCCTCTATGGTCACATAAGTCGGCTATACGAATCAAACCCTTATTGGTCCACCATAATAATCTTTGAGGGTTAAGACCCGGGGTGAATTCTGGGTTGCCCGTTAATGGGGCTAGGGGAGCATGAGGTGAGCGGAAGGTAAAAGGTTTTTGTAATCTATCCCATAAACCTAATGAGAATGATAATGTGGGGCATAAAATGGTCGGTCTGTCTTTCATATGAAGCCACATCAAATGGCTTATCGGTTTTGTGGGGTATGGGGATGATTCCAGCTTCATCCAAGATGGTTGAGGCAGTCCAGAGTGAGTGCAAATTAATTGGGCCAATTGGGCTGCCTCAAAATATCTGACCAAATTCGGTACTCCCAACCCTCCCTTAATTCTGGGGGCGTATAGGGTTCGTTGATTCACCCTGGGTCTTGTGTCTCCCCAAATGAACTGCATAATCTTTTTCTGAAAAACCTTAAGATCGTGTCTATTGATTGCTATTGGAAGGGTTCTGAACAAATACAACAGTCTTGGTATACAGTCTGCCAAATGGAATACAGTCTGCCAAACCACGATGGAGGGCTTTTAGCCCATGACAATAAGTCTGCTGATAGCTTCTTATAGAGAGGGGGGTAATTGGCCTGATACAGAGTCTGCAGATTGTTGGTAAGAAAGATTCCCAAATATGGGAGTTTATTTTGTTGCCATCTAAACTGAAATGATTTTTGGTGAAGTTGTACAGTCTGTGGTTCTAGGGTCAGATTTAGGGCTTCAGATTTGGAGTGGTTTATCGTGAGACCCGAGAGTGCGGTGAAGCGCCTCAAGACTCGGTATAAGTTAGGAAGGGACGTGATCGGGGAGGAAAGGAACATGAGGATATCATCGGCGAACAGAGAGCATTTTTGCTCCCCGTCGCCGCAGCATATGCCTTTTATATCTTGATGATTCCTAAGCTTTATCGCTAGGGGTTCTAATGCTAAGATAAATAAAATAGGAGAGAGGGGGCACCCTTGTCTCGTTCCCCTGTGTATGTTAATTGTGTGGGATTTGTATCCTTTTATCTGGATTTTGGCCGTGGGTGTTTTGTATAGTACTTGTAATATATTCAGGAAATGGGGGCCAAATCCATATCTTCTCAATGCGTAGTATATATACTCCCACGTTACCGAGTCGAAAGCCTTACAAAGGTCTAATGACAAAATCATACCCCTCCGCGACCCCAAATTGTCCCAGTTTGAATTAAGTGCTGCAATGATGTCTATCGCTCGTCGGGTTTGGTCCGGGGCCTGTCTGTTTGGAACAAATCCCACTTGATCAGGGTGGATATATTTGGCCAGAAAAGAGTTCATTCTGGTTGCCAAGACTTTGGTCATTAATTTAAGGTCCACATTAATAAGTGATATCGGGCGATAATTTGCGGGATCCCCATGATCCTTTCCTGGTTTTGGGATTACTTGAATGAGGGCCTCATTTTCATGTGAAGATAAGGGGTTGCCTTTCCGTATTGCATTAAAAAAGGAACACAGGTGGGGAGTCAGTATGGCTGCAAATTTTCTGTAATAGTGGCCCGTAAAGCCATCTGGGCCAGGTGCTTTTGAAGGGTTCAAGCTCTTAATGGCTGCCCTAATTTCTCCTTCCGTGAAGTCTGCTTCCATTAGTTCTGTGTGTTCCTGTTCTAATGTTGGCAAGGGAATGTCTTTGAAAAATTCCTCTGCTCGGTCCTTGGAAAATGGGGTGGGTTTATTATACAGATCGGTAAAGAATTTTGAAAATTCTAGAAGTATCTCTTGGGGGTTTTGAGTGATTTTCCCGTCTCGAGTACGCAGTCTAGGCATGGCTGGGTTAAATGGGCGCGGTGTAAGTTTTCTAGCTAAAAGTGTGGTAGGTTTGTCTCCCTTGGTATAATAGCGATGTCTAGACCAGCGTAGAAATTTCTCAGCTTTGGTTGTTAAACTAAGATTTAGTGCCGTTCTAGCTGTGTCTATTTTATGTCGCAGGTCAAGATGAGGGTTAGATTTTTGTTCCTGAACTATTTTATGTAATTCATCTTCTTGTTGTTGGATTTTTTGTGCATTATCCCTTTTTTTCCTGGAGGCCACTTGAATCAGTGTGCCACGAATGGTGGCTTTATGTGCCGCCCAATTAATACTTGGGGACGTGTCATTAGCTCGATTGATTGTAAAGAATTGTTGTATGGCCTTCTCGATTTCAGTGTATATGATAGGGTCATTGAGTAGCGATGCGTTAAGTCGCCATATGGAGGGTTTTGGTTTTTTCCATAGGTCAGTCAGTGCCATCAGCACTAATGAGTGATCTGACCATGAGCTAGGTACTATTTTGACTGATTCAATTGAGGGTAAAAGTGAAGATTGTGTCAACAGGTGGTCTATGCGCGAATACGTTTTATGGACCTGAGAATAATGAGTATAGTCTCTGGTGGTGGGGTGGGAATCCCGCCACGTATCCACGAGATCATAGGAATGTAGGATTCGGGCCAGTTTGACACCCTGTTTGGGAATATGTTTCAGGACAGGTTTATGTATATTGGTTCTATCTGCGGCTTGATCTAAGGAGACATTACTATCCCCTCCCATTATCACTTGGCCTTGTACATGTGGCATCAGTGTTCGCAACATAGTGTCGAAAAAAGTCACCTGGCCCGTGTTGGGGGCGTAGTATGAAATGAGAGTGACAGCACTATCATTTACTTTCCCTGCTACCATGATATATCTCCCCTTCTTATCTCTAATGACTGTTGACGGGGTAAATGGTACCCTTTTTGCAATGCATATCGCTACCCCTCTTTTTTTATCCACCCCATTAGATAAATAAATCAAGGGGAACCTAGCATTCAGATATTTGGGAGCTGAGGCGCGGGAGAAGTGTGTTTCCTGGAGGAGCAGAAAATCTACATCTAGTTTATGGTAATCAAGGAAGGCTTTAGCGCGTTTAGTAGGGGAATTCAGACCTTGCACGTTATGTGTTAAAACTTTAGTGTGTGAAAGAGACACCTGTGACTTTATCATCGTGTTCTGGCAGACCGCACTTGCCTGTTGTAGATGGTCATCTTGATTTTCGAGGAGGGAGAGTTTCGGCAGGCCTCTCCAGTTTTCTGGCCCAGGGGTGCACTCAAGTATAAGGGGAAAATAAAAGAAAAGAGAAAAAAGGAATTAGTGTAAGGATAAAATGGACTGGACCAATGTCCACCTTTCACCTCAGAGATAAGGTACATAAAAAACTTAACCAACATCGTGAACATATTCTCAACGGTCCTTGAGACAATAGTCTCTACTAAGTATGGCGAGGTTGTTTTCATCTAAGCGATGAAGACAAGCTCGTCTGGGAGTGGCATGCGATTTCGCCACGGCACTTTCCGTATAAGGCATTGTAGTGGTATAGAGGGGAGTCAGTTGTAACCATAAGGTTTAAACTATTGCATTTCTTCTATTCTAACCAAGCTAGGCAATATTAATCCAGAAATATTTTTTTTTTTTTTTTTTTTTGCTTTAGATTTAGATTGGGGGATTCAGGATGTGTTATATCTAGGGAAACATTCTAAAAGAGAGCAAATAAACATGAATAATACAGCTCTAATCTAATCTCGCAATACCGGAAGGGGGTTTCACCCCTTCAGGGTGTAGGCAGTCTCTTTAGTGTCCTGATGACAAATAAAGAAAGCTAATGTTAGCCAACAGGGCAAAAATCTAAACTGTAAAACTGCTAATAGGGGGAACCCATACGGGTTTACTGTGATTCCCTATATTAGGGTATAGTGGATACTTCTCCTAATAAGGTGAAAGTTAGAAGAGTAGACAAGCGGGTTCCCTCTTCAGCTTCATCCGTCTGGTCCGGTCGCTAGGTGTCGCCTTCTAGAGGAATGTCGCTGGCGTTGTTGTTCCCAAAGGGGCGAGATTGGGCGATCCATTTCCTGTTGTGCTTTGGGGGCCGATGAGCCTCTGGATATCAGACCAAGATCCAAAAGGATATCTTCTCCATCCGGAAAATTTGCAAAGGAGTATGTTTTCCCCTTGAAGGAAAAAGATAGTCGGAACGGAAACGACCATCGGTATTTGATTTGGTGATTAGTGAGCTGTGCCAATAATGGTTTCAGGGCCCGTCTTTTTTGGATAGTCATCTGCGATATGTCCGCAAAAATTTGTATCTGGTGACCCAAGAGGTTTATTTCGCCCTTTGACCGGGCTGCAGACATTATTTGTTCCTTGATTCTATAGAAATGTGGATTGACTATGACATCTCTCGGAGGGCCGTCTTGTCTTGGTGCCATCAGAGCCCGATGTACCCTGTCAATTTCCATGTGCTGTGGGGAAATATCTGGAATCAGATCTTGCATAAGAGTATGTGCTGCGTCTTCTAGATCAGTGACTGCCTCTGGTAGACCGCGGATTCGAAAATTATAGCGTCTGGATCTATTTTCCTGATCTTCAATTTTGGCGTTGGCTTGGTCTAATTGATCCTGCAGTGAGGCTATCATACTTGAGTTTTGATTTACCTTCCGCACTGTGCCATCCATTTTGGATTCAATGGTATCCAGTCTGTCCCCTATATCATTAAAGTCATGCTTCATTTCTGCTGTAATCAGTTGGCAGGCTTTTGTTAGCTCTTGCTGTAGTAATGCTGAGAAGCGAGCAAGGACAGAATCCCCAGAATATGCTGCTGGAGGTGGAGGCTGTTGTTGTTCACTTCCTATGCTGTTTTGGCTTAGTGCAAGTTCTGCTATCTCAGCCATGTTCCTCTCCATGGAGGAAGCAGGGGAATCTGCGCCATCTAGTGCCCCCTCCTGATAAGTTTGGGAGGGGGAGAGAGAGAACCCTGGGGACCCATCTTTCTGCTGTCTTATAATGTCTTCCTGTGACTGGGAGGAGAAGGGGTCTCGTTCTCTGCTTGTGCCTGCATTCCCAGTGTTGTGGGGAGATAGTCTTTGTGCAGGGAGGCTTTGGTGTCCCTGGGTCCCGCTCACCTGCTTTGCTGTATCAGCCTCTGACCTCCGTCCCGACGCCATCTTGGATGGGGGAGTCCTTGCTGCAGCGTTCCCCGAACGGAACGAATAGTTAGCAGTCGGGGGTTTCTTTTTGGCTGTCCCCCCTCCTCTCTGGTTCATAGTGTGGATCGCTCTAAGAGTGGCGATGTGTGCGGCTTCCCTCTGGCTTTTTGTGGCTTGGAAAGGCCGGCGGCGTGCGGAGCAGGTCAGAACATGTCCGCTCCCGTGCCCGCGCGCATGCGCACTCAGGTATGCAATTTTTTATACTTTACCGTTTACTGTGTTTTATTGTTAACCATTTTTTTGTCTCCAGGTACGCCATTCACGACTTCATGTAAAAACAATCCTAGTGGCTAATTAGCCTCTAGACTGCTTTTACAAGCAGTGGGAGGGAATGCCCCCCCCCCACCGTCTTCCGTGTTTTTCTCTGGCTCTCCTGTCTCAACAGGGAACCTGAGAATGCAGCCGGTGATTCAGCCAGCTGTCCATAGAGCTGATCAGAGACCAGAGTGGCTCCAAACATCTCTATGGCCTAAGAAACCGGAAGCTACGAGCATTTCATGACTTAGATTTTGCCGGATGTAAACAGCGCCATTGGGAAATTAGGAAAGCATTTTATCACAACGATCTTGGTGTGGTCAGATGCTTTAAGGGCAGAGGAGAGATCTATGGTCTAATAGACCCCAATTTTTTCAAAAGAGAGTACCTGTCACTACCTATTGCTATCATAGGGGATATTTACATTCCCTGAGATAACAATAAAAATGATTAAACAAAAAAAAAATGAAAGGAACAGTTTAAAAATAAGATAAAAAAGCAAAAAAAATTATAAAGAAAAAAAAAAAAAAAAGCACCCCTATCCCCCCCCCCTGCTCTCGCGCAAAGGCGAACGCAAGCGTCGGTCTGGCGTCAAATGTAAACCGCAATTGCACCATGCATGTGAGGTGTCACTGCGAACGACAGATCGAGGGCAGTAATTTTAACAGTAGACCTCCTCTATAAATCTAAAGTGGTAACCTGTAAAGGCTTTTAAAGGCTTTTAAAAATGTGTTTAGTTTGTGCGCAATTTTAAAGCATGTCATGTTTGGTATCCATGTACTCGGCCTAAGATCATCTTTTTTATTTCATCAAACATTTGGGCAATATAGTGTGTTTTAGTGCATTAAAATTTTAAAAAAGTGTGTTTTTTCCCCAAAAAATGCGTTTGAAAAATCGCTGCGCAAATACTGTGTGAAAAAAAAAATGAAACACCCACCATTTTAATCTGTAGGGCATTTGCTTTAAAAAAATATATAATGTTTGGGGGTTCAAAGTAATTTTCTTGCAAAAATTTTTTTTTTTTCATGTAAACAAAAAGTGTCAGAAAGGGCTTTGTCTTCAAGTGGTTAGAAGAGTGGGTGATGTGTGACATAAGCTTCTAAATGTTGTGCATAAAATGCCAGGACAGTTCAAAACCCCCCCAAATGACCCCATTTTGGAAAGTAGACACCCCAAGCTATTTGCTGAGAGTCATGTCGAGTCCATGGAATATTTTATATTGTGACACAAGTTGCGGGAAAGACAATTTTTTTTTTTTTTTTTTTGCACAAAGTTGTCACTAAATGATATATTGCTCAAACATGCCATGGGAATATGTGAAATTACACCCCAAAATATATTCTGTTGCTGGAGGCCATGGAATGCCCAGGTGGCACAAAACCCCCCCAAATGACCCCATTTTGGAAAGTAGACACCCCAAGCTATTTGCTGAGAGGTATAGTGAGTATTTTGCAGACCTCACTTTTTGTCACAAAGTTTTGAAAAAAGAAAAAAAAATGTTTTTTCTTGTCTTTCTTAATTTTCAAAAACAAATGAGAGCTGCAAAATACTCACCATGCCTCTCAGCAAATAGCTTGGGGTGTCTACTTTCCAAAATGTGGTCATTTGGGGGGGGGGTTGCCACCTGGGCATTCCATGGCCTCTGTAACTGTGATAGGCAGTGAAGAGTGAAATCAAAAATTTACACCCTTAGAAATCCTGAAGGCGGTGATTGGTTTTCGGGGCCCCGTACGCGGCTAGGCTCCCAAAAAGTCCCACACATGTGGTATCCCCATACTCAGGAGAAGCAGCTAAATGTATTTTGGGGTGCAATTCCACATATGCCCATGGCCTGTGTGAGCAATATATCATTTAGTGACAACTTTTTGTAAATATATATATATTTTTTGTCATTATTTAATCACTTGGTACAAAAAAAAAATATATTAAATGGGTTCAACATGCCTCTCAGCAATTTCCTTGGGGTGTCTACTTTCCAAAATGGGGTAATTTGGGGGGTTTTGTACTGCCCTGCCATTTTAGCACCTCAAGAAATGACATAGGCAGTCATAAACTAAAAGCTGTGTAAATTCCAGAAAATGTACCCTAGTTTGTAGACGCTATAACTTTTGCGCAAACCAATAAACATACGCTTATTGACATTTTTTTTACCAAAGAGATGTGGCCGAATACATTTTGGCCTAAATGTAAAATTGAGTTTATTGGATTTTTTTTATAACAAAAAGTAGAAAATATCATTTTTTTTCAAAATTTTCGGTCTTTTTCCGTTTATAGCGCAAAAAATAAAAACGGCAGAGGTGATCAAATACCATCAAAAGAAAGCTCTATTTGTGGGAAGAAAAGGACGCAAATTTCGTTTGGGTACAGCATTGCATGACTGCGCAATTAGCAGTTAAAGCGACGCAGTGCCAAATTGGAAAAAGACCTCTGGTCCTTAGGCAGCATAATGGTCCGGGGCTGAAGTGGTTAATATTTGCGCAGCACTATTTGTTTACTTTTATATACATAAGAGGTGTTGTTGAATTTACCTTTGAGTGTTTGCTAGCATTTATTGTGATTTTGTCCTGTTGATAGTCAGCGCTGAGTATATCCCTATTGCCTACAGATTATCATTTAATTCATGTCTATTCAGCTGCAGACAATGGATGTATTTACTTACGTCGAAAATAGAGAAATTATTTTGACTGATGTTTTTTCAAGGGACACAAATTATTTCCAACACGATGATTTGAGTTTTTCTTTTAGGAAGCTTGGTTATCTTTTTGAAAAGAAGATCAAGACCTGGTGGGATATCGTGTCCTTTGAGCAGTATTTACTTGCTCATATTGTACCCAGACATTTGAGGTGGGATTTACCACCAAATGACGGGTTAACTGATGATGAGTCTAATATAGAATGGTGTAACTTTTTTGTAGAAAAGAGTTTTGATCTTCTCCGATTGTTACTTTCTCGCAAGCTGAGGAAAAAGCAACTGTTAGAAAATCAGATCAAGGAGATTACTGATCACATTGAAAATTCTAAAGACTCTAGTGAATTTATCCAACTGTCAGGGGAATTAAAATCTAAACGTATTAAATGGGACAAAGAAGAACGTGATAAAAAGAGGAAGAAATTCCTACGTGATCTTAATGATTTTGATGGTAAATTAATTTTTAAATGGCAATCCCAGGTGTCAGTACCATTGTGTAACCCTGAGAGATCAGCAATGAATACTACAGTACCTGTAACAAATGTGCCTACTCAAGGGTATCCTAGTTACGAAGTACCTTTATCCTCATCTCAACAGTTCCCAGATGTATCCACCTATCGAGATACGCCTAGACGGGGGGGTCAAGGTCCCCCCAGGGCCAATAAACGCGGCCAAGGTAGGAGAAATCAACACTCCTATCCGGCCCCTTTTGCCAATAATTATGAAAACCGTCCCCCTTACTCAGACAATCATACATGGCAAACTTTTCCAACGAGGGGAAGGGGCAGATCACAAGGTAGAGGTAATTTTGCACCTAGAGGAGCCCCAGTCCATATTTCTAACAGTTATGCCCCTTTGCAAAACCAACAGGGGGATCAGCAATACAGTCAGGACCATTTTTTAGGTCAAGAGAGGACCCCTTGGAGGGGACCTCCGTTGACCCCAGCTTGGGTAAGAGAGACTGCGTACTACATGAGCCCCCAAGACCAAAGAAAAGGCCCTCAGGACCTAAGAAAAAGCCAAGGCAGCCTAAAAAGAAAACACAGAGAGGGTGCAGGGGGGGAAGACGATTCAAAAAGACAAAGACCCCATTAGGTACTGGGATATTTAATCTCAGTGGCACTCCCCTTACTGCTGATGAGACATTGGTCCTGGATAGAGGTTTAAAGTTCGCTCCAGTCCGTAACTTAAATAAGTTCCAGGCCTATATTAACATACAGAAATATATCCGTAGTTTAAACATTAAGAAATATTTTCTCTCTAATCCTGTACAGCGGAATACCTCCCACCCTAATACTGTGTCTAGGCAGACTATATGGGTAGAGATCAGTGTTTATAAACGTTTATATATGTACCATCATCCCTGAAGTAGTAAACCAAAAAATATGTAGAAAATGGGATTTTAAAAGGTACCCCTGATATAGGAAAATACATTATCTACTAAAAATATCTCAAATATTTATTAAAGCAGTTTTACAAAAAAATATATACGATAAAATGTGAGAACAGTTTTACATTCACAGTCAAAAGGTATACATCCTCAACCTAATATTGACAATGAAAAAAACTGTGGTCACCAAGAGTTCAAAGCATAACCACGTCCACATAATTTCAACATGTTTCGCCCAGAAGGCTTCATCAGGAAAATGGACGAGGCTTTTCAATTATTCAACAACAATATTCACGATAAAAACAACCTTGGATGTTCAAAAGAGAAAGAGAAAAAAGGGTAAATACACAGAAAAAAAAAATTACATAAAACATTCACATTTATGTAACTTGAAAGCTCTTTAGCTTGTGCAACCATAACTCCACCAAAGCCACCCTCCAGAAACAAAAACAGGAACAAAAAACATCCCACCCCCCCATCCCACTCCCCCCCCCTACAAAAAAAAAAAAAAAAAAACACCCAACAACCCCCATTACACAGGCTCACACCCAACCCTCCCCTAATACTCCCACCCAACACAACCACCGCATCAACTCCATACCTCTGTAATAGAGTTCTGGGGAAGTCGCAGGATACGAGGCGTCAACTGAGAGAAGAGGGGAGGAGGGGTGCCCCCAGAAGTGACTCCCCCCTGTGTAGTCCAGATGGATGCCTGATCACCCGTAGGGAGGGATGTATATTCTCATGGATGAAAATCATCACAAGCAAAAAGGATGATTACGGTATCTGTAACAGATATCATAGATAATAAAATTTCACACATATTGCGGGTGAAGAGAGAGGTAGACCACAAGACAAACTAGACAGTGGACACCACTCACCAACCCCCCGAAGAGTATTTGTATTGGGAGCTCATGAGGACTGAATGGCACAATATCAATTGTAAAAAATCTCCTGTGTAGGTGAAGACAAAGCTGCTCCACAGTTTCTGAAAAAGTATATAAAAAAAAAAAAAAAAATTGCATGTAGCTATATTAAACTTCAATGCGACGAGGAACATATGTACGCTGCAGTTTTAAATCTTCAAGAGCACCTGCTCACCTTGAAAAGATATCACATCGTTATGTAAGAAGCTACGTCACATTTCTATTGGCGCTGCTGAAGGGGCACCCTAAAGTAGTGGGCCACAAAAAAAGTCACTTCCTATAAAAAAAAAAAATAGATTTGTTTAAAAGGAAATAGAGCACCAAAAGTGGTGCTTTAGTTTACAATTAGACATATCACAGAGTGTTGAACCGATTAACGGTCAATGTTTAGTTTTACCTGGTGCCGGCGTCCATGTTTAGCATGAGCTCCCTGACTGCTAGCAAGCATCTGAATGTGTGGGGTTTAAATATCCCTCCCCATGGCCCCAGAATGCTGTGCGTGTCATCACACTGCACTGGAGCCAAGCGGACGCAAAGGGGAAGTTCCTGGTCCAAGGACTAATGACCCGGAACCGGAAACGACAGACAGGAAGTAAAACTACTTCCTGTGTGCCCAAAACAGCACTAAGACTCCCTTTGGAGACAGTGCTGAGCCAAGAAGGAAAACTTGGACAGTTGGAAAGATGGCTGTGGGATACGGTTTTACCGGTATGCCAAGGACTATAAGGAGACCTCAAGGCGGGCGCATACCGGGTTGGCAACCCCCAGGAAAGAAAAGCCCAAGGGGGATGTGTGTCCAACCTAGTATACACCCTTGGGCGTCCATACGGGGATCAAATGGCACTGAACTAGGGGGGGTAAAAACGAGGGAAAATAGAGCCTGGGGAGGGGTAAAATAAATAAATAAATAAATAAATAAAAAAGGGGAAAGAGGGGTTCCCCAAGGTTTGGGTGTGGTCATGATTGCACATTACAATGATTTGTCTACAACATTGTACCACTAATTTACATCCACATATGAAAAGCTGTATCAATATGCATATCATTGCAGCTGACTCAATATATGTTAGTATCCCTTTTCTAAAAGATGTATTGTTTCTAATAGAGGCAATTCTTGCCTAGACAACCAATCCAGAATTAGTCGCGAGAGGAATAGTAAACGTCTGGTGATCCCATGATATTCAAGCGCAGTAAATGTTAACAAAACAAGGGAAGGGAGGACACTCAATGGGGCACATGCTCCCAAGGAGATAGAAGTGACCAGATCACAAGAGGGGGGGATATTTATAGAAAAGGTTTATAGCTAATCCCCTCATTGAGGCCGGGGGACCGAGTAGCCTGTAAACAATAGATCCATCTCGTCTCCAATTGGAGAAGTTTATTGTCTATATCACCTCCTCGTTCATGTTCTGGTATGTGTTCAAGGCTGAAAAAGCCGATAACTTTTAAATCGAAATTGTGGTATAGCCCCACATGACGGCTAATAGGTGTTTCCATCCAATGTTTGGAGATAAGGGACACATGGTCCCTGATTCTACAAAAAAGTGGGCGCTTAGTTTTTCCCACGTAAAATGCCCCGCAATGACATTTCATTAGGTATACTGAACCAACCGATTGACAGTTTGTTCTATTTTTGGGGGTCCAGACGTTATTGTTGGGAAGGGTAACATTGTTCCCTTCTAAAATGAAGGGACAATAGTTGCATCTGCCACAAGGGTAGGTGCCTGGTGATTTAGACTTGGGTACAGTCTGATTGCGATAGTGGCTACTCACTAGACTATCCCTCAAGGAGCGAGAGTGTTTGAAGGTGATCTCTGGATAGGGTCTAACGAATTTGGAAATTTTTTGATCAGCTGCCAATAGGTACCAGAACTTTTTATAGATATGTCGCACCTTTGCATGTTGTCTATTATATTTGGTAATCACTCTTGTTGATGTTGATACTTTATCTCGTCTGGGTTTGTATAGTAACAGTTGTCTATTCTCGTTTTTTACCCTGTTGAATGCTTTTTTCAGACATGTTTTACTATATCCTCTAGCTAGGAGGCGATCGCGTAGCAGGTTTGCCTCCTTTTGGAAGTCTGTATCCAATGTGCAATTGCGTTTCAGGCGCAAGAATTGACTGAAAGGGATGCTTTTGATTAGTTTTTCAGGGTGTGAACTGCTGGCATGCAGTAAGCTGTTGCCTGCTGACGGTTTGCGATATAGTGTGGAACAGAGCATTCCTGTTTCATTTATAAAGATCTCTACATCTAAGAAAGTAATTTTTGACTGGTCGAACGTGTAAGTAAACTTAAGATTGTATGTGTTCACCTGTAGACCCACCAGGAACTCTAATAGTTGTTCTTTTGATCCTGCCCACACCATAAAAACATCATCTATGTATCGATGCCATGATACAATCTGACCTATAAACTCTGCTTTGGATTCATCAAAGAAAAGGTCTCGTTCCCACCCCCCCAGGTACAGGTTTGCGTAGGAGGGGGCACATTTTGCCCCCATTGCCACGCCCTGTACCTGGAGGTAGTGGGAACCCTTAAACACAAAAATATTGTGTGTAAGTATAAAATTAAGAATTTCAATCACAAATTCATTATACTTCCACGAGTCAAGATCTCGTTCATTCAAGAATTCTCCCACAACCTCCACACCTCTGGTATGGGGTATGGAGTTGTACAAGGCCTCTATATCGATCTCAACTAGCCAACATCCCTGAGGTAGTTGTAATCCATCCAATGTTTTCAATAGCTCAATGGTATCCTTAACAAAAGAAAAAAGTCCCTTTACGTGGGGGTATAAATACTCGTCCACTAGTTGGCTGGCCTTTTCTGTCAGGGATCCGCACCCCGAAATAATCGGTCGTACTCAAGTCTAAATCACCAGGCACCTACCCTTGTGGCAGATGCAACTATTGTCCCTTCATTTTAGAAGGGAACAATGTTACCCTTCCCAACAATAACATCTGGACCCCCAAACATAGAACAAACTGTCAATCGGTTGGTTCAGTATACCTAATGAAATGTCATTGCGGGGCATTTTACGTGGGAAAAACGAAGCGCCCACTTTTTTGTAGAATCAGGGACCATGTGTCCCTTATCTCCAAACATAGGATGGAAACACCTATTAGCCGTCATGTGGGGCTATACCACAATTTTGATTTAAAAGTTATTGGCTTTTTCAGCCTTGAACACATACCAGAACATGAACGAGGAGGTGATATAGACAATAAACTTCTCCAATTGGAGACGAGATGGATCTATTGTTTACAGGCTACTCGGTCCCCCGGCCTCAATGAGGGGATTAGCTATAAACCTTTTCTATAAATATCCCCCCCTCTTGTGATCTGGTCACTTCTATCTCCTTGGGAGCATGTGCCCCATTGAGTGTCCTCCCTTCCCTTGTTTTGTTAACATTTACTGCGCTTGAATATCATGGGATCACCAGACGTTTACTATTCCTCTCGCGACTAATTCTGGATTGGTTGTCTAGGCCAGAATTGCCTCTATTAGAAACAATACATCTTTTAGAAAAGGGATACTAACATATATTGAGTCAGCTGCAATGATATGCATATTGATACAGCTTTTCATATGTGGATGTAAATTAGTGGTACAATGTTGTAGACAAATCATTGTAATGTGCAATCATGACCACACCCAAACCTTGGGGAACCCCTCTTTCCCCTTTTTTATTTATTTATTTATTTATTTATTTTTTATTTTTTTACCCCTCCTCAGGCTCTATTTTCCCTCGTTTTTACCCCCCTAGTTCAGTGCCATTTGATCCCCGTATGGACGCCCAAGGGTGTATACTAGGTTGGACACACATCCCCCTTGGGCTTTTCTTTCCTGGGGGTTGCCAACCCGGTATGCGCCCGCCTTGAGGTCTCCTTATAGTCCTTGGCATACCGGTAAAACCGTATCCCACAGCCATCTTTCCCACTGTCCAAGTTTTCCTTCTTGGCTCAGCACTGTCTCCAAAGGGAGTCTTAATGCTGTTTTGGGCACACAGGAAGTAGTTTTACTTCCTGTCTGTCGTTTCCGGTTCCGGGTCATTAGTCCTTGGACCAGGAACTTCCCCTTTGCGTCCGCTTGGCTCCAGTGCAGTGTGATGACACGCACAGCATTCTGGGGCCATGGGGAGGGATATTTAAACCCCACACATTCAGATGCTTGCTAGCAGTCAGGGAGCTCATGCTAAACATGGACGCCGGCACCAGGTAAAACTAAACATTGACCGTTAATCGGTTCAACACTCTGTGATATGTCTAATTGTAAACTAAAGCACCACTTTTGGTGCTCTATTTTTTTTTTTTATAGGAAGTGACTTTTTTGTGGCCCACTACTTTAGGGTGCCCCTTCAGCAGCGCCAATAGAAATGTGACGTAGCTTCTTACATAACGATGTGATATCTTTTCAAGGTGAGCAGGTGCTCTTGAAGATTTAAAACTGCAGCGTACATATGTTCCTCGTCGCATTGAAGTTTAATATAGCTACATGCAATTTTTTTTTTTTTTTATATACTTTTTCAGAAACTGTGGAGCAGCTTTGTCTTCACCTACACAGGAGCTTTTTTACAATTGATATTGTGCCATTCAGTCCTCATGAGCTCCCAATACAAATACTCTTCGGGGGGTTGGTGAGTGGTGTCCACTGTCTAGTTTGTCTTGTGGTCTACCTCTCTCTTCACCCGCAATATGTGTGAAATTTTATTATCTATAATATCTGTTACAGATACCGTAATCATCCTTTTTGCTTGTGATGATTTTCATCCATGAGAATATACATCCCTCCCTACGGGTGATCAGGCATCCATCTGGACTACACAGGGGGGAGTCACTTCTGGGGGCACCCCTCCTCCCCTCTTCTCTCAGTTGACGCCTCGTATCCTGCGTCTTCCCCAGAACTCTATTACAGAGGTATGGAGTTGATGCGGTGGTTGTGTTGGGTGGGAGTATTAGGGGAGGGTTGGGTGTGAGCCTGTGTAATGGGGGTTGTTGGGTGTTTTTTTTTTTTTTTTTTTTTGTAGGGGGGGGGGGAGTGGGATGGGGGGGATGTTTTTTGTTCCTGTTTTGTTTTTGTTTCTGGAGGGTGGCTTTGGTGGAGTTATGGTTGCACAAGCTAAAGAGCTTTCAAGTTACATAAATGTGAATGTTTTATGTATTTTTTTTTTCTGTGTATTAACCCTTTTTTCTCTTTCTCTTTTGAACATCCAAGGTTGTTTTTATCGTGAATATTGTTGTTGAATAATTGAAAAGCCTCGTCCATTTTCCTGATGAAGCCTTCTGGGCGAAACATGTTGAAATTATGTGGACGTGGTTATGCTTTGAACTCTTGGTGACCACAGTTTTTTTCATTGTTAATATTAGGTTGAGGATGTATACCTTTTGACTGTGAATGTAAAACTGTTCTCACATTTTATCATATATATTTTGTTGTAAAACTGCTTTAATAAATATTTGAGATATTTTTAGTAGATAATGTCTTTTCCTATATCAGGGGTACCTTTAAAATCCCATTTTCTACATATTTTTTGGTTTACTGTGTCTAGGCACTCTAACCTCCGAAACCGATCTGTGTAGTGACAACAGGCACTTAGAGGTTTTAAGGAACATGGTTTGTCATGATCTAGATCAACTTAAGATCAGGAAGGTGAAAGATTCCTATGCAATCAAAAGGGGCATATCCTCCTTGGAACAAAGGAAGGATATAGTTATCCGGCCAGCGGATAAGGGATGGGGGTTGGTTGTACTTAGTAAAGCCTATTATCAAGCTGAAATGTCAGAATTACTTGATGACCGGAATACTTACCAATTATTGAGGGGTGACCCCATGCTGGTGTTTAAGAATAATCTACATTCTCTAGTGGAAGAAGGTAAAAGTAAGGGAATTTTGAATCCCAAGGAGGCATCATATTTGGATCCCTTTTATTGTAGAACTCCAATTATTTATATCTTGCCTAAATTACACAAAAACCCTGACCACCCACCCGGTCGCCCAATTGTGAACGGAATTGATTCGGTCACTTCCAGGTTAGGCCAATATCTGGATTTTTTCCTACAGCCATTGGTCATCAAAACAAAAGCCTTTTTACGTGATACTAAACAAATCCTCCAGATCTTATCCACCCTCCCATGCACTCCCTCCAGTATATTAATTACCGCTGACGTAGGTTCTCTTTATATGATTATTGACCATAAGCAGGCTTTAGATTCAGTCAAATGGGCTTTGTCAGCTACTGATCTCTCAAGGGACCAAGTTGCATTTTTACTGGAGAGTCTTGAGTTTTGTTTGCTAAATAACTATTTTTGGTTTAATGGGGAGTACTTCTTGCAGATACGCGGTGTAGCTATGGGGGCTCGTTTTGCTCCCAGTGTGGCCAACCTGTTTATGGCCCACTGGGAGGAAGATGTCATCTTCCATGATCCCCCACCGCAATTATCGTGCTACAAGAGGTACATTGATGATTTAATTATGGTTTGGAAGGGTGATTTAACCAGTCTTCAGGTCTTTGTGGATAAGCTGAATGATAACAATAAAAACATTCAGCTCACATGGATGATCAATCAGCAACAGATCACGTTTTTAGATCTTGAAATTTTCAAGAGTGAGGTGGGCTTTCAAACACGGAACCACTTTAAGGCAACGGATAGGAATGCTTACATTCCATTGACTAGTTGCCATCATAAGTCGTGGCTCTGTAACATCCAGGGAGGCCAATTTATTCGTTTGCGTCATAACTGTACGGCAGACTGTGATTTTGTATCACAATCACAAATATTAGCAACCAGGTTTAAAGAGAAAGGGTATACACAATCTATGATTGAGTCTGAGATTGCTATCCGTACTGTCTACGGATAGAAGTACTATTGTGGCTGATAAGGTTAAAACCACTGAGGTAGAAAACAATACGACTGGCTATCGTGTTATACTGGATTATTATATCCAGTATAAAAAACTTGAACAAATTATAGCTAGACATTGGCCAATTCTAAAATGTGATCGTACTTTAGGAGCAGTCCTCCCCCAATACCCCTGGTTTATTTACCGAAAAGCCCCCTCTCTACGTGACTGGTTGGCACCAGGGGTCATTGACCCCCCCAAAATTGCTGACAATAGGCTTTTCAGCTTTCTGTCCGGATTTTATGCATGTGGCAAATGCGCCACTTGCAAAAAAGCTAGCAGAAATCTCAAAAGGCGCAAAGAATTTGTTTCCAATGTTACCCACAAAAGCTATCAAATTAAAGGCTTAATTACATGTTCATCTGTAGGGGTGGTCTACATGCTTGAGTGCGATTGTGGCCTACAGTATGTGGGCCGCACCTCCAGAGCATTACATGTAAGAGTGGGGGAACATATCAGCAATATAAAACAAGGGGTTAAGACCCATAGTGTGTCCAGGCACTTTCGTCTTTGCCATCAAAGGGATCCTAAATGCCTCAAGTTTTGGGGGATAGAAAAAGTTTCCCACCACTGGCGAGGTGGCCATTACATTAGACAGCTGAGCCGTAGAGAATCCTTCTGGATCTATGAAACCAAGGTTCTATCACCAGCAGGAATGAATGTAGATTTTGATTTAAACTGTTTTATTTCTAATAGATAAAAAAAAAATGTTTTTATTACATCTTTTAATGTATTATATTTTTATTCAAAGGTTTCTGTACTGTTACTTTAATTTCAGTGTGACGATGTTGATCTGATTGTGTCAGTATGATGGCCGTGGTTTGACGTCTGCGATTTTTACATGTGATTTTTTACATGCCAGTTTTATATGTTGAATTTAATTTTTTTTTATTTATCCTTATTCCCTTATCCAAAATGGGCAACAAGTTAGCCAATTTTTTGAATGAAAGAGACTTTGTTGTCCTGGACACGTTCTGGAGAAATATTTGGCCCCTCCGTGTCCTATGATGTTCTGTCAATTTTTAGATCTGAGGAACGATGTAGTGTAGTGTAGTGTTGTTATTTACCCAATTCAATCTGCGCTGTGCCATATGTGGAGGCAAACTGAAATTGCAGATTATTCGTTCTTTGCAACCTATGGGGTGTCTTGAGACCAATTGGTCTTTCGACCGTTGCATCAAATTTTCCGATTGGTATATTTGTGTTGCTATGACTATCTATTTAAACAAAGCGGGCCGTCTATGCGTATCCAGCCCCACACTGAGGAAGTCCCGCCTTTGGACGTAACGCGTACGGGGGTTATGACGTCATACGCAGGTTATGACGTCATACGCGGCCATCTGCTTTCGATACAATCACACGCTGTTTCGCCGGCACTCGGATCTGAGTGCTGGTCTGTGTAAGTGAGTTTTTATCTATTCCTTCTTAATAAACGTCCTTGCAAAGAGCACTATATTTTGTTATTTGTTGTTGCATGCATGACATTCCCACACCTTGATGAGTACTGAAAACGTGGCTACTACTATCTGGACCACTCCATCCGCTGTTTGATTTAGGAGGTTTGTGACCTGATACAGGTCGAATCGCTAAAGTGAGGGGCCATCTATGTGTGGTGGAGGGATCACAGGCACTGAAGTAGAGATCCTTGTCGTCTTCAGTGTTCACCGTTGGTCTCACCTTTATACCATATTTGTTCAACTATATGCATCTATTCTTATATGGAAATTTAATATTTGCACAGCACTATTTGTTTCCTTTTATATAAGTGTTGGAAGCAACTTGATTTTTTTAAGTATTCTTGCATAGCAAGACCACTTACTGTTATTTCACATATATATTATTATTCTTATTATAGCCAAATTTACCACCCTAACTCCTCCCACAGCTTTTACACTACATAGACAGTAATATACCGAAACGTGCGGATTGTTTGCCGAATGGTTCACGAAATATCGTTGTTTTTGTGGCTAAATTGGTCCCATAGGAATGAATGGCGAAATGTTCAAAACTAGAGTGGGAGGTGACAAAAGCTGACAACCCCATGATCAGCGAAAACATTATGACTACCCCATGATCAGCCAAAACATTATGACCACAACATGATCAGCCAAAACATTATGACCACAACATGATCAGCCAAAACATTATGACCACAACATGATCAGCCAAAACATTATGACCACCGCATGATCAGCCAAAACATTATGACCACCCCATGATCAGCCAAATCATTTATGACCACCCCATTATCAGCCAAAACATTATGACCACAACATGATCAGCCAAAACATTATGACCACAACATGATCAGCCAAAATATTATGACCACCCCATGAAAAAAATAATAATAATTAAAAAAAAAAACATTTTGAAAAAAAATCATTTTTGAAAAAAAATCATTTTTGAAACACATTTTCAACTCTTTCAGCTAATGATGGGACTTCTTTAACTTTTTTGCTACTATTTATACTTTTTAAAATATTAAGCTTTTTAACACTTTTCACAGTTACTCCAGCCATTCCAACCACACAACTGTTACTCAAGCCACTCCACCCAGTTACTCCGCCCACTCCAGTTGTAGACTACTGTAGGTGGAGGCAAGAACACTTCACACAATTTCCCCAAAAATTGTAGCTTTTCTAGTAAAGTGTTCTTGCATAGCATAACTGTTATCTCACATATATATTATTATTTTTATTATAGCCAAATTTACCACCCTAACTCCTCCCACAGCTTTTACACTACATAGACAGTAATATACCAAAACGTGCGGATTGTTTCAGATTGGTGTGCTATTACTTTGTGGAACGTTTCACCGAATGGTTCACGAAATATCGTCATTTTTGCGGCAAAATTGGTCCCTTAGGAATGAATTGGGAAATGTTCAAAACTAGAGTGGGAGGTGACAAAAGCTGAAAAATCAGGACATGATTTCTAAACTGCCACCACTCCCTCATTTTCAAGCCCACCTACGCAAATCTTATATCAAAACGTTCAGATAGCCCTGCTGCCACTAAACATGTCCACAGCTAGGCCATAGTCCTGATAGTTTTCACAATATGACCATTTGTTTGTAACTCACGCCGTCCATTGACATTCATTGAAACTCCACTCTAGCCACTTCAAATTTGAAGGGCAATATCTAAACTGCGACTGTGCCTTCATTTTTAATATTTCAGAGACATACTATGCATCAAAATCTAGATCTGGGTCTTGTGATTTTCACAATATAAAGCTCTTTGCTGTAGGATTTATAGTTTTTTAAAATACGACCGTTTGAAGTACTGCACAGTGGTTGTAAACATTGATTATCATCAAACAAATAGCACACCTTCACCTCCATTCTACGTCAAGATGCTAAGACCCCCCAAATGCATTAGGTCATACCTTCATCTGCTAGGCTTAATAATGCTGCTAATGTTTTTATAAATGTATGTTTTAATGTAACTGTGAAGCACTTTGGCAACAACGTTGTAATTAAATGTGCTATATAAATAAATAAAAGTTGAAATGCATTTCTCACTCTATCAAGCTTGTCTTTTTAAATTTGATCAATTGGTTAGTGTAATGTTTACTATCTTTTCTCACTCCAAACACTCCACACAGTTACTCTGCCCACTCCATAAAGTTATTCTGCCCAGTCCAACCTTTCCACAGTTACTCCAGCCACTCCAACCACACAAAAGTTACTCAAGCCACTCCTCCCAGTTACTCCGTCCACTCCAGTTGTAGACTACTGGTGGATGCAAGAACAATTCACACAATTTCCCCAGAAATTGAGGCTTTACAATTGCTGGGGAAATTGTGTGAAGTGTTCTTGCCTCTACAACTGGAGTGGGCGGAGTAATTGGGTGGAGTGGCTTGAGTAACTGTAAAAAGTGTTAAAAAGCTTAATATTTTAAAAAGTATAAATAGTAGTAAAAAAGTTGAAGTTCCATCATTAGTTGAAAGAGCTGAACATTTTTTCAAAAATGATTTTTTTTTCAAAAATGATTTTGCTTTTTTTTTAATGATTTTTTTAAAAAAGTTATTAATTTTTTTCATGGGGTGGTCATAATGTTTTGGCTGATTATGGGGTGGTCATAAATTATTTGGCTGATCATGGGGTGGTCATAATGTTTTGGCTGGTCATAATGTTTTGGCTGATCATGGGGTGGTCATAATGTTTTGGCTGATCTTATATAGTTACATAGTAGGTGAGGTTGAAAAAAGACACAAGTCCATCAAGTCCAACCTATGTGCGTGACCATGTGTCAGTATTACATTACATATCCCTGTATATTGCGGTCATTCAGGTGATTATCTAATAGTTTCTTGAAGCTATCAATGCTCCCCGCTGAGACCACCGCCTGTGGAAGGGAATTCCACATCCTTGCCGCTCTTATAGTAAAGAACCCTCTACGTAGTTTAAGGTTAAACCTCTTTTCTTCTAATTGTAATGAGTGGCCACGAGTCTTATTAAACTCTCTTCTGCGAAAAAGTTTTATCCCTATTGTGGGGTCACCAGTACAGTATTTGTAAATTGAAATCATATCCCCTCTCAAGCGTCTCTTCTCCAGAGAGAATAAGTTCAGTGCTCGCAACCTTTCCTCATAGCTAAGATCCCCCAGACCCTTTATTAGCTTTGTTGCCCTTCTTTGTACTCGCTCCATTTCCAGTACGTCCCTCCTGAGGACTGGTGCCCAGAACTGGACAGCATACTCCAGGTGCGGGCGGACCAGAGTCTTGTAGAGCGGGAGAATTATCGTTTTATCTTTGCAGTTGATCCCCCTTTTAATGCATGCCAATATTCTGTTTGCTTTATTAGCAGCAGCTTGGCATTGCATGCCATTGCTGAGCCTATCATCCACTAGGACCCCCAGGTCCTTTTCCATCCTAGATTCCCCCAGAGGTTCTCCCCCCAGTGTATAGATTGCATTCATATTTTTGCCACCCAAATGCATTATTTTACATTTTTCTACATTGAACCTCATTTGCCATGTAGTCGCCCACCCCATTAATTTGTTCAGGTCTTTTTGCAAGATTTCCACATCCTGCGGTGAAGTTATTGCCCTGCTTAGCTTAGTATCGTCTGCAAATACAGAGATTGAACTGTTTATCCCATCCTCCAGGTCGTTTATGAACAAATTAAATAGGATTGGTCCCAGCACAGAACCCTGGGGAACCCCACTACCCACCCCTGACCATTCTGAGTACTCCCCATTTATCACCACCCTCTGAACACGCCCTTGTAGCCAGTTTTCAATCCATGTACTCACCCTATGGTCCATGCCAACACACCTTATTTTGTACAGTAAACGTTTATGGGGAACTGTGTCAAATGCTTTTGCAAAATCCAGATACACCACGTCTACGGGCCTTCCTTTATCTAGATGGCAACTCACCTCCTCATAGAAGGTTAATAGATTGGTTTGGCAAGAACGATTCTTCATGAATCCATGCTGATTACTGCTAATGATATCATTCTTATTACTAAAATCTTGTATGTAGTCCCTTATCATCCCCTCCAAGAGTTTACATACTATTGATGTTAGGCTAACTGGTCTGTAATTCCCAGGGATGTTTTTTGGGCCCTTTTTAAATATTGGTGCTACATTGGCTTTTCTCCAATCAGCTGGTACCATTCCAGTCAATAGACTGTCTGTAAAAATTAGGAACAACGGTCTGGCAATCACCTGACTGAGTTCCCTAAGTACCCTCGGATGCAAGCCATCTGGTCCCGGTGATTTATTAATGTTAAGTTTCTCAAGTCTAATTTTAATTCCGTCCTCTGTTAACCATGTAGGTGCTTCCTGTGTTGTGTCATGAGGATAAGCACTGCAGTTTTGGTTACTGAAGCCCCCCGATTCACTCGTGAAGACTGAGGAGAAGAATAAATTCAATACCTTTGCCATCTCCCCATCCTTTGTAACCAGATGTCCTTCCTCATTCTTTATGGGGCCAATATGGTCTGTCCTCCCTTTTTTACTGTTTACATACTTAAAGAATTTCTTGGGATTTTTTTTGCTCTCCTCCGCTATGTGTCTTTCATGTTCTATCTTAGCCATCCTAATTGCACCCTTACATTTCTTATTGCATTCTTTATAAATTCTGAATGCTGTGGATGATCCCTCAACCTTGTATTTTTTGAAGGCTTTCTCCTTTGCTTTTATATGCATTTTTACATTGGAGTTAAGCCATCCAGGATGTTTGTTCGCTCTTTTAAATTTATTACCCAATGGGATACATTGGCTAATGCCCTTATTTAATATGCTCTTAAAGCAAACCCATCTCTCCTCCGTATTCTTTGTTCCTAATATTTTATCCCAATTTATGCCTTTTAGCAAGGTTTGTAGTTTAGGGAAGTTGGCTCTTTTGAAATTCAGTGTCTTTGTGTTCCCTTCATGTCTCCTATTTGTGTGATTTATACTGAAACTAATTGACCTGTGATCGCTGTTACCTAAATTGCCCCGTATTTCCACATCTGTTATCAGGTCTGTATTGTTGGTAATCAGTAGATCTAGTAATGTTTTATTTCTAGTTGGTGCGTCTACCATCTGACCCATAAAATTGTCCTGCAAGACACTAAGGAACTGGCGAGCCTTAAATGAATGCGCGGTTCCCTCCACCCAGTCTATGTCTGGATAATTAAAATCCCCCATTATGATAACACTTCCCATCCTTGCTGCTAATCCAATTTGTGATAGGAGATCCGTCTCCACTTCCTCCCTCAGGTTAGGGGGCCTATAGCATACTCCCAGTATTATTTTCCCCTTAGCTTCATCCCTTTGGAGCTCTACCCATAAAGATTCCACCTCCTCCCTAGCCCCCTCAGTGATGTCATCTCTCACATTCACTTGTACATTATTCTTGATATATAGGCATACCTCTCCCCCTTTTTTACCCTCTCTATCCTTGCGGTATAGGGTATACCCTTGAATGTTTGCCAGCCAATCATGAGAGCTGTTGAACCAGGTCTCTGAAATTCCCACAAAATCCAAATCCTCCTTGTACAACAGTATCTCTAGTTCACCCATCTTGTCCGCCAGGCTCCTGGCATTGGTGAACATGCCACATAGTTTAGACCGGTCGCATATTGTCCTCGTATTGGGTGTTTCAAGATTGCAACTTGGACTTGCTACTATACTCACCTTGTGTTTTTGTGCTTTGGTTAACCTACCACTAATGCCCCCAATACTACCCTCTGGAATATCTTCCACGCTGGCTATCACTGTCTCTGGACCCTCCCCCCCATCGCCTAGTTTAAAAACCCCTCTAACTTTTTGGCCATCTTCATTCCCAGCAGATCTGCACCCTCCTCATTTAGGTGCAGTCCGTCCCTTCTATAGTACCGGTTACCGACTGAGAAGTCGGCCCAGTCCTCCAGGAACCCAAACCCCTCCTTACTACACCAGCTCTTCAGCCACTTGTTTACTTCCCTAATCTCCCTCTGCCTCTCTGGTGTGGCTCGATGTACCGGTAGTATTCCTGAGAACACTACCTTGGAGGTCCTTTTCCTCAATTTAGCTCCTAAGTCCCTAAAATCGTTCTTTAGGACACTCCATCTGCCTCTGACTTTGTCATTGGTGCCAACGTGCACCATGACAGCCGGGTCTTCCCCAGCCCCTCCCAGTAATCTGTCCACAAGATCCGTGATGTGCCGAACCCGAGCGCCCGGTAGACAACATGCTGTTCGGCGCTTCAGGTCTTGGTTACAGATTGCCCTCTCTGTCCTTCTAAGAATTGAGTCCCCTACCACCAGAATCTGTCTTTCCTTTCCCTTTGCTGCCCCTCCACTCTCACTGAGGAGTTCTTCCCCTGGCAGCTAGGAGAGTCCCTCATCTCCAGCAGTGCTGGTCCCTGACTGGTTACACCAATGTCACTCAATGGAGCGTACTTATTGGGATGCTCCAGTCCTGGATCGGCCTCCCTGGCACTTCCCCCTCTACCCCTCCTGACTGTCACCCATCTACTCTTTGCTAGTGCCTGTACCTCTTTGTCTCCACCCACCTCTGTGCTGGCCCCTGCCGGCACCTGCCGTGTACGTTCCTGGCTCACCTTTAGTATGGAGGGACTTCTCAGTGCTGACAGTTGCTTCCCCAGATTCAGAACCTGGGCTTCCAGGGAAACAATGTGCTTACATTTTGCACAGCAGTATTCGCCCTCGATCGGATGATCAAGGAACGCATACATGCGGCAAGATGTACAAAGAGTCGCCTCTCCACACCCGCCCGGCATCGTACCTATTAAATTTAGTGAGGATTTGGGGATTTTACCCTGTCCAAATTACCTAACAACTAGCTTCCTGGCACTAATACTCAAGACAATACACAGGTACACGACAAGACAATACACAGGTACACAATACACAAGTACTAACGATCCACACACACTACTCAGACAACACTCAGATACTCACACTACACAGGTACTATGACCCCTATTATAACCTCCTGTTTTAAACTCTTGTTTTTAACTCCCACTTAATCCAGCTCCACTTACACCAAGCTCCACAGCTTCAAACTGAGCACGCTCACACTGAGTCCTACAACCAGTTAAATAGGGCACCTGTGAGCAATTAACCACACCCCTTAATTGATAGACTGATGAAACAAGGAAAAAAAAAAAAAGCTATTTAAAAAGTGACAGCAAAAGGCAAATTAAAAACTAAAAGGAAAAGTCCCCAAAATGCAACCCAGCAAACACCAACAGACAGCAAACACACACCAACAGACAGCAAACACACACCAACAGACAGCAAACACACACCAACAGACAGCAAACACACACCAACAGACAGCAAACAAACACCAACAGACAGCAAACACCAACAGACAGCAAGACTTGTATACTCTAATGCCGCGTACACACGGTCGGACTTTTCGTCTACAAAAGTCAGACAGCCTGTCCGACAGACTTCCGGCAGACTTTCGGCGGACTTGCGGCGGACTTGCGGCATACTTTCTAATGAACGGACTTGCCTACACACGACCACACAAAAGTCCGACGGATTCGTACGTGATGACGTACACCGGACTAAAATAAGGAAGTTCATAGCCAGTAGCCAATAGATGCCCTAGCGTGGCTTTTTGTCCGTCGGACTAGCACACAGACGAGCGGATTTCGGGGTCCGTCGTAGTTACGACGTAAAGATTTGAAGCATGTTTCAAATCTAAAGTACGTCGGATTTGAGGCTAAAAAAGTACGTTGAAAGTCCGGAGAAGCCCACACACGATCGGATTACCAGCCAGCTTTAGTCCGTCAGCGTCTGTTGGACTTTTGTAGACGAAAAGTACGACCGTGTGTACGCGGCATAACACTTGTTTTTAACTCTCACTTAATCCAGCTCCACTTACACCAAGCTCCACAGCTTCAAACTGAGCCTTCAAATCTTGTGGTCATAATGTTTTGGCTGATCATGGGGGGGTCATGTTTTGGCTGATTATGGCGTGGACATAAAGTTTTGGCTGATCATGGGGTGGTCATAATGTTTTGGCTGATCATGGGGGTCATAATGTTTTGGCTGATCATGGGGTGGTCATAATGTTTTGGTTGATCATGGGGTGGACATAATGTTTTAGCTGATCATGGGGTTGTCAGCTTTTGTCACCTTCCACTCTAGTTTTGAACATTTCGCCATTCATTCCTATGGGACCAATTTCACCGCAAAAACAACGATATTTCGTGAACCATTTGGCGAACTGTTCCACAAAGTAATAGCACACCAATCGGGAACAATCCGCACGTTTCGTTATATTACTTGTCTATGTAGTGTAAAAGCTGTGGGAGGAGTTAGGGTGGTAAATTTGGCTATAATAATAATAACTAGAAAAGCTACAATTTCTGGGGAAATTGTGAAAAGTGTTCTTGCCTCTACAACTGGATTGGGCGGAGTAACTGGGTGGAGTGGCTTGAGTAACTGTTGTGTGGTTGGAGTGGCTGGAGTAACTGTGAAAAGTGTTAAAAAGCTTAATATTTTAAAAAGTAAATAGTAGTAAAAAAGTTGAAGAAGTCCCATCATAAACTGAAAGAGCTGAACATTTTTTTCAAAAAAGTTTTTTTTTGTTTCAAAAATGATTTTTTTTTTCAAAGATGATTTTTTTTTCAAATTTTTTTTTTTTTTCAAAAATGATTTGATTTTTTTTCAAAAATGTTTTTTTTAAAGATTTTTTTTTTTCAAAAAATGATTTAAAAAAAAAAAAAATATATATATATATATATATTTTCAATGGGGTAGTCATAATGTTTTAGCTGATCATGGGGGGGGTCATAATGTCAGCTTTTGTCACCTCCCACTCTAGTTTTGAACATTTCGCCATTCATTCCTATGGGACCAATTGCGCCGCACAAACTACGATATTTCGTGAACTATTCGGCAAAGCGTTCTACAGTAACAGCGCACCAATCGGGAACAATACGCACATTTTGGTATATTACTGTCTAGGGGTGCGCATCTTCACTGGCCTCACGATTCGATTCGATTACGATTATCTTGTCCACGATTCGATTCGATTCCGCGATGCATCACGATGCATCACGATTACTGCGCACGGTTTTCCTCCACAAAATTCTAGCAGTCAGAAGAACTAAATTTTTAAAATGTTATCTATTCTTAAAAAAAAAGACAACACTCCCTGCATGTAGTAAAGTGTAGACACAGCAGACAACTTAAAGAGGAGCTCCAGACTGCCTCCAAATGACTACAGGAGATGGTCAGAGACTGCAGACATGTTACAGGAGATGGTCAGAGACTGCAGACATGTTGCAGGAGATGGTCAGAGACTGCAGACATACTACAGGAGATGGTCAGAGTCTGCAGACATGTTACAGGAGATGGTCAGAGACTGCAGACGTGTTACAGGAGATGGTCAAAGACTGCAGACATGTTACAGGAGATGGTCAGAGACTGCAGACATGTTACAGAAGATGGTCAGAGACTGCAGACATGTTACAGGAGATGGTCAGAGACTGCAGACATGTTACAGGAGATGGTCAGAGACTGCAGACATGTCACAGGAGATGGTCAGAGACTGCAGACATGTCACAGGAGATGGTCAGAGACTGCAGACATGTCACAGGAGATGGTTAGAGACTGCAGACATGTCACAGGAGATGGTCAGAGACTGCAGACATGCCACAGGAGATGGTCGGAGACTGCAGACATGTTACAGGAGATGGTCAGAGACTGCAGACATAATACAAGAGAGGGTCAGAGATTGCGGACATGATACAAGAGAGGGTCAGAGACTGCGGACAATGGTATAAGAGAGGGTCCGAGACTGCGGATAATGTCCCCATAACGTCCCCCAAATGACAATGTATGCCATTTAATGAATTATGGTTTATGCATGTCTTATTGTCTTAGCGATTGATTCATATCACAACTTCATTGATACTTTTTTTGTAAGATTTATGGTTTTCTTCATCACTGCCCCACACATGCAATGCATGGCTGCATGTGTGGGGTCAATTATCAGAAAAACCATAAATCATACAAAAAAAGGTATCAATGAAATTGTGATATGAATCAATCACTAACACAATAAGACATGCATAAACCATAATTCATGAAAAATTTGTACATAATGGTGCATCAGATATGTGTCTGACTTAAGTACCTTATGATGTTGATGACAGTGTGCACTGGTTTCTCCCTGCAGCCTGTGAGGAGGACAAGCGCAGCCATCCAGTATTCTTCTGGCTCGCTCGGGTCTCCCACTGCCCGCAGCAGCCTGTTATGAGGGGGACAAGTGCGGGCCGCTGTCTTAGGTGACCCGCAGCAGCCTATGTGACAGTTGAGGAGGATTCTCTGGAGACCAGGAGTCGGGGACACTCGCTCCAGTGCTCCACATGTCTCTCCTGTAGTAGCCAGCTACACAGCGACTTGGCCGGGCATGACGTCAGCGGGAGGCAGGAAATGAGGGCACGGCTAACCTCCTTGGCTCAGTTCGGCTCAGTTCGGCTCAGTGTGGAGAGCTGGGGCACAGCGCCTTTTGGCTGCTTTCAGCTCCGTTCGGAGAGGCAGAGCACAGCGCGGCATGCAGATGGCGTCAACCCGAAATTGATTTTGTCGGTCGCAGCATGGATGCCGAATCGCAGGCGGCCGAATCGCGATGCATCGATGCTGCGATTAAATTCAAGACCCCTATTACTGTCTAAGTAGTTTAAAAGCTGTGGGAGGAGTTAGGGTGGTATTATCATGGGGTTGTCAGCTTTTGTCACCTCCCACTCTAGTTTTGAACATTTCGCCATTCATTCCTATGGGACCAATTTCACCGCAAAAACTACAATATTTCGTGAACCATTCGGCAAAACATTCCACAAAGTAATAGCACACCAATCGGGAACAATCCGCACGTTTCGGTATATTACTTGTCTATGTAGTGTAAAAGCTGTGGGAGGAGTTAGGGTGGTAAATTTGGCTATAATAATAATAACTAGAAAAGCTACAATTTCTGGGGAAATTGTGAAAAGTGTTCTTGCCTCTAAAACTGGAGTGGGAGGAGTAACTGGGTGGAGTGGATTGAGTAACTGTGAAAAGTGTTAAAAATCTTAATATTTTAAAAAGTATAAATAGTAGTAAAACAGTTGACGTCCCATCATTAGCTGAAAGAGCTGAACATTTTTTTCAAAAATTTTTTTTTTTTTCAAATTTTTTTTTTTTTCAAAAATGTTTTATTTTTTCAAAAATGTTTTATTTTTTCAAAATTTTTTTATTTTTTCAAAAATGTTTTATTTTTTCAAAAAAAATTTTTTGTAATGATTTTTTTTTCAAATCTTTTTTTCAAAAATTATTTATTTTTTTAATTATATTTTTTTTTTCAAAAATTATTATTTTTTTTTTATTTTAAAAAATGATTTTTTTTTTCAAAAATGTTTTTTCTTTTCAAAAAAAGGAAAATTTATTATCAAATACTTACCGTAATTTTCCTTTCCTGATGGACTCCATGGCAGCCTACGTGTGGGTTAACCCCGCCTCCTCTCCAATGCTATAGGACCCCATTACCATAAATGAGTGCTCACCACTAGCTACTGCGTTCCGTAACTAGCCTACTCGTTGACCAATGGGTGGGAACTCCGTCTGCCATGGAGTCCATCAGGAAAGGAAAATTACAGTAAGTATTTGATAATAAATTTTCCTTTTTCCTGACAGACTCCATGGCAGCCTACGTGTGGGAAATAACTAGCCAACCACACGGGTGGGTATGCATGATCAAAACATAAATTTTAATTTGTCCTATCGGTCGATAGGATTTGTAACCCAAAGTTTACAGAGGATAGTGAGGCAGGCTCTATACAATAATGCAACATGAAGGTATTAATAGAAGCCCATGAAGCTGCCTTGCAGATGATATCTGGAGCCACATGTCGAGCCGCTGCCCACGAGGCTGCCATTCCTCTGGTGGAATGGGCTGTCACCGCCTTTGGAGGAGCCAAGCCCTTAGCCCTATATGCCTGTTGTATGGTCTGTACGATCCAGGACGCGATAGTCCTGGTTGAGGCTTTTTTCCCTATATTGCTGCCTGAGTGAAGCACGAAGAGATGACTAGAACGTCTAAAGGGAGAAGTAACTTTGAGATATTCCTTAATAGCTTCGCCCACATCTAGAGGGTGATTCTCAGTGGACCCTGGGGTCCTAAATGTAGGTAAAACGATCTCTTGATTGACGTGGAATACTGAAGACACTTTTGGGTTGGAACCCAGCATAGGAATGAGGACTACCCGGTCCGGGAAAAACGTTAGGAAGGGTTCTTCGTGACCAATTGATGCAATTTCAGAGACCCTTTTGGCTGAGGTAATGGCCACTAAGAAGGCCACCTTTGCTGAAAAGACCTTGATAGGGAGCGGGGAGGGCCCCGAAGTACTGAGTCCAGAGATCGAGTCAAGGACTAACGGAAGGTCCCATTTGGGGAACCTAGGCTTTCTCTGGGGCTTGAGTCTCGATGCGCCTCGGAAAAATTGTCTAACCAGAGGATGAACTGCCCATGAAGTGCCGGAGAAGGCCGAAAGTGCCGAAACTTGGACTCTCAGAGAGCTGACAGATAGATGTAAATCTAGGCCCGTTTGGAGGAAACTGAGAACGTCCTGGACTTCTGGATGTCTAAAAGACCTGCCCTGAGGAGAGCAGAACTCCACGAATTTGGACCAGATCCTTCCATAGACTTTATTTGTACTGGATCTTCTCGAGCTCATGAGAGTGGATATTACCTCTGAGGCACAACCTAGGGATTCCAGCCTCTCCCTCTCAAGAACCAGACCATCAGTCTCAGCACCGCAGGACAAGGGTGCAGGACTGACCCTTGAGAAAGAAGGTCCGGTCTGAGAGGGAGAGGCACTGGGTCCCGACAGCTGAGCTGGACCAGGAGAGGGAACCAAGGCCTGTTCGGCCAGTAGGGAGCTATTGTCACCACCTCCACTGGCTCCGCTCGGAGCCTCTGCAGGAATCTCAGCATAACTGGCAGTGGCGGAAAGGCGTATGCCCGCTTGAACCTCCACTGATCCGTCAAGGCATCTGTCCCGATGGCTTGACTGCAGAGCCCCCGGGTGTAGAACTTCTTCAGCTTGCGATTGCAGGGGGAAGCAAACAGATCTACTTCGGGATCGGTCTTTAGTGACAAGATCCACCTGAACGACTCTATGTGGAGAGACCACTCGTTGTTGTCCAACTCGGTCCGTGACAGGAAGTCTGCTTGAGTGTTTTGGACGCCTGGGACAAAGACTGCCGAGATGTTGGCAAGGTATTTCTGCGCCCACGATAGGATGGGCTCGACTTCCCGAAGGAGTGTGGGACTCCGAGTACCCCCTTGCCTCTTCACATATGATACTGCTGTGGTGTTGTCCATTCTCAACAGCACTGACTCCCCCATCAGGAGATGAGAGAAGAACTGTAGGGCACACCAGGCCGCACGAAGTTCCAAGACATTCGACCCAGGGTTGGGGAGACATGTTACCCACTTGCCCTGGGCCAGGTTCGACCCACAAAGGGCTCCCCAACCGGTACCGCTGGCATCGGTCGTGACCGTCACCCAGGAGATGGGAGCGATGGAGTGGCAAGTCAGGAGGTTCTTGCGCTGAAGCCACCAGAAGAGGCTGTTTCTCATTGTAGATGTTATGCGGATGACCTGATTCTTGTCCCCTGACTTCCATTGCCGTAGGAGGCCTGACTGGAAGGGACGCAATCTCCATAAGGCCCATTTGACCATGGGAGTCGTAGAAACCATCGTGCCGACGACTTTCAGGCACTGAGAGGCTTTCATTTGCCGTGCATGTAGAGCCCGGGAGACTCTGTCTCAAACTGTAGGAATTTTCTGTAGTGGAAGGGAGATAGTGTTTGCCACCGTATCGAACTGGGCTCCCAGATATATTAGACGCTGAGTTGGGCTCAGTTGACTCTTTTCTATGTTTAGGAGCCACCCGAAGGTGGACAGAGTGGAGATTACTTGATCCCGGTGGACCAGCAACTGCTCCCTGCTCTGGGACAGCACCAGCAGGTCGTCCAGGTAGTGGTAAAGACGTACCCCTTTGGATCTTATTAGTGCCACCGTAGCTAGGAGGACCTTTGAAAAGACCCGGGGGGACGTTGTCAGCCCAAAGGGGAGGCAAATAAATTGATCTGACCCAATGTGAAAGCGGAGGTATTTGTGAAATTCTTTTTCCACTGGAACGTGGAAATAAGCGTCCTTCAGGTCGATTGATATCATCCAGTCGCCTGGTTGTATGGCTCTCTGAATAGTCACCAAGGTTTCCATCTTGAACCTTCCATTCTCTATGAATCCGTTGAGATATGTGAGGTCTATGACTGGGCGCCAAGAGCCCCCCTTTTTTTGAACTAGGAAGAGAGGGGAGTATATCCCCTGGAACCATTCGTCCTGTGGTACATGTACTACTGCTCCTTGAATTTTCAGGAGGTCCACATAGGACAGCAAAATTTGTTTCTGATCCTCTGCCCGAGGGAGAAGAGTGGAGACGAACCTTGGGTGCGGAGTCCTGGAAAAGGCCCATCTGTGGCCTGACGAGACCGTCCTTATGACCCAGAAGTCTGAGATCGAGGCCACCCAGACGTGCCGGAAGAGGAGCAGACGAGCCCCTACCCGGCCCGCCTGGGCGGGCGTAATCTCAAAAAGATTTAGCCTGATCACGAGCACTGGACGTTTGATTTTTTGTTTTCAAACGTTTTTATTGTAGGAAAATATAACATTTGGGTGTACAGGCACTGTAGTGACATGAATCATAATGGTATGAAAGCATTTGACAGATAAATGAAGTATCACACACAGTGCAGAACATAGCTCATACAAGCGTACAAAGTGAGCCCATAAAACAATAGTGGTAAAATAATAAAATAAAAAGGAAATAAAAAGACAAACTAGTAAAGAAATAATGAGAAAACCAAAATCATACAATTGTGATCGATGTGTACTTCTAATAAAATATGTTTACAGTCAGGGAGTAAGACACAATGTGCCTATTATTGTAAGGATCTAATATGTTGTGAAGGCCCTGGGGTGTCCCCTTAGTGTGTTCTTAACTTATAAAGCTAACCCTCATTTTATAGAGGGTCAGCTGAAACATCTGAGGGGTCCTCCAGTCTGTTGCTCAATAGATGAGCTGTCCAGATGTTCCATTTTCGGTCAAATATAGGCATGGAATCTAGGAGAGTATGATGTATTCTCTCCATAGATCTGATAGACTCCATACGAGAAATCACCTGTGACCAGGATACCTGGGGGCGTTTCCAGTTCAAAGCTATTGCCCATTGAATTGCACTGAAGAGTGTGTGGATTAATTTTTGTAAGGGGTGGGGAACATCTGGAAGCTCCGCAAATAGCAAACACATCTGACATGTCAAGGTAAGTGATATTCCGGAGAGAAGTCTGATAAGGGATGTAGTTTTGTGCCAAATAGTGTCCAAGGCCTTACAACTCCAGAACGTATGCAACAGCGTTCCCCTGTCCTGGCATCCTCTGAAACATGTGCCAGCGACCAGGGGATATATCCTATGAAGACGCTCCGGAGTGTAGTACCATCTAGTGTGAAGCTTAAGCACTGTTTCCTTTATTGACACAGAACGTGTACATTTGTGCATGTTATCTAGCATGTCTTGCCAATCTCCGTCAGTAATCTCTTGGGCCAACTCCGCCTCCCAAGCCACCATCGCCAACGACTTTTGAGGGGAGTTGTGATCATTGAGGTAACGATACAGTACGGAGATTGTCCCCCTATCTCTCGCCGCCTCCCCACACAGATGTTCAAAAGGGGTTTTCGACACCTCCACCCCACCCCTCAAAAGAGTCGAGTAGAAGTGTCGAATTTGCAGGTATTGGTGGAACTCGGATCTACCCATCCCATAGGTCTGCTGCAAGTGGGTGTAGGAGCAGAAAGAGGCGTTTTGCAGCAGGGAAGCGAGGTCCACCAAGCCCAATGCAATCCATCTAAGATATGGTAGGTTGGAGGGAAAAGCTGGGGGAAATGAGGGTTCTCCCAAAAAAGAGGACAAGAGGGGGACGTCAGAATTCAGCCTGAACTTTTTACGGTAAAGGGACCATAGATAAAGTGATTGACCAACGATATTGTTCAATGGGGTAATATCTTTAGGAGAGACTGAACGGGACCAGAGAAGGCCAGGGAGGTAATATGGAGTTATTGAGATCCGCTCAAATTGTAGCCATGGCACCGGGGTCGGGAAGGAATGCCACTGCGCCATTTGGGTAAGCCGAGATGCCAGGAAGTATTTCCATAGATCCGGGCATCCCAATCCCCCCCTCCTCTGGGCTCTATAGATCAGTGCCCGTCCCACTCGCGGCTTTTTATTCTGCCATATAAATCTGAGCAGGTCTATCTGAACCCTCTGAAGAATTGATCGTGAGACATATAGAGGTAGGGATCTGAAAAGAAACAGGAGTTTAGGGAGGATATTCATTTTCACTGCTTGGATTCTCCCTAGGAATGATATGTGATAGGAGGACCATTGATTTAACAGGTATTTGACATTGGAGAAAGCTGGGGGGTAGTTTAATGAGTATAACTGTTTTAAAGAGGGGGCCAATTTAACTCCTAGGTATTGTAGAGAGATATGGTTCCATGAGAATTTAAATTTTTCTGTAAGGGTGGTCAATAGGGGTTGCGGAAGGTGAATTGGTAGAGCCGAACATTTGGAGGGGTTAACGCTCAGGCCTGATAGTTTATGGAAAGAGTCAAGGGAGGACATAAGGTTAGGGAGGGAGATTAAGGGGTCTGAGATGAACAGTAGTACATCATCTGCGTACAAGCTAAGTTTAAATTCCTGATCTCCCTTACTGTAGCCCCTGATGTTTGGGTCATTAGAGATGGATCTAGACAGGGGTTCCATAGCTAATGCGAACAAAAGCGGGGATAAAGGACACCCCTGTCTAGTGCCACAGCCCAGAGAGAAATAATCTGAGTAGCATCCTGGAAGTTTAATTCGGGTTTTTGGGTTATGGTAAAGGGCCTTAAAGCCATGTAAAAATGCCCCACTAAACCCAAATCTGGTCAACACTGTATCTAAATATGTCCAGAGGACACTATCAAATGCTTTGTTTATATCTAAACTTAAAAGCAATACAGAGTTAGAGTTCATATGGGCGTCCTGTATAATATTAGTGGCCAAACGTATATTATCCGTAATCTGTCTCGATGGGATAAATCCGGTTTGATCGGGCGATATCAAGGTTGTAATAACTTTGGCCAGTCTGTCGGCCAAGATCCTCCCAAATATTTTGAGATCGTTATTAATAACCGAAATGGGGCGAAAATTTTGGGGTAGGGTATGATCTTTGCCCGGTTTGGGAATAAGGGACATGTTGGCCAATAGCATTTCTTCAGGGAAACATTGTCCTTTGAGTATTTGATTAAACATATTTGTGAGTGTGGGGAGTAGGGATTCAGCAAACTTTTTGTAATAAACAGGAGAGAAGCCATCCGGGCCTGGGGCTTTAGAGGGTTTGAGAGAGGAGATAATAGAGGCCACCTCCTCCGATGAGCAAGGGGCATTTAGGATGTCCAATTGCTCCCTCGAAAGTCGGGGGAGCGAGAGGGAATCCAGCCATGATTGCATAGGGGGAGGGTGTGAGGGGTCTGGGCCAGAAAATAGTTTTTGGTAGAAGGTGGAGAAGATCTGCAGAACATGTTTTGGATGAGAGGTTAGGTTGCCATGGCTATCCTTTAGTTTATAGAGATGGGTCGGTTGGGTGGATTGTTTAAGTTTTCGCGCAAACAGCGTGGAAGCAGAGTTACTGTATAGAAGGAAGCGGGCTTTAGACCATCTAAGAGACTTTTCTATCTGATCTGACAGTATATCATCTAGAGCTCTTCTTTTTTCTGTGATTTGAAGGAGCAATTCCTGTGTAGGGGTCTGTGTGTGTCTATGATAAAGTTGTTCCAGTTCTAAGGTAAGTTTGTGGGTGTCTTGTTGTTTCTGTCTTTTTTGGGTCGTGGAAATCTCTATTAGATGGCCCCTCATCACAGCCTTATGGGCTGCCCACAGAGAGGTAGGGGAAATGTTCTCTACATTATTGAGCCTGAAATATTCGTTAAGACGTTCCACCAACTGAGCCATAATCACAGGATCTGTGAGTAGTGTGTCATTGAGGCGCCAGGACCTGGCTATATGTGGGAGGCCCAAGCATGAGATATGGGTGGATACAAGGTGGTGATCCGACCATGGGCACACATGAATGTTGGCTGTAGTTGAGTTCACTGTCAGAGAGGGGGTGCCAAAAATATAATCTAAACGTGAGTAACTGTCATGGGGGTGGGAGTAGAACGTATATTCCCTAGAGCCGACATTGTGGGCTCTCCGTATATCTATAAGTTGGGAGGATTTTAGGGAGTGTTGAAGGGATTTGGGAAAGGCCTGGGACGTTGGACATGTTCGGCTTCTATCAAGTCCTGAGTGGGCAACCAAATTAAAGTCCCCTCCTATTAGCATATGAGGGGAGTGGAACTTATCTAGCGTTAGGAAGAATTCCTTGAAAAATGTTGCCTGTGAGGTGTTTGGGGCATATACTGAGGCTATAGTCAGAAGTTTGTTTTGGATGGTACCCTGAGCTATCACGAAACGACTGTTGGGATCTTTATAGATCTTTTGAGCCTGAAACAACACAGAATTTTTGATAAAGATGGCCGCCCCTCTGGACCTGGACCCGTGAGTGGTGAAATAGCTTTGATTAAAGGATTTGTCAAAGTGTGATGGGTGATTATCTCTGGAGAAGTGAGTCTCCTGGAGCAAAATTATATCCGCCCCAAGAGATTTATACATTTTAAATGCTTTTCTTCTCTTCTGGGGGGTATTAAAACCTCTAATGTTATGGGAAATTATATTAATACCCATGGTTATTTATAGAAAATTCGCTTGGGTCAGTAAGGGGTCCAGGTCGAGAGGGAGCCATCATACAACAACCCGGTCTCCTCAGAGGTATTGCATAGCTTAGACGTACAGTCCCATGAGGCTGCACGTATTGAAACCCTGAGTTGGTAGCACATACATCACAAAAGTAAAGCCAGTAGATTTGAATAACATAAAAAGAAAGTAAAAACATAAAATCATAACCACAGTGAAGTAGAAAAACTAGAGGCCTGAGAACTAGGCCCAAAAAAGGCCAAACAAAGCTCTGGGGGGTCATGGGGAAAAACATCCCATGGACCCCAAAAAAAATGTCAATTTGGACCATAAGGTCCGACACTCTGAGCGGTAATGTTCGTGTCGTCCGTGCAGGCATAAATTCTGCTAAGGAATTTACCTGAGGGGAATCAACCAGCTTCGACATCACTAACCAGACGAGAAGCCAGTCAGTTCTCATTGATAAGGAGTGTGGGGACAATCATGCGGACGCATCCGGGAGTCCGTAATGAGCCGGGAGAGTCCAATGTTCTCTAAGCATGACGGGAGATGTTCCAATCTCGATACCCTGGTGGGAGAGAGACAAAGAGAAAAACAGGGGTAGGGGAAAAAGTGAAAGAGAAAAAAAAAAAAAAAAAAAAAAAGAGGAGAGACAAAAAGAAAAAAGTGTGCCTCGGTGTCAGTCACGACGTTGATCGCGGCGGTCTCTTCTCGGTGGAGGGGTCACCCAAATAGCTGAGTGACGTGGAGTGGAGGGTAGTCTGGGCAAGGAAGCCGCATCAAGGAGGCCCATCTTCACAAGCAATTCCTTTCCCTCTATCGGTGAGGTTACGGTGTATGTTGTGCCGTTGTGGGGCACCTGGAGCTTGAATGGGAAACCCCAGCGATAGCGAATACTGGCAGCCTGGAGAACCGAAGTAACTTCCTTCATCCTTCTGCGCTTATCCAGGGTGGTAGGGGAGATGTCAGGGTAGATTTGAATCTGGGTACCTTCCAGACGAATGCTTGGGCTGTTCCGCGAGGCTCTAAGTATTTCCTCTTTGATCAGGAAGTCCTTAAGACAGAGTACTATGTCTCTTGGTGGTTTTTCTGGGGGAGGGGGGGGGCGAAGGGCCCTGTGGATCCTATCGCAGGAGAAGGCTGAAAGTGGGGAGTCTGGTAAGAGGGATTGGAAGATCTTTTGTATCGTGGGTAGTAGTTCTGTAACAGACTCAGGCACTCCGCGTACCCTGAGATTGTTGCGGCGGTTTCTGTTGTCGAGGTCCTCAATGTGGGCTTGTAGCTGCAGGACTGTTTCAGATAGGGACTCATGTTCCTTCCTTAGGTCAGAGTACACTAAGGAGAGCTCATCGTGTTTTGTCTCAAGTAAATCTGTTCTGCTACCCAGGGCCGCAATCTCCAGGGACAGCGTGTTGGTAGACTTGTGGAGCTCAGATTGAAATTTCTGGGCGATCTTGTCATACATTAGCGTCAGGCTCTCATCCAGATCAGCTTTAGTAAGATGAAATGAGTACTCACTGTCTCCCTGGGAGTGTGGTGGTGAGGGAGCTGCTGCAGGAGAATGTGCCTGAGTCTGTGTCTTTCGGGCGCCATCTTGGGCCTGCATGCTTCTCTCCTTCTCTCTCAGCAAGTATGTCGTTAGGGATCTTTGGGCCGGTTTTCCACGGCGATTTCTGGTGCCCGTCATGCGCTGAGTGTTCCGCCGGGGGTGCGGGGGAAAGTTAGGTAGATTGTGTGTGTTAATCGCCCCGGGGAAGTGCCGTTAGTCTCCGCGGCTCACGGAGCTCTCAGTCCTTGCTTCCTCCTCGGTTCGCGCCGCGCATGCGCCCCCTGGACGTTTGATTTTTAACGGGTTTGCGGAAGGATGACTGCCCTCTGCTCCAATTCTTCCTAAAGTCCCGGCCAGGCTTGTAGGAGCATGCTTCCCTGGAGCGCTCCGGACTTCGTCTTCTGAACTGGGGCTTCTTTCGACCCAGCATGCACCTGTCCTGGGGAAGAAAACCCGATTTGCCACCTGTGGCTCGCGTAATGGCATCGTCAAGCTTATTGCCAAACAGTGAGGACCCCTCAAACGGGATTTTACACCACGCTTGCTTAGAACCAGGGTCCGCAAGCCAGGGACGCAACCAGAGGGCTCTCTTGGCCGTAACTGAGGACAGCATAATACGAGCCAGAAGGCGGATCAGGTCAATGGACGCCTCCCCCAGGAAGACCGCTGCAAGCTTCAGCTCTGCAGCTGCTGAACTTCCAGCCAGTTCTTCTGACACGCCTTTAAGGAAGGATTCCACGTTCTCCGTCCAGGCCTCCATGGCCTTAGACATGGCCGCTAATGCCAGGGCTGGTTTACAGGCCATACCCGCGAGCCCATAGATTCTTTTTAGATCTAGGTCTATCTTCCTCTCGAGCCCATCTTTAAAAGATACTGCGTCTTCTAGAGGAAGAGTCACATGTTTGGCCAGACGCATAAGAGCTGCGTCCACAAGGGGAGTATTCTCCAAATTCTTTACTTCTTGTGACTTGAAGGGGTACAATCTGGAGGTTTTATTAGACATGGAGGATTTTTTCTCTGTTTTACTCCATTCTTCCTCAATGATTTCCTTTAGCTCTGGAAGGAGCGGAAAGTTTGCGCGTTCTCTCCCCAGGTGCTTGAAGAATTTTTTCTGCTTGGCTGGGGGAGTGGAAGGGTCTTCCCACTTCAAGGCTTCCTTGATTGCTTTGATTAAAGGGGAAACCATCGCGAAGTAGAACCCTCCAATGACCTCCTCATTAATAGACTCATCCTCTGAGGAGTCAGGAGAGGTAATATAGGGCTGCGAAGTACCCGGATCATCGCGGGCCTCTTCCGTCGGCGGGCCAGACGCGGTGGTAGACTGGCTCAATGTGCGAGGTGCTTCCCTCTCCATTAGGGATTGCTGTACCACTCGTTTCACAAGAGACTCTAAACGCTGGTTTTCTGTCTCTTTTTCCCCAACCGCACGGGCAAAACAACGGTCACATAAGGACTTGCCCTCCGGAACTCGTGTCCTACATCCCCAGCAGGCTCTGTGGTCAGAGCGGCTGTCATGGCGGTGGGAGCGGTGTCTTGAGGAGGAACGAGAGCGTCTCCTCTGGTGGGATCCGGACTGTGAGTCTCGTCTGGATGAAGATGAATTGTATTGTGGCTTGGCAAGGTCATTGGCATTCTGGACCGCATTTAGCGGGTCCGACCTAGAAGGGCTGGGAAGAGAAAAAATAGGGGAAGGGGAGAGAAGAAAGGCAGAACATGGTATCAGCACGACAATAATGTGCATAAATCTCATCCCCTCCCCTCACGAGCACATACCTTGTGCGTGAGGGCTGGCCACTTAAAGGCGGTGAATTGTCCATACCTGGGACACGAAATGTCACTTTAATAGTCTGCAGGGATAATGGTCTAAGAAAACCTAGGCATCAAATATGAGAAGGTTTTAGAGAAAAGAAAAAACTCTGCTTGCCTCAAAAATTTTTTTTTTTTTTTAATATGCACAAGCATGTAACAATGTATATTCAAGGCAAAGGAAAAACAACTTCCAGCCGCACAAGTATATATTTAGATAAACATATATAATGATAAAAGAACATTTTCCATTATTTTGTTTTTTTTGCAGAGGTTTCCACCACTCACCTAGAGACCAGCAGGGATCCGCTCCTCCTTTCCCTACCAAGGGAGATCCCAACTCAGCAGGACAGGAGGGCGGAATTTAAATTCCCCGCCCGTGACATCATTATCCCCTACTGCGCATGCGCAAAGGGGAACCACCGTACGGTGCCTGCGCAGACGATGAACGAGCCGCCGTACTGCGCATGCGTGAGCCAAACCTCGCTCTCAGAGTGGCTACAGCGCAGGTGCCAGCGGCGGAGACTGCCGCAACCCGGAAGTGCCGTGGCGGGCTGGAACGCACGCGAACCAGCCGCCATGAGGGGGATAGGACACACTGGACCACCAGGGAAAATACAGACAACACATAGAAACACTGCCATGGAGTATGAGAAAACATCCACAGACCTTGCCAGCCGTTGATGAGAACTGTCCGCCGGGCATACAGAGGCGACCACCCATCCACCAAGGGGGAACATTCAAGCCTCTTTAAGCTACTCGCCCGCTCATAGCTGGGCTTTTTGAGCTGCACCGCACAGGTATGCCAATCTTGGATTCAATCAATCTTGATGCGAACAGCATGTGTAGGTCCATAGAGGAGGACAAAAAAGGAACGCAGTAGCTAGTGGTGAGCACTCATTTATGGGAATGGGGTCCTATAGCATTGGAGAGGAGGCGGGGTTAACCCACACGTAGGCTGCCATGGAGTCTGTCAGGAAATGATTTTTTTTTTCAAAAATGATTTTTTTTATTTTTTCAAAAATGATTTTTTTTTCAAAAATCTTTTAACAAAAAAAAATATTATTTTTTTTTCATGGGGTGGTCATAATATTTTGGCTGATCATGGGGGGGTCATAATGTCAGCTTTTGTCACCTCCCACTCTAGTTTTGAACATTTCGCCATTCATTGCTAGGAATGAGCCGAACACCCCGCTGTTCGGTTCGCACCAGAACATGCGAACAGGAAAAAAGTTCGCTCGAACACGCGAACACCGTTAAAGTCTATGGGACACGAACATGAATAATCAAAAGTGCTAATTTTAAAGGCTTATATGCAAGTTATTGTCATAAAAAGTGTTTGGGGACCCGGGTCCTGCCCCAGGGGACATGGATCAATGCAAAAAAAAGTTTTAAAAACGGCCGTTTTTTCAGGGGCAGTGATTTTAATAATGCTTAAAGTCAAACAATAAAAGTGTAATATCCCTTTAAATTTCGTACCTGGGGGGTGTCTATAGTATGCCTGTAAAGGGGCGCATGTTTCCCATGTTTAGAACAGTCTGACAGCAAAATGACATTTCGAAGGAAAAATTCCATTGAAAACTACCCGCGGCTATTGCATTGCCGACAATACACATAGAAGTTCATTGATAAATACAGCATGGGAATTCAACACAGGGAAACCCCAAACCAAAATTAAAATAAAAAAAATGACGTGGGAGTCCCCCTAAATTCCATACCAGGCCCTTCAGGTCTGGTATGGATATTAAGGGGAACCCCGGCCAAAATGTAAAAAAAAATGACGTGGGGTTCCCCCTAAATTCCATACCAGACCCTTTAGGTCTGGTATGGATTTTAAGGGGAACCCCACGCCAAAAAAAAAAAATGGCGTGGGGCCCCCCCAAAAATCCATACCAGACCCTTATCTAAGCACGCAACGTGGTAGGCCGCAGGAAAAGAGGGGGGACGAGAGTGCGGCCCCCCCCTCCTGAACCATACCAGGCCACATGCCCTCAACATTGGGAGGGTGCTTTGGGGTAGCCCCCCAAAACACCTTGTCCCCATGTTGATGAGGACAAGGGCCTCATCCCCACAACCCTAGCCAGTGGTTGTGGGGGTCTGCGGGCGGGGGGCTTATCGGAATTTAACAAAGGGACCCCCAGATCCCGGCCCCCCCTGTGTGAAATGGTAAGGGGTTACTTACCCCTACCATTTCACTAAAAAACTGTCAAAAATGGTAAAAATGACAAGAGACAGTTTTTGACAATTCCTTTATTTAAATGCTTCTTCTTTCTTCTATCTTCCTTCATCTTCTTCTGGCTCTTCTGGTTCTTCCTCCGGCGTTCTCGTCCAGCATCTCCTCCGCAGCGTCTTCTATCTTCTTCTCCTCGGGCCGCTCCGCACCCATGGCATGGGGGGAGGCTCCCGCTCTTCTCCTCATCTTCTTCTTCATCCTCTTCTCTTCTTGTTCTTGTGTTGAATTCCCATGCCGTTTTTATCAATGTATTGTCGGCAATGCAATAGCCGCGGGTAGTTTTAAATGGAATTTTTCCTTCGAAATGTCATTTTGCTGTCAGACTGTTCTAAACACGGGAAACATGCGCCCCTTTACAGGCATACTATAGACACCCCCCAGGTACAAAATTTAAAGGGATATTATACTTTTATTGTTTGACTTTAAGCATTATTAAAATGACTGCTCCTGAAAAAAAGGGCCGTTTTTAAAACTTTTTTTGGCATTGATCCACTTTTTATGACAATAACTTGCATATAAGCCTTTAAAATTAGCACTTTTGATTTCTCCCATAGACTTTTAAAGGGTGTTCTGCGGCATTAAAATTTGCCGCGAATACCCCAAATTGTTTGCTGTTCGGCGAACTTGCGAACAGCCAATGTTCGAGTCGAACATGAGTTCGACTCGAACTCGAAGCTCATCCCTATTCATTGCTATGGGACCAATTTCGCCGCAAAAACAATGATACTTTGTGAACCATTCGGCAAAACGTTCCACAAAGTAATAGCACACCAATTAAATGACATTGAGGCCGGATTCACACTGGTATTTTTTAGTTTTTCACAAAGTTCTACAAGGTGACAGCACACCAATTAAATGACATTGAACATTTCACCATTCATTCCTATGGGACCAATTTTCCGCAAAAACTATAATATTTCATGAAAAATTTGGCAAAACGTTCCACAAAGTAATAGCACACCAATCGGGAACAATCCGCACATTTTGGTATATTACTGTCTATGTAGTTTAAAAGCTGTGGGAGCAGTTAGGGTGGTATGATCATGGGGTTGTCAGCTTTTGTCACCTCCCACTCTAGTTTTAAACATTTCGCCATTCATTCCTATGGAACCGATTTCGCCGCAAAAACGACGATATTTCATGAACCATTCGGCGAAACGTTCCACAAAGTAATAGCACACCAATTAAATGACTGATTCCGGCTTTACACTGGTATTTTTCAGCTTTTCACAAAGTTCCACAAGGTAATAGCACACCAATTAAATGACATTGAACATTTTGCCATTCATTCCTATGGGACCAATTTCGCCGCAAAAACAATGATATTTCGTGAACTATTCGGTGAAACGTTCCACAAAGTAATAGCGGAACAATCCGCACTTTTCTTTATATTACTTGTCTATGTCGTGTAAAAACTGTGGGAGGAGTTAGGGTGGTAAATTTGGCTATAATAATAATAATAACTAGAAAATGCATTTCCTGGGGAAAATGCGTGGGAATGCTGAATAGCTAAATTGCTAAAATGGCCGCCATCAAAACTGCCCCATCATACTGCCATCAAAACTGCCCCATCAGAATTGCCCCATCAAAATTGTCCCCATTAAAACTGCCTCATCATATTGCCACCATCAAAACTGCCCCATCAGAATTGCCCCATCAAAACTGCCCCATCATATTGCCACCATCAAAACTGCCCCATCAGAATTGCCCCATCAAAACTGCCCCATCAAAACTGCCCCATCATATTGCCACCATCAAAACTGCCCAATCAGAATTGTCCCATCAAAACTGCCCCATCATATTGCCCCATCAAAACTGCCCCATCATATTGCCACCATCAAACCTGCCCCATCAGAATTACCCCATCAAAACTGCCCCATCATATTCCTCTATTATTAATCAGTACATGGTGTGTCTGTCCCCTCCCCGGGCTCTGTAATCAGAGCTGAGATGCTCCAGCCACCTCCCCCCTGTGTATAACAGAAGCTTTGGTAACCATGGCAACAAAACAAACACAGTACACTCTGATTAATGGCTAAAATTTCCTGAAATGACCTCTAAACAAATGGCCGTATTTTAAAAACTATACATCCTACAGCGAAGATCTTTATATTGTGAGAATCACAAGACCCAGACCTAGATTTTGATACATAGTATGTCTCTGAAATATTAAAATTGAAGGCACAGTCGCAGTTTAGAAATTGCCCTTCAAATTTGAAGGGGCTAGAGTGTAGTTTCAATGAATGTCAATGGACGGTGTGAGTTGCAAACAAATGGTCATATTGTGAAAACTATCAGGACTATGGCTTAGCCGTGGACATGTTTAGTGGCAGCAGGGATAGCTGAACGTTTTGATATAAGATTTGTGTAGGTGGGCTTGAAAATGAGGGAGTGGCGGCAGTTTAGAAATCATGTTCTGATTTTTCAGCTTTTGTCCCCTGCCCCCGGGCTCTGTAATCAGAGCTGAGATGCTCCAGCCACCTCCCCCCCTGTGTATAACAGAAGCTTTGGTAAACATGGCAACAAAACACACACAGCCAGATAGCTGAATATTGTGTGAACATTTTAAAGTTTGTTTGGTGTCTGTAGGTGAAAGTATGAAGGAGCTGAAACTTTTGGGAGCGGAAGAAGAATTTAAGGATTTCAAGCATGCTCCTATAGACTTCAATGTTAAAAAAAAGTGATAAAAAGCTTAATATTTTAAAAAGTATAAATGGTAGAAAAAAAGTTGAAAAAGAGCACACATAAGCTAAAAGAGACGAACATTTTGATAGTTGAATGGTTTTAATAGCTGAAAGTATGCAGAAGTTACGCAGAACCAAAAAACGTACGGAATAAGAAGAAAAAGAAGAACTAGAAAATGCATTTCCTGGGGAAAATGCGTGGGAATGCTGAATAGCTAAATTGCTAAAATGGCCGCCATCAAAACTGCCCCATCAGAATTGCCCCATCAAAATTGTCCCCATTAAAACTGCCCCATCATATTGCCACCATCAAAACTGCCCCATCAGAATTGCCCCATCAAAACTGCCCCATCATATTGCCACCATCAAAACTGCCCCATCATATTGCCACCTTTAAAACTGCTCCATTAAAATTGTCCCCATCAAAACTGCCCCATCATATTGCCACCATCAAAACTGCCCCATCAGAATTGCCCCATCAAAAGTGCCCCATCATATTGCCACCATCAAAACTGCCCCATCAGAATTGTCCCATCAAAACTGCCCCATCATATTGCCACCATCAAAACTGCCCCATAAGAATTGCCCCATCAAAACTGCCCCATCATATTGCCACCATCAAAACTGCCCCATCAGAATTACCCCATCAAAACTGCCCCATCATATTCCTCTATTATAAATCAGTACATGGTGTGTCTGTCCCCTCCCCCGGGCTCTGTAATCAGAGCTGAGATGCTCCAGCCACCTCCCCCCCTGTGTATAACAGAAGCTTTGGTAACCATGGCAACAAAACAAACACAGTACACTCTGATTAATGGCTAAAATTTCCTGAAATGACCTCTAAACAAAAAGCTTTTTCTCAAAAACTGTAAAAGATATCAAACTGAAAAGCTATAGCCAGATAGCTGAATATTTTGTGAACACTTTAAAGTTTGTTTGGTGTCTGTAGGTGAAAGTATGAAGGAGCTGAAACTTTTGGGAGTGGAAGAAGAATTTAAGGATTGCAAGCATGCTCCCATAGACTTCAATGTTAAAAAAAAGTGATAAAAAGCTTAATATTTTAAAAAGTATAAATGGTAGAAAAAAAGTTGAAAAAGAGCACACATCAGCTAAAAGAGATGAACATGTTGATAGTTGAATGGTTTTAATAGCTGAAAGTATGCAGAAGTTACGCAGAACCAAAAAACGTACGGAATAAAATTATTGAAAATAAATAAAATAGAATAACAATAGTGGGACTGCTAAAGCATTCCCACTAACTAGAAAAGCTACAATTTCTGGGGAAATTGTGAAAAGTGTTCTTGCCTCTACAACTGGAGTGGGCCGAGTAACTGGGTGGAGTGGAGTGGCTTGAGTAACTGAGAAAAGTGTTAAAAAGCTTAATATTTTAAAAAGTATAAATAGTAGTAAAACAGTTGAAGTCCCATCATTAGCTGAAAGAGCTGAACATTTTTTTCAAAAATGATTTTTTTTTTCAAAAATGATTTTTTTTTTAAATGATTTTTTTTTTCAAAAATGATTTTTTTTTTCCAAAATGATTTTTTTTTCAAAAAAATTTTTTTTTTCAAAAATGATTTTTTTTTTCTTTTCAAAATATTTTTTTTTCATGGGGCGGTCATAATGTTTTGGCTGATCATAGGGTGGTCATAATGTTTTGGCTAATCATGGGGTTGTCAGCTATTGTCATCTCCCACTCTAGTTTTGAACATTTCGCCATTCATTCCTATGGGACCAATTTCGTCGCAAAAACGACGATATTTCGTGAACCATTCGGCGAAAAAAGTTCCACAAAGTAATAGCACACCAATTAAATGACATTGAACATTTCGCCATTCAATCCTATAGGACCAATTTCGCCGCAAAACAACGATATTTCGTGAACCACAAAGTAATAGCACACCAATTGGGAACAATCCGCACATTTCGGTATATTACTTGTCTTTGTAGTGTAAAAACTGTGGGAGGAGTCTACAAGCATTATCAAGTCTAGCAGATGAAGGTATGACCACATGCATTTGGGGGGGTGTCAGCATCTTGTGTTTACAACCACTGTTTCCTAGCAACGCTCATGCCCTGTTTATGCTTTACAAATACTACTCAATACACAATACACAGGTTAATGATAGATTTAACAACTGTGAATTAATTCAAATGGCCGTATTTTAAAAACTATAAATCCTACAGCGAAGATCTTTATATTGTGGGAATCACAAGACCCAGACCTAGATGTATAGTATGTCTCTGAAATATTAAAAATGGAGACACAGTCGCAGTTTAGAAATTGCCCTTCAAATTTGAAGGGGCTAGAGTGTAGTTTCAATGAATGTCAATGGACAGCGTGAGTTGCAAACAAATGGTCATATTGTGAAAACTATCAGGACTATGGCTTAGCCGTGGACATGTTTAGTGGCAGCAGGGATAGCTGAACGTTTTGATATAAGATTTGTGTAGGTGGGCTTGAAAATGAGGGAGTGGCGGCAGTTTAGAAATCATGTTCTGATTTTTTAGCTTTTGTCACCTCCCACTCTAGTTTCCCCATTCATTCCTATGGGACCAATTTCGCCGCAAAAACAACGATATTTCGTGAACCATTTGGTGAAACGTTCCACAAAGTAATAGCACACGATTCGGGAACAATCCGCACGTTTCGGTATATTACTTGTCTATGTAGTGTAAAAACTGTGGGAGGAGTTAGGGTGGTAAATTTGGCTATAATAATAATAATAACTAGAAAAGCTACAATTTCTAGGGAAATTGTGAAAGTGTTCTTGCCTCTACAACTGGAGTGGGCGGAGTAACTGGGTGGGGTGGAGTGGCTTGAGTAACTGTGAAAAGTGTTAAAAAGCTTCATATTTTAAAAAGTATAAATAGTCGTAAAAAAGTTCCATCATTAGCTGAAAGAGCTGAACATTTTTTTCAAAAGTAATTTTTTTTTTTCAAAAATGAATTTTTTTTATTCAAAAATGATTTTTTTTTCTTCAAAAATGATTTTTTTTTTCAAAAGTAATTTTTTTTTTCAAAAATATATTTTTTTTTTCAAAAATGAATTTTTTTTCTCAAAATATTTTTTTTTTCAAAAATATTTTTTTTTTTTAAGTAATTTTTTTTTCAAAAATATATTTTTTTTTTTCAAAAACATTTTTTTTTTTTCATGGGGCGGTCATAATGTTTCGGCTGATCATGGGGTTGTCAGCTTTTGTCACCTCCCACTCTAGTTTTGAACATTTCACCATTCATTCCTTATGGGACCAATTTCACCGCAAAAACGACGATATTTTGTGAACCATTCGGCGAAACGTTCCACAAAGTAATAGCACACCAATTAAATGACATTGAGGCCGGATTCACACTGGTATTTTTCAGATTTTCACAAAGTTCCATAAGGTAATAGGACACCAATTAAATGACATTGAACATTTCGCCATTCATTCCTATGGGACCAATTTCGCCGCAAAAACGACGATATTCCATGAACAATTCGGCGAATGTGTAAAAACTGTGGGAGGAGTTAGGGTGGTAAATTATCAGCATTATCAAGCCTCGCAGATGAAGGTATGGCCACATGCATTTGAGGGGTTTCAGCATCTTGTGTTTACAACCACTGTTTCCTAGCAACGCTCATGTACTGTTTATGCTTCACACGCACTGCTCAATACACAACACAATGTAATTTCTACACAATACAATTCCTATCAAAACTGCCCCATCATATTGCCACCATCAAAACTGCCCCATCATAATTGCCCCACCAAAACTGCCCCATCATATTGCCACCATCAAAACTGCCCCATCATAAATGCCCCATTAAAACTGCCCCATCAGAATTGCCCTATCAAAACTGCCCCATCATATTCCTCCATTATAAATCAGTACATGGTGTGTCTGTCCCCTCCCCCGGGCTCTGTAATCAAAGCTGAGATGCTCCAGCCACCTCCCCCCTGTGTATAACAGAAGCTTTGGTAACCATGGCAACAAAACAAACACAGTACACTCTGATTATTGGCTACAATTTCCTGAAATGACCTCTAAACAAAAAGCTTTTTCCCAAAAACTATAAATCCTACAGCGAAGATCTTTATATTGTGAGAATCACAAGACCCAGACCTAGATTTTGATGTATAGTATGTCTCTGAAATATTAAAAATGGAGGCACATTCGCAGTTTAGAAATTGCCCTTCAAATTTGAAGGGGCTAGAGTGTAGTTTCAATGAATGTCAATGGACGGCGTGAGTTGCAAACAAATGGTCATATTGTGAAAACTATCAGGACTATGGCTTAGCCGTGGACATGTTTAGTGGCAGCAGGGATAGCTGAACGTTTTGATATAAGATTTGTGTAGGTGGGCTTGAAAATGAGGGAGTGGTGGCAGTTTAGAAATCATGTTCTGATTTTTCAGCTTTTGTCACCTCCCACTCTAGTTTCCCCATTCATTCCTATGGGACCAATTTCGCCGCAAAAACGACGATATTTCGTGAACCATTCAGCGAAACGTTCCACAAAATAATAGCACACCATTCGGGAACAATCCGCACATTTTGGTATATTACTTGTCTATGTAGTGTAAAAATTGTGGGAGGAGTTAGGGTGGTAAATTTGGCTATAATAATAACTAGAAAAGGTACAATTTCTGGGGAAATTGTGAAAGTGTTCTTGCCTCTACAACTGGAGTGGGCGGAGTAACTGGGTGGGGTGGAGTGGCTTGAGTAACTGTGAAAAGTGTTAAAAAGCTTAATATTTTAAAAAGTATAAATAGTAGTAAAAAAGTTCCATCATTCGCTGAAAGAGTTGAACATTTTTTTCAAAAGTAATTTTTTTTTTCAAAGGTAATTTTTTTTTTTCAAAAATGAATTTTTTTATTTCAAAAATATTTTTTTTTTTTTCAAAAATATTTTTTTTTTTCAAATATATTTTTTTTTCAAAAATATTTTTTTTTTTAAAAGAAATTTTTTTTTCAAAAATATTTTTTTTTCAAAAATATTTTTTTTTTTCAAAAATATATATTTTTTTTTTCAAAAATGATTTTTTTTTTCAAAAATTATTTTTTTACTTTTTTCAAATTTTTTTTTTTTTTTTCAAAAATATTTTTTTTTTACATGGGGCGGTCATAATGTTTTGGCTGATCATGGGGTGGTCATAATGTTTTGGCTGATCATGGGGTTGTCAGCTTTTGTGACTTCCCACTCTAGTTTTGAACATTTCGCCATTCATTCCTATGGGACCAATTTCGCCGCAAAAACGTCATTTCGTGGACCATTCGGCAAAACATTCCACAAAGTAATAACACACCAATCGGGAACAATCCGCTCGTTTCGGTATATTATTTGTCTCTGTAGTGTGAAAACTGTGGGAGGAGTCTACAAGCATTATCAAGTCTAGCAGATGAAGTCACATGCATTTGGAGTGTCTCAGCATCTTGTGTTTACAACCACTGTTTCCTAGCAACGCTCATGCCCTGTTTATGCTTCCCAAATACTGCTTCATCAAAACTGCCCCATCAGAATTACCCCATCAAAACTGCCCCATCATATTCCTCTATTATAAATCAGTACATGGTGTGTCTGTCCCCTCCCCCGGGCTCTGTAATCAGCTGAGATGCTCCAGCCACCTTCCCCCCTGTGTATAACAGAAGCTTTGGTAACCATGGCAACAAAACAAACACTAACAGTACACTCTGATTAATGGCTAAAATTTCCTGAAATGACCTCTAAACAAATGGCCGTATTTTAAAAACTATACATCCTACAGCGAAGATCTTTATATTGTGAGAATCACAAGACCCAGACCTAGATTTTGTTGTATAGTATGTCTCTGAAATATTAAAAATGAAGGCACAGTCGCAGTTTAGAAATTGCCCTTCAAATTTGGAGGGGGCTAGAGTGTAGTTTCAATGAATGTCAATGGACGGCGTGAGTTGCAAACAAATGGTCATATTGTGAAAACTATCAGGACTATGGCTTAGCCGTGGACATGTTTAGTGGCAGCAGGGATAGCTGAACATTTTGATATAAGATTTGTGTAGGTGGGCTTGAAAATGAGGGAGTGGCGGCAGTTTAGAAATCATGTTCTGATTTTCCAGCTTTTGTCATCTCCCACTCTAGTTTCCCCATTCATTCCTATGGGACCAATTTTGCCGCAAAAATGACGATATTTCGTGAACCATTCGGCGAAACGTTCCACAAAGTAATAGCACACCATTCGGGAACAATCCGCACGTTTCGGTATATTACTTGTCTATGTAGTGTAAAAACTGTGGGAGGAGTTAGGGTGGTAAATTTGGCTATAATAATAAGAATAATATATATGTGAGATAACAGTAAGTGGTCTTGCTATGCAAGAACACTTAATAATAACTAGAAAAGGTACAATTTCTGGGGAAATTGTGAAAGTGTTCTTGCCTCTACAACTGGAGTGGGCGGAATAACTGGGTGGGGTGGAGTGGCTTGAGTAACTGTGAAAAGTGTTAAAAAGCTTAATATTTTAAAAAGTATAAATAGTAGTAAAAAAGTTCCATCATTCGCTGAAAGAGCTGAACATTTTTTTCAAAAGTAATTTTTTTTTTCAAAAATTAATTTTTTTTAATCAAAAATGATTTTTTTTCTTCAAAAATGATTTTTTTTTTCAAAAGTAATTTTTTTTTTCAAAGGTAATTTTTTTTTTCAAAAATGAATTTTTTTTTTTCAAAAATGAATTTTTTTATTTCAAAAATAATTTTTTTTTCGAAATTATTATTTTTTTTAAAGTAATTTTTTTTTCAAAAATAATTTTTTTTTTTCAAAAATATTTTTTTTTTTCAAATATATTTTTTTTTCAAAAATAATTTTTTTTTAAAAGTAATTTTTTTTTCAAAAATATTTTTTTTTTTCAAAAATAATTTTTTTTTTTTCAAAAATATTTTTTTTTTTCAAAAATGATTTTTTTTTTTCAAAAATTATTTTTTTACTTTTTTCAAAATTTTTTTTTTTTTTTTCAAAAATATTTTTTTTTTTTACATGGGGCGGTCATAATGTTTTGGCTGATCATGGGGTGGTCATAATGTTTTGGCTGATCATGGGGTGGTCATAATGTTTTGGCTGATCATGGGGTTGTCAGCTTTTGTCACTTCCCACTCTAGTTTTGAACATTTCGCCATTCATTCCTATGGGACCAATTTTGCCGCAAAAACGTCATTTCGTGGACCATTCGGCAAAACATTCCACAAAGTAATAACACACCAATCGGGAACAATCCGCTCGTTTCGGTATATTATTTGTCTCTGTAGTGTGAAAACTGTGGGAGGAGTCTACAAGCATTATCAAGTCTAGCAGATGAAGTCACATGCATTTGGAGTGTCTCAGCATCTTGTGTTTACAACCACTGTTTCCTAGCAACGCTCATGCCCTGTTTATGCTTCCCAAATACTGCTTCATCAAAACTGCCCCATCAGAATTACCCCATCAAAACTGCCCCATCATATTCCTCTATTATAAATCAGTACATGGTGTGTCTGTCCCCTCCCCCGGGCTCTGTAATCAGAGCTCAGATGCTCCAGCCACCTCCCCCCTGTGTATAACAGAAGCTTTGGTAACCATGGCAACAAAACACACACAGTACACGCTGATTAATGGCTAAAATTTCCTGAAATGACCTCTAAACAAATGGCCGTATTTTAAAAACTATACATCCTACAGCGAAGATCTTTATATTGTGAGAATCACAAGACCCAGACATAGATTTTGATACATAGTATGTCTCTGAAATATTAAAATTGAAGGCACGGTCGCAGTTTAGAAATTGCCCTTCAAATTTGAAGGGGCTAGAGTGTAGTTTCAATGAATGTCAATGGACGGTGTGAGTTGTAAACAAATGGTCATATTGTGAAAACTATCAGGACTATGGCTTAGCCGTGGACATGTTTAGTGGCAGCAGGGATAGCTGAACGTTTTGATATAAGATTTGTGTAGGTGGGCTTGAAAATGAGGGAGTGGCGACAGTTTAGAAATCATGTTCTGATTTTTCAGCTTTTGTCACCTCCCACTCTAGCTTCCCCATTCATTCCTATGGGACCAATTTCGCCGCAAAAACGACGATATTTCGTGAACCCTTTGGCGAAACGTTCCACAAAATAATAGCACACCATTCGGGAACAATCCGCACGTTTTGGTATATTACTTGTCTATGTAGTGTAAAAACTGTGGGAGGAGTTAAGGTGGTAAATTTGGCTATAATAATAATAAGAAGAAGAATAATATATATGTGAGATAACAGTAAGTGGTCTTGCTATGCAAGAACACTTAACTAGAAAAGCTACAATTTCTGGGGAAATTGTGAAAGTGTTCTTGCCTCTACAACTGGAGTGGGCGGAGTAACTGGATGGAGTGGCTTGAGTAACTGTTGTGTGGTTGGAGTGGCTGGAGCTCCTGTGAAAAGCGTTAAAAAGCTTAATATTTTTAAAAAAATAAATAGTAGTAAAAAAGTTGAAGTCTCATCATTAGCTGAAAGAGCTGAACATTTTTTTCAAAAATTATGAATTTTTTTTCAAAAATTATGATTTTTTCAAAAATATTTTTTTTTTTCAAAAATATTTTTTTTTTCAAAAATGATTTTATTTTTATTTTTTTTCAAAAATTATTATTTTTTTTTTTCAAAAATTATTTTATTTTTATTTTTTTCAAAAATTATTTTTTTTTTCAAAAATATTTTTTTTTTTTCAAAAATATTTTTTTTTTCAAAAATTATTTTATTTTTATTTTTTTCAAAAATTATTTATTTTTTTTCAAAAATTATTTTTTTTTTTCAAAAATTATTTTTTTTTTTCAAAAATGTATTTTTTTTTACATGGGGCGGTCATAATGTTTTGGCTGATCATGGGGTGGTCATGTTTTGGCTGATCATGGGGTTGTCAGCTTTTGTCACCTCCCACTCTAGTTTTGAACATTTCGCCATTCATTCCTATGGGACCAATTTCGCCGCAAAAACGTCATTTCGTGGACCATTCGGCGAAACATTCCACAAAGTAATAACACACCAATCGGGAACAATCCGCTCGTTTCGGTATATTACTTGTCTCTGTAGTGTAAAAACTGTGGGAGGAGTCTACAAGCATTATCAAGTCTAGCAGATGAAGTCACATGCATTTGGGGTGTCTCAGCATCTTGTGTTTACAACCACTGTTTCCTAGCAACGCTCATGCCCTGTTTATGCTTCCCAAATACTACTTCATCAAAACTGCCCCATCAGAATTACCCCATCAAAACTGCCCCATCATATTCCTCTATTATAAATCAGTACATGGTGTGTCTGTCCCCTCCCCCGGGCTCTGTAATCAGAGCTCAGATGCTCCAGCCACCTCCCCCCTGTGTATAACAGAAGCTTTGGTAACCATGGCAACAAAACACACACAGTACACGCTGATTAATGGCTAAAATTTCCTGAAATGACCTCTAAACAAATGGCCGTATTTTAAAAACTATACATCCTACAGCGAAGATCTTTATATTGTGAGAATCACAAGACCCAGACCTAGATTTTGATACATAGTATGTCTCTGAAATATTAAAATTGAAGGCACGGTCGCAGTTTAGAAATTGCCCTTCAAATTTGAAGGGGCTAGAGTGTAGTTTCAATGAATGTCAATGGACGGCGTGAGTTGCAAACAAATGGTCATATTGTGAAAACTATCAGGACTATGGCTTAGCCGTGGACATGTTTAGTGGCAGCAGGGATAGCTGAACGTTTTGATATAAGATTTGTGTAGGTGGGCTTGAAAATGAGGAAGTGGCGACAGTTTAGAAATCATGTTCTGATTTTCCAGCTTTTGTCATCTCCCACTCTAGTTTCACCATTCATTCCTATGGGACCAATTTCGCCGCAAAAACAACGATATTTCGTGAACCATTCGGTGAAACGTTCCACAAAGTAATAGCACACCATTCGGGAACAATCCGCACGTTTCGGTATATTACTTGTCTATGTAGTGTAAAAACTGTGGGAGGAGTTAGGGTGGTAAATTTGGCTATAATAATAATAATAACTAGAAAAGGTACAATTTCTGGGGAAATTGTGAAAGTGTTCTTGCCTCTACAACTGGAGTGGGCGGAGTAACTGGGTGGGGTGAAGTGGCTTGAGTAACTGAGAAAAGTGTTAAAAAGCTTAATATTTTAAAAAGTATAAATAGTAGTAAAAAAGTTCCATCATTCGCTGAAAGAGCTGAACATTTTTTTCAAAAGTAATTTTTTTTTTCAAAATGAATTTTTTTTAATCAAAAATGATTTTTTTTTCTTCAAAAATGATTTTTTTTTTCAAAAGTAATTTTTTTTTTCAAAGGTAATTTTTTTTTTCAAAAATGAATTTTTTTATTTCAAAAATAATTTTTTTTTCAAAATTATTATTTTTTTTAAAGTAATTTTTTTTTCAAAAATATTTTTTTTTTTCAAATATATATTTTTTTTTTTTCAAAAATATATTTTTTTTTTTTCAAAAATGATTTTTTTTTTTCAAAAATTATTTTTTTACTTTTTTCAAAAATTTTTTTTTTTTTTTCAAAAATATTTTTTTTTTTACATGGGGCGGTCATAATGTTTTGGCTGATCATGGGGTGGTCATAATGTTTTGGCTGATCATGGGGTTGTCAGCTTTTGTCACTTCCCACTCTAGTTTTGAACATTTCGCCATTCATTCCTATGGGACCAATTTCGCCGCAAAAACGTCATTTCGTGGACCATTCGGCAAAACATTCCACAAAGTAATAACACACCAATCGGGAACAATCCGCTCGTTTCGGTATATTACTTGTCTCTGTAGTGTAAAAACAGTGGGAGGAGTCTACAAGCATTATCAAGTCTAGCAGATGAAGTCACATGCATTTGGAGTGTCTCAGCATCTTGTGTTTACAACCACTGTTTCCTAGCAACGCTCATGCCCTGTTTATGCTTCCCAAATACTACTTCATCAAAACTGCCCCATCAGAATTACCCCATCAAAACTGCCCCATCATATTCCTCTATTATAAATCAGTACATGGTGTGTCTGTCCCCCTCCCCCGGGCTCTGTAATCAGAGCTGAGATGCTCCAGCCACCTCCCCCCCTGTGTATAACAGAAGCTTTGGTAACCATGGCAACAAAACAAACACAGAACACTCTGATTAATGGCTAAAATTTCCTGAAATGACCTCTAAACAAATGGCCGTATTTTAAAAACTATACATCCTACAGCGAAGATCTTTATATTGTGAGAATCACAAGACCCAGACCTAGATTTTGATGTATAGTATGTCTCTGAAATATTAAAATTGAAGGCACGGTCGCAGTTTAGAAATTGCCCTTCAAATTTGAAGGGGCTAGAGTGTAGTTTCAATGAATGTCAATGGACGGTGTGAGTTGTAAACAAATGGTCATATTGTGAAAACTATCAGGACTGTGGCTTAGCCGTGGACATGTTTAGTGGCAGCAGGGATAGCTGAACGTTTTGATATAAGATTTGTGTAGGTGGGCTTGAAAATGAGGGAGTGGCGACAGTTTAGAAATCAGGTTCTGATTTTCCAGCTTTTGTCACCTCCCACTCTAGCTTCCCCATTCATTCCTATGGGACCAATTTCGCCACAAAAACGACGATATTTCGTGAACCCTTTGGCGAAACGTTCCACAAAATAATAGCACACCATTCGGGAACAATCCACACGTTTTGGTATATTACTTGTCTATGTAGTGTAAAAACTGTGGGAGGAGTTAAGGTGGTAAATTTGGCTATAATAATAATAAGAAGAAGAACTAGAAAAGGTACAATTTCTGCGGAAATTGTGAAAAGTGTTCTTGCCTCTACAATTGGAGTGGGCGGAGTAATTGGGTGGAGTGGCTTGAGTAACTGTGAAAAGTGTTAAAAAGCTTAATATTTTAAAAAGTATAAATAGTAGTAAAAAAGTTGAAGTCTCATCATTAGCTGAAAGAGCTAAACATTTTTCCCAAAAATTATGATTTTTTTTTCCAAAAATTATGATTTTTTTTTCCAAAAATTATGATTTTTTTTTTTCAAAAATTATGATTTTTTTTTTCAAAAATTATGATTTTTTTTTCAAAAATTTTTTTTTTCAAAATGATTTTATTTTTATTTTTTTCAAAAATTATTTTTATTTTTTTTCAAAAATTATTTTTATTTTTCTTCAAAAATTATTTTTATTTTTCTTCAAAAATTATTTTTTTTTTTTCAAAAATTATTATTTTTTTTTTAAAAATATTTTTTTTTTACATGGGGCGGTCATAATGTTTTGGCTGATCATGGGGTGGTCATAATGTTTTGGCTGATTATGGGGTTGTCAGCTTTTGTAACCTCCCACTCTAGTTTTGAACATTTCGCCATTAATTCCTATGGGACCAATTTCGCCGCAAAAACGACATTTCGTGGACCATTCGGCGAAACGTTCCACAAAGTAATAACACACCAATCGGGAACAATCCGCTCGTTTCGGTATATTACTTGTCTCTGTAGTGTAAAAACTGTGGGAGGAGTCTACAAGCATTATCAAGTCTAGCAGATGAAGTCACATGCATTTGGGGTGTCTCAGCATCTTGTGTTTACAACCACTGTTTCCTAGCAACGCTCATGCCCTGTTTATGCTTCCCAAATACTACTTCATCAAAACTGCCCCATCAGAATTGCCCTATCAAAACTGTCCCATCATATTCCTCTATTATAAATCAGTACATGGTGTGTCTGTCCCCTCCCCCGGGCTCTGTAATTAGAGCTGAGATGCTCCAGCCACCTCCCCCCTGTGTATAACAGAAGCTTTGGTAACCATGGCAACAAAACAAACACTAATAGTACACTCTGATTAATGGCTAAAATTTCCTGAAATGACCTCTAAACAAATGGCCGTATTTTAAAAACTATACATCCTACAGCGAAGATCTTTATATTGTGAGAATCACAAGACCCAGACCTAGATTTTGATGTATAGTATGTCTCTGAAATATTAAAAATGAAGGCACAGTCGCAGTTTAGAAATTGCCCTTCAAATTTGGAGGGGGCTAGAGTGTAGTTTCAATGAATGTCAATGGACGGCGTGAGTTGCAAACAAATGGTCATATTGTGAAAACTATCAGGACTATGGCTTAGCCGTGGACATGTTTAGTGGCAGCAGGGATAGCTGAACGTTTTGATATAAGATTTGTGTAGGTGGGCTTGAAAATGAGGGAGTGGCGACAGTTTAGAAATCATGTTCTGATTTTCCAGCTTTTGTCATCTCCCACTCTAGTTTCCCCATTCATTCCTATGGGACCAATTTCGCCGCAAAAACGACGATATTTCGTGAACCATTCGGCGAAACGTTCCACAAAGTAATAGCACACCATTCGGGAACAATCCGCACGTTTCGGTATATTACTTGTCTATGTAGTGTAAAAACTGTGGGAGGAGTTAGGGTGGTAAATTTGGCTATAATAATAAGAATAATATATATGTGAGATAACAGTAAGTGGTCTTGCTATGCAAGAACACTTAATAATATATATGTGAGATAACAGTAAGTGGTCTTGCTATGCAAGAACACTTAACTAGAAAAGCTACAATTTCTGGGGAAATTGTGAAAGTGTTCTTGCCTCTACAACTGGAGTGGGCGGAGTAACTGGATGGAGTGGCTTGAGTAACTGTTGTGTGGTTGGAGTGGCTGGAGCTCCTGTGAAAAGCGTTAAAAAGCTTAATATTTTTAAAAAAATAAATAGTAGTAAAAAAGTTGAAGTCTCATCATTAGCTGAAAGAGCTGAACATTTTTTTCAAAAATTATGAATTTTTTTTCAAAAATTATGATTTTTTCAAAAATATTTTTTTTTTTCAAAAATATTTTTTTTTTCAAAAATGATTTTATTTTTATTTTTTTTTCAAAAATTATTATTTTTTTTTTCAAAAATTATTTTATTTTTATTTTTTTCAAAAATTATTTTTTTTTTTCAAAAATATATATTTTTTTTTCAAAAATATTTTTTTTTCAAAAATGATTTTATTTTTATTTTTTTCAAAAATTTTTTTTTTTTTTTCAAAAATTATTTTTTTTTTTTTCAAAAATTATTTTTTTTTTTTCAAAAATTATTTTTTTTTTCAAAAATGTATTTTTTTTACATGGGGCGGTCATAATGTTTTGGCTGATCATGGGGTGGTCATGTTTTGGCTGATCATGGGGTTGTCAGCTTTTGTCACCTCCCACTCTAGTTTTGAACATTTCGCCATTCATTCCTATGGGACCAATTTCGCCGCAAAAACGTCATTTCGTGGACCATTCGGCGAAACATTCCACAAAGTAATAACACACCAATCGGGAACAATCCGCTCGTTTCGGTATATTACTTGTCTCTGTAGTGTAAAAACTGTGGGAGGAGTCTACAAGCATTATCAAGTCTAGCAGATGAAGTCACATGCATTTGGGGTGTCTCAGCATCTTGTGTTTACAACCACTGTTTCCTAGCAACGCTCATGCCCTGTTTATGCTTCCCAAATACTACTTCATCAAAACTGCCCCATCAGAATTACCCCATCAAAACTGCCCCATCATATTCCTCTATTATAAATCAGTACATGGTGTGTCTGTCCCCTCCCCCGGGCTCTGTAATCAGAGCTCAGATGCTCCAGCCACCTCCCCCCTGTGTATAACAGAAGCTTTGGTAACCATGGCAACAAAACAAACACAGTACACGCTGATTAATGGCTAAAATTTCCTGAAATGACTTCTAAACAAATGGCCGTATTTTAAAAACTATACATCCTACAGCGAAGATCTTTATATTGTGAGAATCACAAGACCCAGACCTAGATTTTGATACATAGTATGTCTCTGAAATATTAAAATTGAAGGCACGGTCGCAGTTTAGAAATTGCCCTTCAAATTTGAAGGGGCTAGAGTGTAGTTTCAATGAATGTCAATGGACGGCGTGAGTTGCAAACAAATGGTCATATTGTGAAAACTATCAGGACTATGGCTTAGCCATGGACATGTTTAGTGGCAGCAGGGATAGATGAACGTTTTGATATAAGATTTGTGTAGGTGGGCTTAAAAATGAGGGAGTGGCGGCAGTTTAGAAATCATGTTCTGATTTTCCAGCTTTTGTCATCTCCCACTCTAGTTTCCCCATTCATTCCTATGGGACCAATTTTGCCGCAAAAATGACGATATTTCATGAACCATTCAGCGAAACGTTCCACAAAGTAATAGCACACCATTCGGGAACAATCCGCACGTTTCGGTATATTACTTGTCTATGTAGTGTAAAAACTGTGGGAGGAGTTAGGGTGGTAAATTTGGCTATAATAATAATAATAACTAGAAAAGCTACAATTTCTGGGGAAATTGTGAAAGTGTTCTTGCCTCTACAACTGGAGTGGGCGGAGTAACTGGGTGGGGTGGAGTGGCTTGAGTAACTGTGAAAAGTGTTAAAAAGCTTAATATTTTAAAAAGTATAAATAGTAGTAAAAAAGTTCCATCATTCGCTGAAAGAGCTGAACATTTTTTCAAAAGTAATTTTTTTTTTCAAAAATGAATTTTTTTAATCAAAAATGATTTTTTTTTCTTCAAAAATGATTTTTTTTTTCAAAAGTAATTTTTTTTTCAAAGGTAATTTTTTTTTTCAAAAATGAATTTTTTTATTTCAAAAATAATTTTTTTTTCGAAATTATTATTTTTTTTAAAGTAATTTTTTTCAAAAATATTTCTTTTTTTTCAAAAATATTTTTTTTTTCAAATATATTTTTTTTTCAAAAATATTTTTTTTTTTAAAGTAATTTTTTTTTCAAAAATATTTTTTTTTTTCAAAAATTATTTTTTTTTTTTCAAAAATAATTTTTTTTTTTCAAAAATATTTTTTTTTTCAAAAATATTTTTTTTTTCTTTCAAAAATGATTTTTTTTTTCAAAAATTATTTTTTTACTTTTTTCAAAAATTATTTTTTTTTTTCAAAAATATTTTTTTTTTTACATGGGGCGGTCATAATGTTTTGGCTGATCATGGGGTGGTCATAATGTTTTGGCTGATCATGGGGTTGTCAGCTTTTGTCACTTCCAACTCTAGTTTTGAACATTTCGCCATTCATTCCTATGGGACCAATTTCGCCGCAAAAACGTCATTTCGTGGACCATTCAGCAAAACATTCCACAAAGTAATAACACACCAATCGGGAACAATCCGCTCGTTTCGGTATATTATTTGTCTCTGTAGTGTGAAAACTGTGGGAGGAGTCTACAAGCATTATCAAGTCTAGCAGATGAAGTCACATGCATTTGGAGTGTCTCAGCATCTTGTGTTTACAACCACTGTTTCCTAGCAACGCTCATGCCCTGTTTATGCTTCCCAAATACTGCTTCATCAAAACTGCCCCATCAGAATTACCCCATCAAAACTGCCCCATCATATTCCTCTATTATAAATCAGTACATGGTGTGTCTGTCCCCTCCCTCGGGCTCTGTAATCAGCTGAGATGCTCCAGCCACCTCCCCCCCGTGTATAACAGAAGCTTTGGTAACCATGGCAACAAAACAAACACTAACAGTACACTCTGATTAATGGCTAAAATTTCCTGAAATGACCTCTAAACAAATGGCCGTATTTTAAAAACTATACATACTACAGCGAAGATCTTTATATTGTGAGAATCACAAGACCCAGACCTAGATTTTGATACATAGTATGTCTCTGAAATATTAAAAATGAAGGCACAGTCGCAGTTTAGAAATTGCCCTTCAAATTTGGAGGGGGCTAGAGTGTAGTTTCAATGAATGTCAATGGACGGCGTGAGTTGCAAACAAATGGTCATATTGTGAAAACTATCAGGACTATGGCTTAGCCGTGGACATGTTTAGTGGCAGCAGGGATAGCTGAACGTTTTGATATAAGATTTGTGTAGGTGGGCTTGAAATTGAGGGAGTGGCGGCAGTTTAGAAATCATGTTCTGATTTTCCAGCTTTTGTCATCTCCCACTCTAGTTTCCCCATTCATTCCTATGGGACCAATTTCGCCGCAAAAACGACGATATTTCGTGAACCATTCGGCGAAACGTTCCACAAAGTAATAACACACCAATCGGGAACAATCCGCTCGTTTCGGTATATTACTTGTCTCTGTAGTGTAAAAACTGTGGGAGGAGTCTACAAGCATTATCAAGTCTAGCAGATGAAGTCACATGCATTTGGGGTGTCTCAGCATCTTGTGTTTACAACCACTGTTTCCTAGCAACGCTCATGCCCTGTTTATGCTTCCCAAATACTACTTCATCAAAACTGCCCCATCAGAATTACCCCATCAAAACTGCCCCATCATATTCCTCTATTATAAATCAGTACATGGTGTGTCTGTCCCCTCCCCCGGGCTCTGTAATCAGAGCTCAGATGCTCCAGCCACCTCCCCCCTGTGTATAACAGAAGCTTTGGTAACCATGGCAACAAAACACACACAGTACACGCTGATTAATGGCTAAAATTTCCTGAAATGACCTCTAAACAAATGGCCGTATTTTAAAAACTATACATCCTACAGCGAAGATCTTTATATTGTGAGAATCACAAGACCCAGACCTAGATTTTGATACATAGTATGTCTCTGAAATATTAAAATTAAAGGCAAGGTCGCAGTTTAGAAATTGCCCTTCAAATTTGAAGGGGCTAGAGTGTAGTTTCAATGAATGTCAATGGACGGCGTGAGTTGCAAACAAATGGTCATATTGTGAAAACTATCAGGCCTGTGGCTTAGCCGTGGACATGTTTAGTGGCAGCAGGGATAGCTGAACATTTTGATATAAGATTTGTGTAGGTGAACTTAAAAATGAGTGAGTGGCGGCAGTTTAGAAATCATGTTCTGATTTTCCAGCTTTTGTCATCTCCCACTCTAGTTTCCCCATTCATTCCTATGGGCCCAATTTCGCCGCAAAAATGACGATATTTCGTGAACCATTCGGCGAAACGTTCCACAAAGTAATAGCACACCATTCGGGAACAATCCGCACGTTTCGCTATATTACTTGTCTATGTAGTGTAAAAACTGTGGGAGGAGTTAGGGTGGTAAATTTGGCTATAATAATAATAATAATATATATGTGAGATAACAATAAGTGGTCTTGCTATGCAAGAACACTTAATATATATGTGAGATAACAGTAAGTGGTCTTGCTATGCAAGAACACTTAATAAGAACTAGAAAAGGTACAATTTCTGGGGAAATTGTGAAAAGTGTTCTTGCCTCTACAACTGGAGTGGGCGGAGTAACTGGGTGGCGTGGCTTGAGTAACTGTTGTGTGGTTGGAGTGGCTGGAGTAACTGTGAAAAGTGTTAAAAAGCTTAATATTTTAAAAAGTATAAATAGTAGTAAAAAAGTTGAAGTCTCATCATTAGCTGAAAGAGCTGAACATTTATTTCAAAAATTATGATTTTTTTTTCAAAAATTATGATTTTTTTTTTCAAAAATGATTTTTTTTTTTTTCAAAAATGATTTTTTTTTTTCAAAAATAATTTTTTTTTCAAAAATGATTTTATTTTTATTTTTTTCAAAAATTATTATTTTTTTTTTCAATTTTTTTTTTTTCAAAAATTATTATTTTTTTTTCAAATTTTTTTTTTTTTTTCAAAAATATATATTTTTTTACATGGGGCGGTCATAATGTTTTGGCTGATCATGGGGTGGTCATAATGTTTTGGCTGATCATGGGGTTGTCAGCTTTTGTCACCTCCCACTCTAGTTTTGAACATTTCGCCATTCATTCCTATGGGACCAATTTCGCCGCAAAAACGTCATTTCGTGGACCATTCGGCGAAACATTCCACAAAGTAATAACACACCAATCGGGAACAATCCGCTCGTTTCGGTATATTACTTGTCTCTGTAGTGTAAAAACTGTGGGAGGAGTCTGCAAGCATTATCAAGTCTAGCAGATGAAGTCACATGCATTTGGGGTGTCTCAGCATCTTGTGTTTACAACCACTGTTTCCTAGCAACGCTTATGTCCTGTTTATGCTTCCCAAATACTGCTTCATCAAAACTGCCCCATCAGAATTACCCCATCAAAACTGCCCCATCATATTCCTCTATTATAAATCAGTACATGGTGTGTCTGTCCCCTCCCCCGGGCTCTGTAATCAGCTGAGATGCTCCAGCCACCTTCCCCCTGTGTATAACAGAAGCTTTGGTAACCATGGCAACAAAACAAACACTAACAGTACACTCTGATTAATGGCTAAAATTTCCTGAAATGACCTCTAAACAAATGGCCGTATTTTAAAAACTATACATCCTACAGCGAAGATCTTTATATTGTGAGAATCACAAGACCCAGACCTAGATTTTGATACATAGTATGTCTCTGAAATATTAAAAATGAAGGCACAGTCGCAGTTTAGAAATTGCCCTTCAAATTTGGAGGGGGCTAGAGTGTAGTTTCAATGAATGTCAATGGACGGCGTGAGTTGCAAACAAATGGTCATATTGTGAAAACTATCAGGACTATGGCTTAGCCGTGGACATGTTTAGTGGCAGCAGGGATAGCTGAACGTTTTGATATAAGATTTGTGTAGGTGGGCTTGAAAATGAGGGAGTGGCGGCAGTTTAGAAATCATGTTCTCATTTTCCAGCTTTTGTCATCTCCCATTCTAGTTTCCCCATTCATTCCTATGGGACCAATTTCGCTGCAAAAACAACGATATTTCGTGAACCATTCGGCGAAACGTTCCACAAAGTAATAGCACACCATTCGGGAACAATCCGCACGTTTCGGTATATTACTTGTCTATGTAGTGTAAAAACTGTGGGAGGAGTTAGGGTGGTAAATTTGGCTATAATAATAAGAATAATATATATGTGAGATAACAGTAAGTGGTCTTGCTATGCAAGAACACTTAACTAGAAAATGCATTTCCTGGGGAAAATGCGTGGGAATGCTGAATTGCTAAAACGGCCCCCAGCAAAATTGCCCCCATCATATTGCCATCAAAACTGTCCCATCATATTGCCACCATCAAAACTGCCCCATCAGAATTGCCCTATCAAAACAGCCCCATCATATTGCCACCATCAAAACTGCCCCATCATATTGCCACCATCAAAACTGCCCCATCAGAATTACCCCATCAAAACTGCCCCATCATATTCCTCTATTATAAATCAGTACATGGTGTGTCTGTCCCCTCCCCCGGGCTCTGTAATCAAAGCTGAGATGCTCCAGCCACCTCCCCCCCTGTGTATAACAGAAGCTTTGGTAACCATGGCAACAAAACAAACACAGTACACTCTGATTAATGGCTAAAATTTCCTGAAATGACCTCTAAACAAATGGCCGTATTTTAAAAACTATACATCCTACAGCGAAGATCTTTATATTGTGAGAATCACAAGACCCAGACCTAGATTTTGATACATAGTATGTCTCTGAAATATTAAAATTGAAGGCACAGTCGCAGTTTAGAAATTGCCCTTCAAATTTGAAGGGGCTAGAGTGTAGTTTCAATGAATGTCAATGGACGGTGTGAGTTGCAAACAAATGGTCATATTGTGAAAACTATCAGGACTATGGCTTAGCCGTGGACATGTTTAGTGGCAGCAGGGATAGCTGAACGTTTTGATATAAGATTTGTGTAGGTGGGCTTGAAAATGAGGGAGTGGCGGCAGTTTAGAAATCATGTTCTGATTTTTCAGCTTTTGTCCCCTGCCCCCGGGCTCTGTAATCAGAGCTGAGATGCTCCAGCCACCTCCCCCCCTGTGTATAACAGAAGCTTTGGTAAACATGGCAACAAAACACACACAGTACACTCTGATTAATGGCTAAAATTTCTTGAAATGACCTCTAAACAAAAAGCTTTTTCTCAAAAAATGTAAAAGATATCAAACTGAAAAGATATAGCCAGATAGCTGAATATTTTGTGAACATTTTAAAGTTTGTTTGGTGTCTCTAGGTGAAAGTATGAAGGAGCTGAAACTTTTGGGAGCGGAAGAAAAATTTAAGGATTTCAAGCATGCTCCCATTGACTTCAATGTTAAAAAAAAGTGATAAAAAGCTTAATATTTTAAAAAGTATAAATGGTAGAAAAAAAGTTGAAAAAGAGCACACCTCAGCTAAAAGAGACAAACATTTTGATAGTTGAATGGTTTTAATAGCTGAAAGTATGCAGAATTTACGCATTACCGAAAAACGTACGGAATAAAATTATTAAAATTAAGTTTAAAAACTAGAAAATGCATTTCCTGGGGAAAATGCGTGGGAATGCTGAATTGCTAAAACGGCCCCCAGCAAAATTCCCCCCATCATATTGCCATCAAAACTGTCCCATCATATTGCCACCATCAAAACTGCCCCATCAGAATTGCCCTATCAAAACAGCCCCATCATATTGCCACCATCAAAACTGCCCCATCATATTGCCACCATCAAAACTGCCCAATCAGAATTACCCCATCAAAACTGCCCCATCATATTCCTCTATTATAAATCAGTACATGGTGTGTCTGTCCCCTCCCCCGGGCTCTGTAATCAAAGCTGAGATGCTCCAGCCACCTCCCCCCCTGTGTATAACAGAAGCTTTGGTAACCATGGCAACAAAGCAAACACAGTACACTCTGATTAATGGCTAAAATTTCCTGAAATGACCTCTAAACAAATGGCCGTATTTTAAAAACTATACATCCTACAGCGAAGATCTTTCAATTGTGAGAATCACAAGACCCAGACCTAGATTTTGATACATAGTATGTCTCTGAAATATTAAAATTGAAGGCACGGTCGCAGTTTAGAAATTGCCCTTCCAATTTGAAGGGGCTAGAGTGTAGTTTCAATGAATGTCAATGGACGGTGTGAGTTGCAAACAAATGGTCATATTGTGAAAACTATCAGGACTATGGCTTAGCTGTGGACATGTTTAGTGGCAGCAGGGATAGCTGAACGTTTTGATATAAGATTTGTGTAGGTGGGCTTGAAAATGAGGGAGTGGCAGCAGTTTAGAAATCATGTTCTGATTTTTCAACTTTTGTCCCCTCCCCCCAGGCTCTGTAATCAGAGCTGAGATGCTCCAGCCACCTCCCCCCCTGTGTATAACAGAAGCTTTGGTAACCATGGCAACAAAACAAACACAGTACACTCTGATTAATGGCTAAAATTTCTTGAAATGACCTCTAAACAAAAAGCTTTTTCTCAAAAACTGTAAAAGATATCAAACTGAAAAGATATAGCCAGATAGCTGAATATTTTGTGAACAGTTTAAAGTTTGTTTGGTGTCTCTAGGTGAAAGTATGAAGGAGCTGAAACTTTTGGGAGCGGAAGAAAAATTTAAGGATTTCAAGCATGCTCCCATTGACTTCAATGTTAAAAAAAAGTGATAAAAAGCTTAATATTTTAAAAAGTATAAATGGTAGAAAAAAAGTTGAAAAAGAGCACAACTCAGCTAAAAGAGACAAACATTTTGATAGTTGAATGGTTTTAATAGCTGAAAGTATGCAGAAGTTACGCATTACCGAAAAACGTACGGAATAATAATAATAAAAACTAGAAAATGCATTTCCTGGGGAAAATGCGTGGGAATGCTGAATTGCTAAAACGGCCCCCAGCAAAATTGCCCCCATCATATTGCCATCAAAACTGTCCTATCATATTGCCACCATCAAAACTGCCCCATCAAAAAATATTTTTTTTTTTCAAAAATAATTTTTTTTTTCAAAAATGATTTTTTTTTCAAAAATATTTTTTTTTTCAAAAATATTTTTTTTTTCAAAAATATTTTTTTTTTCAAAAATTTTTTTTTTTTTCAAAAATATTTTTTTTTTCAAAAATTGTTTTTTTTTTCAAAAATATTTTTTTTTTTCAAAAATAATTTTTTTTTTCAGAAATATATATATATTTTTTCAAAAATATATTTTTTTTTTCAAAAATAATTGCTGAATAGCTAAATTGCTAAAATGACCGCCATCAAAACTGCCCCATCAGAATTGCCACCATCAAAACTGCCCCATCATATTCCTCTATTATAATCAGTACATGGTGTGTCTGTCCCCTCCCCCGGGCTCTGTAATTAAAGCTGAGATGCTCCAGCCACCTCCCCCCCTGTGTATAACAGAAGCTTTGGTAACCATGGCAACAAAACAAACACAGTACACTCTGATAATGGATAAAATTTCCTGAAATGACCTCTAAACAAAAAGCTTTTTTTCAAAAACCGTAAAAGATATCAAACTGAAAATATATAGCCAGATAGCTGAATATTTTGTGAACATTTTAAAGTTTGTTTGGTGTCTCTAGGTGAAAGTATGAAGGAGCTGAAACTTTTGGGAGCGGAAGAAGAATTTAAGCATTTCAAGCATGCTCCCATTGACTTCAATGTTAAAAAAAGTGTTAAAAAGCTTAATATTTTAAAAAGTATAAATGGTAGAAAAAAAGTTGAAAAAGAGCACACCTCAGCTAAAAGAGACGAACATTTTAATAGTTGAATGGTTTTAATAGCTGAAATTATGCAGAAGTTACGCAGAACCAAAAAACGTACGGAATAATAAGAAAAACTAGAAAATGCATTTCCTGGGGAAAATGCGTGGGAATGCTGAATAGCTAAATTGCTAAAATGGCCGCCATCAAAACTGCTCCATCATACTGCCATCAAAACTGCCACATCAGAATTGCCCCATCAAAATTGTCCCCATTAAAACTGCCCCATCATATTGCCACCATCAAAACTGCCCCATCAGAATTGCTCCATCAAAATTGTCCCATCATATTGCCACCATCAGAATTGCCCCATCAAAACTGCCCCATCATATTGCCACCATCAAAACTGCCCCATCATATTGCCACCATCAAAACTGCCCCCACCAAATTGCCATCAAAACTGCCCCATTAGAATTGCCCCATCAAAATTGTCCCCATCAAAACTGCCCCATCAGAATTGCCCCATCAAAACTAAAAGTAATTTTTTTTTTCAAAAGAAATTTTTTTTTTCAAAAATGATTTTTTTTTTCAAAAATGATTTTTTTTTTCAAAAATATTTTTTTTTTCAAAAAAATATATATATATATTTTTCAAAAATATTTTTTTTTTTCAAAAATAATTGCTGAATAGCTAAATTGCTAAAACGGCCGCCATCAAAACTGCCCCATCATACTGCCATCAAAACTGCCCCGTCATATTGCCACCATCAAAACTGCCCCATCAGAATTGCCCCATCAAAACTGCCCCCATCATATTGCCACCATCAAAACTGCCCCCATCAAAACTGCCCCCATCAAAACTGCCCCCATCAGAATTGCCCTATCAAAACTACCCCATCATATTGCCACCATCTAAACTGCCCCATCAGAATTGCCCCATCAAAACTGCCCCCATCATATTGCCACCATCAAAACTGCCCCCATCAAAACTGCCCCCATCAAAACTGCTCCCATCAAAACTGCCCCCATCAAAACTGCCCCCATCAGAATTGCCCTATCAAAACTGCCCCATCAGAATTGCCCTATCAAAACTGCCCCATCATATTGCCACCATCAAAACTGCCCCATCAGAATTGCCCCATCAAAACTGCCCCATCATATTGCCACCATCAAAACTGCCCCATCAGAATTGCCCCATCAAAACTGCCCCGTCATATTGCCACCATCAAAACTGCCCCATCAGAATTGCCCCATCATATTACCACCATCAAAACTGCCCCATCATATTGCCACCATCAAAACTGCCCCCATCATATTGCCATCAAAACTGCCCCATTAGAATTGCCCCATCAAAATTGTCCCCATCAAAACTGCCCCATCATATTGCCACCATCAAAACTGCCCCATCAGAATTGCTCCATCAAAACTGCCCCATCAAAACTGCCCCATCATATTGCCACCATCAAAACTGCCCCATCAGAATTGCCCTATCAAAACTGCCCCATCATATTGCCACCATCAAAACTGCCCCATCAGAATTGTCCCATCAAAACTGCCCCATCATATTGCCACCATCAAAACTGCCCCATCAGAATTGCCCCATCAAAACTGCCCCATCATATTGCCACCATCAAAACTGCCCCATCAGAATTGCCCTATCAAAACAGCCCCATCATATTGCCACCATCAAAACTGCCCCATCAGAATTGCCCCATCATATTGCCACCATCAAAACTGCCCCATCAGAATTGCCCCAATAAAAATGCCCCATCATATTGCCACCATCAAAACTGACCCATCATAATTGCCACCAATAAAACTGCCCCATCAGAATTGCCCCATCAAAACTGCCCCATCAGAATTGCCCTATCAAAACTGCCCCATCATATTCCTCTATTATAAATCAGTACATGGTGTGCCTGTCCCCTCCCCCGGGCTCTGTATTCAGAGCTGAGATGCTCCAGCCACCCCCCCCCTGTGTATAACAGAAGCTTTGGTAACCATGGCAACAAAACAAACAGTACACTCTGATTAATGGCTAAAATTTCTTGAAATGACCTCTAAACAAAAAGCTTTTTGTCAAAAACTGTAAAAGATATCAAACTGAAAAGATATAGCCAGATAGCTGAATATTTTGTGAACATTTTAAAGTTTGTTTGGTGTCTCTAGGTGAAAGTATGAAGGAGCTGAAACTTTTGGGAGCGGAAGAAAAATTTAAGGATTTCAAGCATGCTCCCATTGACTTCAATGTTAAAAAAAAGTGATAAAAAGCTTAATATTTTAAAAAGTATAAATGGTAGAAAAAAAGTTGAAAAAGAGCACACCTCAGCTAAAAGAGACGAACATTTTGATAGTTGAATGGTTTTAATAGCTGAAAGTATGCAGAAGTTACGCATTACCGAAAAACGTATGGAATAATAAGAAGAAAAATAAATAAAACTAGAAAATGCATTTCCTGGGGAAAATGCGTGGGAATGCTGAATTGCTAAAACGGCCCCCAGCAAAATTGCCCCCATCATATTGCCATCAAAACTGTCCCATCATATTGCCACCATCAAAACTGCCCCATCAGAATTGCCCCATCAAAACTGCACCATCATATTGCCACCATCAAAACTGCCCCATCAAAAAATATTTTTTTTTTTCAAAAATATTTTTTTTTTTTCAAAAATATTTTTTTTTTTCAAAAATAATTTTTTTTCAAAAATTATTTTTTTTTTCAAAAATTTTTTTTTTCAAAAAAATTTTTTTTTCAAAATTTTTTTTTTCAAAAATGATTTTTTTTTTTTAAATATTTTTTTTTTCAAAAATATTTTTTTTTTCAAAATAATTTTTTTTTTCAAAAATATTTTTTTTTTTTTTCAAAAATAATTTTTTTTTTTCAAAAATAATTTTTTTTTTTTCAAAAATAATTTTTTTTTTCAAAAATGATTTTTTTTTTTTTCAAAAATAATTTTTTTTTTCAGAAATATATTTTTTTTTTCAAAAATATATTTTTTTTTTCAAAAATAATTGCTGAATAGCTAAATTGCTAAAATGACCGCCATCAAAACTGCCCCATCAGAATTGCCACCATCAAAACTGCCCCATCATATTCCTCTATTATAATCAGTACATGGTGTGTCTGTCCCCTCCCCCCGGGCTCTGTAATTAAAGCTGAGATGCTCCAGCCACCTCCCCCCCCTCTGTGTATAACAGAAGCTTTGGTAACCATGGCAACAAAACACACAGTGCACTCTGATTAATGGCTAAAATTTCCTGAAATGACCTCTAAACAAAAAGCTTTTTCTCAAAAACTGTAAAAGATATCAAACTGAAAAGCTATAGCCAGATAGCTGAATATTTTGTGAACATTTTAAAGTTTGTTTGGTGTCTCTAGGTGAAAGTATGAAGGAGCTGAAACTTTTGGGAGCGGAAGAAAAATTTAAGGATTTCAAGCATGCTCCCATTGACTTCAATGTTAAAAAAAAGTGATAAAAAGCTTAATATTTTAAAAAGTATAAATGGTAGAAAAAAAGTTGAAAAAGAGCACACCTCAGCTAAAAGAGACGAACATTTTGATAGTTGAATGGTTTTAATAGCTGAAAGTATGCAGAAGTTACGCATTACCGAAAAACGTACGGAATAAAATTAAAAATAAATAAAATCGAATAACAATAGTGGGACTGCTAAAGCAGTCCCACTAAAAACGAATAACAATAGTGGGACTGCTAAAGCATTCCCACTAATAAATAAAAAAAACGAATAACAATAGTGGGACTGCTAAAGCATTCCCACTAACTAGAAAATGCATTTCCTGGGGAAAATGCGTGGGAATGCTGAATAGCTAAATTGCTAAAACGGCCGCCATCAAAACTGCCCCATCATACTGCCATCAAAACTGCCCCATCATAATTGCCCCATCAAAATTGTCCCCATTAAAACTGCCCCATCATATTGCCACCATCAAAACTGCCCCATCAGAATTGCTCCATCAAAATTGTCCCATCATATTGCCACCATCAGAATTGCCCCATCAAAACTGCCCCATCATATTGCCACCATCAAAACTGCCCCATCAGAATTGCCCCATCATATTACCACCATCAAAACAACCCCATCATATTGCCACCATCAAAACTGCCCCCATCATATTGCCATCAAAACTGCCCCATTAGAATTGCCCCATCAAAATTGTACCCATCAAAACTGCCCCATCAGAATTGCCCCATCAAAACTAAAAGTAATTTTTTTTTCAAAAGTATTTTTTTTTTTTCAAAAATATTTTTTTTTTTCAAAAATAAGTTTGTTTTTTTCAAAAATAAGTTGTTTTTTTTTCAAAAATATATTTTTTTTTTCAAAAATAATTTTTTTTTTCAAAAATATATTTTTTTTTTCAAAAATATATATATTTTTTTCAAAAATGATTTTTTTTTTCAAAAATGATTTTTTTTTTCAAAAATATTTTTTTTTTCAAAAATATTTTTTTTTTTCCAAAAATATTTTTTTTTTCCAAAAAATATATTTTTTTTTTCAAAAATATTTTTTTTTTTTCAAAAATAATTGCTGAATAGCTAAATTGCTAAAACGGCCGCCATCAAAACTGCCCCATCATACTGCCATCAAAACTGCCCCATCAGAATTGCCCCATCAAAATTGTCCCCATTAAAACTGCCCCATCATATTGCCACCATCAAAACTGCCCCATCAGAATTGCTCCATCAAAATTGTCCCATCATATTGCCACCATCAGAATTGCCCCATCAAAACTGCCCCATCATATTGCCCCATCAAAACTGCCCCATCATATTGCCACCATCAAAACTGCCCCCCTCAAAACTGCCCCATCAGAATTGCCCCCTTAAAACTGCCCCATCAGAATTGCCCTATCAAAACTGCCCCATCATATTGCCACCATCAAAACTGCCCCATCATAATTGCCCCATCAAAACTGCCCCATCAGAATTGCCCTATCAAAACTGCCCCATCATATTGCCACCATCAAAACTGCCCCATCAGAATTCCCCATCAAAACTGCCCCGTCATATTGCCACCATCAAAACTGCCACATCAGAATTACCCCATCAAAACTGCCCCATCATATTGCCACCTTTAAAACTGCTCCATAAAAATTGCCCCCATCAAAACTGCCCCATCATATTGCCACCATCAAAACTGCCCCATCAGAATTGCCCCATCAAAACTGCCCCATCATATTGCCACCATCAAAACTGCCCCATCATAATTGCCCCATCAAAACTGCCCCATCAGAATTGCCCTATCAAAACTGCCCCATCATATTCCTCTATTATAAATCAGTACATGGTGTGTCTGTCCCCTCCCCCGGGCTCTGTAATCAGAGCTGAGATGCTCCAGCCACCTCCCCCCCTGTGTATAACAGAAGCTTCGGTAACCATGGCAACAAAACAAACACAGTACACTCTGATTAATGGCTAAAATTTCCTGAAATGACCTCTAAACAAAAAGCTTTTTCTCAAAAAACTGTAAAAGATATCAAACTGAAAAGATATAGCCAGATAGCCGAATATTTTGTGAACATTTTAAAGTTTGTTAGGTGTCTCTAGGTGAAAGTATGAAGGAGCTGAAACTTTTGGGAGTGGAAGAAGAATTTAAGGATTTCAAGCATGCTCCCATTGACTTCAATGTTAAAAAAAAGTGATAAAAAGCTTAATATTTTAAAAAGTATAAATGGTAGAAAAAAAGTTGAAAAAGAGCACACATCAGCTAAAAGAGACGGACATTTTGATAGTTGAATGGTTTTAATAGCTGAAAGTATGCAGAAGTTACGCAGAACCAGAAAACGTATGGAATAAGAAGAAAAATAAAAAAACGAATAACAATAGTGGGACTGCTAAAGCAGTCCCACTAATAAATAAAATCGAATAACAATAGTGGGGCTGCTAAAGCATTCCCACTAACTAGAAAAGCTACAATTTCTGGGGAAATTGTGAAAAGTGTTCTTGCCTCTACAACTGGAGTGGGCGGAGTAACTGGGTGGAGTGGCTTGAGTAACTATTTTAAAAAGTATCAATAGTAGTAAAAAAGTTGAAGTCCCATAATTAGCTGAAAGAGCTGAACATTTTTTTCAAAAATGAATTTTATTTTTTTTCAAAAATGATTTTTTTTTTCAAAAATTTTTTTTTTTTAAATGATTTTTTTTTCAAATTTTTTTTTTTTTAATGAATTTTATTTTATTTTTTTAAAAATGAATTTTATTTTTTCAAAAATGATTTTTTTTTTCAAAAATGAATTTTATTTATTTTTTTTTCAAAAATTATTTTTTTCTTTTTTCAAAAATATATATATTTTTTATTAGGCGGTCATAATGTTTTTTCTGATCATGGGGTGGTCATAATGTTTTGAATGATCATGGGGTTGTCAGCTTTTGTCACCTCCCACTCTAGTTTTGAACATTTCGCCATTCATTCCTATGGGACCAATTTCGTCGCAAAACGAAGATATTTCGTGAACCATTTGGCTAAACGTTCCACAAAGTAATAGCACACCAATTAAATGACATTGAGGCCGGATTCACACTGGTATTTTTCAGCTTTTCACAAAGTTCCACAATGTAATAGCACACCAATTAAATGACATTGAACATTTCGCCATTCATTTCTATGGGACCAATTTCGCCGCAAAAACTACAATATTTCGTGGACCATTCGGCGAAACGTTCCACAAAGTAATAGCACACCAATCGGGAACAATCCGCACCTTCGGTATATTACTGTCTATGTAGTTTAAAAGCTGTGGGAGGAGTTAGGGTGGTATGATCATGGGGTTGTCAGCTTTTGTCACCTCCCACACTAGTTTTGAACATTTCGCCATTCATTCCTATGGGACCAATTTCGCCGCAAATTTCGACGATATTCCGTGAACCATTCGGCGAATGTGTAAAAACTGTGGGAGGAGTTAGGGTGGTAAATTATCAGCATTATCAAGCCTCGCAGATGAAGGTATGGCCACATGCATTTGGGGGGTTTCAGCATCTTGTGTTTACAACCACTGTTTCCTAGCAACGCTCATGTACTGTTTATGCTTCACACGCACTGCTCAATACACAACACAATGTAATTTCTACACAATACAATTCCTATCATAACTGCCCCATCATATTGCCACCATCATAATTGCCCCACCAAAACTGCCCCATCATATTGCCACCATCAAAACTGCCCCATCATAATTGCCCCATTAAAACTGCCCCATCAGAATTGCCCTATCAAAACTGCCCCATCATATTCCTCTATTATAAATCAGTACATGGTGTGTCTGTCCCCTCCCCTGGGCTCTGTAATCAGAGCTGAGATGCTCCAGCCACCTCCCCCCTGTGTATAACAGAAGCTTTGGTAACCATGGCAACAAAACAAACACAGTACACTCTGATTAATGGCTAAAATTTCCTGAAATGACCTCTAAACAAAAAGCTTTTTCCCAAAAACTATAAATTCTACAGCGAAGATCTTTATATTGTGAGAATCACAAGACCCAGACCTAGATTTTGATGTATAGCATGTCTCTGAAATATTAAAAATGGAGGCACAGTCGCAGTTTAGAAATTGCCCTTCAAATTTGAAGGGGCTAGAGTGTAGTTTCAATGAATGTCAATGGACGGCGTGAGTTGCAAACAAATGGTCATATTGTGAAAACTATCAGGACTATGGCTTAGCAGTGGACATGTTTAGTGGCAGCAGGGATAGCTGAACGTTTTGATATAAGATTTGTGTAGGTGGGCTTGAAAATGAGGAAGTGGCGGCAGTTTAGAAATCATGTTCTGATTTTTCAGCTTTTGTTACCTCCCACTCTAGTTTCCCCATTCATTCCTATGGGACCAATTTCGCCGCAAAAACAATGATATTTCGTGAACCATTTGGCGAAACGTTCCACAAAATAATAGCAACACCATTCGGGAACAATCCGCACGTTTCGGTATATTACTTGTCTATGTAGTGTAAAAACTGTGGGAGGAGTTAGGGTGGTAAATTTGTCTATAATAATAAGAATAATAAGAACTAGAAAATGCATTTCCTGGGGAAAATGCGTGGGAATGCTGAATTGCTAAAATGGCCCCCAGCAAAACTGCCCCCATCATCAAAATAATTGCTGAATAGCTAAATTGCTAAAACGGCCGCCATCAAAATTTTATTTTTCAAAAATGAATTTTTTTTTTCAAAAATGAATTTTTTTTTTCAAAAATGAATTTTTTTTTTCAAACATGAATTTTTTTTTTTTTCAAAAATATATATATTTTTTTTTTTAAATATTCTTTTTTTGAAAAATATTTTTTTTTTCAAGAATATTTTTTTTTTTCAAAAATAATTTTTTTTTTTTTTCAAAATTTTTTTTTTTTCAAAAATATAATTTTTTTTTTTCAAAAATAATTTTTTTTTTTCAAAAATAATTTTTTTTTTTCAAAAATATTTTTTTTTTCAAAAATATATATATATCTTTTTTAAAAATATTTTTTTTTCAAAAATAATTGCTGAATAGCTAAATTGCTAAAACGGCCGCCATCAAAACTGCCCCATCATACTGCCATCAAAACTGCCCCATCAGAATTGCCCCATCAAAATTGTCCCCATTAAAACTGCCCCATCATATTGCCACCATCAAAACTGCCCCATCAGAATTGCTCCATCAAAACTGTCCCATCATATTGCCACCATCAGAATTGCCCCATCAAAACTGCCCCATCATATTGCCACCATCAAAACTGCCCCCATCAAAACTGCCCCATCAGAATTGCCCCATCAAAACTGCCCCATCAGAATTGCCCTATCAAAAACAAAAGTAATTTTTTTTTCAAAAGTAATTTTTTTTTTCAAAAATAATTGCTGAATAGCTAAATTGCTAAAAAGGCCGCCATCAAAACTGCCCCATCATACTGCCATCAAAACTGCCCCATCATACTGCCATCAAAACTGCCCCATCAGAATTGCCCCATCAAAATTGTCCCCATTAAAACTGCCCCATCATATCGCCACCATCAAAACTGCCCCATCAGAATTGCTCCATCAAAATTGTCCCATCATATTGCCACCATCAGAATTGCCCCATCAAAACTGCCCCATCATATTGCCACCATCAAAACTGCCCCCATCAAAACTGCCCCCATCAAAACTGCCCCATCAGAATTGCCCCATCAAAACTGCTCCATCAGAATTTCCCTATCAAAACTGCCCCATCATATTGCCACCATCAAAACTGCCCCATCAGAATTGCCCTATCAAAACTGCCCCATCATATTGCCACCATCAAAACTGCCCCATCAGAATTGCCCCATCAAAACTGCCCCATCATATTGCCACCATCAAAACTGCCCCATCATTTTGCCACCATCAAAACTGCCCCATTATATTGCCACCATCAAAACTGCCCCATCAGAATTACCCCATCAAAACTGCCCCATCATATTCCTCTATTATAAATCAGTACATGGTGTGTCTGTCCCCTCCCCCGGGCTCTGAATTCAGAGCTGAGATGCTCCAGCCACCTCCCCCCCTGTGAGTAACAGAAGCTTTGGTAACCATGGCAACAAAACAAACACAGTACACTCTGATTAATGGCTAAAATTTCCTGAAATGACCTCTAAACAAAAAGATTTTTCTCAAAAACTGTAAAAGATATCAAACTGAAAAGATATAGCCAGATAGCTGAATATTTTGTGAACATTTTAAAGTTTGTTTGGTGTCTCTAGGTGAAAGTATGAAGGAGCTGAAACTTTTGGGAGCGGAAGAAGAATTTAAGGGTTTCAAGCATGCTCCCATTGACTTCAATGTTAAAAAAAAGTGTTAAAAAGCTTAATATTTTAAAAAGTATAAATGGTAGAAAAAAAGTTGAAAAAGAGCACAGATCAGCTAAAAGAGACAAACATTTTAATAGTTGAATGGTTTTAATAGCTGAAAGTATGCAGAAGTTACGCAGAACCAAAAAACGTACGGAATAAAATTATTAAAATTAAAAATAAATAAAATTGAATAACAATAGTGGGACTGCTAAAGCATTCCCACTAATAAAATCGAATAACAATAGTGGGACTGCTAAAGCATTCCCACTAACTAGAAAATGCATTTCCTGGGGAAAATGCGTGGGAATGTTGAATAGCTAAATTGCTAAAACGGCCGCCATCAAAACTGCCCCATCATACTGCCATCAAAACTGCCCCATCAAAATTGTCCCATCATATTGCCACCATCAGAATTGCCCCATCAAAACTGCCCCATCATATTTTTCAAAAATGAATTTTTTTTTTCAAAAATATATATATTTTTTTTTTCAAAAATAATTTTTTTTTTCTCAAAAATATTTTTTTTTTCAAAAATATATATATTATTTTTTTTCTTTTTTTTTTTTATCCACTTCAGCGAAAGTTTTCCGAGAGACATTATTTCAACTTTATGTGTCAAACTTTATCTCTTCTCCTTTTTCACATCATTGTGGATTGTTTCCGTCACATCTTTATTATTTTTCCCTTCTAGGATATTCTTAAATATTTTTTTAAAAACCGGCGACAAAACGCCTTCTATAATTATAAACCCTATTATTATCTTAGTCTCTCTCAGTCCCTCTTATTTCCCCCCACCCCCCTCCCCCTCCCCTGTGTCTGGTCCGTTCCTTTATGTTATTTATTTATCCACTTGGCTCTGCACCTGTTCTTTCTTTTATCCTATCTAAATAAATATCCGAGACTTTGTAGTTTTTCCAACTTTCCCATCTACTATTATCCCCTTTCTCTCCTCCTTCCATTTTGTAGTGATAATCTATTTCCTTTAGCCAGTTTCTAATGTCTGGTTTTCCACTTTTTAGCCAATTCTTGGGAATTAAGGCCTTGGCCGCATTCAGGAGGTTAGGTATTATTGATTTTCTATATTGTTTCTTAGGTTTATTGTAGATATGGAAGAGGCAAGTCCAAATATTTTGTTCTATTTCTTCTCCAGTTATTTCCTTTATGTTATTTAACACTTCCTTCCAGTACTCCATTATTATTGGGCATTCCCACCATATGTGTGTGATTGTTGCTATTTGGCCACATTTTCTCCAACACAAGGAGGTTCTATCTTGATGGAATCTGTGTATTCTTACTGGGGTCATATACCATCTTGATACTAGTTTATAATTCATTTCTATGGTCTTCATGTCCCAAGCCTTATTATATCCCATTTCTATCATTTTTTCCACTTTTTGGTTATCTATTTTTAAATTCATTTCTTTTTCCCATTGATTTATATATTCTGGTCTTTCTTGTGCTTCCAAATCTGTCAGTATACTATAAATTTTTGATCCGTTTTTTAATGGTGTTTCATTGCTACATAGCTTTTCCAGTGCAGTTAATTTTGTTTCATCTCTCAGTGGGTGTGGTATTGTGCTTACTAGGTGCCTTATTTGAGTATAATTCCATTCATTCATCTTCCATCCATTCCTTTCCTCTATTTCTACTCGTGTTCTTATTTTGCCATTTCTAGTGATATCTTTCAGTCGTGGGTTACCTATTCCTTGGATTTCAAATATTTCCCTCCCAGGGGTGAAGAGATTCGATCCTGTGAGTACTAATAGTGGTGAATTATATTTCCATTCATTCTTTAAGTGAATGGTGTCCCAAATTTTAAATACATTTTTTGTTATTTCGTGCGTGTCGGTGTCCGATATTCTATATTTCCGTGGAATCCAAATATTCTTATGTAGTGTGGCTCCACTTATTGTGTTTTCCATTTCTACCCATTTTTTTTCATTTTTCTCATTTGTCCACTCTAACATTCGTGTTAAAACTATGGCTTTATAGTACCTACTTATATCTGGGACGGCAAGACCCCCATGCTCCTTTTTCCTTGTGATCAGCGTGTATTTAATTCTTGGTTTTTTATTAAGCCATATGTATTTTAGCAGGATTGTTTTAATTATTTTAAAAAAGCTCTGCGGGATTTTTACTGGTAACATCTGTAATCTGTAGTTTATTTTAGGTAATATCGTCATCTTAAACATATTTATTCTTCCAATCCATGAAAGTGGCTGTATTCTTAACTTTTTCATTTCTTCTTTGACCTCATTGATCAGTGGAATAAAGTTTGCCTGATAAATTTTTTCGACTCTAGGAGTTATTTTAATTCCAAGGTAATTTAGTTCTTTTACCCAAGTGAATGGGAATTCTTTTTGTAAAAACTGAACTTCCTTTTTCTCTAGACCTATGTTTAATATTTCCGTTTTTATTGGATTAATTTTGAAGTTTCAGTAGATAATTGAAGAGATAAAAATGGCGCTGCCCTCTAATTTGATGAAATATTAGTCTTGGGCCTAGATATGCTGAAATATATAGGAATTTATGTCACTGACAGTGAAGTACACCATTAAAAAAACACTCTATATATGTAGACAGCTTTGGGTACCATAAATAGTACTATAATGCAAGTGTAGTGCTTAAACATGTATTATAGTGCCGAAGAAATGGAAATAGTGCTGTAAAAAAGTGTAAAAAAGAATATTTTTGTAATACACCGATTGTGCAAAAGTATTGAGACAAAATGGCGCCTGATTCAGAAAAATTTTTTTGTATTTAAAAGTAAACCAAAACCAATAAGTGAAAATTATTGTCAGTGCAATTCTAATGATACTACCATGGATTAAAAGTGAATTGGTGACAAAACCTCAAAATTCAAAAGTATTGTGACACTTAGCGCCTGTAGTGAATACAGTGTAACAAAAAATATTAGTTGTGTAATTGTGCTATATACTCTCCAGGTATGCCATACATACAGCAATCCCGGATTTCTCATAAAGAAATGTAAAATTAAGAAATCATAACTAGTGATGATTAATTGCTACCAAGTAAGTAATTAATTGCATAACTCCATGTAGACACCACGAAAAGTTTTTAAAACACTGAACTGAATGAGTCAATATATATGTATTAAGTAGTTTTTCTTGGGAATTTTATATCCGTGACTTCTGTGCTTGTGGTTCAACAGTAGTGACTTCAGGTGCTCACCCCCCAGTGCTCCCCCACTCACCAAAATGTGTCACCCCTGCAGGGGTACCGAGCGATAGAGTGGGTGCCTTGGGGTGGTTGGTGGTATCTCCTGTTGCGTTACTGTGTTTTATGCGATGCGGTCCTTTCCTAGTATTCCTGGTTCATCTGTATGTTTGAGCGTGACAGACTCACTTCATACCTCCTTGTCTGCTAGCCTCTCCAAGATACCGGGGCCAAAAGGAAAAAGACAAAAAGGCTTCCTTCGTGAAGTATGTCAAAATAATTTTATTGTATCAACCTTTATCCAGTCCAATAAAAGGTGATGGTAAAAATGTGACAATTCTAAGCAAAGAGTAAAATCGAAACTCCTGTATGCAGGGCTAGAACGGGACACGAGTTGTGGGCGTGCGTTCCAACCCTGCGTTCCAGCATCCACTTCCTGGTCTGACGTGTGAGCGTGACTCCGCCTTACGCGTTTCGTCATCGGACGTTTTCAAAAGCGCTTTTGAAAACGTCATTAGAATTGCACTGACAATAATTTTCACTTATTGGTTTTGGTTTACTTTTAAATACAAAAATTTTTTTCTGAATCAGGCGCCATTTTGTCTCAATACTTTTGCACAATCGGTGTATTACAAAAATATTCTTTTTTACACTTTTTTACAGCACTATTTCCATTTCTTCGGCACTATAATACATGTTTAAGCACTACACTTGCATTATAGTACTATTTATGGTACCCAAAGCTGTCTACATATATAGAGTGTTTTTTTAATGGTGTACTTCACTGTCAGTGACATAAATTCCTATATATTTCAGCATATCTAGGCCCAAGACTAATATTTCATCAAATTAGAGAGCAGCGCCATTTTTATCTCTTCAATTATCTACTGATCCTTGCAATTAGATCCCTAGTGGTACTAATTTGAGATAGGCAGCAGCCCTCAATTTGTCCTAAGCGCGGATCTTTATACATTTACATTAATTTTGAAGTTTGACAGTTCTCCGTATTTTTTAATTTCTTTCAGTATGTTTGGGAGTGACACTCTTGGGTTGGATACGTACATCAAGATGTCGTCCGCGTAGGCAGCGATCTTATGCTCTTTTCCTCCTAGTTTCGCTCCTTCTACCTCTTTGTTATTGCGGAGTGTTGCTAATAGTGGTTCTAAGGCCAATACATATAATAGTGGAGACAGTGGACAGCCTTGCCGTGTTCCATTCTGCATCTTAATTTTTGGAGAGAGTCTACCGTTTACTTTTACGACTGCTGTCGGGCCATTATACAAATTTGTTATCCACTTCATCATTTTTGTCCCAATACCCAAGTGCCGCAATGTATCCATCATGAAACCCCAGTCTACCCTGTCAAATGCTTTCCTGACAGACTCCATGGCAGCCTACGTGTGGGTTAACCCCGCCTCCTCTCCAATGCTATAGGACCCCATTCCCATAAATGAGTACTCACCACTAGCTACTGCGTTCCTTTTTTGTCCTCCTCTATGGACCTACACATGCTGTTCGCATCAAGATTGATTGGATCCAAGATTGGCATACCTGTGCGGTGCAGCTCAAAAAGCCCAGCTATGAGCGGGCGAGTAGCTTAAAGAGGCTTGAATGTTCCCCCTTGGTGGATGGGTGGTCGCCTCTGTATGCCCGGCGGACAGTTCTCATCAACGGCTGGCAAGGTCTGTGGCTGTTTTTTCATACTCCATGGCAGTATTTCTATGTGTAGTCTGTATTTTCCCTGGTGGTCCAGTGTGTCCTATCCCCCTCATGGCGGCTGGTTCGCGTGCGTTCCAGCCCGCCACGGCACTTCCGGGTTGGGGCAGTCTCCGCCGCTGGCACCTGCGCTGTAGCCACCCTGAGAGCGAGGTTTGGCTCGCGCATGCGCAGTACGGCGGCTCGTTCGTCGTCCACGCAGGCGCCGTACGGTGGTTCCCCATTGCGCGTGCGCAGTAGGGGATGATGATGTCACAGGCGGGGAATTTAAATTCCGCCCTCCTGTCCTGCTGAGTTGGGATCTCCCTTGGTAGGGAAAGGAGGAGCGGATCCCTGCTGGTCTCCAGGTGAGTGGTGGAAACCTCTGCAAGTCATAATAAAAAAAAAAAAAAAAGGAAATAATGGAAAGTGTTCTTTTATCATTATATATGTTTATTTAAATATATATATATATGCGGCAGGAAGTTGTTTTCCTTTGCCTTGAATATGCGTTGATACATGCTTTGTGCATATTATTAAAAAAAAAAAAAAAAAAAAAGAGGCAAGCAGAGTTTTTTCTTTCTCTAAAACCTTCTCATATTTGATGCCTAGGTTTTCTTAGACCGTTATCCCTGCAGACTATTAAAGTGACATTTCGCGTCCTAGGTTATGGACAATTCACCGCCTTTAAGTGGCAAGCCCTCACGCACAAGGTATGTGCTCGTGAGGGGAGGGGATGAGATTTATGCACATTATTGTCGTGCTGATACCATGTTCTGCCTTTCTTCTCTCCCCTTCCCCTATTTTTTCTCTTCCCAGCCCTTCTAGGTCGGACCCACTAAATGCGGTCCAGAATGCCAATGACCTTGCCAAGCCACAATACAATTCATCCTCATCCAGACGAGACTCACAGTCCGGATCCCACCAGAGGAGACGCTCTCGTTCCTCCTCAAGACACCGCTCCCACCGCCATGACAGCCGCTCAGACCACAGAGCCTGCTGGGGATGTAGGACACGAGTTCCGGAGGGCAAGTCCTTATGTGACCGTTGTTTTGCCCGTGCGGTTGGGGAAAAAGAGACGGAAAACCAGCGTTTAGAGTCTCTTCTGAAACGAGTGGTACAGTAATCCCTAATGGAGAGGGAAGCACCTCGCACATTGAGCCAGTCTACCACCGCGTCTGGCCCGCTGGCGGAAGAGGCCCGTGATGATCCGGGTACTTCGCAGCCCTATATTACCTCTCCTGACTCCTCAGAGGATGAGTCTATTAATGAGGAGGTCATTGGAGGGTTCGACTTCGCGATGGTTTCCCCTTTAATCAAAGCGATCAAGGAAGCCTTGAAGTGGGAAGACCCTTCCACTCCCCCAGCCAAGCAGAAAAAATTCTTCAAGCACCTGGGGAGAGAACGCGCAAACTTTCCGCTCCTTCCAGAGCTAAAGGAAATCATTGAGGAAGAATGGAGTAAAACAGAGAAAAAATCCTCCATGTCTAATAAAACCTCCAGATTGTACCCCTTCAAGTCAGAAGAAGTAAAGAATTTGGAGAATACTCCCCTTGTGGACGCAGCTCTTATGCGTCTGGCCAAACATGTGACTCTTCCTCTAGAAGACGCAGTATCTTTTAAAGATGGGCTCGAGAGGAAGATAGATCTAGATCTAAAAAGAATCTATGGGCTCGCGGGTATGGCCTGTAAACCAGCCCTGGCATTAGCGGCCATGTCCAAGGCCATGGAGGCCTGGACGGAGAACGTGGAATCCTTCCTTAAAGGCGTGTCAGAAGAGCTGGCTGGAAGTTCAGCAGCCGCAGAGGTCTGAAGCTTGCAGCTGAAGCTTGCAGCGGTCTTCCTGGGGTGGCGTCCATCGACCTGATCCGCCTTCTGGCTCGTATTATGCTGTCCTCAGTTACGGCCAAGAGAGCCCTCTGGTTGCGTCCCTGGCTTGCGGACCCTGGTTCTAAGCAAGCGTGGTGTAAAATCCCGTTTGAGGGGTCCTCACTGTTTGGCAATAAGCTTGACGATGCCATTACGCGAGCCACAGGTGGCAAATCGGGTTTTCTTCCCCAGGACAGGCGCATGCTGGGTCGAAAGAAGCCCCAGTTCAGAAGACGAAGTCCAGAGCGCTCCAGGGAAGCACGCTCCTACAAGCCTGGCCGGGACTTTAGGAAGAATTGGAGCAGAGGGCAGTCATCCTTCCGCAAACCTGTTAAAAATCAAACGTCCAGTGCTCGTGATCAGGCTAAATCTTTTTGAGATTACGCCCGCCCAGGCGGGCCGGGTGGGGGCTCGCCTGCTCCTCTTCTGGCACGTCTGGGTGGCCTCGATCTCAGACTTCTGGGTCATAAGGACGGTCTCGTCAGGCCACAGATGGGCCTTTTCCAGGACTCCGCACCCAAGGTTCGTCTCCACTCTTCTCCCTCGGGCAGAGGATCAGAAACAAATTTTGCTGTCCTATGTGGACCTCCTGAAAATTCAAGGAGCAGTGGTACATGTACCACAGGACGAATGGTTCCAGGGGATATACTCCCCTCTCTTCCTAGTTCAAAAAAAGGGGGGCTCTTGGCGCCCAGTCATAGACCTCACATATCTCAACGGATTCATAGAGAATAGAAGGTTCAAGATGGAAACCTTGGTGACCATTCAGAGAGCCATACAACCAGGCGACTGGATGATATCAATCGACCTGAAGGACGCTTATTTCCACGTTCCAGTGGAAAAAGAATTTCACAAATACCTCCGCTTTCACATTGGGTCAGATCATCTTCAATTTATTTGCCTCCCCTTCGGGCTGACAACGTCCCCCCGGGTCTTTTCAAAGGTCCTCCTAGCTACGGTGGCACTAATAAGATCCAAAGGGGTACGTCTTTACCACTACCTGGACGACCTGCTGGTGCTGTCCCAGAGCAGGGAGCAGTTGCTGGTCCACCGGGATCAAGTAATCTCCACTCTGTCCAACTTCGGGTGGCTCCTAAACATAGAAAAGAGTCAACTGAGCCCAACTCAGCGTCTAATATATCTGGGAGCCCAGTTCGATACAGTGGCAAACACTATCTCCCTTCCACTACAGAAAATTCCTACAGTTCGAGACAGAGTCTCCCGGGCTCTACATACCCGGCAAATGAAAGCCTCTCAGTGCCTGAAAGTCGTTGGCACAATGGTTTCTATGACTCCCATGGTCAAATTGGCCTTATGGAGACTGCGTCCCTTCCAGTCTGGCCTCCTACGGCAATGGAAGTCAGGGGACAATAATCAGGTCATCTGCATAACATCTACAATGAGAAACAGCCTCTTCTGGTGGCTTCAGCGCAAGAACCTCCTGACTTGCCACTCCATCGCTCCCATCTCTTGGGTGACGGTCACGACCGATGCCAGCGGTACCGGTTGGGGAGCCCTTTGTGGGTCGAACCTGGCCCAAGGCAAGTGGGAAACATGTCTCCCCAACCCAGGGTCGAATGTCTTGGAACTTCATGCGGCCTGGTGTGCCCTACAGTTCTTCTCTCATCTCCTGATGGGGGAGTCAGTGCTGTTGAGAATGGACAACACCACAGCAGTATCGTATGTGAAGAGGCAAGGGGGTACTCGGAGTCCCACACTCCTTCGGGAAGTCGAGCCCATCCTATCGTGGGCGCAGAAATACCTTGCCAACATCTCGGCAGTCTTTGTCCCAGGCGTCCAAAACACTCAAACAGACTTCCTGTCATGGACCGAGTTGGACAACAATGAGTGGTCTCTCCACATAGAGACGTTCAGGTGGATCTTGTCACTGAAGACCGATCCCGAAGTAGATCTGTTTGCTTCCCCCTGCAATCGCAAGCTGAAGAAGTTCTACACCCGGGGGCTCTGCAGTCAAGCCATCGGGACAGATGCCCTGACGGATCAGTGGAGGTTCAAGCGGGCATACGCCTTTCCGCCACTGCCAGTTATGCTGAGATTCCTGCAGAGGCTCCGAGCAGAGCCAGTGGAGGTGGTGACAATAGCTCCCTACTGGCCGAACAGGCCTTGGTTCCCTCTCCTGGTCCAGCTCAGCTGTCGGGACCCAGTGCCTCTCCCACTCAGACCGGACCTTCTTTCTCAAGGGTCAGTCCTGCACCCTTGTCCTGCGGTGCTGAGACTGATGGTCTGGTTCTTGAGAGGGAGAGGCTGGAATCCCTTGGTTGTGCCTCAGAAGTAATATCCACTTTCATGAGCTCGAGAAGATCCAGTACAAATAAAGTCTATGGAAGGATCTGGTCCAAATTCGTGGAGTTCTGCTCTCCTCAGGGCAGGTCTTTTAGACATCCAAAAGTCCAGGACGTTCTCAGTTTCCTCCAAACGGGCCTAGATTTACATCTATCTGTCAGCTCTCTGAGAGTCCAAGTTTCGGCACTTTCGGCCTTCTCCGGCACTTCATGGGCAGTTCATCCTCTGGTTAGACAATTTTTCCGAGGCGCATCGAGACTCAAGCCCCAGAGAAAGCCTAGGTTCCCCAAATGGGACCTTCCATTAGTCCTTGACTCGATCTCTGGACTCAGTACTTCGGGGCCCTCCCCGCTCCCTATCAAGGTCTTTTCAGCAAAGGTGGCCTTCTTAGTGGCCATTACCTCAGCCAAAAGGGTCTCTGAAATTGCATCACTTGGTCACGAAGAACCCTTCCTAACGTTTTTCCCGGACCGGGTAGTCCTCATTCCTATGCTGGGTTCCAACCCAAAAGTGTTTTCAGTATTCCACGTCAATCAAGAGATCGTTTTACCTACATTTAGGACCCCAGGGTCCACTGAGAATCACCCTCTAGATGTGGGCGAAGCTATTAAGGAATATCTCAAAGTTACTTCTCCCTTTAGACGTTCTAGTCATCTCTTCGTGCTGCACTCAGGCAGCAATTTAGGGAAAAAAGCCTCAACCAGGACTATCGCGTCCTGGATTGTACAGACCATACAACAGGCATATAGGGCTAAGGGCTTGGCTCCTCCAAAGGCGGTGACAGCCCATTCCACCAGAGGAATGGCAGCCTCGTGGGCAGCGGCTCGACATGTGGCTCCAGATACCATCTGCAAGGCAGCTTCATGGGCTTCTATTAATACCTTCATGTTGCATTATTGTATAGAGCCTGCCTCACTATCCTCTGTAAACTTTGGGTTACAAATCCTATCGACCGATAGGACAAATTAAAATGTATGTTTTGATCATGCATACCCACCCGTGTGGTTGGCTAGTTATTTCCCACACGTAGGCTGCCATGGAGTCTGTCAGGAAAAAGGAAAATTTATTATCAAATACTTACCGTAATTTTCCTTTCCTGATGGACTCCATGGCAGACGGAGTTCCCACCCATTGGTCAACGAGTAGGCTAGTTACGGAACGCAGTAGCTAGTGGTGAGTACTCATTTATGGGAATGGGGTCCTATAGCATTGGAGAGGAGGCGGGGTTAACCCACACGTAGGCTGCCATGGAGTCCATCAGGAAAGGAAAATTACGGTAAGTATTTGATAATAAATTTTCCTTTTTTTCTGCATCCAATGACAGGAATAGAACTGGGGTCTCATTCTGTACCTTCTTGTGCAATATCAATAATGATTTTAGGCTGTTGTCCCGCCCCTCTCTCCCCGGGACAAACCCAGTTTGGTCCGGGTTGATCCACAGTGGGATTCGTTTTTTTATCCTAGTGGCCAGGATCTTGGAGTACAGCTTCGTATCAGCGTTCAATAGGGCTATTGGCCTGTAGCTTGAGCAGTTAACTTTGTCTTTCCCTTCTTTTGGTAGTATTGTAATATGAGCTAATAATGATTCACTTCTTATTTCTTCATCTTCCCCTAAGGAATTCATATATTCTAATAGTTTTGGAGTCAGCTGTTCTTCAAATTTTTTATAGTATTTGACCGTAAACCCGTCTGGTCCTGGGCTTTTTCCTACGGGAGTTTCCTTTAATGCCAGTTTTACCTCTTCATGCGTAATATTTTTTTCCAATTCTTCTAGTTGGTCTATTTTTAGTTTTGGTAAGTTTGCTTTTTTTAAATATTCTTGTATCTTCTTTGTTCTTGTATTCGCTTCTTACCAACTTTCCTGTCCTTTTATTGCATAAAGGGAGCTGAAGTATTTTTGAAATGTTATCGCTATATCTGTAGTTTTATTTACCACTTCTCCTTTTTCATTTTTGATCTTCTCAATGTAATTCAAAGACTTCTTTTTTTTTACCAGATTTGCTAGGTATTTTCCTGGTTTATTACCCCATTTATATTTTTCTTGTACTACTCTGTTGTAGTCCTTCCTTTCTTCTTGTTCCATCCAGTCTTTTAATTGCTCTCTCTTTTGAGATAGTAGGCCGAAGATTTTGTTGTTTACTTGATTTTTGTGTTTTCGCTCCAATTCATAAATTTCTTTAATTATTTGTTGCATGTTTGTTTTCCTTTCCTGTTTTTTTCTTGCCCCTATAGCTATTAACTTGCCCCTAATAACAGATTTATGCACCTCCCATATTGTTGCTTTCGATACCTCTGGTGTATCGTTTTCTTCAAAATATCTTTTAGTTTCTTCTATGATGCTTTTTTCGGTCTCACTGTCTTCTAATAAAGTTTTGTTGATTCTCCATGGACCCCTTTCAAGGACTTCTCCTTTTATTTTCATTCTCAAGATTACTGGGCTGTGATCTGAGGCGGTTATTATGCCTATTTTTGTTTCTTCTATTTCTTCCAAGTTTCTATGTTCGACCATGATGTAATCCAATCTGGAGTAAATTTTGTGTACTGTTGAGTAGAATGTGTAGTCCTTTGTGCTGGGGTGCTGAATTCTCCAAGGGTCTATTAGTTGCTGTTCATATAATGTTCTTTTTAATTTCTTTAGTTGATTTACCTCTTTGTCCCTTACTCTTGTGGTACTGTCCATTTTATTATCCATGCTAAAGTTGAAGTCTCCAGCTAGTATTAATTTTCCTTGCTTGAATTCCATTAGTATTTTAATTATATCTATCAAATATTTTTTAGGGTTCTTATTAGGACAGTAGACATTGGCCAATGTATATTTTACCCCGTGTATAGTTCCTGTAATAAAAAGATAGCGACCCTCCGGGTCTATTTTCCTTTGATCTATTAGAAAACGTACATTTTTCCCTATACCGATGGCTACTCCTTTGGCCCTTCTTATTGGCGAGTCTCCTTGATACCATGTTGGTATGTTTCTTGAATAAATTTTGGCACTTGAGTTTTGGGTTATATGCGTCTCCTGTAGGAAAATTATTTCTGCTTTACTTTTTTCTAGTTCTCGGAGGATGATGTTTCTCTTCCCTGGGGAATTTAGTCCTCGGACATTGTAAGAGATTATTTTTATGCTGTTTACGTTTTCCATTCTTGTGCCTTTTCTTCCCCGCCCGTCCTCCAGCCCTCCCCCCCACGCGGTCCCCCTAGGAGACCGGATGGAGGGGACACCCAGCGGACGCGCAGGGTCTCCTCATCTCTTGTCTCAGAATAGGTGTGCCTATGTAACCACTCATGTGACTCAGACCTCTCCCTCCCCACCCTCCCTCCCCCTCCCCACCCTCCCTCCCCCTCCCCTCCCTCCTCCCACCCTCCCCCTCCCTTTTTTCTGATATGGTTTTTTTACCCCCATATTCTCTAGAGCTGAGAGCGTTTTACTTTGTTTTGTGGGGCACGCTCTGCCCCCTCTGCTCTATTTATTGTGAGGCGGAGCTCTGTAAGACACCCTATTCCCCCCCTGCCTAAGCACTAATAGGGTGACCCCCTGTCCACTCCGTGAGTCCCTGTCTCCCTCTCCCTGCGTTTTTGTTGTGTTTTACCAATCCTTTCACTTTCCTTTTTTCCCATCCCATCAACCCCAGCCCCCCCCTTTCCACTCTAAGGCCCCTTGCACCGTTGTGTGGTATTTTCTCAGATATTAATTTCCTCGAGAGTCCACATCTTGATGTCTGATCCTTGAATTTACTTGCCACTGTAGGTCATCTCTTGCCGTTATTCGCTCCTGACTATTTGCGTATTTTTCCAGTTCTGGGGAGGGGATTTCTAGTTTGTTGCAAAAGTCCGGAATCGCCTCCACATGTCTTAGCCTCGCACTTATTCCGTTTCTCCTTGCTATTAGACATGCTGGAAAACCCCAGTTGTATTGAATTTCTTGCTCCCGGAGGATTTCTAATAATGGCTTTAGTATCCGTCGTCTTTTCAACGTTTCTTGAGATAAGTCTTGAAATATTTGTATTTTACCTCCCGCAAACTCTATTTGTGTTTTCCTCTTTAAGTTTATCCAGATCTGTTTTTTTTCTTCCCATTTTTCAAAGCGTACGATTACATCTCTAGGTGTTTCCCTTGCGAACCTTTGAGGTTTTTTTACTCGAAAGACACTTTCTATTCCTATTGTGTTAGTTGTTTCCTTTCCCAAGATTTGGATGAAGAGATTGTTAATTTTTTCTATTAGATTTTCTGCTTGTTCTGTTTCTGGTAACCCACGTATTCTCAAGTTTTTCTTTTTATCTCTATTTTCTTGCTCTTCTATTTTATATGATTGTTCCTGTTGTTCCCGTTTTAATTTCTTTATTTCGTCTTCTAGTTCCTTTATGTTTTTTTGATGTAGGTCTACTTTGATCTCTACTTCTTCCACTCTGTTTAACATATATCCCATATCTTTATGGAGTGTTGACATCTCTGCTTTTAGGGAATTCTCTAGTGCCGCGAACATTTTTTCCATATCCTGTTTTGTTGGCAACTGTGGCCCTTGTTGTCCTTCCTCCTTTCCTCTGTCTTCCTCTCCCATTTCTGGCTCCATTCTGGGTTCTGAGAGGTGGCTGGTTTCTGTTTGTACTTTATACTGGCCTTTTTTATCCTTGTTGTCCTTCTCTTTTGTATCTATTTTTCTGCCCTTTGAACCCACTTGTTTCTCTCCTTCTCCGATTCCTTGCTGTATATACCTGTTCATAGGGCCTGGACTTGGGCCTAGGCTGGTCCTAGGTGATTTCGGTATTGCTCCCGCACTTCTTGTTGTTTTCCCCTTCATGTTTGTTTCTATGGCTGGATTTATAAGATCTTCAAAGCTGCCTTCCAGAATACCCTTTGATTGGGGTCTCTTAATGATGAAAAAATCTCCCAGCCTTTTTAAATTGACTTATTTTTACTAATATTTCTTTTATTCCGTTCTCATACCCGGCATCCTCCCCACAATCCAATAATAGAAATAATTAATGAGATATGAGTAGTCCCCGTTTTCCAGAAGTTATGTTACTACCTTAAGTACATTAAGCATTCCTTGGTGCTGTTCAATTGTTTAAGCGTTCTTAAGCTGAAAAAAAAAATAAATAAAAAAAAAGCGCTCAAAAACGCTATTGCAAAAATGCTGAAAAAAGCTGGAAAAAGTTTTTAAAAAAAAAAAGTCACTGCAAAGACACCGGCGTCTTCACAGCGCTTTTCCAGCAGCCCGTGTGCATGGGGGCCCAGGTGCTCAGCAAAATAATTCAAATGTTTTAGCGATATAATGCAATCTAATTCAAGTATTCAGCAAGATGATTTATATATTCAGCAGTATAGTTCCAGTATAAGCTTATATGTTCCACATTTTTGTTACTATGAAATTTCTTATTCTATAGTTTGTACTATCAAGCCTATAATTAGTACCATTTGCAAAAAAAAAAAATTCACAAGAAAGGGAGATACTGCAGCAGCAGCAGCAGCAGCAGCAGGCAGGTGGGGGCTGGGAGACAACTCTTCCGTTGGCTTGTCTTTCTTTCACCTTCTCCTTCTCTTCTCCCCTGTTCCCCCCCGTTTTTATTGTTTTTCTTAGCTCACTTGATTCTACTTTTTCAGCTCTTTCGCATTTTCCCCTGCTTGTTCACTTCAAGACAATTGCAATAGAAAAGAACCAAAAGAGGAGGAAAAAAAAAAAAAACGCTCAAAAACGCCCAAAGACGCTATTGCAAAAACGCTGAAAAAAGTTAAAAAAAAAAAAATAAATAAATAAAAGATCACAAGAAAGGGAGCTACTGCAGCAGCAGCAGCAGCAGCAAGCAGGTGGGGGCTGGCAGACAACTCTTCCGTTGGCTTGTCTCTCATTCACCTTCTCCTTCTCCCCTGTTCCCCCCCGTTTTTATTGTTTTTCTTAGCTCACTTGATTCTACTTTTTCAGCTCTTTCGCCTTCATTTACTTTCATTTACTTTCGCTTTTTATTCCATTTTATTTCATTTTATTTCAATATGTTCTTTCCCTTTCCCTTTCTTTTGTTCTATTACTTTTCCTTTGCCTTTTCACTTCAAGACAATTGCAATAGAAAAAAAGCCAAAAAAAAAAATATATACGGTACTTATCTTTTAGTTGTTGTTGAAGTTGGGACAAAAAGGGACGCTCACTACAGCTTGTTGCAGTCAGACGCAGGTACAAACTTCCTCTGGCTTACACCTCAAGACAGCTCAGTGAGTGATGATTTTTTTTTTTTCAAAAATAATTTTTTTTTTCAAAAATATTTTTTTTTTTCAAAAATATTTTTTTTTTTCAAAAATAATTGCTGAATAGCTAAATTGCTAAAACGGCCGCCATCAAAACTGCCCCATCATACTGCCATCAAAACTGCCCCATCAGAATTGCCCCATCAAAATTGTCCCCATTAAAACTGCCACATCATATTGCCACCATCAAAACTGCACCATCAGAATTGCTCCATCAAAATTGTCCCATCATATTGCCACCATCAGAATTGCCCCATCAAAACTGCCCCATCATATTGCCACCATCAAAACTGCCCCATCAGAATTGCCCCATCATATTACCACCATCAAAACTGCCCCATCATATTGCCACCATCAAAACTGCCCCCATCATATTGCCATCAAAACTGCCCCATTAGAATTGCCCCATCAAAATTGTCCCCATCAAAACTGCCCCATCATATTGCCACCATCAAAACTGCCCCATTAGAATTGCCCCATCAAAACTGCCCCATCAGAATTGCCCCATCAAAACTGCCCCATCAGAATTGCCCCATCAAAACTGCCCCATCATATTGCCACCATCAAAACTGCCCCATCAGAATTACCCCATCAAAACTGCCCCATCATATTCCTCTACTATGAATCAGTACATGGTGTGTCTGTCCCCTCCCCCGGGCTCTGTAATCAGAGCTGAGATGCTCCAGCCACCTCCCCTCTGTGTATAACAGAAGCTTTGGTAACCATGGCAACAAAACAAACACAGTACACTCTGATTAATGGCTAAAATTTCCTGAAATGACCTCTAAACAAAAAGCTTTTTCTCAAAAACTGTAAATGATATCAAACTGAAAAGATATAGCCAGATAGCTGAATATTTTGTGAACATTTTAAAGTTTGTTTGGTGTCTCTAGGTGAAAGTATGAAGGGGCTGAAACTTTTTGGAGCGGAAGAAGAATTTAAGGATTTCAAGCATGCTCCCATTGACTTCAATGTTAAAAAAAGTGTTAAAAAGCGTAATATTTTAAAAAGTATAAATGGTAGAAAAAAGTTGAAAAAGAGCACACATCAGCTAAAAGAGACGAACATTTTAATAGTTGAATGGTTTTAATAGCTGAAAGTATGCAGAAGTTACGCAGAACCAAAAAACGTACGGAATAAAATTAAAATTAAAATTAAAAATAAATAAAATCGAATAACAATAGTGGGACTGCTAAAGCAGTCCCACTAACTAGAAAAGCTACAATTTCTGGGGAAATTGTGAAAAGTGTTCTTGCCTCTACAATTGGAGTGGGCGGAGTAACTGGGTGGACTGGCTTGAGTAACTGTGAAAAGTGTAAAACAGCTTAATATTTTAAAAATTATAAATAGTAGCTGAAAGAGCTGAACATTTTTTTCAAAAGTTATTTTTTTTTCAAAAATTAATTTTGTTTTTTTTCAAAAATATCTTTTTTTTCAAAAATAATTTTTTCTTTTCTCTATAATAATTTTTATTTTTTAAAAGAATTTTTTTTTTTCCAAAAAATTTTTTTTTTCAAAAAATTTTTTTTTTTAAATATTTTTTTTTTTATTTTTTCAAAAATATATATTTTTTCAAAAATAATTTTTTATATTATATTATATATTATTTTTTTTCAAAAATAATTTTTTTTTTCAAAAATAATTTTTTTTTTCAAAAATAATATTTTTTTTCAAAAATAATTTTTTTTTCAAAAATATTTTTTTTTTTCAAAAATATATATATATTTTTTCAAAAATATTTTTTTTTTCAAAAATATTTTTTTTTTTTCAAAAATAATTGCTGAATAGCTAAATTGCTAAAACGGCCGCCATCAAAACTGCCCCATCATACTGCCATCAAAACTGCCCCATCAGAATTGCCCCATCAAAATTGTCCCCATTAAAACTGCCACATCATATTGCCACCATCAAAACTGCACCATCAGAATTGCTCCATCAAAATTGTCCCATCATATTGCCACCATCAGAATTGCCCCATCAAAACTGCCCCATCATATTGCCACCATCAAAACTGCCCCATCAGAATTGCCCCATCATATTACCACCATCAAAACTGAACCATCATATTGCCACCATCAGAATTGCCCCATCAAAACTGCCCCATCATATTGCCACCATCAAAACTGCCCGTAGGAAAAAGTCCAGGACCAGACGGGTTTACGGTCAAATATTATAAAAAATTTGAAGAATACTTGATACCAAAATTAGCAGAATACCTGAATTCCATAGGTGAAGAAGAAGAAATAAGAAGTGAATCATTACTAGCACATATCACAATAATACCAAAAGATGGAAAAGACAAAGTAAACTGCTCAAGCTACAGGCCAATAGCCCTACTGAACGCCGATACGAAGTTGTACTCCAAGATCCTTGCCACCAGGATGAAAAAATTAATCCCACAGTGGATCAACCCGGACCAGACAGGTTTTGTCCCGGGGAGAGAAGGGAGGGACAACAGCCTAAAATCAATACTGATGTTGCATAAGAAGGTGCAGAAGGAGACCCCAGTTCTATTCCTGTCATTGGATGCTGAAAAAGCATTTGACAGGGTAGACTGGGGTTTCATGATGGATACATTACGGCACTTGGGTATTAGGACAAAAATGATGAAATGGATAACAAACTTGTATAACGGCCCGACAGCAGTCGTAAAAGTAAATGGTAGACTTTCTCCAAGAATTGAGATGCAGAACGGAACACGGCAAGGCTGCCCATTGTCTCCACTACTATACGTACTGGCCTTAGAACCACTATTAGCAACACTCCGAAATAACAAAGAGGTGGAAGGAGCGAGAGTAGGAGGAAAAGAGCATAAGATCGCAGCCTATGCGGACGACATCTTGATGTACGTCTCCAACCCAAGAGTGTCACTCCCAAATATACTGAAAGAAATAAAAAAATATGGAGAATTGTCAAACTTTAAAATTAACCCAATAAAAACGGAAATATTAAATATAGGATTAGAGAAAAAGGAAGCCCAGTTTTTACAAAAGGAATTCCCATTTACCTGGGTAAAAGAACTGAACTACCTTGGAATAAAAATAACTTCCAGAGTTGAAAAGATCTACCAGGCAAACTTTATTCCACTGATCAATGAGGTCAAAGAAGAAATGAAAAAGTTAAGAATACAGCCACTTTCATGATAGGAAGAATAAATATGTTTAAGATGATGATATTACCTAAAATAAATTACAGATTACAGATGCTACCAGTTAAAATCCCCCAGAGCTTTTTTAAAATAATTAAAACAATGTTGATAAAATACATATGGTTTAACAAAAAACCAAGAATTAAATACACGCTGATTACAAGGAAAAGGGAGCATGGAGGCCTGGCCGCTCCAGATATAAGCAGGTACCATAAAGCCATAGTATTAACACGAATGTTAGAGTGGACAAACGAGAAAAGTGAAAAAAAATGGGTTGAAATGGAAAACATAATAAGCGGAGTCACACTGCATAAGATTATTTGGATACCACCGAAATACAGAACATTGGACACAGATACACATGAAATAACAAAAAATGTTTTAAAAATTTGGGACACCACTCACCTAAAGAATGAATGGAAATACAATTCACCACTGTTAGCACTCACAGGATCGAACTTTTTCACCCCCGGGAAGGAAATATTTGGAACTCAAGGTATAGGTAATCCACAATTAAAAGATATCACCAGAAATGGCAAAATAAGAACACGAGCAGACTTAGAGGAAGTGAATGGATGGAAGATGAATGAATGGAACTACAATCAATTAAGGCACTTAGTAAGCACAATTCCACACCCACTGAGAGATGTAACGAAACTAACCGCACTGGAAAAGCTATGTAGCAAGGAAATACCATTAAAAAACGGAACATCAAAAATTTACAATATACTGACAGACTTGGAAGCACAAGAAAGACCAGAATACATAAAACAATGGTAAAAAGAGCTGAACTTAAAAATAGATAACCAAAAAGTGGAAAAAATGATTGAAATGGGATATAATAAGGCCTGGGATATGAAGACTATTGAAATGAACTACAAATTAGTATCAAGATGGTATATGACCCCAGTAAGAATACATAAATTTCAACAGGACAAAACACCCTTGTGTTGGAGAAAATGTGGCCAATCAGCAACGATCATACACATATGGTGGGAATGCCCAATAATAACGGAATACTGGAAGGAAGTGTTAAAGATCATAAAGGAAATAACTGGAGAAGAAATAGAACAAAATATCTGGACTTGTCTTTTCCATATACATAACAAACCTAAGAAACAATACATGAAATCAATAGTGCCTAACCTTTTGAATGCGGCCAAGGCATTGATTCCTAAGAATTGGTTAAAATGCGGAAAACCATAGATAAGAATTTGGCTAGAGGAAATAGAATATTACTATAAAATGGAAGGAGGAAAGAAAAGGGATAATAGTAGATGGGAAAGTTGGAAAAAATACAAAGCCTCAGACATTTATTTAGATAAGATGAAAGAAAGAATAGGTGCAGAGCCTAGTGGATAAATGAATAACATAAAAGAATGGATCAGACACAGGAGGGGTACAGGGGGAAGGGGGGAGGGGAGGAGGGGGGGGACAAAAAGGAAATTATATAATAGTGGGCTTACAGATATGGGAGGCGCTTCGTTGTTGGCTTTTAAAAATAATAAATAATACCCTTGAAGGGAATAAATAATAAAGAAGTGACGGAAACAATCCACAATGATGTGAAAAATGAGAAGAGATAAAGTTTGACACATAAAGTTGAAATAATGTCTCTCAGAAAAATTTCGCTGAAGTGGAAAAAAAAAAAAAAACTGCCCCATCATATTGCCACCATCAAAACTGCCCCCATCAAAACTGTCCCATCAGAATTGCCCCCATCATATTGCCACCTTTAAAACTGCTCCATAAAAATTGTCCCCATCAAAACTGCGCCATCAGAATTGCCCTATCAAAACTGCCCCATCATCTTGCCACCATCAAAGCTGCCCCATCAGAATTGCCCCATCAAAACTGCCCCATCATATTAATATAAAATTGTCCTTCGCGCTGGCGGATTTTTGATGGTAAAGTGGTCAAGTGAGCTAAAGTGCCGTGTAGAATAATTAATAAATAATAAATAAATATTGCCGCAAAATATGGGTGTCTACACCAAACACTTAATGGCTAAATATAAATTAGTAAATTTTGCGCAATATTAAAATGGTAAAATAATGTGTAGATATGTTGTGGAACACTGTTATCTCTTAAGTGGTGGTATTGAAGTCTCTCTTTTGTACTATTAAATGAGTGAAACTATAATCACAGTAATTGATGAAATGATCCTTATATAAAATGATCCTTATACCACCCTCTCTTTAGCATGCATATATAAGTGATGACATTTGCGTAAAAATATGTGCATAAAAATATGTGCATAAAATATTTCCAGTAGTGAATCGTGTGCATAAAAATAATTCCAGTAGTAAATTGTGTACAATCTACTTAAAAACCACAATCATAATCTGTGCAATAAGACATGGGTGCATCCTTTAGATAGTATATATATAACAATCCAATAGTGAAAAAAAATCGTTGTGTTGCTACAATTTCTGTAGATCTTCTATTGCCAAAGTGGTTAAAATATAGATGAATAAACAAATCGGTGAATAAAAATTAAAAATAAAAATAAAAATAACTGTGAATAGTTCTTCTGGTGTTTAAAGAAAATAAATAGTGAAAGTCTATCTTTCTGCTGCTGATGTTTCTCAGTGTGGTCTCTCAGAACTCTCACCTTACATTGGTGGTAATCAGGCATTCAGTATTAGGTCTTTTAAGTTAGGAGTTGGTTTCTGGTAGCTTTCTCTTTTAGTTTCTCTCCTCCAGCGTTCCCTCTCTGCTGATCCGCTCTAGTGAACTCAGTATGGGGGAATAAGAATGGGGAGGGGGGAGAAGAAAGAGGCTCCACTAGTGCATTAAACTTTTAAAATCAAAGGGGGAATATTTATTAGCTAATGCTCTTACATTTCACAAAATAAAAACAGGCAAAGTGAATAAAAACGATCTGGCATTCTCAGCGCCCTCTCACTTGTGCTTCAGATTCAGTGTATTGCTCCAGCCAATCCCTACGCGTTACGACACCGTCACGTGTCTTCATCTGGGGTATCTGATTGGCTGTCTTATGTCTGCTTATATATGATAGAGCCGGAAGTTGCGGAGCCGCCATTTTGCTTATGGTCAGTGTGATTTTTAGTTCGGCGGCCATTTTTCGTTGGTTTTGGGAGGATTCGTTCTCTATAGTCTGGAATTTACTGTGTGCGGCCATATTTTTGGTGGTGTTCCTCTATATGCAAATAGATTTCCGCTGTTTGATATTACAAACATAATAGCATATAGGATTTTTTGGAAAGAGTGACCAATTTTGTTGCCAAGGCGTACGCTATTAGCATTTATAAGTAGGGATTGTACACACTAAATGGTGAATTAGTGCGATCCCCATTTCGAATAGATTACTATATCTAATTGAATGCATACAGCAGGTGCGAGAGTGCTCTGCTAACCTTGCAAGATTAATTTCCCATCCATACACAATAAGTTATTATCAAAGAGTAAAGAGGAAAGACACTACAAATGAGTGGAGTGGTGATGGATATGTAAAATGTATGTACCCAATTGCATTTATTGTAATTTTTGCATTTTTATCTTATTAACTGGCAAGGTTAGCAGAGCACTCTCGCACCTGCTGTATGTCTTATTGCACAGATTATGATTGTGGTTTTTAAGTAGATTGTACACAATTTACTACTGGAATTATTTTTATGCACACGATTCACTACTGGAAATATTTTATGCACATATTTTTATGCACATATTTTTACGCAAATGTCATCACTTATATATGCATGCTAAAGAGAGGGTGGTATAAGGATCATTTTATATAAGGATCATTTCATCAATTACTGTGATTATAGTTTCACTCATTTAATAGTACAAAAGAGAGACTTCAATACCACCACTTAAGAGATAACAGTGTTCCACAACATATCTACACATTATTTTACCATTTTAATATTGCGCGAAATTTACTAATTTATATTTAGCCATTAAGTGTTTGGTGTAGACACCCATATTTTGCGGCAATATTTATTTATTATTTATTAATTATTCTACACGGCACTTTAGCTCACTTGACCACTTTACCATCAAAAATCCGCCAGCGCGAAGGACAATTTTATATTTTTATCTAAGAGTGCACGCACAATACCTTTGCTGCTAAAATGGATGTATTTACTTATATTGAAACAAGAAAGGTGAACCTAGATGAGGTATTTAACTCACAAAATAGAACAAGGAACACAGATTTAGAAAGCATGACGAGGAAATTAGGCCACTATATGGAGAAAAAAATCAACCTATGGTGGGACACTAATACTTTTGAAAGGTACATTAGAGAAAATATAGTCCCTAGGAGATTAAGGTGGGAAGTACCACCGAATGATGGATTAACCGATAAAGAATCGATGGCAGAATGGTTTGCGTTTTTTAATAATAAAAGTATAGAGGGTTTAAAATTCCTATTAGAACGCAAATTGAGGAAAACTGTGCTAATAGAACAACAAATAGAAGAAATCAAACAGAAAATGGAACCACACAAAGAAACCGCAGAATTCAAAAGATTGGCAACCCAATTGAATAAAGATTTAATTGCCAAAGACTTAGAAGTGCAAAACCGAAAAAAGAAAAAATATCAAAGGGATTCAACAGATTACAAAACAGACCAAGTTTTTAAATGGCAAAGCAAAGTAGAGCCGGCCCCTCCGACATCCACATATTCTACACCTGAAAGGGAAGTCAGAATACATGATCCAACAACATCTCATGCACTCAACCCACCAAGATGGGAAGAAAGAGAAAGACGCATTGAAACACCACGACCATACCGAGATGCACCTAATTCAAACGGCCCGAACCCTATGAGAAGAGATGAAAGAGACACATATGGAGGTACGCCAAGAAATAACTATAATCAAAGAAACAATTATGGATATGGGCAATACACCCCCAAAAGAGGAGGAAAGAAACCATTCAAGAAACCATTCAGAAATAGAAATTGGCAGCAGAATGAAAGAAATCCAAGAGAAAATAGAACACCACCACACCACGACTATAGAGATGGATATGGACGACCCCCGATTCCCACATATAACAGATTTGATCCCATCAGGGATCATCAAGAACAGTATTATGAAAATCCATATTATTATGAAAATCAGCATAATCACAATACACAAAGGCCTTTTTTAGAGAGGGACAGGAGAGAGTACTCCCCTCGGAGACTACCACAAGAAACACACTACTCACCCAGGAGAAGACCCCAAGAAGAACTAAGGAGAAATACACCAGAACGAAGAGAGGACGAAGATCAGGGAAGAGACTCCAAAAGAAAAAGAGACCAATTGGAGAGAACGTAGTGAATATAAGTGGAAAAGAAATAACAACAGAAGAGTTGGCAGTACTTGATAAGGGCCTCAAACATGCACCAACCAACAACCTCAACAAATTTAATACCTACATAGGGATACAAAAATACATCAGGAAAATCAATATTAAGAAATATGTGATGAACAATCCATGGAGACCAAACACTCCAAGTACTGCACCAGTAGAAGTACACAGTACATTGCGAAATGCTTCAACATTCAATCCACAAATGTCAAACAATCAAAATATTGAAGTCTTCAAAAACCTAGTCCTACAAGATATAGATTCTTTAAAAATTAAAAAAGCGGCAGATCCTATACACATGAAAAAAGGCATAAAACGCTTGACAGAGAGGAAGGACATTGTAATCAGGCCAGCAGATAAGGGAGGTGCAATAGTTCTACAGTCAAAAGAGCAATACCTTTCAGAACTGAATAGACAGTTGCAAGATGAAACAACATATACTAGACTATCTGGGAATCCAACTTCAAAATATAAAAAACAATTAGAAGCAATAGTAGATCTAGGAGTGAAGAAAAATATACTGAATCCAAAAGAAATGAAATATCTAATACCAGAAGCGTGTAGAATACCCATAATCTACACAGTCCCCAAGATCCACAAGAATAAAGAAAATCCACCAGGAAGACCTATAGTCAACAGTATAGATTCCCTAACAGCAAGAATGGGACAATACATAGATTATTTTATACAACCAGCGGTCCAGCAAACCCAAGCGTATCTAAAAGATACAAAGCACACATTGCAACTCCTAGACAAAATACCAGTATTAGAAGGGAGAACTCTACTGGCTACCGCAGATGTCACATCACTTTATACTATAGTGCAACACCACGATGCGATTTCGGCAACCAAATGGCTTTTGAGAAAACATAGCACCTTAATTTGTAAACAGAGAAAGTACTTAATGAAATGTTTAGATTTTTGCCTCAAATGTAATTATTTTTGGCACGACCAAACCTACTTCAAACAGAAAGTAGGAATAGCTATGGGGGCCAAATTTGCACCAGGAGTCGCAAACGCATTTATGGCACAATGGGAGGAAACAGCTGTATACACAGATACTCCTCCAGAGCTGACATTATACAAAAGATTTATAGATGATGTCGTAATAGTGTGGAACGGAGACAAACACAACTTAGAAATGTTTCTAAATAAATTAAACGACAATGACAGAAACATAAACCTGGTATGGAATATAGAGGACAAAGAAATTAACTTCTTAGATCTAAATATAAGCCTGGAGGGACAGAAAATAATAACCAAAACGCACTTTAAAAATGTGGATGCCAACAGCTATCTATCAATAGACAGCTGCCACTATAAACCGTGGCTTTACAATATCCCCAAAGGCCAGTTCACAAGACTCAGAAGGAACTGTACTAAAGAAGAGGATTACCAGAACCAAGCACAAATGATGGGAGAAAGGTTCAAAGTAAAAGGATACGATAGCCATTGGATACAAAACCAAATAGAACATGTAAATCTCATTGAAAGAAAGAAAATGCTTGAAGACCACCCCAGAAAAAGATTCCAACAAGAAGCACCTAGTATAATATTAGATTTCAACATACAGCACAAAGATGTGGCAAAAGTAATTCGAAAGCATTGGCACATCTTAAAGAATGACAAAGACCTCAAAGAAATACTACCAGAGAAACCAAATATAGTGTATAAAAGAGCACCTACCATAAGAGATCTAATAGTAAAGTCAGTGATTGATCCTCCCTCAAAACCTGAATATACATTTTTTTCTGGAAAAGGTTTTTATCCCTGCCGCAATTGTTATGCCTGCCGCCATGCAAAGAAATTTCAAGGAAAGCGTAAAGATTTCACAGCCACCAGTACAGGACACAATTTTAATATTAAAGATTTTATAGGATGTCACACAGAAGGAGTAGTTTATGTGTTACAATGTAGCTGTAACCTACAATACGTGGGCCGAACAAAAAGAGCATTAAAAACACGCATAAAGGAACACGTACAAAATATAAAATCGGGCTTCCCAAAACATAATGTGTCAAAGCATTTCGCACAAGTACACAATAAAGATCCTTCACACCTCCAATTCTGGGGTATAGAAAAATATAAACCTCCCTGGAGAGGTAGCCACTTAGTCCGAGATATTAGTCGCAAAGAATCTAAATGGATACACTCCTTACGTACTTTGGTGCCAGGGGGACTCAACGTTGAATTCGATCTTAATTGTTTCTTAAATGATTTTTAATAATATTGAGATTTATATAAGAACCAGAATATTTTTTAAACAAAATTTCTTGAATTTTTTATGAATTTTTTTAATATTATTTTTTAAATACATTTTATAATATTTTTCAACTTAATCCTTCATTAAAAAGATCACATATTTTAATTTCCCATCCATACACAATAAGTTATTATCAAAGAGTAAAGAGGAAAGACACTACAAATGAGTGGAGTGGTGATGGATATGTAAAATGTATGTACCCAATTGCATTTATTGTAATTTTTGCATTTTTATCTTATTAACTGGCAAGGTTAGCAGAGCACTCTCGCACCTGCTGTATGCATTCAATTAGATATAGTAATCTATTCGAAATGGGGATCGCACTAATTCACCATTTAGTGTGTACAATCCCTACTTATAAATGCTAATAGCGTACGCCTTGGCAACAAAATTGGTCACTCTTTCCAAAAAATCCTATATGCTATTATGTTTGTAATATCAAACAGCGGAAATCTATTTGCATATAGAGGAACACCACCAAAAATATGGCCGCACACAGTAAATTCCAGACTATAGAGAACGAATCCTCCCAAAACCAACGAAAAATGGCCGCCGAACTAAAAATCACACTGACCATAAGCAAAATGGCGGCTCCGCAACTTCCGGCTCTATCATATATAAGCAGACATAAGACAGCCAATCAGATACCCCAGATGAAGACACGTGACGGTGTCGTAACGCGTAGGGATTGGCTGGAGCAATACACTGAATCTGAAGCACAAGTGAGAGGGCGCTGAGAACGCCAGATCGTTTTTATTCACTTTGCCTGTTTTTATTTTGTGAAATGTAAGAGCATTAGCTAATAAATATTCCCCCTTTGATTTTAAAAGTTTAATGCACTAGTGGAGCCTCTTTCTTCTCCCCCCTCCCCATTCTTATTCCCCCATACTGAGTTCACTAGAGCGGATCAGCAGAGAGGGAACGCTGGAGGAGAGAAACTAAAAGAGAAAGCTACCAGAAACCAACTCCTAACTTAAAAGACCTAATACTGAATGCCTGATTACCACCAATGTAAGGTGAGAGTTCTGAGAGACCACACTGAGAAACATCAGCAGCAGAAAGATAGACTTTCACTATTTATTTTCTTTAAACACCAGAAGAACTATTCACAGTTATTTTTATTTTTATTTTTAATTTTTATTCACCGATTTGTTTATTCATCTATATTTTAACCACTTTGGCAATAGAAGATCTACAGAAATTGTAGCAACACAACGATTTTTTTTCACTATTGGATTGTTATATATATACTATCTAAAGGATGCACCCATGTCTTATTGCACAGATTATGATTGTGGTTTTTAAGTAGATTGTACACAATTTACTACTGGAATTATTTTTATGCACACGATTCACTACTGGAAATATTTTATGCACATATTTTTATGCACATATTTTTACGCAAATGTCATCACTTATATATGCATGCTAAAGAGAGGGTGGTATAAGGATCATTTTATATAAGGATCATTTCATCAATTACTGTGATTATAGTTTCACTCATTTAATAGTACAAAAGAGAGACTTCAATACCACCACTTAAGAGATAACAGTGTTCCACAACATATCTACACATTATTTTACCATTTTAATATTGCGCGAAATTTACTAATTTATATTTTGCCCCATCATATTGCCACCATGAAACTGCCCCATCAGAATTGCCCTATCAAAACTACCCCATCATATTGCCACCATCAAAACTGCCCCATCATAATTGCCCCATCAAAACTGCCCCATCAGAATTGCCCTATCAAAACTGCCCCATCATATTCCTCTATTATAAATCAGTACATGGTGTGTCAGTCCCCTCCCCCGGGCTCTGTAATCAAAGCTGAGATGCTCCAGCCACCTCCCCCCCTGTGTATAACAGAAGCTTTGGTAACCATGGCAACAAAACAAACACAGTACACTCTGATTAATGGCTAAAATTTCCTGAAATGACCTCTAAACAAAAAGCTTTTTCTCAAAAACTGTAAAAGATATCAAACTGAAAAGATATAGCCAGATAGCTGAATATTTTGTGAACATTTTAAAGTTTGTTTGGTGTCTGTAGGTGAAAGTATGAAGGAGCTGAAACTTTTGGGAGCGGAAGAAAAATGTAAGGATTTCAAGCATGCTCCCATAGACTTCAATGTTAAAAAAACGTGATAAAAAGCTTAATATTTTAAAAAGTATAAATGGTAGAAAAAAGTTGAAAAAGAGCACACCTCAGCTAAAAGAGACGAACATTTTGATAGTTGAATGGTTTTAATAGCTGAAAGTATGCAGAAGTTACGCAGAACCAAAAAACGTACGGAATAAATTTAAAATTAAAATTATTAAAAACTAGAAAATGCATTTCCTGGGGAAAATGCGTGGGAATGCTGAATAGCTAAATTGCTAAAACGGCCGCCATCAAAACTGCCCCATTAGAATTGCCCCATCAAAATTGTCCCCATCAAAACTGCCCCATCAGAATTGCCCCATCAAAACTAAAAGTAATTTTTTTTTTCAAAAGTAATTTTTTTTTTCAAAAAGTAATTTTTTTTTTCAAAAATAATTTTTTTTTTTCAAAAATAATTTTTTTTTTTTCAAAAATATTTTTTTTTTTTCAAAAATGATTTTTTTTTCAAAAATGATTTTTTTTTTTCAAAAATATATATTTTTTTTTCAAAAATATTTTTTTTTTTCAAAAATAATTGCTGAATAGCTAAATTGCTAAAACGGCCGCCATCAAAACTGCCCCATCATACTGCCATCAAAACTGCCCCATCAGAATTGCCCCATCAAAATTGTCCCCATTAAAACTGCCCCATCATATTGCCACCATCAAAACTGCCCCATGAGAATTGCTCCATCAAAATTGTCCCATCATATTGCCACCATCAGAATTGCCCCCATCAAAACTGCCCCATCAGAATTGCCCTATCAAAACTGCCCCGTCATATTGCCACCATCAAAACTGCCCCAACAGAATTGCCCCACCAAAACTGCCCCATCATATTGCCACCATCAAAACTGCCCCATCATAATTGCCCCATCAAAACTGCCCCATCAGAATTGCCCCATCAAAACTGCCCCATCAGAATTGCCCCATCAAAACTGCCCCATCATATTCCTCTATTATAAATCAGTACATGGTGTGTCTGTCCCCTCCCCCGGGCTCTGTAATCAAAGCTGAGATGCTCCAGCCACCTTCCCCCCTGTGTATAACAGAAGCTTTGGTAACCATGGCAACAAAACACACACAGTACACTCTGATTAATGGCTAAAATTTCTTGAAATGACCTCTAAACAAAAAGCTTTTTCTCAAAAACTGTAAAAGATATCAAACTGAAAAGATATAGCCAGATAGCTGAATATTTTGTGAACATTTTAAAGTTTGTTTGGTGTCTCTAGGTGAAAGTATGAAGGAGCTGAAACTTTTGGGAGCGGAAGAAAAATTTAAGGATTTCAAGCATGCTCCCATTGACTTCAATGTTAAAAAAAAGTGATAAAAAGCTTAATATTTTAAAAAGTATAAATGGTAGAAAAAAAGTTGAAAAAGAGCACACCTCAGCTAAAAGAGACGAACATTTTGATAGTTGAATGGTTTTAATAGCTGAAAGTATGCAGAAGTTACGCATTACCGAAAAACGTACGGAAGAATAAGAAAAATAAATAAAAAAACGAATAACAATAGTGGGACTGCTAAAGCATTCCCACTAATAAATAAAAAAACGAATAACAATAGTGGGACTGCTAAAGCATTCCCACTAACTAGAAAATGCATTTCCTGGGGAAAATGCGTGGGAATGCTGAATAGCTAAATTGCTAAAATGGCCGCCATCAAAACTGCCCCATCATACTGCCATCAAAACTGCCCCATCATATTGCCATCAAAATTGTCCCATCATATTGCCACCATCAGAATTGCCCCATCAAAACTGCCCCATCATATTGCCACCATCAAAACTGCCCCCATCATATTGCCATCAAAACTGCCCCATTAGAATTGCCCCATCAAAATTGTCCGCATCAAAACTTCCCCATCAGAATTGCCCCATCAAAACTAAAAGTAATTTTTTTTTCAAAAGTATTTTTTTTTTCAAAAATAGTTTTTTTTTTTCAAAAATAATTTTTTTTTTTTTTTCAAAAATATTTTTTTTTTTTCAAAAATAGTTTATTTTTTTCAAAAAATTTTTTTTTTCAAAAATAATTTTTTTTTTTTTCAAAAAAATTTTTTTTTTCAAAAATAATTTTTTTTTTTCAAAAATAATTTTTTTTTCAAAAATAATTTTTTTTTTCAAAAATAATTTTTTTTTTTCAAAAATATTTTTTTTTTCAAAATTAAATTTTTTTTTTCATAAATAATTTTTTTTTCAAAAATGATTTTTTTTTTTCAAAAATGATTTTTTTTTTTCAAAAATATTTTTTTTTTTTTCAAAAATAATTGCTGAATAGCTAAATTGCTAAAACGACCGCCATCAAAACTGCCCCATCATACTGCCATCAAAATTGTCCCCATCAAAATTGTCCCCATTAAAATTCCCCATTATATTGCCACCATCAAAACTGCCCCCATCAAAACTGCCCCATCATATTGCCACCTTTAAAACTGCTCCATAAAAATTGTCCCCCATCAAAACTGCCCCATCATATTGCCACCATCAAAACTGCCCCATCAGAATTGCCCCATCAAAACTGCCCCATCATATTGCCACCATCAAAACTGCCCCCATCATATTGCCACCATCAAAACTGCCCCCATCATATTGCCACCATCAAAACTGCCCCCATCATATTGCCACCATCAAAACTGCCACCATCAAAACTGCCCCATCATAATGCCACCTTTAAAACTGCTCCATTAAAATTGCCATCATCAAAACTGCCCCATCATATTGCCACCATCAAAACTGCCCCATCAGAATTATCCCATCAAAACTGCCCCATCATATTGCCACCATCAAAACTGACCCATCATAATTGCCACCAATAAAACTGCCCCATCATAATTGCCCCATCAAAACTGCCCCATCAGAATTGCCCCATCAAAACTGCCCCATTAGAATTGCCCTATCAAAACTGCCCCATCATATTCCTCTATTATAAATCAGTACATGGTGTGTCTGTCCCTTCCCCCGGGCTCTGTAATCAGAGCTGAGATGCTCCAGCCACCTCCCCCCTGTGTATAACAGAAGCTTTGGTAACCATGGCAACAAAACAAACACAGTACACTCTGATTAATGGCTAAAATTTCTTGAAATGACCTCTAAACAAAAAGCTTTTTCTCAAAAACTGTAAAAGATATCAAACTGAAAAGATATAGCCAGATAGCTGAATATTTTGTGAACATTTTAAAGTTTGTTTGGTGTCTCTAGGTGAAAGTATGAAGGAGCTGAAACTTTTGGGAGCGGAAGAAAAATTTAAGGATTTCAAGCATGCTCCCATTGACTTCAATGTTAAAAAAAAGTGATAAAAAGCTTAATATTTTAAAAAGTATAAATGGTAGAAAAAAAGTTGAAAAAGAGCACACCTCAGCTAAAAGAGACGAACATTTTGATAGTTGAATGGTTTTAATAGCTGAAAGTATGCAGAAGTTACGCATTACCGAAAAACGTACGGAATAATAATAAGAAAAACTAGAAAATGCATTTCCTGGGGAAAATGCGTGGGAATGCTGAATTGCTAAAACGGCCCCCAGCAAAATTGCCCCCATCATATTGCCATCAAAACTGTCCCATCATATTGCCACCATCAAAACTGCCCCATCAGAATTGCCCTATCAAAACAGCCCCATCATATTGCCACCATCAAAACTACCCCATCATATTGCCACCATCAAAACTGCCCCATCAGAATTACCCCATCAAAACTGCCCCATCATATTCCTCTATTATAAATCAGTACATGGTGTGTCTGTCCCCTCCCCCGGGCTCTGTAATCAAAGCTGAGATGCTCCAGCCACCTCCCCTCCTGTGTATAACAGAAGCTTTGGTAACCATGGCAACAAAACAAACACTAACAGTACACTCTGATTAATGGCTAAAATTTCCTGAAATGACCTCTAAACAAATGGCCGTATTTTAAAAACTATACATCCTACAGCGAAGATCTTTATATTGTGAGAATCACAAGACCCAGACCTAGATTTTGATACATAGTATGTCTCTGAAATATTAAAATTGAAGGCACGGTCGCAGTTTAGAAATTGCCCTTCAAATTTGAAGGGGCTAGAGTGTAGTTTCAATGAATGTCAATGGACGGTGTGAGTTGCAAACAAATGGTCATATTGTGAAAACTATCAGGACTATGGCTTAGCCGTGGACATGTTTAGTGGCAGCAGGGATAGCTGAACGTTTTGATATAAGATTTATGTAGGTGGGCTTGAAAATGAGGGAGTGGAGGCAGTTTAGAAATCATGTTCTGATTTTTCAGCTTTTGTCCCCTCCCCTGGGCTCTAATCAGAGCTGAGATGCTCCAGCCACCTCCCCCCTGTGTATAACAGAAGCTTTGGTAACCATGGCAACAAAACACACACAGTACACTCTGATTAATGGCTAAAATTTCTTGAAATGACCTCTAAACAAAAAGCTTTTTCTCAAAAACTGTAAAAGATATCAAATTGAAAAGCTATAGCCAGATAGCTGAATATTTTGTGAACATTTTAAAGTTTGTTTGGTGTCTCTAGGTGAAAGTATGAAGGAGCTGAAACTTTTGGGAGCGGAAGAAAAATTTAAGGATTTCAAGCATGCTCCCATTGACTTCAATGTTTAAAAAAAGGGATAAAAAGCTTAATATTTTAAAAAGTATAAATGGTAGAAAAAAAAGTTGAAAAAGAGCACACCTCAGCTAAAAGAGACGAACATTTTGATAGTTGAATGGTTTTAATAGCTGAAAGTATGCAGAAGTTACGCATTACCGAAAAACGTACGGAATAATAATAAGAAAAATAAATAAAAAAATGAATAACAATAGTGGGACTGCTAAAGCATTCCCACTAATAAATAAAAAAACGAATAACAATAGTGGGATTGCTAAAGCATTCCCACTAATTAAAAATAATAAATAAAATCGAATAACAATAGTGGGACTGCTAAAGCATTCCCACTAATAATATATATGTGAGATAACAGTAAGTGGTCTTGCTATGCAAGAACACTTAACTAGAAAATGCATTTCCTGGGGAAATTGCGTGGGAATGCAGAATAGCTGAATTGCTAAAATGGCCGCCATCAAAACTGCGCCATCAAAACTGCCACATCAGAATTGCCCCATCAAAATTGTCCCCATTAAAACTGCCCCATCATATTGCCACCATCAAAACTGCCCCATCAGAATTGCTCCATCAAAATTGTCCCATCATATTGCCACCATCAGAATTGCCCCATCAAAACTGCCCCATCATATTGCCACCATCAAAACTGCCCCATCAGAATTGCCCCATCATATTACCACCATCAAAACTGCCCCATCATATTACCACCATCAAAACTGCCCCATCATATTGCCACCATCAAAACTGCCCCCATCATATTGCCATCAAAACTGCCCCATTAGAATTGCCCCATCAAAATTGTCCCCATCAAAACTGCCCCATCAGAATTGCCCCATCAAAACTAAAAGTAATTTTTTTTTCACAAGTAATTTTTTTTTTCAAAAATATATATATTTTTTTTTCAAAAATATATATTTTTTTCAAAAATATTTTTTTTTTTCAAGAATATTTATTTTTTTCAAAAATATTTTTTTTTTCGAAAATATATATTTTTTTTTTCAAAAATATTTTTTTTTTTCAAAAATAATTATTTTTTTTTTTCAAAAATATTTTTTTTTTCAAGAATGATTTTTTTTTTCAAAAATGATTTTTTTTTTTCAAAAATGATTTTTTTTTTTCAAAAATGATTTTTTTTTTTCAAAAATAATTTTTTTTTTCAAAAATATTTTTTTTTTTCAAAAATATTTTTTTTTTCAAAAATAATTGCTGAATAGCTAAATTGCTAAAACGACCGCCATCAAAACTGCCCCATCATACTGCCATCAAAACTGCCCCATCAAAATTGTCCCCATTAAAACTGCCCCATCATATTGCCACCATCAAAACTGCCCCCATCAAAACTGCCCCATCATATTGCCACCTTTAAAACTGCTCCATAAAAATTGTCCCCATCAAAATTGCCCCATCATATTGCCACCATCAAAACTGCCCCATCAGAATTGCCCCATCAAAACTGCCCCATCATATTGCCACCATCAAAACTGCCCCATCAGAATTACCCCATCAAAACTGCCCCATCATATTGCCACCATCAAAACTACCCCATCATAATTGCCACCATCAAAACTGCCACCATCAAAACTGCCCCATCATATTGCCACCAGGAAAACTGCCCCATCAGAATTGCCCTATCAAAACTGCCCCATCAGAATTGTCCCATCAAAACTGCCCCATCATATTGCCACCATCAAAACTGCCCCATCATAATTGCCACCATCAAAACTGCCCCATCAGAATTGCCCCATCAAAACTGCCCCATCATATTGCCAGCATCAAAACTGCCCCATCATAATTGCCACCATCAAAACTGCCCCATCAAAACTGCCCCATCATATTGCCACCATCAAAACTGCCCACTCATAATAGCCCCATCAAAACTGCCCCATCAGAATTGCCCCATCAAAACTGCCCCATCAGAATTGCCCTATCAAAACTGCCCCATCATATTCCTCTATTATAAATCAGTACATGTTGTGTCTGTCCCCTCCCCCCGGGCTCTGTAATCAGAGCTGAGATGCTCCAGCCACCTCCCCCCCCTGTGTATAACAGAAGCTTTGGTAACCGTGGCTACAAAACACACACAGTACACTCTGATTAATGGCTAAAATTTCTTGAAATTACCTCTAAACAAAACGCTTTTTCTCAAAAACTGTAAAAGATATCAAACTGAAAAGATATAGCCAGATAGCTGAATATTTTGTGAACATTTTAAAGTTTGTTTGGTGAAAGTATGAAGGAGCTGAAACTTTTGGGAGCGGAAGAAAAATGTAAGGATTTCAAGCATGCTCCCATAGACTTCAATGTTAAAAAAAAGTGATAAAAAGCTTAATATTTTAAAAAGTATAAATGGTAGAAAAAAGTTGAAAAAGAGCACACCTCAGCTAAAAGAGACGAACATTTTGATAGTTGAATGGTTTTAATAGCTGAAAGTATGCAGAAGTTACGCATTACCGAAAAACGTACGGAATAAATTTAAAATTAAAATTATTAAAAACTAGAAAATGCATTTCCTGGGGAAAATGCGTGGGAATGCTGAATAGCTAAATTGCTAAAACGGCCGCCATCAAAACTGCCCCATTAGAATTGCCCCATCAAAATTGTCCCCATCAAAACTGCCCCATCAGAATTGCCCCATCAAAACTAAAAGTAATTTTTTTTTTCAAAAGTAATTTTTTTTTTCAAAAAGTAATTTTTTTTTTCAAAAATAATTTTTTTTTTTCAAAAATAATTTTTTTTTTTCAAAAATATTTTTTTTTTTTCAAAAATGATTTTTTTTTTCAAAAATGATATTTTTTTTTTCAAAAATATTTTTTTTTTCAAAAATAATTTTTTTTTTTCAAAAGTATATTTTTTTTTCAAAAATAATTGCTGAATAGCTAAATTGCTAAAACGGCCGCCATCAAAACTGCCCCATCATACTGCCATCAAAACTGCCCCATCAGAATTGCCCCATCAAAATTGTCCCCATTAAAACTGCCCCATCATATTGCCACCATCAAAACTGCCCCATGAGAATTGCTCCATCAAAATTGTCCCATCATATTGCCACCATCAGAATTGCCCCCATCAAAACTGCCCCATCAGAATTGCCCTATCAAAACTGCCCCAACATATTGCCACCATCAAAACTGCCCCATCAGAATTGCCCCACCAAAACTGCCCCATCATATTGCCACCATCAAAACTGCCCCATCATAATTGCCCCATCAAAACTGCCCCATCAGAATTGCCCCATCAAAACTGCCCCATCAGAATTGCCCCATCAAAACTGCACCGTCATATTCCTCTATTATAAATCAGTACATGGTGTGTCTGTCCCCTCCCCCGGACTCTGTAATCAAAGCTGAGATGCTCCAGCCACCTTCCCCCCTGTGTATAACAGAAGCTTTGGTAACCATGGCAACAAAACAAACAGTACACTCTGATTAATAGCTAAAATTTCTTGAAATGACCTCTAAACAAAAAGATTTTTCTCAAAAACTGTAAAAGATATCAAACTGAAAAGATATAGCCAGATAGCTGAATATTTTGTGAACATTTTAAAGTTTGTTTGGTGTCTCTAGGTGAAAGTATGAAGGAGCTGAAACTTTTGGGAGCGGAAGAAAAATTTAAGGATTTCAAGCATGCTCCCATTGACTTCAATGTTAAAAAAAAGTGATAAAAAGCTTAATATTTTAAAAAGTATAAATGGTAGAAAAAAAGTTGAAAAAGAGCACACCTCAGCTAAAAGAGACGAACATTTTGATAGTTGAATGGTTTTAATAGCTGAAAGTATGCAGAAGTTACGCATTACCGAAAAACGTACGGAATAATAAGAAGAAAAATAAATAAAAAAACGAATAACAATAGTGGGACTGCTAAAGCAGTCCCACTAATAATATATATGTGAGATAACAGTAAGTGGTCTTGCTATGCAAGAACACTTAACTAGAAAATGCATTTCCTGGGGAAAATGCGTGGGAATGCTGAATAGCTGAATTGTTAAAATGGCCGCCATCAAAACTGCGCCATCAAAACTGCCACATCAGAATTGCCCCATCAAAATTGTCCCCATTAAAACTGCCCCATGAAAATTGTCCCCATTAAAACTGCCCCATCATATTGCCACCATCAAAACTGCCCCATCGGAATTGCCCCATCAAAACTGCCCCATCATATTGCCACCATCAAAACTGCCACCATCAAAACTGCCCCATCATATTGCCACCTTTAAAACTGCTCCATTAAAATTGCCACCATCAAAACTGCCCCATCAGAATTGTCCCATCAAAACTGCCCCATCATATTGCCACCATCAAAACTGCCCTATCAGAATTATCCCAACAAAACTGCCCCATCATATTGCCACCATCAAAACTGACCCATCATAATTGCCACCAATAAAACTGCCCCATCATAATTGCCCCATCAAAACTGCCCCATCAGAATTGCCCCATCAAAACTGCCCCATCAGAATTGCCCTATCAAAACTGCCCCATCATATTCCTCTATTATAAATCAGTACATGGTGTGCCTGTCCCCTCCCCCGGGCTCTGTATTCAGAGCTGAGATGCTCCAGCCACCTTCCCCCCTGTGTATAACAGAAGCTTTGGTAACCATGGCAACAAAACAAACACAGTACACTCTGATTAATGGCTAAAATTTCTTGAAATGACCTCTAAACAAAAAGCTTTTTCTCAAAAACTGTAAAAGATATCAAACTGAAAAGATATAGCCAGATAGCTGAATATTTTGTGAACATTTTAAAGTTTGTTTGGTGTCTCTAGGTGAAAGTATGAAGGAGCTGAAACTTTTGGGAGTGGAAGAAAAATTTAAGGATTTCAAGCATGCTCCCATTGACTTCAATGTTAAAAAAAGTGATAAAAAGCTTAATATTTTAAAAAGTATAAATGGTAGAAAAAAAGTTGAAAAAGAGCACACCTCAGCTAAAAGAGACGAACATTTTGATAGTTGAATGGTTTTAATAGCTGAAAGTATGCAGAAGTTACGCATTACCGGAAAACGTACGGAATAATAATAAGAAAAACTAGAAAATGCATTTCCTGGGGAAAATGCGTGGGAAAGCTGAATTGCTAAAACGGCCCCCAGCAAAATTGCCCCCATCATATTGCCATCAAAACTGTCCCATCATATTGCCACCATCAAAACTGCCCCATCAGAATTGCCCCATCAAAACTGCACCATCATATTGCCACCATCAAAACTGCCCCATCAGAATTGCCCTATCAAAACAGCCCCATCATATTGCCACCATCAAAACTGCCCCATCATATTGCCACCATCAAAACTGCCCCATCAGAATTACCCCATCAAAACTGCCCCATCATATTCCTCTATTACAAATCAGTACATGGTGTGCCTGTCCCCTCCCCTGGGGCTCTGTAATCAAAGCTGAGATGCTCCAGCCACCTCCCCCCCCTGTGTATAACAGAAGCTTTGGTAACCATGGCAACAAAACAAACAGTACACTCTGATTAATGGCTAAAATTTCCTGAAATGACCTCTAAACAAAAAGCTTTTTCCCAAAAACTATAAATCCTACAGCGAAGATCTTTATATTGTGAGAATCACAAGACCCAGACCTAGATTTTGATGTATAGTATGTCTCTGAAATATTAAAATTGAAGGCACGTTCGCAGTTTAGAAATTGCCCTTCAAATTTGAAGGGGCTAGAGTGTAGTTTCAATGAATGTCAATGGACGGTGTGAGTTGCAAACAAATGGTCATATTGTGAAAACTGTCAGGACTATGGCTTAGCCGTGGACATGTTTAGTGGCAGCAGGGATAGCTGAACGTTTTGATATAAGATTTGTGTAGGTGGGCTTGAAAATGAGGGAGTGGCGGCAGTTTAGAAATCATGTTCTGATTTTTCAGCTTTTGTCCCCTCCCCCGGACTCTGTAATCAGAGCTGAGATGCTCCAGCCACCTCCCCCCCTGTGTATAACAGAAGCTTTGGTAACCATGGCAACAAAACACACACAGTACACTCTGATTAATGGCTAAAATTTCTTAAAATGACCTCTAAACAAAAAGCTTTTTCTCAAAAACTGTAAAAGATATCAAACTGAAAAGATATAGCCAGATAGCTGAATATTTTGTGAACATTTTAAAGTTTGTTTGGTGTCTCTAGGTGAAAGTATGAAGGAGCTGAAACTTTTGGGAGCGGAAGAAAAATTTAAGGATTTCAAGCATGCTCCCATTGACTTCAATGTTAAAAAAAGTGATAAAAAGCTTAATATTTTAAAAAGTATAAATGGTAGAAAAAAAGTTGAAAAAGAGCACACCTCGGCTAAAAGAGACGAACATTTTGATAGTTGAATGGTTTTAATAGCTGAAAGTATGCAGAAGTTACGCATTACCGAAAAACGTACGGAATAATAATAAGAAAAACTAGAAAATGCATTTCCTGGGGAAAATGCGTGGGAATGCTGAATTGCTAAAACGGCCCCCAGCAAAATTGCCCCCATCATATTGCCATCAAAACTGTCCCATCATATTGCCACCATCAAAACTGCCCCATCAGAATTGCCACCATCAAAACTGCTCCATCATATTGCCACCATCAAAACTGCCCCATCATATTGCCACCATCAAAACTGCCCCATCAGAATTACCCCATCAAAACTGCCCCATCATATTCCTCTATTATAAATCAGTACATGGTGTGTCTGTCCCCTCCCCCGGGCTCTGTAATCAAAGCTGAGATGCTCCAGCCACCTCCCCCCCTGTGTATAACAGAAGCTTTGGTAACCATGGCAACAAAACAAACACTAACAGTACACTCTGATTAATGGCTAAAATTTCCTGAAATGACCTCTAAACAAATGGCCGTATTTTAAAAACTATACATCCTACAGCAAAGATCTTTATATTGTGAGAATCGCAAGACCCAGACCTAGATTTTGATATATAGTATGTCTCTGAAATATTAAAATTGAAGGCACGGTCGCAGTTTAGAAATTGCCCTTCAAATTTGAAGGGGCTAGAGTGTAGTTTCAATGAATGTCAATGGACGGTGTGAGTTGCAAATAAATGGTCATATTGTGAAAACTATCAGGACTATGGCTTAGCCGTGGACATGTTTAGTGGCAGCAGGGATAGATGAACGTTTTGATATAAGATTTGTGTAGGTGGGCTTGAAAATGAGGGAGTGGAGGCAGTTTAGAAATCATGTTCTGATTTTTCAGCTTTTGTCCCCTCCCCTGTAATCAGAGCTGAGATGCTCCAGCCACCTCCCCCCTGTGTATAACAGAAGCTTTGGTAACCATGGCAACAAAACACACACAGTACACTCTGATTAATGGCTAAAATTTCTTGAAATGACCTCTAAACAAAAAGCTTTTTCTCAAAAACTGTAAAAGATATCAAACTGAAAAGATATAGCCAGATAGCTGAATATTTTGTGAACATTAAAGTTTGTTTGGTGTCTCTAGGTGAAAGTATGAAGGAGCTGAAACTTTTGGGAGCGGAAGAAAAATTTAAGGATTTCAAGCATGCTCCCATTGACTTCAATGTTAAAAAAAAGTGATAAAAAGCTTAATATTTTAAAAAGTATAAATGGTAGAAAAAAAGTTGAAAAAGAGCACACCTCAGCTAAAAGAGACGAACATTTTGATTGTTGAATGGTTTTAATAGCTGAAAGTATGCAGAAGTTACGCATTACCGAAAAACGTACGCAAGAATAAGAAAAATAAATAAAAAAACGAATAACAATAGTGGGACTGCTAAAGCATTCCCACTAATAAATAAAAAAACGAATAACAATAGTGGGACTGCTAAAGCATTCCCACTAACTAGAAAATGCATTTCCTGGGGAAAATGCGTGGGAATGCTGAATAGCTAAATTGCTAAAATGGCCGCCATCAAAACTGCCACATCATACTGCCATCAAAACTGCCCCATCATATTGCCATCAAAATTGTCCCATCATATTGCCACCATCAGAATTGCCCCATCAAAACTGCCCCATCATATTGCCACCATCAAAACTGCCCCCATCATATTGCCATCAAAACTGCCCCATTAGAATTGCCCCATCAAAATTGTCCGCATCAAAACTTCCCCATCAGAATTGCCCCATCAAAACTAAAAGTAATTTTTTTTTCAAAAGTATTTTTTTTTTCAAAAATGAATTTTTTTTTCAATAATATATATATATATATATATTTTTTTCCAATATATATATATATATATTTTTTTTTTTTCAAAAATAATTTTTTTTTTCAAAAATTGTTTTTTTTTTTTTCAAAAATAATTTTTTTTTTTTTCAAAAATATTTTTTTTTTTTCAAAAATAAATTTTTTTTTCAAAAATAGTTTATTTTTTTCAAAAATATTTTTTTTTTTTCAAAAATATTTTTTTTTTTCAAAAAAAATTTTTTTCAAAAATAATTTTTTTTTTTTTCAAAAATAATTTTTTTTTTCAAAAATAATTTTTTTTTTCAAAAATATTTTTTTTTTAAAAAATAATTTTTTTTTTTCATAAATAATTTTTTTTTTCAAAAATCATTTTTTTTTTTTCAAAAATGATTTTTTTTTTTCAAAAATAATTTTTTTTTTTTCAAAAATATTTTTTTTTTTCAAAAATATTTTTTTTTTCAAAAATATTTTTTTTTTTCAAAAATAATTGCTGAATAGCTAAATTGCTAAAACGACCGCCATCAAAACTGCCCTATCAAAATTGTCCCCATTAAAATTCCCCATTATATTGCCACCATCAAAACTGCCCCCATCAAAACTGCCCCATCATATTGCCACCTTTAAAACTGCTCCATAAAAATTGTCCCCATCAAAACTGCCCCATCATATTGCCACCATCAAAACTGCCCCATCAGAATTGCCCCATCAAAACTGCCCCATCATATTGCCACCATCAAAACTGCCCCCATCATATTGCCACCATCAAAACTGCCCCCATCATATTGCCACCATCAAAACTGCCACCATCAAAACTGCCCCATCATATTGCCACCTTTAAAACTGCTCCATTAAAATTGCCATCATCAAAACTGCCCCATCATATTGCCACCATCAAAACTGCCCCATCAGAATTATCCCATCAAAACTGCCCCATCATATTGCCACCATCAAAACTGACCCATCATAATTGCCACCAATAAAACTGCCCCATCATAATTGCCCCATCAAAACTGCCCCATCAGAATTGCCCCATCAAAACTGCCCCATTAGAATTGCCCTATCAAAACTGCCCCATCATATTCCTCTATTATAAATCAGTACATGGTGTGTCTGTCCCTTCCCCCGGGCTCTGTAATCAGAGCTGAGTTGCTCCAGCCACCTCCCCCCCTGTGTATAACAGAAGCTTTGGTAACCATGGCAACAAAACAAACACAGTACACTCTGATTAATGGCTAAAATTTCTTGAAATGACCTCTAAACAAAAAGCTTTTTCTCAAAAACTGTAAAAGATATCAAACTGAAAAGATATAGCCAGATAGCTGAATATTTTGTGAACATTTTAAAGTTTGTTTGGTGTCTCTAGGTGAAAGTATGAAGGAGCTGAAACTTTTGTGAGCGGAAGAAAAATTTAAGGATTTCAAGCATGCTCCCATTGACTTCAATGTTAAAAAAGTGATAAAAAGCTTAATATTTTAAAAAGTATAAATGGTAGAAAAAAAGTTGAAAAAGAGCACACCTCAGCTAAAAGAGGCGAACATTTTGATAGTTGAATGGTTTTAATAGCTGAAAGTATGCAGAAGTTACGCATTACCGAAAAACGTACGGAATAATAAGAAAAATAAATTAAAAAATGAATAACAATAGTGGGACTGCTAAAGCATTCCCACTAATAAATAAAAAAACGAATAACAATAGTGGGACTGCTAAAGCATTCCCACTAATTAAAAATAATAAATAAAATCGAATAACAATAGTGGGACTGCTAAAGCATTCCCACTAATAATATATATGTGAGATAACAGTAAGTGGTCTTGCTATGCAAGAACACTTAACTAGAAAATGCATTTCCTGGGGAAATTGCGTGGGAATGCAGAATAGCTGAATTGCTAAAATGGCCGCCATCAAAACTGCGCCATCAAAACTGCCACATCAGAATTGCCCCATCAAAATTGTCCCCATTAAAACTGTCCCATCATATTGCCACCATCAAAACTGCCCCATCAGAATTGCTCCATCAAAATTGTCCCATCATATTGCCACCATCAGAATTGCCCCATCAAAACTGCCCCATCATATTGCCACCATCAAAACTGCCCCATCAGAATTGCCCCATCATATTACCACCATCAAAACTGCCCCATCATATTACCACCATCAAAACTGCCCCATCATATTGCCACCATCAAAACTGCCCCCATCATATTGCCATCAAAACTGCCCCATTAGAATTGCCCCATCAAAACTGCCCCATCAGAATTGCCCCATCAAAACTAAAAGTAATTTTTTTTTCACAAGTAATTTTTTTTTACAAAAATATATATATTTTTTTTTCAAAAATATATATTTTTTTCAAAAATATATATTTTTTTCAAAAATATATATTTTTTTCAAAAATATTTTTTTTTTTCAAAAATAATTGCTGAATAGCTAAATTGCTAAAACGACCGCCATCAAAACTGCCCCATCATACTGCCATCAAAACTGCCCCATCAAAATTGTCCCCATTAAAACTGCCCCATCATATTGCCACCATCAAAACTGCCCCCATAAAAACTGCCCCATCATATTGCCACCTTTAAAACTGCTCCATAAAAAGTGTCCCCATCAAAACTGCCCCATCATATTGCCACCATCAAAACTGCCCCATCAGAATTGCCCCATCAAAACTGCCCCATCATATTGCCACCATCAAAACTGCCCCATCAGAATTACCCCATCAAAACTGCCCCATCATATTGCCACCATCAAAACTACCCCATCATAATTGCCACCATCAAAACTGCCACCATCAAAACTGCCCCATCATATTGCCACCAGGAAAACTGCCCCATCAGAATTGCCCTATCAAAACTGCCCCATCAGAATTGTCCCATCAAAACTGCCCCATCAGAATTGCCCCATCAAAACTGCCCCATTAGAATTGCCCTATCAAAACTGCCCCATCATATTCCTCTATTATAAATCAGTACATGGTGTGTCTGTCCCTTCCCCCGGGCTCTGTAATCAGAGCTGAGATGCTCCAGCCACCTCCCCCCCTGTGTATAACAGAAGCTTTGGTAACCATGGCAACAAAACAAACACAGTACACTCTGATTAATGGCTAAAATTTCTTGAAATGACCTCTAAACAAAAAGCTTTTTCTCAAAAACTGTAAAAGATATCAAACTGAAAAGATATAGCCAGATAGCTGAATATTTTGTGAACATTTTAAAGTTTGTTTGGTGTCTCTAGTTAAAAGTATGAAGGAGCTGAAACTTTTGGGAGCGGAAGAAAAATTTAAGGATTTCAAGCATGCTCCCATTGACTTCAATGTTAAAAAAAAGTGATAAAAAGCTTAATATTTTAAAAAGTATAAATGGTAGAAAAAAAGTTGAAAAAGAACACACCTCAGCTAAAAGAGACGAACATTTTGATAGTTGAATGGTTTTAATAGCTGAAAGTATGCAGAAGTTACGCATTACCGAAAAACGTACGGAATAATAATAAGAAAAATAAATAAAAAATGAATAACAATAGTGGGACTGCTAAAGCATTCCCACTAATAAATAAAAAAACGAATAACAATAGTGGGACTGCTAAAGCATTCCCACTAATTAAAAATAATAAATAAAATCGAATAACAATAGTGGGACTGCTAAAGCATTCCCACTAATACTAGAAAATGCATTTCCTGGGGAAAATGCGTGGGAATGCTGAATTGCTAAAACGGCCCCCAGCAAAATTGCCCCCATCATATTGCCATCAAACCTGTCCCATCATATTGCCACCATCAAAACTGCCCGATCAGAATTGCCCTATCAAAACAGCCCCATCATATTGCCACCATCAAAACTGCCCCATCATATTGCCACAATCAAAACTGCCCCATCAGAATTACCCCATCAAAACTGCCCCATCATATTCCTCTATTATAAATCAGTACATGGTGTGTCTGTCCCTTCCCCCGGGCTCTGTAATCAAAGCTGAGATGCTCCAGCCACCTCCCCCCCTGTGTATAACAGAAGCTTTGGTAACCATGGCAACAAAACAAACACAGTACACTCTGATTAATGGCTAAAATTTCCTGAAATGACCTCTAAACAAATGGCCGTATTTTAAAAACTATACATCCTACAGCGAAGATCTTTATATTGTGAGCATCACAAGACCCAGACCTAGATTTTGATGTATAGTATGTCTCTGAAATATTAAAATTGAAGGCACGGTCGCAGTTTAGAAATTGCCCTTCAAATTTGAAGGGGCTAGAGTGTAGTTTCAATGAATGTCAATGGACGGTGTGAGTTGCAAACAAATGGTCATATTGTGAAAACTATCAGGACTATGGTTTAGCCGTGGACATGTTTAGTGGCAGCAGGGATAGCTGAACGTTTTGATATAAGATTTGTGTAGGTGGGCTTGAAAATGAGGGAGTGGCGGCAGTTTAGAAATCATGTTCTGATTTTTCAGCTTTTGTCCCCTCCCCCCGGGCTCTGTAATCAGAGCTGAGATGCTCCAACCACCTCCCCCCCTGTGTATAACAGAAGCTTTGGTAACCATGGCAACAAAACACACACAGTACACTCTGATTAATGGCTAAAATTTCTTGAAATGACCTCTAAACAAAAAGCTTTTTCTCAAAAACTGTAAAAGATATCAAACTGAAAAGATATAGCCAGATAGCTGAATATTTTGTGAACATTTTAAAGTTTGTTTGGTGTCTCTAGGTGAAAGTATGAAGGAGCTGAAACTTTTGGGAGCGGAAGAAAAATTTAAGGATTTCAAGCATGCTCCCATTGACTTCAATGTTAAAAAAAAGTGATAAAAAGCTTAATATTTTAAAAAGTATAAATGGTAGAAAAAAAGTTGAAAAAGAGCACACCTCAGCTAAAAGAGACGAACATTTTGATAGTTGAATGGTTTTAATAGCTGAAAGTATGCAGAAGTTACGCATTACCGAAAAACGTACGGAATAAAATTAAAATTATTAAAAATAATAAATAAAATCGAATAACAATAGTGGGACTGCTAAAGCATTCCCACTAAATATATATGTGAGATAAGAGTAAGTGGTCTTGCTATGCAAGAACACTTAACTAGAAAATGCATTTCCTGGGGAAATTGCGTGGGAATGTAGAATAGCTGAATTGCTAAAATGGCCGCCATCAAAACTGCGCTATCAAAACTGCCACATCAGAATTGCCCCATCAAAATTGTCCCCATTAAAACTGCCCCATCATATTGCCACCATCAAAACTGCCCCATCAGAATTGCTCCATCAAAATTGTCCCATCATATTGCCACCATCAGAATTGCCCCATCAAAACTGCCCCATCATATTGCCACCATCAAAACTGCCCCATCAGAATTGCCCCATCATATTACCACCATCAAAACTGCCCCATCATATTACCACCATCAAAACTGCCCCATCATATTGCCACCATCAAAACTGCCCCCATCATATTGCCATCAAAACTGCCCCATTAGAATTGCCCCATCAAAATTGTCCCCATCAAAACTGCCCCATCAGAATTGCCCCATCAAAACTAAAAGTAATTTTTTTTTTTCAAAAGTAATTTTTTTTTTCAAAAATATATATATATTATTTTCAAAAATATATATTTTTTTCAAAAATATTTTTTTTTTTTCAAAAATATTTTTTTTTTCGAAAATATATTTTTTTTTCAAAAATATTTTTTTTTTTCAAAAATATTTTTTTTTTTCAAAAATAATTTTTTTTTTTCAAAAATGATTTTTTTTTTCAAAAATGATTTTTTTTTTCAAAAATGAATTTTTTTTTCAAAAATGTTTTTTTTTTTTCAAAAATGATTTTTTTTTTCAAAAATAATTTTTTTTTTTCAAAAATATTTTTTTTTTTCAAAAATATTTTTTTTTTCAAAAATATATTTTTTTTTCAAAAATAATTGCTGAATAGCTAAATTGCTAAAACAACCGCCATCAAAACTGCCCCATCATACTGCCATCAAAACTGCCCCATCAAAATTGTCCCCATTAAAACTGCCCCATCATATTGCCACCATCAAAACTGCCCCCATCAAAACTGCCCCATCATATTGCCACCTTTAAAACTGCTCCATAAAAATTGTCCCCATCAAAACTGCCCCATCATATTGCCACCATCAAAACTGCCCCATCAGAATTGCCCCATCAAAACTGCCCCATCATATTGCCACCATCAAAACTGCCCCATCGGAATTACCCCATCAAAACTGCCCCATCATATTGCCACCATCAAAACTACCCCATCATAATTGCCACCATCAAAACTGCCACCATCAAAACTGCCCCATCATATTGCCACCAGGAAAACTGCCCCATCAGAATTGCCCTATCAAAACTGCCCCATCAGAATTGTCCCATCAAAACTGCCCCATCATATTGCCACCATCAAAACTGCCCCATCATAATTGCCACCATCAAAACTGCCCCATCAGAATTGCCCCATCAAAACTGCCCCATCATATTGCCAGCATCAAAACTGCCCCATCATAATTGCCACCATCAAAACTGCCCCATCAAAACTGCCCCATCATATTGCCACCATCAAAACTGCCCACTCATAATAGCCCCATCAAAACTGCCCCATCAGAATTGCCCTATCAAAACTGCCCCATCATATTCCTCTATTATAAATCAGTACATGGTGTGTCTGTCCCCTCCCCCCGGGCTCTGTAATCAGAGCTGAGATGCTCCAGCCACCTCCCCCCCTGTGTATAACAGAAGCTTTGGTAACCGTGGCTACAAAACACACACAGTACACTCTGATTAATGGCTAAAATTTCTTGAAATGACCTCTAAACAAAAAGCTTTTTCTCAAAAACTGTAAAAGATATCAAACTGAAAAGATATAGCCAGATAGCTGAATATTTTGTGAACATATTAAAGTTTGTTTGGTGTCTCTAGGTGAAAGTATGAAGGAGCTGAAACTTTTGGGAGCGGAAGAAAAATTTAAGGATTTCAAGCATGCTCCCATTGACTTCAATGTTAAAAAAAGTGATAAAAAGCTTAATATTTTAAAAAGTATAAATGGTAGAAAAAAAGTTGAAAAAGAGCACACCTCAGCTAAAAGAGACGAACATTTTGATAGTTGGTTTTAATGGTTTTAATAGCTGAAAGTATGCAGAAGTTACGCATTACCGAAAAACGTACGGAAGAATAAGAAAAACTAGAAAATGCATTTCCTGGGGAAAATGCGTGGGAATGCTGAATTGCTAAAACGGCCCCCAGCAAAATTGCCCCCATCATATTGCCATCAAAACTGTCCCATCATATTGCCACCATCAAAACTGCCCCATCAGAATTGCCTCATCAAAACTGCACCATCATATTGCCACCATCAAAACTGCCCCATCAAAAAATATTTTTTTTTTCAAAAATATTTTTTTTTTCAAAAATATTTTTTTTTTCAAAAATATTTTTTTTTTCAAAAATTTTTTTTTTTCAAAAATTTTTTTTTTCAAAATTTTTTTTTTTTCAAAAATAATTTTTTTTTCAAAAATATTTTTTTTTTTTTTCAAAAATGTTTTTTTTTTTTCAAAAATAATTTTTTTTTTCAAAAAATTTTTTTTTTTCAAAATAATTCTTTTTTTTTTCAAAAATATATTTTTTTTTTCAAAAATATATTTTTTTTTCAAAAATAATTGCTGAATAGCTAAATTGCTAAAATGACCGCCATCAAAACTGCCCCATCAGAATTGCCACCATCAAAACTGCCCCATCATATTCCTCTATTATAATCAGTACATGGTGTGTCTGTCCCCTCCCCCCGGGCTCTGTAATTAAAGCTGAGATGCTCCAGCCACCTCCCCCCCTGTGTATAACAGAAGCTTTGGTAACCATGGCAACAAAACACACACAGTACACTCTGATTAATGGCTAAAATTTCCTGAAATGACCTCTAAACAAAAAGCTTTTGCTCAAAAACTGTAAAAGATATCAAACTGAAAAGATATAGCCAGATAGCTGAATATTTTGTGAACATTTTAAAGTTTGTTTGGTGTCTCTAGGTGAAAGTATGAAGGAGCTGAAACTTTTGGGAGCGGAAGAAAAATGTAAGGATTTCAAGCATGCTCCCATTGACTTCAATGTTAAAAAAAGTGATAAAAAGCTTAATATTTTAAAAAGTATAAATGGTAGAAAAAAAGTTGAAAAAGAGCACACCTCAGCTAAAAGAGACGAACATTTTGATAGTTGAATGGTTTTAATAGCTGAAAGTATGCAGAAGTTACGCATTACCGAAAAACGTACGGAATAAAATTAAAATTATTAAAAATAATAAATAAAAAAACGAATAACAATAGTGGGACTGCTAAAGCATTCCCACTAATAAACTAGAAAATGCATTTCCTGGGGAAAATGCGTGGGAATGCTGAATAGCTAAATTGCTAAAATGGCCGCCATCAAAACTGCCCCATCATACTGCCATCAAAACTGCCCCATCATATTGCCATCAAAATTGTCCCATCATATTGCCACCATCAGAATTGCCCCATCAAAACTGCCCCATCATATTGCCACCATCAAAACTGCCCCCATCATATTGCCATCAAAACTGCCCCATTAGAATTGCCCCATCAAAATTGTCCCCATCAAAACTGCCCCATCAGAATTGCCCCATCAAAACTAAAAGTAATTTTTTTTTTTAAAGTAATTTTTTTTTTCAAAAATGAATTTTTTTTTCAAAAATATATATATTTTTTTTTCAAAAATAATTTTTTTTTTTCAAAAATAGTTTATTTTTTTCAAAAATATATATATTTTTTTCAAAAATAATTTTTTTTTTCAAAAATATTTTTTTTTTTTCAAAAATAATTTTTTTTTTTCAAAAATAATTTTTTTTTTTTCAAAAATATTTTTTTTTTCAAAAAAATATTTTTTTTTTTTAAAAATAATTTTTTTTTCAAAAATGAATTTTTTTTCAAAAATATATATATTTTTTTTTCAAAAATAATTTTTTTTTTTCAAAAATAATTTTTTTTTTTTCAAAAATAATTTTTTTTTTTTCAAAAATAATTTTTTTTTTTCAAGAAAATTTTTTTTCAAAAATATTTTTTTTTTTTCAAAAATATTTTTTTTTTTTCAAAAATAATTTTTTTTTTCAAAAATAATTTTTTTTTTCAAAAATAATTTTTTTTTTCAAAAATATTTTTTTTTTTCAAAAATATTTTTTTTTTCAAAATTTTTTTTTTTTTGCAAAAATATTTTTTTTTTTCAAAAATAATTGCTGAATAGCTAAATTGCTAAAACGACCGCCATCAAAACTGCCCCATCATACTGCCATCAAAATTGTCCCCATCAAAATTGTCCCCATTAAAACTTCCCCATCATATTGCCACCATCAAAACTGCCCCCATCAAAACTGCCCCATCATATTGCCACCTTTAAAACTGCTCCATAAAAATTGTCCCCATCAAAACTGCCCCATCATATTGCCACCATCAAAACTGCCCCATCAGAATTATCCCATCAAAACTGCCCCATCATATTGCCACCATCAAAACTGCCCCATCAGAATTGCCCCATCAAAACTGCCCCATCATATTGCCACCATCAAAACTGCCCCCATCATATTGCCACCATCAAAACTGCCCCCATCATATTGCCACCATCAAAACTGCCACCATCAAAACTGCCCCATCATATTGCCACCTTTAAAACTGCTCCATTAAAATTGCCACCATCAAAACTGCCCCATCATATTGCCACCATCAAAACTGCCCCATCAGAATTATCCCATCAAAACTGCCCCATCATATTGCCACCATCAAAACTGACCCATCATAATTGCCACCAATAAAACTGCCCCATCATAATTGCCCCATCAAAACTGCCCCATCAGAATTGCCCCATCAAAACTGCTACATTAGAATTGCCCTATCAAAACTGCCCCATCATATTCCTCTATTATAAATCAGTACATGGTGTGTCTGTCCCCTCCCCCGGGCTCTGTAATCAGAGCTGAGATGCTCCAGCCACCTCCCCCCCTGTGTATAACAGAAGCTTTGGTAACCATGGCAACAAAACAAACACTAACAGTACACTCTGATTAATGGCTAAAATTTCCTGAAATGACCTCTAAACAAATGGCCGTATTTTAAAAACTATACATCCTACAGCGAAGATCTTTATATTGTGAGAATCACAAGACCCAGACCTAGATTTTGATACATAGTATGTCTCTGAAATATTAAAATTGAAGGCACGTTCGCAGTTTAGAAATTGCCCTTCAAATTTGAAGGGGCTAGAGTGTAGTTTCAATGAATGTCAATGGACGGTGTGAGTTGCAAACAAATGGTCATATTGTGAAAACTATCAGGACTATGGCTTAGCCGTGGACATGTTTAGTGGCAGCAGGGATAGCTGAACGTTTTGATATAAGATTTGTGTAGGTGGGCTTGAAAATGAGGGAGTGGCGGCAGTTTAGAAATCATGTTCTGATTTTTCAGCTTTTGTCCCCTCCCCCCGGGCTCTGTGCTCTCTGCTCCAGCCACCTCCCCCCCCTGTGTATAACAGAAGCTTTGGTAACCATGGCAACAAAACACACACAGTACACTCTGATTAATGGCTAAAATTTCTTGAAATGACCTCTAAACAAAAAGCTTTTTCTCAAAAACTGTAAAAGATATCAAACTGAAAAGATATAGCCAGATAGCTGAATATTTTGTGAACATTTTAAAGTTTGTTTGGTGTCTCTAGGTGAAAGTATGAAGGAGCTGAAACTTTTGGGAGCGGAAGAAAAATTTAAGGATTTCAAGCATGCTCCCATTGACTTCAATGTTAAAAAAAAGTGATAAAAAGCTTAATATTTTAAAAAGTATAAATGGTAGAAAAAAAGTTGAAAAAGAGCACACCTCAGCTAAAAGAGACAAACATTTTGATAGTTGAATGGTTTTAATAGCTGAAAGTTTGCAGAAGTTACGCATTACCGAAAAACGTACGGAATAAAATTATTAAAATTAAGTTTAAAAATAAATAAAATCGAATAACAATAGTGGGACTGCTAAAGCATTCCCACTAATAAAATCGAATAACAATAGTGGGACTGCTAAAGCATTCCCACTAATAAATAAAAGCATTCCCACTAATAATATATATGTGAGATAACAGTAAGTGGTCTTGCTATGCAAGAACACTTAACTAGAAAAGGTACAATTTCTGGGGAAATTGTGAAAAGTGTTCTTGCCTCTACATCTGGAGTGGGCGGAGTAACTGGGGGGAGTGGCTGGAGTAACTGTTGTGTGGTTGGAGTAACTGTGGAAAGGTTGAACTGGGCAGATGGGCAGAGTAACTGTGTGGAGTGTTTGTAGTGAGTAAAGATAGTAAAGATTACACTAACCAATTGATTGATCAAATTTAAAAAGTGCACAAGTGCTAATGATGTAGAAGGTAGAAATATCGGTAAATGACTTTGTCGGACACAGACTTAAGGGTTACCAGGATTTATTCCGCCCCAGCCAAAGCATAGCACCTGACGGACTCGCGTCCCAAAATCAAGTGTGTCAAAAACAGTTTACACAGTGTACATATAATTTCAATATATTGCATCACAAGCGAACTGGCGGTATATTTCCGTTATACATTGTATTAACATTTTGAACAGTCAACTTTTGAACTTTTTGGATACAAGGCAATTCATTAAAGCATATACTTTAAACCCTTACAAATTTTCAGTTTCTCTGCAGTTTTGCTCCTTGCTGTTTCTTTATGTGTCTTACTAATCAGCAAGCAGGCTATAGCACAGGAAGGAGAGGGTGAGTGTGATGAGGACAGATGTCTGTGATGGATGGGGGGGAGTAAGTGAGTTCAGTGTCTAACAAGTACACCGAACATGAAATATAGAGAATGATTTTTATCTAATTGTAAATGGTCCCACATAACTAAAACTGACATAAAACTCACATAACATAAACTGACCCTCATTGCCACTGCATTATCTGTTTGATGACCACTGTCTCACAACCACTGTTTCCTGGCATCACTCATGCCCTGTTTATGCAGGCTCTAAGCATGTTCACAACCACTGTTCAAAACACAATACACAGGATCATGATAGCTGTAATAACTGTGCAGTACTCCTGACTGGAGACAGTGCTGCACCCTGGAGATGTAAATGTGATCCAAAAGTGTGTTTTTTTCTGTGGTGGCTGCCCAGACCAGTTGGGTATATCCTCTTGAGTGAAGAAGGTCAGATATTGGCTTCTTTTCTCTGCACAGAAAATCTTCATTGAAATCTCCACAGAGTATTATAGGTTGGCAATCCATTATTTCCAAAGATTCCAAGAGGCCCAGCAGGTTAGTAAGGAATTGGCCAATACTGTAATCCGGTGGCCTGTAAACAACAGCGATCAAAGCTTGTACAGGGGACTCCAGTTTGACAACCAAGAACTCCAAGTCAGTCACATTGTGATGATACTGCTTTTCATAGGCCTTGAAATGGTTTCTGACATACAAGGCGACACCTCCGCCACTTTTACTTGCAATGTCAGGAAGGTTCGTGTACGAGAGGTGTCTGTTGCGTTTGAACAGGTTGTAGCCCTCCAGCTGGAGACTTTCAGCAACAGAAGAGCCTGAGAGATGAGTTTCAGTGAAACATAAAACATCTCCAAGTGTCAACTCATGGTGAGATTTGATATCTTCAATGTGAGCTGGTAATCCTTCCGTGTTGTGATGGATAATTGTTAATGTTTGCTGTTTGTCTGTTGTCTGTAGAAACTTTAAGAGGGGCATAACACTTTCCAGTGATGCATTCTTCATTGAATCCAGGGAGGCTGTGATTTCAGGATCAGCAAAGATCTTCTTCTCATCAAAGTCGGTTATGTACAGTCCTTGCAGTGTAGTCGTTCTACTCAGAGCAACATAGGCCATTCCCGGTTGGAAGACCCATTTCAATGAGACCACTGCCGACTGTATCGACATCCCCTGACACTTATGAATTGTACATCCAAAAGCCAACTTCAGGGGGAACTGCCTGCGAACAACTCCTTTCTGTCTCAGGTTTTCCTCTACCCTTTCTATGTACACCAAGTTGTCAGCATCACAAGACGACTTGTTACGGTATCTCTGTCCTGCATTTGGATTGTCCAGCACAAGCCCAAGCTTGTTTACCGTAGTAGCACCATTCTCAGTCTGGATGATTATTCTTGCAATCTTGCCAAATGTCCCGTCAACAAGCCCGTCTTCTACATCAATGTTTCATGTGATCATGATACGGGCACCTTCAGCTGCTTGCAGTGTGTCAATCAGATTGTCTTTGTGTCCTTTGAAAGGTTGGTGTTGCCTCAGCATCACTCCTGTCTTAGGGTCTTTTCTGTAATCGTCGGCATCTATGTTGGTGACGTTTGAATGGAGAACAGACACAGTTGCAGCATTATGTTTGTGAACCTCTTTGTTGGTGGCAAAGATGTGCAGCACGTCATTAGGGCAGTGGGTGGGATCTGTCAAAGCCTGAGCAAGCAGAGCTTTGTCATCATTGCTTAAGGTGACAGTCTTCTGCTTGACTCTGATTCTATTCAAAAGCTCAGCAAATGAAATGTCATCCTTCTGTCGCATGATCTCTGTCAGCGTGATCATCTGAAAGTTGTCTTTCCAGACGTCATTGGTATTTTCCTCAAACACGCAGAGTGGCTTACTTTTTCCCAGCGGGGGGACCTGGTAAAAGTCTCCTACTGCTAGTACTGACATACCACCAAAAGGTTTCTTACTGCCTTTGATTTCCTGTAATCTCCAGTTGATGTAGGCAAACAGGGGCTTTGAAATCATTGACACCTCATCAATAACAATGATCTCCGCATTTGACAGCTGTGCCCTCACTTCATCTATTAGATTTCCAAGTCCTTGGTAGGGTGGCTTCAAGCTTCATGGCAACTTCAGCAGAAAATGGAAAGTGTTGCCTGAAATGTTGAAAGCTGCTGTTCCTGTAAATGCAGTTAGTAAAACGCTGGGCATGGATATGTCTGCTTCCTCATGTAGTCTGGTAAGTTTACAGAGTATCTTTGTTGCCTCAGCATAGATGCACTTTATCAGGTGTGATTTGCCTGTCCCTGCACCACCAGTGACAAAGTAATAGAATGGGTCAGGATTTAGGCCACGCACACGGTTAGTGCACCAGTCACAAACTGAGTAGAATGTCTGAGCTTGTGTCCGGTTAAGGTTTCTGTACATTTTCCGAAGGAAATCAGGGCACATTTGTGGGGCCTTCAAAGTAAGCGCAATTCCACCTGTTTGTTTGTGACGTGTATACTCCGGAACATCATCTTGTTCATTCTCATGAAGTGGCTCCCCTTCTTTGCGTTCCTCTATACATTCCAACCTATCCAACTCAGCTTCTGGGGCAAAGGTGTTCCAAGCATCTTCAACAGGGCCGTTTTTTACAAAGTCATCCAAGACTTGTTCTACAATTTTGTTGTGTTGTTCGAACTTCTTTTGGTTGCTGGTAACAATTGCAGACACTGCTTGGATTGCTTCTTCTCCTGGTAAGCTCACACAGGCGCCTTTGTAAAAATCCTGGTGTGTTGGGAACCTTACAGTTTTCAGTGATGACTCTGAACGGTGGGGGAGGTAGAGTTTAAGCAGTCTGCCGTAGTAGTTCTTGGGGTCCTTCTTCTTTGAGAAGCGTGCGTACCTGATGATTGCAGGCTTCCCTCTCATGCGTTTTTGAATCATTCCCATTTCATTCAATAGGCTGACACGCTTGCTGTCTTCCTTTTGCTTGTTATCTTCCTTCTGCTTGCCATAGACAACCCTGTAATGGTATGCAAAGTCTGCCAGACACATGGACTCAAACTCTGGTGTTTCGGGTCTGGCTCTGTATTTGTCGATAAAACTCGTCATCCACACATTAAGAGAATCGGCTGGTTTGTTCTGCAATGCACTGAGCGGGAGACTCATTTTCAGTGCGTTGTCACCAGTTGGCAGAAAAACAACCTCACGTGAGCAAGACTTAATTTTCAGGCTGCACGTACGGGCCACAGACTCCTGGGCGCTGACCTCTCTGTGTTTTGAATAAGCCTGAAGAACCTCTTTCATTTCTTCTCATTCTGTTGCTGTTTCTGGGCTCATTTCTTTGACTATTGCTTTGAGATAGTCACTCAGCTCCCGTTCTGGCTTGGATATGTAGGACAACATTTACATGATGCAACCATACTCATCAAGAATGTACTGGATGTCCATGTTGGCGTTCCAGGCCGTCAGCAAATGTAGATTGTAGTTGTTCACCCAGCAGTCCTTGACATCACGCTTCATTAGAATCACGCTTGAGGAAGTCAATGCCTGAATGTACGAGTTGTACTGATTCAAAGTCATATCACACTGTGCCAGTAGCTGTGACATGTCTTCAAGCTGCACTTTTGGGTTATTAAGCAAATCCCAGACTGGTTTCAGTTTGTTTTTGGCTGCTTGTGGTTTCATTGCACAATCTCCTTGTTCTTCTGGCATCGGGTAAGTTATCCTCGTTTTTCTAATAGGTGGCTTTGGAAATCCAAATCTGCATACTCTGTTACCTTTCTTGCATGATTTTGAATGAGACCTGCTGTGCATTTGAAGTTCTGTTACAAATCTATGAAGTAAGGCCTGTTTGGCTTCATCAGGCAGCTGGCATGAGATGTTATGATCTATAAAGGCACACACCTTGTCATCACTGTCTTGTCCAAATATAGGAGCTCCTGCTACCCAACAGAGACAATGTATATGAGGGCTCCCTCTCGCCTGAAATTCAACCCGGTAAAAGTAATCGATAACTTCACCGATTGGCTGTGCAGGACCCAACAGCAGCTCTTGCATCAGAGCATCAACCCGTTTGTCAAACATGCGCATGGTGGTCACTGGGTTGCCTCGAAGAATGTCACACTTTTCAGCCCAGTCTAGCCCTGCAAAATCCACCTTTTGACCTTGTTGTGCCTTTATTGCCGTTATTACCTCTGGCCATCTGAATTCTGCAGCAGAGAAGGTAAGAAAAAATGTTGGCTTACCCAATTGTCTGACCATGGCTAGCAAATTCTTCAGATTTTTATCCCAGTAAGCTGGACTCCCTCTCAGTGGTTGCATGAACCTTGTGGCATCTCGGTTTCGCACCAACCTCTCAACCTCACGCTTGTCCTGTAGCAGCTTGTTGGATATTTTCCGTCCATCCCTGGTATTGGATTTTCCTTTCCTTAACTGGATGGACATGCTGCTTTTGGCCATGTGTGTTTCTGTGACAAACTGCGCAAAGAAGAGGTAGCTTGTGTCTTTTGCAAAACGAGTATCAACACAAAAAAGCCTTGCATTGAAATACATGCTCGGGGACAGTTTGACTTGTCTTGCCTGGTCCAATGTATTCTGTCCAGTAGGGAACTGAACAGGGAAAGCCATTGCCTCAAGCCTAGGAACTTTAAAGAAGCTGACAGGTGTGTTTCCTTGTGCAGGTGCAATGCTGAATATTCCATCACCGTGTGTCAGTGCTTCCTCTTCAAGGTCAGATGGCTGCAAACAACTGTCTAGGCCAATTCCAGGTCTTAGTGCATCCTTCTCATCCTCTGCATTGGGAGGTTGTTGGTCATGGCCTTCCTGTTGCTCAGAAGCAGCCGGTAAACATGCAGACTGTACCTCTGATGGATCACAATTTTCGATGCGTTCAAGTATCTCCATCATTTCAGTTTCGTCACAACTGTCGAGTTCCATCCCATCATCATTATCATCATCATCATCAGCGATTGTCTCATCCACTCCAATTGAAATGTCACTGTAGTCAGGGTGTGTGTCAATGAGTTTTGACAGACCTGCTACTACATTTCCCATGTTGACATAATGAAACAGCTGGTGGCCTTTGTAAGTCAGACGTCTTTTCAGCTTCACTCTGTGTAACTGGGATGTGCTGTGCGATCTTGGTAGAGTATTGACCGTGGTTTCCACCTCGGATGGCACACACACTACAGCGCCATGTATAGCTGCCTGTCGACCTTTGGGAAGTGTGATGATCTTGGCAAATGGCAGTATTTTGGCCAAAAGTTGTCTTTCCAGCACATTCAAATCGCAGGGCTCTGGGGGAAAGGGCGCCAGCTCCATGTTGTTAGCTACAGCGATGGATGATTTGTGTCCTGCTTTTAAATGTGAATCACAGTTGTGACAAATCCATTCTTTGGTCCTTTCATCTGCTACGGTGCATTGTTCAGGTCCTTGACAGTGATTGTTGCACACATGGACATATTTCCCTGTCAAACAGGCAGCAACAATGTGTAGATTCTTCTTGTAATTGCTGTGAATGCAATGTTTCACTTGGTTAGGGAAAAGGGTGCGATGACACATCGTGCACACAAATGTTGGCCCAGCTTTAATGCATTCATGGAAAGTGGATATAGCTGTCTGCATTAGGCTGTTGTCCACTGGTTGACTGCATTCCCGCATGACACGAGTCCATCGTCTGTATTTCATTCTTATTTTGAAGGCACATTGCATCTTATGGGTTATGCGAAAATCTGCTTGAGTTTGACGCTTCATTTTCATGTAACTCATGCAATGTTGCAAGTGACGTTTTCTGAAAGCAGGATCATTATGATATTTTCTGGTGATGTATTGCTTCTGCTTCAAGTTGAAATCGACATTTGTCGCATATTTTCTGGTGATGTATTGCTTCTTCTTCAAGTTGTAATCTGCATTTGTCGCATATTTTCTGGTGGTGTACTGCTTCTGCTTCAAGTTGAAATCTGCATTTGTCGCATATTTTCTGGTGATGTACTGCTTCTGCTTCAAGTTGAAATCTGCATTTGTCGCATATTTTCTGGTGATGTATTGCTTCTGCTTCAAGTTGAAATTGGCATCTGTTGCATATTTGTGAATGATATATTGCTTCTGCTTCAACTTAAAATCAGCATCTGCTCTGTATCGGCTGGTGATGTATGTCCTTTTCTTATTGGTGACAGACATCTTTGTAGCCTTGGAATCACGCCTTCTTTCATTTCTGTGTCTTGTCTTCAGTTTTTGTTGTCTCTGTGCATTTAATTTGGAAAATGCCTTACTGTCCTTCCATATGCCCTGTGAGGATTTTGCATCAAGTGACCGTGGATAATGCTTGCTGGCTGGGAATCCAGTGTGTGTTGCATCTTTGGTCATCTGTGTCACTTTGTTCTCCACATGTTTTGCATTATGTGGTTTGTCAGATTGCACCGGTGGGGACAGCAAACCATCTGACAGACGTCTTGCACGATGAAATGAGACTGGCATGAAGTCATACTGCAGTCCATCAATAGGGCCTCTGGTGTCTGTAAGGAGCAATTCATACAACTTATAAATCCTTGCCCCCATATCACTCAAATGTGTAAAAGTGATCATAACAGCTTTTCCTTTTCCAGTGGCAGGAAGTCCATCCTTATTTCGACTATGAGAATCAAACAGTCCATATCTCCCAGACTTGTCTCTGAACAATGCAATGCAATATGGCACTACTATAAAAAGTGCATGTGTAACATCTGCATTGAGGCACTGAAGTCTTGTGGAGAGGTCAACAAACCAACCTTGGTTGTCACCGTCTACCGTGGCTCTCATACATCCCGATAACACTGGAGATTTATTGTTGAGCCATACAAGCTGTTGCCCTTCTTCAGTATTTGATCAAGATCACCCTTTCTCACATCATCAAGCTCACTGTGGTATGCCAAAAATGTCAGAGCCATGCATGTACACTGTTTGTTCCTTAACCTTCCATAGCCATGATGACCCTGATGAAATGATGCCTGCACAGAAATCTCACTTGGTACACATGGTTCTTGCATGCCATGGTTTTCAGAAGTGCCCATCACACGGTCACTGTGCTCTTGAACTTGACACTGAGTTGAACATGAAAATGACACCACAGGTTCACTATGTACCTCCTGGGCACATTCACTGTCACAAACCTCCATATCCACTATGCTGCTGTGGGGCTCCGGATCCAGTTTAGTCCAGCGTATCTTTGCAGCTTTAGATCTCTTTCCTTTAGATGGCATGATGATATTTGTGGAAGGAGCTATAATTCCCCTCAGAGCTTTGTTCGAAGAGCTATAATTCCCCTCAGAATTGTGTGGGAGGAGCTATAATTCACCTCACAGCGGTGTGGGAGAAACTATAATTCCCCTCAGAGTTGTGTGGGAGGAGCTATAACTTCCCTCCAAGCTGTGTGGGAGGAGCTATAATGCTATAATTGTCCTTAGAGCTGTGTGAGAGGAGCTATAATTCTCCTCAGAGTTGTGTGGGAGGAGCTATAATGCTAAGCTATAATGCTATAATTCCCCTCTGAGCTGTGTGGGAGGAGCTATAATTCCCCTCAAAGCTGTATTGGAGGAGCTATAACTTACCTCCAAGCTGTGTGGGAGTAGCTATAATGCTATAATTGCCTTTAGAGCTGTGTGAGAGGAGCTATAATTCCCCTCAGAGCTTTGTGATTTTTTTTTCCTCAAAAATGTTTTATTTTTTCAAAAATGTTTTTTTTCCACTATGCTGCTGTGGGGCTCTGGATCCAGTGTAGTCCAGCGTATCTTTGCAGCTTTAGATCTCTTTCCTTTAGATGGCATGATGATATTTGTGGAAGGAGCTATAATTCCCCTCAGAGCTTTGTTTGAAGTGCTATAATTCCCCTCAGAGTTGTGTGGGAGGAGCTATAATTTACCTCAGAGCTGTGTGGGAGGAGCAATAATGCTATAATTTCCCTCAGAGCTTTGTGGGAGGAGCTACAATTCCCCTCAGAGCTGTGTGGGAGGAGATACAATTCCCCTCAGTGTTGTGTGGGAGGAGCTACATTTCCCATCAGAGTTGTGTGGGAGAAGCTATAATTCCCCTCAGAGCTGTGTGGGAGAAACTATAATTCCCCTCAGAGTTGTGTGAGAGGAGCTATAATTCCCCTCAGAGCTTAGTGATTTTTTTTTTCAAAAATGTTTTATTTTTTCCAAAAATGATTTTGTTTTGTTTTTTTGTTTTTTTTAATGATTTTTTTTTATGATTTTATTTTTTCAAAAATTATTTTTTTAATGATTTTTTTTCAAAAATAATGTTTTTTTTCAAAAAAAAAATTTTCAAAAATCATTTATTTTTTTTTCAAATTTTTTTTTTTTTCAAAAATGATTTTTTTTTTCAAAAATGATTTTTTTTTTTCAAAAATTATTTTTTTTTTTTCAAAAATGATTTTTTTTTAAATTATTTTTTTTTCCAAAAAATATAGTAGTAGTAGTAGTAGTATAGTAATAGCACACCAATCGGGAACAATCCGCACGTTTCGGTATATTACTGTCTATGTAGTTCAAAAGCTGTGGGAGGAGTTAGGGTGGTATGATCATGGGGTTGTCAGCTTTTGTCACCTCCCACTCTAATTTTGAACATTTCGCCATTCATTCCTATGGGACCAATTTTGCCGCAAAAACAACGATATTGCGTGAACCATTCGGCGAAAAAAGTTCCACAAAGTAATAGCACACCAATCGGGAACAATCCGCACATTTCGGTATATTACTTGTCTATGTAGTGTAAAAACTGTGGGAGGAGTCTACAAGCATTATCAAGTCTAGCAGAGGAAGGTATGACCACATGCAGTTGGGGGATCTCAGCATCTTGTGTTTACAACCACTGTTTCCTAGCAACGCTCATGTCCTGTTTATGCCTCACAAATACTGCTCAATACACAATACACAGGAGAATGATAGATGTAAAAATTGTGCAGTCATTCAAATGGCCGTATTTTAAAAACTATAAATCCTACAGCGAAGATCGTTATATTGTGAGAATCACAAGACCCAGACCTAGATTTTGATGTATAGTATGTCTCTGAAATATTAAAAATGAAGGCACAGTCACAGTTTAGAAATTGCCCTTCAAATTTGAAGGGGCTAGAGTGTAGTTTCAATGAATGTCAATGGACGGTGTGAGTTGCAAACAAATGGTCATATTGTGAAAACTATCAGGACTATGGCTTAGCCATGGACATGTTTAGTGGCAGCATGGATAGCTGAACGTTTTGATATAAGATTTGTGTAGGTGGGCTTGAAAATGAGGGAGTGGTGGAAATTTAGAAATCATGGTCTGATTTTTCAGCTTTTGTCACCTCCCACTCTAGTTTCCCCATTCATTCCTATGGGACCAATTTCGCCGCAAAAACAACGATATTTTGTGAACCATTCGGCGTAACGTTCCACAAAATAATAGCACACCATTCAGGAACAATCTGCACGTTTTGGTATATTACTTGTCTATGTAGTGTAAAAACTGTGGGAGGAGTTAGGGTGGTAAATTTGGCTATAATAATAATAATAATAACTAGAAAAGCTACAATTTCTGGGGAAATTGTGAAAGTGTTCTTGCCTCTACAACTGGAGTGGGCGGAATAACTGGGTGGGGTGGAGTGGCTTGAGTAACTGTGAAAAGTGTTAAAAAGCTTAATATTTTAAAAAGTATAAATAGTAGTAAAAAAGTTCCATCATTAGCTGAAAGAGCTGAACATTTTTTTCAAAAGTAATTTTTTTTTTTCAAAAATATTTTTTTTTTTTCAAAAATATTTTTTTTTTTCAAAAATTTTTTTTTTTTTTCAAAAATAATTTTTTTTTCAAAAATATATATATATTTTTTTCAAAAATAATTTTTTTTTTTTCAAAAATAATTTTTTTTTTCAAAAATATTTTTTTTTTCCAAAAATAATATTTTTTTTTTCAAAAATAATTTTTTTTTTTTTCAAAAATATTTTTTTTTTCAAAAATAATTTTTTTTTTTTCAAAAATATTTTTTTTTTCATGGGGCGGTCATAATGTTTTGGCTGATCATGGGGTTGTCAGCTTTTGTCACCTCCCACTCTAGTTTTGAACATTCACCATTCATTCCTATGGGACCAATTTCACCGCAAAAACGACGATATTTCGTGAACCATTCGGCAAAACGTTCCACAAAGTAATAGCACACCAATTAAATGACATTGAGGGCAGATTCACACTGGTATTTTTCAGATTTTCACACAGTTCCACAAGGTAATAGGACACCAATTAAATGACATTGAACATTTCGCCATTCATTCCTATGGGACCAATTTTCCGCAAAAACGAAAATATTTCGTGAAAAATTTGGCGAAACGTTCCACAAAGTAATAGCACACCAATCGGGAACAATCTGCACCTTCGGTCTATGTAGTGTAAAAGCTGTGGGAGGAGTTAGGGTGGTATGATCATGGGGTTGTCAGTTTTTGTCACCTCCCACTCTAGTTTTGAACATTTCGCCATTCATTCCTATGGGACCAATTTTGCCGCAAAAACGATGATATTTCGTGAACCATTCGGCGAAACGTTCCACAAAGTAATAGCACACCAATTAAATGACTGATTCCGGATTCACACTGGTATTTTTCAGCTTTTCACAAAGTAATAGCACACCAATTAATTGACATTGAACATTTCACCATTCATTCCTATGGGACTAATTTTTCCGCAAAAACTACGATATTTCGTGAAAAATTTGGCGAAACGTTCCACAAAGTAATAGCACACCAATCGGGAACAATCCTGACGTTTTGGTATATTACTTGTCTATGTAGTGTAAAAATTGTGGGATGAGTTAGGGTGGTAAATTTGGCTATAATAATAATAAGAATAACTAGAAAATGCATTTCCTGGGGAAAATGCGTGGGAATGCTGAATTGCTAAAACGGCCCCCAGCAAAATTGCCCCCATCATATTGCCATCAAAACTGTCCCATCATATTGCCACCATCAAAACTGCCCCATCAGAATTGCCCCATCAAAACTGCACCATCATATTGCCACCATCAAAACTGCCCCATCAGAATTGCCCTATCAAAACAGCCCCATCATATTGCCACCATCAAAACTGCCCCATCATATTGCCACCATCAAAACTGCCCCATCAGAATTACCCCATCAAAACTGCCCCATCATATTCCTCTATTATAAATCAGTACATGGTGTGTCTGTCCCCCTCCCCCGGGCTCTGTAATCAAAGCTGAGATGCTCCAGCCACCTCCCCCCCTGTGTATAACAGAAGCTTTGGTAACCATGGCAACAAAACAAACAGTACACTCTGATTAATGGCTAAAATTTCCTGAAATGACCTCTAAACAAATGGCCGTATTTTAAAAACTATACATCCTACAGCGAAGATCTTTATATTGTGAGAATCACAAGACCCAGACCTAGATTTTGATACATAGTATGTCTCTGAAATATTAAAATTGAAGGCACGGTCGCAGTTTAGAAATTGCCCTTCAAATTTGAAGGGGCTAGAGTGTAGTTTCAATGAATGTCAATGGACGGCGTGAGTTGCAAACAAATGGTCATATTGTGAAAACTATCAGGACTATGGCTTAGCCGTGGACATGTTTAGTGGCAGCAGGGATAGCTGAACGTTTTGATATAAGATTTATGTAGGTGGGCTTGAAAATGAGGGAGTGGCGGCAGTTTAGAAATCATGTTCTGATTTTTCAGCTTTTGTCCCCTCCCCTGGGCTCTAATCAGAGCTGAGATGCTCCAGCCACCTCCCCCCCTGTGTATAACAGAAGCTTTGGTAACCATGGCAACAAAACACACACAGTACACTCTGATTAATGGCTAAAATTTCTTGAAATGACCTCTAAACAAAAAGGTTTTTCTCAAAAACTGTAAAAGATATAAAACTGAAAAGCTATAGCCAGATAGCTGAATATTTTGTGAACATTTTAAAGTTTGTTTGGTGTCTCTAGGTGAAAGTATGAAGGAGCTGAAACTTTTGGGAGCGGAAGAAAAATTTAAGGATTTCAAGCATGCTCCCATTGACTTCAATGTTAAAAAAAGTGATAAAAAGCTTAATATTTTAAAAAGTATAAATGGTAGAAAAAAAGTTGAAAAAGAGCACACCTCAGCTAAAAGAGACGAACATTTTGATAGTTGAATGGTTTTAATAGCTGAAAGTATGCAGAAGTTACGCAGTACCGAAAAACGTACGGAATAAGAAGAAAAATAATAAAAAAACGAATAACAATAGTGGGACTGCTAAAGCATTCCCACTAACTAGAAAATGCATTTCCTGGGGAAAATGCGTGGGAATGCTGAATAGCTAAATTGCTAAAACGGCCGCCATCAAAACTGCCCCATCATATTGCCATCAAAACTGCCCCATTAGAATTGCCCCATCAAAATTGTCCCCATCAAAACTGCCCCATCAGAATTGCCCCATCAAAACTAAAAGTAATTTTTTTTTCAAAAGTAATTTTTTTTTTCAAAAAGTAATTTTTGTTTTTCAAAAATATTTTTTTTTTTTCAAAAATAATTTTTTTTTTCAAAAATTTTTTTTTTTTCAAAAATAATATTTTTTTTTCAAAAATATATTTTTTTTTCAAAAATAATTTTTTTTTTTCAAAAATATTTTTTTTTTTTTCAAAAATAATTTTTTTTTTCAAAAATATTTTTTTTTTTTCAAAAATAATTGCTGAATAGCTAAATTGCTAAAACGGCTGCCATCAAAACTGCCCCATCATACTGCCATCAAAACTGCCCCATCAGAATTGCCCCATCAAAATTGTCCCCATTAAAACTGCCCCATCATATTGCCACCATCAAAACTGCCCCATCAGAATTGCTCCATCAAAATTGTCCCATCATATTGCCACCATCAGAATTGCCCCCATCAAAACTGCCCCATCAGAATTGCCCCATCAAAACTGCCCCATCAGAATTGCCCTATCAAAACTGCCCCATCATATTGCCACCATCAAAACTGCCCCATCAGAATTGCCCCATCAAAACTGCCCCGTCATATTGCCACCATCAAAAATTGCCCCATCAGAATTGCCCTATCAAAACTGCCCCATCATATTGCCACCATCAAAACTGCCCCATCATAATTGCCCCATCAAAACTGCCCCATCAGAATTGCCCTATCAAAACTGCCCCATCATATTCCTCTATTATAAATCAGTACATGGTGTGTCTGTCCCCTCCCCCGGGCTCTGTAATCAAAAAAAATTTTTCAAAAATGATTTTTTTTTTTTTTTCAAAAATAATTTTTTTTTTTTCAAAAATATTTTTTTTTTTCAAAAAAATTTTTTTTAAAAAAATATTTTTTTTTTCAAAAATATATATTTTTTTTCAAAAATATTTTTTTTTTCAAAAATAATTGCTGAATAGCTAAATTGCTAAAATGACCGCCATCAAAACTGCCCCATCAGAATTGCCACCATCAAAACTGCCCCATCATATTCCTCTATTATAATCAGTACATGGTGTGTCTGTCCCCTCCCCCCGGGCTCTGTAATTAAAGCTGAGATGCTCCAGCCACCTCCCCCCCCCTCTGTGTATAACAGAAGCTTTGGTAACCATGGCAACAAAACACACACAGTACACTCTGATTAATGGCTAAAATTTCCTGAAATGACCTCTAAACAAAAAGCTTTTTCTCAAAAACTGTAAAAGATATCAAACTGAAAAGATATAGCCAGATAGCTGAATATTTTGTAAACATTTTAAAGTTTGTTTGGTGTCTCTAGGTGAAAGTATGAAGGAGCTGAAACTTTTGGGAGCGGAAGAAAAATTTAAGGATTTCAAGGATGCTCCCATTGACTTCAATGTTAAAAAAGGTGATAAAAAGCTTAATATTTTAAAAAGTATAAATGGTAGAAAAAAAGTTGAAAAAGAGCACACCTCAGCTAAAATAGACGAACATTTTGATAGTTGAATGGTTTTAATAGCTGAAAGTATGCAGAAGTTACGCATTACCGAAAAACGTACGGAATAAAATTAAAAATAAATAAAATCGAATAACAATAGTGGGACTGCTAAAGCATTCCCACTAACTAGAAAATGCATTTCCTGGGGAAAATGTGTGGGAATGCTGAATTGCTAAAACGGCCCCCAGCAAAATTGCCCCCATCATATTGCCATCAAAACTGTCCCATCATATTGCCACCATCAAAACTGAGCCATCAAAAAATATTTTTTTTTTTCAAAAATATTTTTTTTTTCAAAAATAATTTTTTTTTTTCAAAATTTTTTTTTTTTTCAAAAATTTTTTTTTTTTCAAAAATATTTTTTTTTTTTCAAAAATAATTTTTTTCTTCAAAAATATTTTTTTTTTTTTTCAAAATTATTTTTTTTTTTCAAAAATGATTTTTTTTTTCAAAAATATTTTTTTTTTTTCAGAAATATATATATATTTTTTTCAAAAATAATTGCTGAATAGCTAAATAGCTAAAATGACCGCCATCAAAACTGCCCCATCAGAATTGCCACCATCAAAACTGCCCCATCATATTCCTCTATTATAATCAGTACATGGTGTGTCTGTCCCCTCCCCCGGGCTCTGTAATTAAAGCTGAGATGCTCCAGCCACCTCCCCCCCCTGTGTATAACAGAAGCTTTGGTAACCATGGCAACAAAACATACACAGTACACTCTGATTAATGGCTAAAATTTCCTGAAATGACCTCTAAACAAAAAGCTTTTTCTCAAAAACTGTAAAAGATATCAAACTGAAAAGATATAGCCAGATAGCTGAATATTTTGTGAACATTTTAAAGTTTGTTTGGTGTCTCTAGGTGAAAGTATGAAGGAGCTGAAACTTTTGGGAGTGGAAGAAAAATTTAAGGATTTCAAACATGCTCCCATTGACTTCAATGTTAAAAAAAGTGATAAAAAGCTTAATATTTTAAAAAGTATAAATGGTAGAAAAAAAGTTGAAAAAGAGCACACCTCGGCTAAAAGAGACGAACATTTTGATAGTTGAATGGTTTTAATAGCTGAAAGTATGCAGAAGTTACGCATTACCGAAAAAAGTACAGAATAAAATTAAAAACTAGAAAATGCATTTCCTGGGGAAAATGCGTGGGAATGCTGAATTGCTAAAACGGCCCCCAGCAAAATTGCCCCCATCATATTGCCATCAAAACTGTCCCATCATATTGCCACCATCAAAACTGCCCCATCAGAATTGCCTCATCAAAACTGCACCATCATATTGCCACCATCAAAACTGCCCCATTAAAAAATATTTTTTTTTTTTCAAAAATATTTTTTTTTTTCAAAAATATTTTTTTTTTCAAAAATATTTTTTTTTTCAAAAATGATTTTTTTTTTCAAAAATATATATTTTTTTTTTCAAAAATATTTTTTTTTTTTTTCAAAAATATTTTTTTTTTCAAAAATAATTTTTTTTTTCAAAAATATTTTTTTTTTCAAAAATATTTTTTTTTTTTCAAAAATTTTTTTTTCAAAAATTTTTTTTTTCAAAAATGATTTTTTTTTTTCAAAAATAATTTTTTTTTTTTTCAAAAATAATTTTTTTTTTTTTCAAAAATAATTTTTTTTTTCAGAAATATATATATATTTTTTTCAAAAATAATTGCTGAATAGCTAAATTGCTAAAATGACCGCCATCAAAACTGCCCCATCAGAATTGCCACCATCAAAACTGCCCCATCATATTCCTCTATTATAAATCAGTACATGGTGTGTCTGTCCCCTCCCCCGGGCTCTGTAATTAAAGCTGAGATGCTCCAGCCACCTCCCCCCCTGTGTATAACAGAAGCTTTGGTAACCATGGCAACAAAACAAACACAGTACACTCTGATTAATGGCTAAAATTTCCTGAAATGACCTCTAAACAAAAAGCTTTTTCTCAAAAACTGTAAAAGATATCAAACTGAAAAGATATAGCCAGATAGCTGAATATTTTGTGAACATTTTAAAGTTTGTTTGGCGTCTCTAGGTGAAAGTATGAAGGAGCTGAAACTTTTGGGAGCGGATGAAGATTTTAAGTTTCTCAAGCATGCTCTTATTGACTTCAATGTTAAAAAAAAGTGATAAAAAGCTTAATATTTTAAAAAGTATAAATGGTAGAAAAAAAGTTGAAAAAGAGCACACCTCAGCTAAAAGAGACGAACATTTTGATAGTTGAATGGTTTTAATAGCTGAAAGTATGCAGAAGTTACGCATTACCGAAAAACGTACGGAATAAAATTAAAAATAACTAGAAAATGCATTTCCTGGGGAAAATGCGTGGGAATGCTGAATTGCTAAAACGGCCCCCAGCAAAATTGCCCCCATCATATTGCCATCAAAACTGTCCCATCATATTGCCACCATCAAAACTGCCCCATCAGAATTGCCACCATCAAAACTGCACCATCATATTGCCACCAGCAAAACTGCCCCATCAAAAAATATTTTTTTTTTTCAAAAATATTTTTTTTTTTCAAAAATAATTTTTTTTCAAAAATTATTTTTTTTTTTCAAAAATTTTTTTTTTCAAAAAATTTTTTTTTCAAAAATTTTTTTTTCAAAAATGATTTTTTTTTTTTAAATATTTTTTTTTTCAAAAATATTTTTTTTTTCAAAAATAATTTTTTTTTTCAAAAATATTTTTTTTTTTTTTCAAAAATATTTTTTTTTTTTCAAAAATAATTTTTTTTTTTCAAAAATAATTTTTTTTTTTTTTCAAAAATAATTTTTTTTTTTCAAAAATGATTTTTTTTTTTTTTCAAAAATAATTTTTTTTTTTTCAGAAATATATTTTTTTTTTCAAAAATATATATTTTTTTTCAAAAATAATTGCTGAATAGCTAAATTGCTAAAATGACCGCCATCAAAACTGCCCCATCAGAATTGCCACCATCAAAACTGCCCCATCATATTCCTCTATTATAATCAGTACATGGTGTGTCTGTCCCCTCCCCCCGGGCTCTGTAATTAAAGCTGAGATGCTCCAGCCACCTCCCCCCCCTCTGTGTATAACAGAAGCTTTGGTAACCATGGCAACAAAACACACACAGTGCACTCTGATTAATGGCTAAAATTTCCTGAAATGACCTCTAAACAAAAAGCTTTTTCTCAAAAACTGTAAAAGATATCAAACTGAAAAGCTATAGCCAGATAGCTGAATATTTTGTGAACATTTTAAAGTTTGTTTGGTGTCTCTAGGTGAAAGTATGAAGGAGCTGAAACTTTTGGGAGCGGAAGAAAAATTTAAGGATTTCAAGCATGCTCCCATTGACTTCAATGTTAAAAAAAAGTGATAAAAAGCTTAATATTTTAAAAAGTATAAATGGTAGAAAAAAAGTTGAAAAAGAGCACACCTCAGCTAAAAGAGACGAACATTTTGATAGTTGAATGGTTTTAATAGCTGAAAGTATGCAGAAGTTACGCATTACCGAAAAACGTACGGAATAAAATTAAAATTATTAAAAATAAATAAAATCGAATAACAATAGTGGGACTGCTAAAGCATTCCCACTAATAAATAAAATCGAATAACAATAGTGGGACTGCTAAAGCAGTCCCACTAATAAAATCGAATAACAATAGTGGGACTGCTAAAGCATTCCCACTAACTAGAAAATGCATTTCCTGGGGAAAATGCGTGGGAATGCTGAATAGCTAAATTGCTAAAATGGCCACCATCAAAACTGCCCCATCATATTGCCACAATCAAAACTGCCCCATCATATTGCCATCAAAACTGCCCCATCAAAATTGTCCCCATCAAAACTGCCCCATCAGAATTGCCCCATCAAAACTAAAAGTATTTTTTTTTCAAAAGTAATTTTTATTTCAAAAAGTAATTTTTTTTTCAAAAATATATTTTTTTTTTTCAAAAATAATTTTTTTCTTTTTCAAAAATAATTTTTTTTTTCAAAAATAATTTTTTTTTTCAAAAATATTTTTTTTTTTCAAAAATATTTTTTTTTTTTCAAAAATATTTTTTTTTTCAAAAATATTTTTTTTTCTCAAAAATATTTTTGTTTTTTTCAAAAATAATTGCTGAATAGCTAAATTGCTAAAACGGCCACCATCAAAACTGCCCCATCATACTGCCATCAAAACTGCCCCATCAGAATTGCCCCATCAAAATTGTCCCCATTAAAACTGCCCCATCATATTGCGACCATCAAAACTGCCCCATCAGAATCACTCCATCAAAATTGTCCCATCATATTGCCACCATCAGAATTGCCCCATCAAAACTGCCCCATCATATTGCCCCATCAAAACTGCCCCATCATATTGCCACCATCAAAACTGCCCCATCAGAATTGCCCCATCAAAACTGCCCCATCAGAATTGCCACCATCAAAACTGCCCCATCAGAATTGTCCCATCAAAACTGCCCCATCAGAATTGCCCCATCAAAACTGCCCCATCAGAATTGCCACCATCAAAACTGCCCCATCAGAATTGCCCTATCAAAACTGCCCCATCAGAATTGCCCTATCAAAACTGACCCATCATATTGCCACCATCAAAACTGCCCCATCAGAATTGCCCCATCAAAACTGCCCCATCATATTGCCACCATCAAATCTGCCCCATCAGAATTGCCCCATCAAAACTGCCCCATCCTATTGCCACCTTTAAAACTGCTCCATAAAAATTGTCCCCATCAAAACTGCTCCATCATATTGCCACCATCAAAACTGCCCCATCAGAATTGCCCCATCAAAACTGCCCCATCATATTGCCACCATCAAAACTGCCCCATCATATTGCCACCATCAAAACTGCCCCATCAGAATAACTCCATCAAAACTGCCCCATCATATTCCTCTATTATAAATCAGTACATGGTGTGTCTGTCCCCTCCCCCCGGGGTCTGTAATTAAAGCTGAGATGCTCCAGCCACCTCCCCCCCCTCTGTGTATAACAGAAGCTTTGGTAACCATGGCAACAAAACACACACAGTGCACTCTGATTAATGGCTAAAATTTCCTGAAATGACCTCTAAACAAAAAGCTTTTTCTCAAAAACTGTAAAAGATATCAAACTGAAAAGCTATAGCCAGATAGCTGAATATTTTGTGAACATTTTAAAGTTTGTTTGGTGTCTCTAGGTGAAAGTATGAAGGAGCTGAAACTTTTGGGAGCGGAAGAAAAATTTAAGGATTTCAAGCATGCTCCCATTGACTTCAATGTTAAAAAAAAGTGATAAAAAGCTTAATATTTTAAAAAGTATAAATGGTAGAAAAAAAGTTGAAAAAGAGCACACCTCAGCTAAAAGAGACGAACATTTTGATAGTTGAATGGTTTTAATAGCTGAAAGTATGCAGAAGTTACGCATTACCGAAAAACGTACGGAATAAAATTAAAATTATTAAAAATAAATAAAATCGAATAACAATAGTGGGACTGCTAAAGCATTCCCACTAATAAATAAAATCGAATAACAATAGTGGGACTGCTAAAGCATTCCCACTAATAAAATCGAATAACAATAGTGGGACTGCTAAAGCATTCCCACTAACTAGAAAATGCATTTCCTGGGGAAAATGCGTGGGAATGCTGAATAGCTAAATTGCTAAAATGGCCACCATCAAAACTGCCCCATCATATTGCCACCATCAAAACTGCCCCATCATATTGCCATCAAAACTGCCCCATCAAAATTGTCCCCATCAAAACTGCCCCATCAGAATTGCCCCATCAAAACTAAAAGTATTTTTTTTTCAAAAGTAATTTTTATTTCAAAAAGTAATTTTTTTTTCAAAAATATATATTTTTTTTTCAAAAATAATTTTTTTCTTTTTCAAAAATATTTTTTTTTTTCAAAAATAATTTTTTTTTTCAAAAATAATTTTTTTTTTCAAAAATATTTTTTTTTTTTCAAAAATATTTTTTTTTTCAAAAATATATTTTTTTTTCAAAAATATTTTTGTTTTTTTCAAAAATAATTGCTGAATAGCTAAATTGCTAAAACGGCCACCATCAAAACTGCCCCATCATACTGCCATCAAAACTGCCCCATCAGAATTGCCCCATCAAAATTGTCCCCATTATAACTGCCCCATCATATTGCGACCATCAAAACTGCCCCATCAGAATCGCTCCATCAAAATTGTCCCATCATATTGCCACCATCAAAACTGCCCCATCATATTGCCACCATCAAAACTGCCCCATCAGAATTGCCCCATCAAAACTGCCCCATCAGAATTGCCACCATCAAAACTGCCCCATCAGAATTGTCCCATCAAAACTGCCCCATCAGAATTGCCCCATCAAAACTGCCCCATCAGAATTGCCACCATCAAAACTGCCCCATCAGAATTGCCCTATCAAAACTGCCCCATCAGAATTGCCCTATCAAAACTGACCCATCATATTGCCACCATCAAAACTGCCCCATCAGAATTGCCCCATCAAAACTGCCCCATCATATTGCCACCATCAAAACTGCCCCATCAGAATTGCCCCATCAAAACTGCCCCATCCTATTGCCACCTTTAAAACTGCTCCATAAAAATTGTCCCCATCAAAACTGCCCCATCATATTGCCACCATCAAAACTGCCCCATCAGAATTGCCCCATCAAAACTGCCCCATCATATTGCCACCATCAAAACTGCCCCATCATATTGCCACCATCAAAACTGCCCCATCAGAATAACCCCATCAAAACTGCCCCATCATATTCCTCTATTATAAATCAGTACATGGTGTGTCTGTCCCCTCCCCCGGGCTCTGTAATCAGAGCTGAGATGCTCCAGCCACCTCCCCCCTGTGTATAACAGAAGCTTTGGTAACCATGGCAACAAAACAAACACAGTACACTCTGATTAATGGCTAAAATTTGCTGAAATGACCTCTAAACAAAAAGCTTTTTCTCAAAAACTGTAAAAGATATCAAACTGAAAAGATATAGCCAGATAGCTGAATATTTTGTGAACATTTTAAAGTTTGTTTGGTGTCTGTAGGTGAAAGTATGAAGGAGCTGAAACTTTTGGGAGCGGAAGAAGAATTTAAGGATTTCAAGCATGCTCCCATAGACTAAAATGTTTAAAAAAAATGATAAAAAAGCTTAATATTTTAAAAAGTATAAATGGTAGAAAAAAAGTTGAAAAAGAGCACACCTCAGCTAAAAGAGACGAACATTTTGATAGTTGAATGGTTTTAATAGCTGAAAGTATGCAGAAGTTACGCAGAACCAAAAAACGTACGGAATAAGAAGAAAAATAAATAAAAAAACGAATAACAATAGTGGGACTGCTAAAGAATTCCCACTGATAAGAAGAATAATATATATGTGAGATAACAGTAAGTGGTCTTGCTATGCAAGAACACTTAATAATATATATGTGAGATAACAGTAAGTGGTCTTGCTATGCAAGAACACTTAATAATATATATGTGAGATAACAGTAAGTGGTCTTGCTATGCAAGAACACTTAACTAGAAAATCTACAATTTCTGGGGAAATTGTGAAAAGTGTTCTTGCCCCTACAACTGGAGTGGGCGGAGTAACTGGGTGGGGTGGAGCGGCTTGAGTAACTGTGAAAAGTGTTAAAAAGCTTAATATTTTAAAAAGTATAAATAGTAGTAAAACAGTTGAAGTCCCATCATTAGCTGAAAGAGCTGAACATTTTTTTCAAAAAATTTTTCTTCAAAAATGATTTTTTTTTTAAATGATTTTTTTTTCAAAAATGAATTTTTTTTTTCAAAAATGGGGCGGTCATAATGTTTTGGCTGATCATGGGGTTGTCATCTTTTGTCACCTCCCACTCTAGTTTTGAACATTTCGCCATGCATTCCTATGGGACCAATTTCACCGCAAAAACGACGATATTTCGTGAACTATTCGGCGAAACGTTCCACAAAGTAATAGCACACCAATTAAATGACATTGAGGCCGGATTCACACTGGTATTATTCAGCTTTTCACAAAGTTCCACAAGGTAATAGGACACCAATTAAATGACATTGAACATTTCGCCATTCATTCCTATGGGACCAATTTTCCGCAAAAACGACAATATTTTGTGAAAAATTTGGCGAAACGTTCCACAAAGTAATAGCACACCAATCGGGAACAATCCGCACCTTCAAAACTGCCCCATCATATTGCCACCATCAAAACTGCCCCATCAGAATTGCCCCATCATATTACCACCATCAAAACTGCCCCATCATATTGCCACCATCAAAACTGCCCCCATCATATTGCCATCAAAACTGCCCCATTAGAATTGCCCCATCAAAATTGTCCCCATCAAAACTGCCCCATCAGAATTGCCCCATCAAAACTAAAAATATTTTTTTTTTTCAAAAATATATTTTTTTTTTCAAAAATATTTTTTTTTTCAAAAATATTTTTTTTTTCAAAAATATTTTTTTTCAAAAATATTTTTTTTTTCAAAAATATATATTTTTTTTTCAAAAATAATTTTTTTTTTCAAAAATATATATTTTTTTTCAAAAATGATTTTTTTTTCAAAATTTTTTTTTTTTTCAAAAATAATTTTTTTTCAAAAATATATATTTTTTTCAAAAATATATTTTTTTTTCAAAAATATATTTTTTTTTTCAAAAATAATTTTTTTTTTTAAAATAATTTTGTTTTTCAAAAATATATTTTTTTTTTTCAAAAATGATTTTTTTTTTCAAAAATATTTTTTTTTTCAAAAATTTTTTTTTTTTTCATAAATAATTTTTTTTTTCAAAAATATTTTTTTTTTTCAAAAATATATTTTTTTTTCAAAAATATTTTTTTTTTTTTTCAAAATATTTTTTTTTTTTTTTCAAAAATAATTGCTGAATAGCTAAATTGCTAAAACGGCCGTCATCAAAACTGCCCCATCATACTGCCATCAAAACTGCCCCATCAGAATTGCCCCATCAAAATTGTCCCCTTTAAAACTGCCCCATCATATTGCCACCATCAAAACTGCCCCATCATATTGCCACCATCAAAACTGCCCCATCAGAATTACCCCATCAAAACTGCCCCATCATATTCCTCTATTATAAATCAGTACATGGTGTGTCTGTCCCCTCCCCCGGGCTCTGTAATCAGAGCTGAGATGCTCCAGCCACCTCCCCCCTGTGTATAACAGAAGCTTTGGTAACCATGGCAACAAAACAAACACAGTACACTCTGATTAATGGCTAAAATTTCCTGAAATGACCTCTAAACAAAAAGCTTTTTCTCAAAAACTGTAAAAGATATCAAACTGAAAAGATATAGCCCGATAGCTGAACATTTTGTGAACATTTTAAAGTTTGTTTGGTGTCTTGGTGAAAGTATGAAGGAGCTGAAACTTGTGGGAGCGGAAGAAGAATTTAAGGATTTCAAGCATGCTCCCATTGACTTCAATGTTAAAAAAAGTGTTAAAAAGCTTAATATTTTAAAAAGTATAAATGGTAGAAAAAAAGTTGAAAAAGAGCACACATCAGCTAAAAGAGACGAACATTTTAATAGTTGAATGGTTTTAATAGCTGAAAGTATGCAGAAGTTACGCAGAACCAAAAAACGTACGGAATAAAATTATTGAAATTAAAATTAAAAATAAATAAAATCGAATAACAATAGTGTGACTGCTAAAGCACTCCCACTAACTAGAAAATGCATTTCCTGGGGAAAATGCGTGGGAATGCTGAATAGCTAAATTGCTAAAACGGCCGCCATCAAAACTGCCCCATCATACTGCCATCAAAACTGCCCCATCAGAATTGCCCCATCAAAATTGTCCCCATTAAAACTGCCCCATCATATTGCCACCATCAAAACTGCCCCATCAGAATTGCTCCATCAAAATTGTCCCATCATATTGCCATCATCAGAATTGCACCATCAAAACTGCCCCATCTTATTGCCACCATCAAAACTGCCCCATCAGAATTGCCCCATCATATTACCACCATCAAAACTGCCCCATCATATTGCCACCATCAAAACTGCCACCATCATATTGCCATCAAAACTGCCCCATCAGAATTGTCCCCATCAAAACTGCCCCATCATATTGCCACCATCAAAACTGCCCCATCAGAATTGCCCCATCAAAACTGCCCCATCATATTGCCACCATCAAAACTGCCCCATCAGAATTGCCCCATCAAAACTGCCCCATCATCTTGCCACCATCAAAACTGCCCCATCATAATTGCCCCATCAAAACTGCCCCATCAGAATTGCCCTATCAAAAATGCCCCATCATATTCCTCTATTATAAATCAGTACATGGTGTGTCTGTCCCCTCCCCCGGGCTCTGTAATCAGAGCTGAGATGCTCCAGCCACCTCCCCCCTGTGTATAACAGAGCCAGACCTAGATGTTGATGTATAGTATGTCTCTGAAATATTAAAAATGGAGGCACAGTCGCTGTTTAGAAATTGTCCTTCAAATTTGAAGGGGCTAGAGTGTAGTTTCAATGAATGTCAATGGACGGCATGAGTTGCAAACAAATGGTCATATTGTGAAAACTATCAGGACTATGGCTTAGCCGTGGACATGTTTAGTGGCAGCAGGGATAGCTGAACGTTTTGATATAAGATTTGTGTAGGTGGGCTTGAAAATGAGGGAGTGGCAGCAGTTTAGAAATCATGTTCTGATTTTTCAGCTTTTGTCACCTCCCACTCTAGTTTCCCCATTCATTCCTATGGAACCAATTTCGCCGCAAAAACGATGATATTTCGTGAACCGTTCGGCGAAACGTTCCACAAAATAATAGCACACCATTCGGGAACAATCCGCACGTTTCGGTATATTACTTGTCTATGTAGTGTAAAAACTGTGGGAGGAGTTTGGGTGGTAAATTTGGCTATAATAATAATAACTAGAAAATGCATTTCCTGGGGAAAATTGCGTGGGAATGCTGAATTGCTAAAACGGCCGCCATTAAAACTGCCCCATCATACTGCCATCAAAACTGCCACATCAGAATTGCCCCATCAAAATTGTCCCCATTAAAACTGCCCCATCATATTGCCACCATCAAAACTGCCCCATCAGAATTGCCCCATCAAAACTGCCCCATCATATTGCCACCATCAAAATTGCCCCCATCAAAACTGCCCCATCATATTGCCACCTTTAAAACTGCTCCATTAAAATTGTCTCCATCAAAACTGCCCCATCATATTGCCACCATCAAAACTGCCCCATCAGACTTGCCCCATCAAAACTGCCCCATCATATTGCCACCATCAAAACTGCCCCATCATATTGCCACCATCAAAACTGCCCCATCATATTGCCACCATCAAAACTGCCCCATCAGAATTGTCCCATCAAAACTGCCCCATCATATTGCCACCATCAAAACTGCCCCATCATAATTGCCCCATCAAAACTGCCCCATCAGAGTTGCCCCATCAAAACTGCCCCATCATATTCCTCTATTATAAATCAGTACATGGTGTGTCTGTCCCCTCCCCCGGGCTCTGTAATCAGAGCTGAGATGCTCCAGCCACCTCCCCCTGTGTATAACAGAAGCTTTGGTAACCATGGCAACAAAACAAACACAGTACACTCTGATTAATGGCTAAAATTTCCTGAAATGACCTCTAAACAAAAAGCTTTTTCTCAAAAACTGTAAAAGATATCAAACTGAAAAGATATAGCCAGATAGATGAATATTTTGTGAACATTTTATAGTTTGTTTGGCATCTGTAGGTGAAAGTATGAAGGAGCTGAAACTTTTGGGAGCGGAAGAAGATTTTAAGGATCTGAAGCATGCTCCCATTGACTTCAATGTTAAAAAAAGTGATAAAAAGCTTAATATTTTAAAAAGTATAAATGGTAGACAAAAAGTTGAAAAAGTGCACACATCAGCTAAAAGAGACGAACATTTTAATAGTTGAATGGTTTTAATAGCTGAAAGTATGCAGAAGTTACGCAGAGCCAAAAAATGTACGGAATAAAATTAAAATTAAAAATAATAAATAAAATCGAATAACAATAGTGGGACTGCTAAAGCATTCCCACTAATAATATATATGTGAGATAACAGTAAGTGGTCTTGCTATGCAAGAACACTTAACTAGAAAATGCATTTCCTGGGAAAAATGCGTGGGAATGCTGAATAGCTGAATTGCTAAAACGGCAGCCATCAAAACTGCCCCCATCAGAATTGCCCCATCAAAATTGTCACCATCAAAACTGCCCATCATATTGCCACCATCAAAACTGCCCCATCAGACTTGCCCCATCAAAACTGCCCCATCATATTGCCACCATCAAAACTGCCCCATCATATTGCCACCATCAAAACTGCCCCATCATATTGCCACCATCAAAACTGCCCCATCAGAATTGTCCCATCAAAACTGCCCCATCATATTGCCACCATCAAAACTGCCCCATCATAATTGCCCCATCAAAACTGCCCCATCATAATTGCCCCATCAAAACTGCCCCATCAGAATTGCCCAATCAAAACTGCCCCATCATATTCCTCTATTATAAATCAGTACATGGTGTGTCTGTCCCCTCCCCCGGGCTCTGTAATCAGAGCTGAGATGCTCCAGCCACCTCCCCCTGTGTATAACAGAAGCTTTGGTAACCATGGCAACAAAACAAACAGAGTACACTCTGATTAATGGCTAAAATTTCCTGAAATGACCTCTAAACAAAAAGCTTTTTCTCAAAAACTGTAAAAGATATCAAACTGAAAAGATATAGCCAGATAGATGAATATTTTGTGAACATTTTATAGTTTGTTTGGCATCTGTAGGTGAAAGTATGAAGGAGCTGAAACTTTTGGGAGCGGAAGAAGATTTTAAGGATTTCAAGCATGCTCCCATTGACTTCAATGTTAAAAAAAAGTGATAAAAAGCTTAATATTTTAAAAAGTATAAATGGTAGACAAAAAGTTGAAAAAGTGCACACATCAGCTAAAAGAGACGAACATTTTAATAGTTGAATGGTTTTAATAGCTGAAAGTATGCAGAAGTTACGCAGAGCCAAAAAATGTACGGAATAAAATTAAAATTAAAAATAATAAATAAAATCGAATAACAATAGTGGGACTGCTAAAGCATTCCCACTAATAATATATATGTGAGATAACAGTAAGTGGTCTTGCTATGCAAGAACACTTAACTAGAAAATGCATTTCCTGGGGAAAATGCGTGGGAATGCTGAATAGCTGAATTGCTAAAACGGCAGCCATCAAAACTGCCCCCATCAGAATTGCCCCATCAAAATTGTCACCATCAAAACTGCCCATCATATTGCCACCATCAAAACTGCCCCATCAGAATTGCCCCATCAAAATTGTCCCCATCAAAACTGCCCCATAATATTGCCACCATCAAAACTGCTCCATCAGAATTACCCCATCAAAATTGTCCCCATCAAAACTGCCCCTTCATATTGACACCATCAAAACTGCCCCATCATGTTGCCACTATCAAAACTGCCTCCATCATATTGCCATCAAAACTGCCCCATCAGAATTGCCCCATCAAAATTGTCCCCATCAAAACTGCCCAATCAGAATTGCCCCATCAAAACTGCCCCATCATATTGCCGCCATCAAAACTGCCCCATCAGAATTGCCCCATCAAAACTGCCCCATCATATTGCCACCATCAAAACTGCCCCATCAGAATTGTCCCATCAAAACTTCCCCATCATATTGCCACCATCAAAACTGCCCCATCAAAACTGCCCCATCATTTTCCTCTATTATAAATCAGTACATGGTGTGTCTGTCCCCTCCCCCGGGCTCTGTAATGAGAGCTGAGATGCTCCAGCCACCTTCCCCCCCGCGTGGGAATGCTGAATAGCTGAATTGCTAAAACGGCCCCCAGCAAAACTGACCCATCATATTGCCATCAAAGCTGCCCCATCAGAATTGCCCCATAAAAATTATCCCCATCAAAACTGCCCCATCATATTGCCACCATCAAAAATGCCCCCATCAAAACTGCCCCATCATATTACCACCTTTAAAACTGCTCCATTAAAATTGTCCCCATCACAACTGCCCCATCATATTGCCACCATCAAAACTGCCCCATCAGAATTGCCACCATCAAAACTGCCCCATCAGAATTGCCACCATCAAAACTGCCCCATCAGAATTGCCCCATCAAAACTGCCCCATCAGAATTGCCCTATCAAAACTGCCCCATCATATAGCCACCATCAAAACTGCCCCATCAGAATTGCCCTATCAAAACAGTACCATCATATTGCCACCATCAAAACTGCCCTATCAGAATTCTCCCATCAAAACTGCCCCATCAGAATTGTCCAATCAAAACTGGCCCATCAGAATTGTCCCATCAAAACTGCCCCATCATATTCCTCTATTATAAATCAGTACATGGTGTGTCTTTCCCCTCCCCCGGGCTCTGTAATCAAAGCTGAGATGCTCCAGACACCTCCCCCCCTGTGTATAACAGAAGCTTTGGTAACCATGGCAACAAAACAAACATAGTACACTCTGATTAATGGCTAAAATTTCCTGAAATGACCTCTAAACAAAAAGCTTTTTCACAAAAACTGTAAAAGATATCAAACTGAAAAGATATAGCCAGTTAGCTGCATATTTTGTGAACATTTTAAAGTTTGTTTGGCGTCTGTAGGTGAAAGTATGAAGGAGCTGAAACTTTTGGGAGCGGAAGAAGATTTTAAGGATCTGAAGCTTGCTCTAATTGACTTCAATGTTAAAAAAAAGTGTTAAAAAGCTTAATATTTTAAAAAGTATAAATGGTAGAAAAAAAGTTGAAAAAGAGCACACATCAGCTAAAAGAGACGGACATTTTAATAGTTGAATGGTTTTCATAGCTGAAAGTATGCAGAAGTTACGCAGAGCCAAAAAACGTACGGAATAATAAAAATAGACTAGAAAATGCATTTCCTGGGGAAAATGCGTGGGAATGCTGATGAATAGCTAAATTGCTAAAATGGCCACCATCAAAACTGCCCCATCATACTGCCATCAAAACTGCCCCATCAGAATTGCCCCATCAAAATTGTCCCCATTAAAACTGACCCATCATATTGCCTCCATCAAAACTGCCCCATCAGAATTGCCCCATCAAAACTGCCCCATCAGAATTGTCCTATCAAAACTGCCCCATCATATTGCCACCATCAAAACTGCCCCATCAGAATTGTCTCGTCAAAACTGCCCCATCATATTGCCACCATCAAAACTGCCCCATCATAATTGCCCCATCAAAACTGCCCCATCAGAATTGCCCCATCAAAACTGCCCCATCATATTGCCACCATCAAAACTGCCCCATCATAATTGCCCCATCAAAACTGCCCCATCATATTGCCACCATGAAAACTTCCCCATCAGAATTGCCCTATCAAAACTGCCCCATCATATTGCCACCATCAAAACTGCGCCATCAGAATTGTCCCATCAAAACTGCCCCATCATCTTGCCACCATCAAAACCGCCCCATCATAATTGCCCCATCAAAACTGCCCCATCAGAATTGCCCTATCAAAACTACCCCATCATATTCCTCTATTATAAATCAGTACATGGTGTGTCTGTCCCCTCCCCCGGGCTCTGTAATCAGAGCTGAGATGCTCATGCCACCTCCCCCCTGTGTATAACAGAAGCTTTGGTAACCATGGCAACAAAACAAACACAGTACACTCTGATTAATGGCTAAAATTTCCTGAGACCTCTAAACAAAAAGCTTTTTCTCAAAAACTGTAAAAGATATCAAACTGAAAAGATATAGCCAGATAGCTGAATATTTTGTGAACATTTTAAGTTTGTTTGGCGTCTGTAGGTGAAAGTATGAAGGAGCTGAAACTTTTGGGAGCGGAAGAAGATTTTAAGGATCTGAAGCATGCTCCCATTGACTTCAATGTTAAAAAAAGTGTTAAAAAGCTTAATATTTGTTTGTACAGCTGCCCCAAGGAAAGGTCAGCAATAATGCTAGTGGTGGCCAGTGGGGGGGAGGAGCTGCTGACCAAGATGGCCGCATGAGGAGATCAAGGGTCTGACATGCCGCCACACTAACAAGCAGACGTGCTGAGAAGCAGGCACGTGGAAAAGCAGGCTGAAAAAGGCTGAAATCTGAACGCCAGAACGCCAACAATGATAATCAATGATAACCAGCTATTAAGCTGAAACATACTTGGAGCGATACTGAGCGAGACTGAGGGCTTCGAGACCAGTCCGGAGCATAGCAGTGAGTGCGGGAGGAGGAGACAAGGAAGCGGCTGACAGTTTGGCAACACTCGCGGCAACACTCGCGAGGATTGATAAACTCGAAGGGAGCTCAGGAAAAACAAGCCTGTGGGGTGCCGACTGCTTCCGGGAGTGGAACCGCAAAACTGCCCCATCATATAGCCACCATCAAAACTGCCCCCATCAAAACTGCCACATCAGAATTGCCCCATCAAAACTGCCCCATCAGAATTGTCCTATCAAAACTGCCCCATCATATTGCCACCATCAAAACTGCCCCATCAGAATTGTCCCATCAAAACTGCCCCATCATATTGCCACCATCAAAACTGCCCCATCATAATTGCCCCATCAAAACTGCCCCATCAGAATTGCCCCATCAAAACTGCCCCATCATATTGCCACCATCAAAACTGCCCCATCATAATTGCCCCATCAAAACTGCCCCATCATATTGCCACCATGAAAACTTCCCCATCAGAATTGCCCTATCAAAACTGCCCCATCATATTGCCACCATCAAAACTGCGCCATCAGAATTGTCCCATCAAAACTGCCCCATCATCTTGCCACCATCAAAACTGCCCCATCATAATTGCCCCATCAAAACTGCCCCATCAGAATTGCCCTATCAAAACTACCCCATCATATTCCTCTATTATAAATCAGTACATGGTGTGTCTGTCCCCTCCCCCGGGCTCTGTAATCAGAGCTGAGATGCTCATGCCACCTCTCCCCCTGTGTATAACAGAAGCTTTGGTAACCATGGCAACAAAACAAACACAGTACACTCTGATTAATGGCTAAAATTTCCTGAGACCTCTAAACAAAAAGCTTTTTCTCAAAAACTTTAAAAGATATCAAACTGAAAAGATATAGCCAGATAGCTGAATATTTTGTGAACATTTTAAGTTTGTTTGGCGTCTGTAGGTGAAAGTATGAAGGAGCTGAAACTTTTGGGAGCGGAAGAAGATTTTAAGGATCTGAAGCATGCTCCCATTGACTTCAATGTTAAAAAAAGTGTTAAAAAGCTTAATATTTGTTTGTACAGCTGCCCCAAGGAAAGGTCAGCAATAATGCTAGTGGTGGCCAGTGGGGGGGAGGAGCTGCTGACCAAGATGGCCGCATGAGGAGATCAAGGGTCTGACATGCCGCCACACTAACAAGCAGACGTGCTGAGAAGCAGGCACGTGGAAAAGCAGGCTGAAAAAGGCTGAAATCTGAACGCCAGAACGCCAACAATGATAATCAATGATAACCAGCTATTAAGCTGAAACATACTTGGAGCGATACTGAGCGAGACTGAGGGCTTCGAGACCAGTCCGGAGCATAGCAGTGAGTGCGGGAGGAGGAGACAAGGAAGCGGCTGACAGTTTGGCAACACTCGCGGCAACACTCGCGAGGATTGAGAAACCCGAAGGGAGCTCAGGAAAAACAAGCCTGTGGGGTGCCGACTGCTTCCGGGAGTGGAACCGGGAGACAGCGGGCAGGGGCAGACGGGAGCCTCCTCGAGTCTGCACTGCAGACGGCGGAGACACTCGGCTGCGGACGCCCTCACCGGTAGAGGTCCTGGAGGCTGAACGGCAGAGATCAGGCTACGCGAACGGACTCGGGGGTATCCATAAGTGAAAACAGAAGCCGCCAAAGGTAAAACGAGCAGACATCTCCAAAAAAGTAAACCGCACACAGGCAGGACTGGGAAATAGAAGCATAGAAGGATAATCTTTAATCTTATGCAATTACAAAATTCAAGAACTCTGGATATTAAAAGGACACAGTACTAATAAAAGGAAGTTTGGAAAAAAAAAATTATATATATAAATTAAAAAGAGATATATCATCAGTAAAGGAGGATAATAAATTAAATAACTTACTAAATCAAAGAGTAATCATCACCACTGAATTGCTACTGAATTGCTTATTGTTTGTAGGCGAATTAAAACTTAAAGGGATATTATAGACATATTACAGGACTATACCATACACTATAAGAAAAAAAGGACCCCTTTTTTTTCCCCCTCTCTCTCTCCTCTCCCCCTACTTTGGGATAGAAAATAAAAACTCAAAAAACAAAAGGAAAGGGAAGATATAATGGCGCCTAAAAAAGGAAACAAAACACCGCAAAACCAAAAAGGCAAAAAAGATAAAGGAGACATCAGTAATAGAGAAATTGTAGGGGTACAACCAGTACAAACGGTAGATATTAAGGATTTCTTCCAACAATTACAATTACATCCCCCTCACACAATACAAGAACTACAAACATCACAAGAATCATCAAATTTAGCAGAGTCATTAGTAACATCTGCAGAAGATCAATTAAGCCACCCTAGGAATAGTTCACCAATTGATAAAACAGGATCAGCAAATAAACAAAAGGAGGAAGATAAGGAGAAATGGGATATAAGGGCGTATATCCGATCGCTCCCAACGAGGACAGACATGGATCAATATATTTACAGGTTGGAAGAAACATATAAAACAGAAATACAAGAACTAAAAATGTCTACTAAGAATACACAAGAAAGAATAAATACAATGGATGAGAGAGTCATAAAAACAGAACAAGAAATTAAAAAGATGGAAGAAAAAATACAGAAACAAGAAAAACAACTAAAGCAAATAATGAGCAATGCAGACGAGCAAGAGAATAGAAATAGGAGATCAAATATAAGAATCAGAGGACTAAAAGAAGAAGTAAGCCCAAAAGAACTTGTAACAACACTCCAAAAAATTTTTCAGGGGGTTGCCCAAGATATTGATATAAAAGATCTAATCATTGACCGGGCACACAGAGCAGGAATAAGGAAGACAGAGTTAAAAAAGCCTCGGGACATTATCTGTAAAATGCACTACGCCCATGTAAAGGATAAAATCATGTCCGCGGCCCGTCTAAATAGAAATATTCAATACGAGGGAGAACCCCTGTTATTTTTTCAAGATATATCAAAATTCACATTGGATCCCAGAAGAGCGCTAAGGCCTCTGGTGGAGCATTTGATTAAGAACAATATTCAGTACAGATGGAAATTTCCGTTCCAATTGCAGGTTCAAAGGGATGGACACACTATATCATTTAGAGATATGGAAGATTAGCCAAAATTTTTAAACATTCTTAAAATTTCTGAAATAACATTGCCGGATTGGCCTATTATGCACATGTAGACGGTCAAGAAAATGTAAAAAAAGAACGGGGCCTGTGGGGGGGGGGATGTGGGGGGGGATGTGGGGGGGATGTGGGGGGATGTGGGGGGGGGAGGGAAGGGAAAGGGGAAAAATTTTTTTTTTTTTTTTTTGCGTTTGTTTTTTTGAGGCATTTAACTGTTTATATACTGAGGAATTGTAGTTGAGGGGCTTTTTTTTTTTTTTTTTGAAAAAATACTGGATTAATGATTTAGGAACTGTAGGGGAATGGAACATGAGATATTCTTATTGCTTAAAATAATACTATAAGGTATATGCACTGGGGAACTGAAAATTTAGAATTTTTTTTTTTTTTTTTATTATTATTTTTTCGTTAGGGATGTAAAAAGTATAAGAGGAAGTATTTAATTGTTTACACACTGAAGAATTTGAGGTTGATGGTCTAATGATTCAAGCACTGTAGGGGGATGTAATATTTTTAATGTCTATAATGTTTTTTTTTTGTTTTTTTTTTCCTCCATAGGGATGTAAAAGGTATAAGATGAAATATTTAATTGTTTATACACTGAAGAACTTGAGGTTGATGGTCTAATGGTTTAATGATTTAAGCACTGTAGGGGGATGTAATAATTTTTGTTTATAATGTTTTTTTATTTTTTTTTTTGGTTTTAAGGCAAAGGCAATTAACTGTTTATACACTGAGGAATTGAAGTTGGGGTGTTTTTTTTTTTTTTTTTTTTTTTTTTTCCTTAGGGATGTAAAAGGTATAAGACGAAGTATTTAATTGTTTATACACTGAAGAATTTGAGATTGATGGTCTAATGGTTTAATGATTTAAGCACTGTAAGGGGATGTAATATTTTTAATGTTCATAATGGTTTTTTTTTTTTCTTTTTCTTTTTTTTTTTGTTTTAAGGCAATTAACTGTTTATACACTGAGGAATTGAAGTTGGGGTGTTTTTTTTTTCTCTCCTCTTTGCACTATAGAGTAGGGATGAGCTTCGTGTTCGAGTCGAACCCATGTTCGACTCGAACATCGGCTGTTTGGTCGTTCGCCGAATTGCGAACGATATGGGCCGTTCGCGCCAAATTCTTGTGGCGCGTCACGGCCCATAATTCACTGTGGCATCGCAGTGCATTGCTTGCTGATGATTGGCCAAGCATGCACTATGACCCGCATGCTTGGCCAATCACAGCGCCGCCTGAACAGAGAGCCGTAATTGGCCAAAGCCAAGGAGGCTTTGGCCAATTATGGCTCAGGGGATTTAGTACACGCCCCACACTATATAAGGCCGCCTACACGGCGGCCCTGTGCAGTGTGTTCCGGTGTGCTTAGAGAGAGAGAGAGACAGTGTCATTTCATTTGAGTTAGCTAGATTAGGCAGGACAGTCAGTCAGTTAGCTGCACTTAAAGTGTATTGTGTATATATATGCATCCCAGGTGTTGCATATATATATATATATATATATACACTGTATTCAGTTTAGCTAGATCCGTTCCTGTTATCTTCTAGACTATTTACATTTAGTGCAGTGCGTCCTGCTCACAGTGTTCAGCTAGATCCGTTCCTGTTATCTTCCTACTGACAGGCAGGCTTGTCTTGTTACAGTATTTACAGCTACCTAAAGAAAATTACTGGTGTTCTTTTGATCCTATTAGTACCACGGTCAGGCAGCTAGACTATTTACATTTAGTACAGTGCGTCCTGCTCACAGTGTTCAGCTAGATCCGTTCCTGTTATCTTCCTACTGACAGGCAGGCTTGCCTTGTTACAGTATATAAAGCTACCTGAAGAAAATTACTGGTGTTCTTTTGATCCTATTAGTACCACGGTCAGGCAGCTAGACTATTTACATTTAGTACAGTGCGTCCTGCTCACAGTGTTCAGCTAGATCCGTTCCTGTTATCTTCCTACTGACAGGCAGGCTTGTCTTGTTACAGTATATAAAGCTACCTGAAGAAAATTACTGGTGTTCTTTTGATCCTATTAGTACCACGGTCAGGCAGCTAGACTATTTACATTTAGTGCAGTGCGTCCTGCTCACAGTGTTCAGCTAGATCCGTTCCTGTTATCTTCCTACTGACAGGCAGGCTTGTCTTGTTACAGTATATAAAGCTACCTGAAGAAAATTACTGGTGTTCTTTTGATCCTATTAGTACCACAGTCAGGCAGCTAGACTATTTACATTTAGTACAGTGCGTCCTGCTCACAGTGTTCAGCTAGATCCGTTCCTGTTATCTTCCTACTGACAGGCAGGCTTGTCTTGTTACAGTATATAAAGCTACCTGAAGAAAATTACTGGTGTTCTTTTGATCCTATTAGTACCACGGTCAGGCAGCTAGACTATTTACATTTAGTACAGTGCGTCCTGCTCACAGTGTTCAGCTAGATCCGTTCCTGTTATCTTCCTACTGACAGGCAGGCTTGTCTTGTTACAGTATATAAAGCTACCTGAAGAAAATTACTGGTGTTCTTTTGATCCTATTAGTACCACGGTCAGGCAGCTAGACTATTTACATTTAGTGCAGTGCGTCCTGCTCACAGTGTTCAGCTAGATCCGTTCCTGTTATCTTCCTACTGACAGGCAGGCTTGTCTTGTTACAGTATATAAAGCTACCTGAAGAAAATTACTGGTGTTCTTTTGATCCTATTAGTACCACAGTCAGGCAGCTAGACTATTTACATTTAGTGCAGTGCGTCCTGCTCACAGTGTTCAGCTAGATCCGTTCCTGTTATCTTCCTACTGACAGGCAGGCTTGTCTTGTTACAGTATATAAATCTACCTGAAGAAAATTACTGGTGTTCTTTTGATCCTATTAGTACCACGGTCAGGCAGCTAGACTATTTACAGTTAGTGCAGTGCGTCCTGCTCACAGTGTTCAGCTAAACCTACAAGTTAGTGGGGCGCGTCCACCTCACAGTGTTCAGCTAAAGCTACCTGTAGAAGGTTTGTGGTGTTCTCATACTACAGGCAGGCAGTTGATTTTGCTAGCTGCAGTATCAGTACATATATATATATATATATATATATATATATATATATATATATATCCCAGCTTAGTGCAGCTACAGGCCATTAGTATGTCTGGAAGGCCAAGAAGGAGAGGCAGACAGTCACAAGCCAATAAGAGAGGGCAAGCAGGCTCTGTGTCTAGTGCTGGTCGTGGAGACGGTGCATCCTCATCAGCACGTGGCCATGGGACACGCTTGGCCTTTTTTTCGGCAGCTGGCCGTGTTGAGCCGCAACATGCGGAAGACTTGGTCGAGTGGATGACCAAGCCGTCCTCATCCTCCTCATCCTCTCTCACCCATGCCCAGGGTGCTTTGTCTGGCAAAGCAGCGGCCTCTTCCCTCGGCTCAATGTCATCAGTGACTCCTTCCCTAGCCCCACCATGTCCTCCTGAGGAGTCCCTCGAACTGTTTGACCACAGTGTTGGGTACATGCTCCAGGAGGATGCCCAGCGTTTGGAAGGCTCTGATGATGATACTGAGCTCGATGAAGGCAGTAACATGAGCACGGACAGAGGGGGTGCCCAAGAAGGACAGCAATCTGGCAGTCATGCTCCCCCTGCTGCAGCATACTGCCAGGTTTGCTCCAGTGATGAGGAGGGAGGGGATGATGAGGTCACTGACTCAACGTGGGTGCCTGATAGGAGAGAGGAGGAGGAGGAGGAGGAGGAGGCGGCACATCACCAACGAGGCAGGATGCCCTCCAGGGGCCAGCCTAAGGGCAGCACATTGACTGCATCACACCCCAAAGCTCCACATGTGCAGGGCGCTGCAGTCTCTGCACGTTATTCAAAAAGTTCTTTGGTGTGGGCCTTTTTTGAGACGAGTGCATCAGATCGCACCGCTGCTATTTGCAACATATGTCTCAAGCGTATCTCACGTGGCCAAAACATCTCCCGCTTGAGTACCACATGCTTGACCAGACATATGTTGACCTGCCATGCAGTTCGTTGGCAAGCGTATCTAAAAGACCCACACCAAAGAACAAAGAGGACCTCTCCTTGCTCCTCATCAGCTGAGATTTTCAACCCCACTAGACCTCCAGTCCTCTCTGAGACCTGTACTGAGAGTAATGAAGGTGTAGAATTAGGTGTGTCACAGCCAAGTACTTGTGGGCAATCTGCTTTTGGTACACCGACGTCAGATTGTACCAGGCAAATTTCCCTGCCCCAGCTGCTGCACCGCCGAAAAAAGTTTGCTCCCAGCCATCCACATGCCCAGCGGTTGAATGCTTGCTTGGCAAAATTGCTAGCACTTCAACTGCTGCCTTTTCAGTTGGTAGACTCTGCCCCCTTCCGTGAGTTTGTGGAATGTGCGGTTCCTCAGTGGCAGGTACCCAAACGCCACTTTTTCTCACGGAAGGCGATTCCGGCTCTCTACCGGCATGTGGAAGGCAATGTCCATGCCTCGCTGGACAGGGCGGTCAGCGGTAAGGTGCATATTACCGCTGACTCATGGTCCAGCAGGCATGGACAGGGACGTTAGCTAAGTTTCACGGCGCATTGGGTGACTCTGCTGGCAGCTGGGAAGGATGCAGGACAAGGTGCAGTAGTGTTGGAGGTTGTTCCGCCACCACGCCTCCAAAATGCTAATGATTGTGACACACCTCTCTCCTCCACCCCCTCCTCTTCTTCTTCCTCCATGGCCTCTTCCTCGGAACCAGCGGTGCTCCGTAGTCGTTTAAGGGGCTACGCAAGTACGCAGGCCAAAAGATGCCATGCGGTGCTTGAGCTGGTGTGCTTGGGGGACAGGAGCCACACTGGGGCAGAGGTTCTGTCAGCTCTGCAGGGGCAGGTTCAGAGGTGGTTGACGCCACGCCAACTTAAGGCAGGAATGGTGGTTTGCAACAATGGCACCAACCTCCTCTCTGCCCTCCGACAGGGACAAATGACCCATGTGCCCTGTTTGGCTCACGTCCTTAACTTGGTGGTGCAGTGGTTCTTGGGCAGGTACCCGGGCTTACAGGATGTCCTGAGGCAGGCCAGGAAAGTCTGTGTGCATTTCCGCCGGTCATATAATGCCAGTGCTCGGCTGACGGACCTCCAAAAGGAGTTTAACCTGCCCAAGAACTGCCTAATCTGTGACATGCCCACCAGGTGGAACTCAACGTTGGCCATGCTGCAGCGGCTGCACATGCAGCAGAGGGCCATCAATGAGTACCTGTGCGACTATGGCACCAGGACAGGGTCAGGGGAGCTTGGTTTTTTTTCCCCACGCCAGTGGGCCATGATCAGGGATGCATGCACTGTCCTGTCTCCATTTGAGGAGGCCACGAGGATGGTGAGCAGTGACAGTGCATGCATCAGTGACACTGTCCCCCTTGTCCACCTGTTGGAGCACACGCTGCGTGGAATAATTGACAGGGCACTTGAGGCAGAACAGAGGCAGGAAGAGGAGGACTTCCTTAGCTCTCAAGGCCCCCTTTATCCAGACAGTGTTCCTGCGTGCCCGCCGTTCACACAGGAAGGGGACGAGGAGGAGGAGGAGGAGGAAGATTGTGTCAGTATGGAGGTGGAGCCTGGCACTTAGCATCAGCAGCAGTCTTTAAGGGATCAGTCCCAAGAAACACATGGACTTGTACGTGGCTGGGAGGAGGTGGCTGCGGACCATGTCGTCCTTAGTGACCCAGAGGACTCCGGACCGAATGCCTCAGCAAACCTACGCTGCATGGCCTCCCTGATCCTGCAAAGCCTGCGTAAGGATCCTCGTATTCGTGGTATCAAGGAGAAGGACCAATACTGGCTGGCAACCCTCCTTGATCCACGTTACAAGGGTAAGGTTGCAGACCTTATCTTGCTATCGCAGAGGGAGCAGAGGATGAAACATCTTCGGGAGGCCTTGCAGAAAGGTCTGTGCAACGCGTTCCCAGAGACTGGGAGATTACAAACTCCTGTTTCTGGACAACGTGTTGCTGAGGCTTCGGTCAGTCAAAGAAGGAGCGGTGGAGAAGGTGGCCGTCTGACCGATGCGTTCAGGCAATTTTTTGGTCCGCAGCCCCAAGGTATGATCGGTTCCAGCAACCATCGCCAGCGTCTGTTTTACATGGTGCAGGAATACCTAGGGGCAAGATCAGACTTGGACACCTTTCCCACCGAAAATCCTCTGGGTTACTGGGTCTTGAGGATGGATCACTGGCCAGAGCTTGCACAGTATGCAATTGAGCTACTGGCCTGTCCTGCATCCAGCGTTCTTTCGGAACGCACATTCAGTGCTGCTGGAGGCGTGGTAACCAATCACAGGGTGCGTCTGTCCACCGACTCAGTCGATCGACTGACCTTCATAAAAATGAATCAGTCTTGGATCACCACCAGCTACCAAGCACCTGATGCTGATGTAACCGAATAATTTTTTTTTGAAATCTCAGATCCCTTCAAAGACTGCCTATGCTGATGCTGAGTGACTATCCCTGAGTAATTATCCTCTTCCTCCTCAATCATCACGCTGATAGCTTGTAAGAACATTTTTGGTTCTGGGCGCCACCACCAGTGCCTAAGGCACAATTTTTCAGCCCCTGTTTAACAGGGGCGTGTAATTACAATTTTTGATGCAATACTTTGCAGCAGGGCTCGTTCCTGCATTCCAACTAGAGTGTCTGTGAGGGGTTGCAGTGTTGTGGCACCAGCACCAGTGCCTAAGGCCCATTTTTCTGCCCCTGTTTAACAGGAGCGTGTAATTACAATTTTTGATGCAATACTTTGCAGCAGGGCTCATTCCTGCGTTCCAACTAGAGTGTCTGTGAGGGGTTGCAGTGTTGTGGCACCAGCACCAGTGCCTAAGGCCCAATTTTTCTGCCCCTGTTTAACAGGGGCGTGTAATTACAATTTTTGATGCAATACTTTGCAGCAGGGCTCGTTCCTGCGTTCCAACTAGAGTGTCTGTGAGGGGTTGCAGTGTTGTGGCACCAGCACCAGTGCCTAAGGCCCAATTTTTCTGCCCCTGTTTAACAGGGGCGTGTAATTACAATTTTTGATGCAATACTTTGCAGCAGGGCTCGTTCCTGCATTCCAACTAGAGTGTCTGTGAGGGGTTGCAGTGTTGTGGCACCAGCACCAGTGCCTAAGGCCCAATTTTTCTGCCCCTGTTTAACAGGGGCGTGTAATTACAATTTTTGATGCAATACTTTGCAGCAGGGCTCGTTCCTGCATTCCAACTAGAGTGTCTGTGAGGGGTTGCAGTGTTGTGGCACCAGCACCAGTGGCTAAGGCCTAATTTTTCAGCTCCTGTTCAACAGGGGCATGTAATTACAATTCTTGATCTAATATTTCACAGCAGGGCCCTGTAAGGGCTTACAGTGTTGTGGCCACAACAACACCTAAGGCCCAAATTTCTGCTGAGTATATAGGGCAGGACCCTACTTTCAAACATCTAACTTACAAACGACTCCTACTTGCAAACGGAAGGAGACAACAGGAAGTGAGATGAAATCTACCCCTAGGAAGGGAAATTCTCTCCTGTAAGAGTTAATATGGGAAAAACATTTCTCCTTTTCACTGATGCTTTCCAATCCTTGTTCCACAAAAAAACCCAAATTTTCAAAAAACATTTTTCATTGGGACAAAAAGTGAGGTGAAATCTTCTGAAGAGGAGGAAAGACAGCAAAACAAATGTCACAGGGGTGATAACCCTTCCCTATGTTTTCCAAAAAGCTTAAAAAAGATTTTTTGGCTGGAGCTAAACACGTTAAAAATTTACCCGTTCAAAATTACAAACAGATTCTACTTAACAACAAACCTACATTCCCTGTCTTGTTTGCACCGCCTGTATACTGCTGTTCAGAGTATATAGGGCCTGGTGGCCCCACACCTTTCCTTATTTTAATTTGGGTGCGGGGTTCCCCTTAATATCCATACAAGACCCAAAGGACCTGGTAATGGACTGGGGGGTACCCATGCCGTTTGTCTCACTGATTTTCATCCATATTGCCAGGACCCGACATTACATTAAACCCGCAAGCAGTTTTAAATGAGATTTTTTCCTTTAAAAATTACATTTGGTGCAGGGACTAAACACGGGAAACACGCGTCACTTTACAGGCATACTATAGACACCCCCCAGGTACGATATTTAAAGGAATATTTCACTTTTTTTTTTACTTTAAGCATCATTAAAATCACTGCTCCCGAAAAAACGGCCGTTTTTAAAAGTTTTTTTGCATTGATACATGTCCCCTGGGGTAGGACCCGGGTCCCCAAACCCTTTTTAGGACAATACCATGCAAATTAGCCTTTAAAATGAGCACTTTTGATTTCGAACATTCGAGTCCCATAGACATCAATGGGGTTCTAACGTTCGTGCAAACTTTCGGTCCGTTCGCAGGTTCTGGTGCGAACCGAACCGGGGGGTGTTCGGCTCATCCATAATGGTGGGCACAACACAGCACATGCACACGGTGGGCACAGGACCTTATATGGTGGGCACAGCACATGACATGGCGGGCACAGCTAAGCACATTACATGGTGGGCACTGCACATTACATTATATGGTGGGCACAGCATATTATATGGTGGGTACTGCACATGGCATGGTGGGCACTACACAGCACATGACAAGGTGGGCACTGCATGACACCACATGATATGGTGGGCACTGCATGACACAGAACAGCACATTAATTGGTGGACACAGCACATGACATGGAGGGCCCTGCATAGCGCATTCCATTGTGGGTAGTGCACGGCACATGCCATGGTGGACAATGTACAGCACATTGCATGCTGGGTACAGCACATTTCATGGTAAGCACTGCATGGCGCAGCACATGACATGGTGGGCACAACACAGCACGACAGGGTGGGTACTGCACAGTAATTTACATGGTGGGCACTGCACACGACACGGTTGGCACTGCATGGCACAGCACATTACATGGTGGGTACAGTGCATTACATGGTGGGCACTGTATGGCACAGCACATGACATGGTGGGCACAGCGCATTACATGGTGGGCACTGAATGGCACAACACATTACATGGTGGGCACTGCATGGCATAGCACATTTCATGGTGGGCAATGCAACTGCACATTACATGTTAGGAACTGCACATGACATTGCGGGCACTGCTGAACAGCCCAGCACATTACACTACATGCTGGGCACAACACATGGCAGGGTGGGCACAGCACATGACATGGTGGGAACTGCACATGACATGGTGGGCACTGCATGGCACATCACATTACATGGTGGGCACTATACATTACTTGGTGGGATCACTGCATGGCACAGCACATTACATGGTGGGCACTGCACATTACATGGTGGGCACTGCAATGTACAGCACATGACATGGTGGGCAGTGCAATGTACAGCACATGACATGGTGGGCACTGCAATGTACAGCACATGACATGGTGGGCACTGCACATTACATAGTGAGCACTGCAATGCACAGCAAATTACATACTGGGCACAGCACATCACATGGGGGGCACTGCAATGCACAGCACATGACATAGTTGGCACAGCACATTACATGGGGGGCACTGCAATGCACAGCACATGACATAGTGGGCACATCACATTACATGGGGGGCACTGCAATGCACATGACATGACATGGTGGGCACAGCACATTACATGGGGGCACTGCAATGCACATGACATGGTGGGCACAGCACATTACATAGGGGCACTGCAATGCATATGACATGACATGGTGGGCACAGCACATTACATGGGGGCACTGCAATGCACATGACATGGTGGGCACTGGGCACAAGAGAGCACATTACATGGGGGGGAAGCAGCAGTCTTTCCCCTAGCACAATAAAACACCTCCCTAACAAATGTACTAACCTTATCTCAACAAAAGCATGGGAGATGTCCTTCCTCCCGGGCTCCTGCTGGTTAGGAGAACATCAGCGCCCCTCCCCCACACAGCTCCCAGACACTGAGGATCTGTGTGAGTGTAACAGATCCTGTGATAGGAGTCAGGCATCGACAGAGACAGGACTCAGCTGCACTAACACTTGTCTCCTCCATGTGTGCACAGAGGTCTCCTCTTCCTTCAGGAAGGCACACAGATATTCATAAGCCACTGCCATGGGCCTATATTGAGGGAGGGGCCTGGAGCTGCAGCTCCACCAGCCCCTATGTTAATCCGGCCCTGCTTACCGCTGACCGCCCTGTCCAGCGAGGCCTGGACATTGCCTTACACATGCTGGAATGCTGGAATCGCCTTCCGTGAGAAAAAGTGGCGTTTGGGTACCTGCCACTGAGGAACCGCACATTCCACAAACTCACGGAAGGGGGCAGAGTCTACCAACTGAAAAGGCAGCAGTTGAAGTGCTAGCAATTTTGCCAAGCTAGCATTCAACCGCTGCACATGTGGATGGCTGGGAGCAAACTTCTTTCAGCGGTGCAGCAGCTGGGGAAGGGAAATTTGCTTGGTACAATCTGACGTTGGTGTACCAAAAGCAGATTGCCCACAAGTACTTGGCTGTGACACACCTAATTTTACACCTTCATTCCTCTCAGTGCAGGTCTCAGAGAGGACTGAAGGTATAGTGGGGTTGGAGATCTCAGCTGATGAGGAGCAAGGAGAGGTCCTCTTTGTTCTTTGGTGTGGGTCTTTTAGATACGCTTGCCAATGAACTGCATGGCAGGTCAACATATGTCTGGTCAAGCATGTGGTACCCAAGCGGGAGATGTTTTGGCCACGCGAGATACGCTTGAGACATATGTTGCAAATAGCAGCGGTGCGATCTGATGCACTCGTCTCAAAAAAGGCCCACACCAAAGAACTTTTTGAATAACGTGCAGACACTGCAGCGCCCTGCACATGTGGAGCTTTGGGGTGTGATGCAGTCAATGTGCTGCCCTTAGACTGGCCCCTGGAGGGCATCCTGCCTCGTTGGTGATGTGCCGCCTCCTCCTCCTCTCTCTCCTATCAGGCACCCACATTGAGTCAGTGACCTCATCATCCCCTCCCTCCTCATCACTGGAGCAAACCTGGCAGTATGCTGCAGCAGGGGGAGCATGACTGCCAGATTGCTGTCCTTTTTGGGCACCCCCTCTGTCCGTGCTCACGTTACTGCCTTCATCGAGCTCAGTATCATCATCAGAGCCTTCCAAACGCTGGAGCATGTACCCAACACTGTGGTCAAACAGTTCGAGGGACTCCTCAGGAGGACATGGTGGGGCTAGGGAAGGAGTCACTGATGACATTGAGCCAAGGGAAGAGGCCACTGCTTTGCCAGACAAAGTACCCTGGGCATGGGTGAGAGAGGATGAGGAGGATGAGGACGGTTTGGTCATCCACTCAACCAAGTCTTCCGCATGTTGCGGCTCAACACGGCCAGCACCAGCACATGTACTGATACTGCAGCTAGCAAAATCAACTGCCTGCCTGTAGTATGAGAACACCACCAACCTTCTACAGGTAGCTTTAGCTGAACACTGTGCACAGCTCGCAAAAAAATAACTTGTAGGTTTAGCTGGACACTGTGAGGAGGACGCACCACACTAACTTGTAGTTTTAGCTGAACACTGTGAGCAGGACGCACCGCACTAACTTGTAGGTTTAGCTGAACACTGTGAGGTGGACGCACCACACTAACTTGTAGTTTTAGCTGAACACTGTGAGCAGGACGCACTGCACTAACTTGTAGCTTTAGATGAACACTGTGCAGAGGTCTCACTACACTAACTTGTAGGTTTAGCTGAACACTGTGAGCAGGACGCACAGCACTAACTTGTAGTTTTAGCTGAACACTGTGAGCAGGACGCACCGCACTAACTTCTAGGTTTAGCTGAACACTGTGAGGTGGACGCACCGCACTAACTTGTAGTTTTAGCTGAACACTGTGAGCAGGACGCACTGCACTAACATGTAGTTTTATCTGAACACTGTGAGTAGGACGCACCGCACTAACTTGTAGGTTTAGCTGAACACTGTGAGGTGGACGCACCACACTAACTTGTAGTTTTAGCTGAACACTGTGAGCAAGACGCACTGCACTAACTTGTAGCTTTAGATGAACACTGTCCAGAGGTCTCACTACACTAACTTCCAGGTTTAGCTGAACACTGTGAGCAGGACGCACAGCACTAACTTGTAGTTTTAGCTGAACACTGTGAGCAGGACGCACCGCACTAACTTCTAGGTTTAGCTGAACACTGTGAGGTGGACGCACCACACTAACTTGTATGTTTAGCTGAACACTGTGAGGTGGACACACCACACTAACTTGTAGGTTTAGCTGAACACTATGAGCAGGACGCACCCCACTAACTTGTAGGTTTAGCTGAACAATGTGAGCAGGATGCACCCCACTAATTTGTAGTTTTAGCTGAACACTGTGAGCAGGACGCACTGCACTAACTGTAAATAGTCTAGCTGCCTAACTGTGGTACTAATAGGATCAAAAGAACACCAGCAATTTACTTCAGGTAGCTGTAAATAGTGTAACAGGACAAGCCTGCCTGTCAGTAAGAAGATAACAGGAACGGATCTAGCTGAACACTGTGAGCAGGACACACTGCACTAACTTGTAGCTTTAGATGAACACTGTGCAAAGGTCTCACTACACCTACTTGTAGGTTTAGCTGAACACTGTGAGCAGGAGGCACAGCACTAACTTGTAGTTTTAGCTGAACACTGTGAGCAGGACGCACCGCACTAACTTTTAGGTTTAGCTGAACACTGTGAGGTGGACGCACCGCACTAACTTGTAGTTTTAGCTGAACACTGTGAGCAGGACACACCGCACTAACTTGTAGGTTTAGCTGAACACTGTGAGGTGGACGCACCACACTAACTTTTAGGTTTAGCTGAACACTGTGAGCAGGACGCACCCCACTAACTTGTAGGTTTAGCTGAACACTGTGAGCAGGACGCACCCCACTAACTTGTAGTTTTAGCTGAACACTGTGAGCAGGACGCACTGCACTAACTGTAAATAGTATAGCTGCCTGACTGTGGTACTAATAGGATCAAAAGAACACCAGCAATTTTCTTCAGGTAGCTGTAAATACTGTAACAAGACAAGCCTGCCTGTCAGTAGGAAGATAACAGGAACGGATCTAGCTGAACACTGTGAGCAGGACGCACCCCACTAGCTTGTAGGTTTAGCTGAATACTGTGAGGTGGACGCACCCCACTAACTTGTAGGTTTAGCTGAACACTGTGAGCAGGACGCACCCCACTAACTTGTAGGTTTAGCAGAACACTGTGAGCAGGACGTACTGCACTAACTGTAAATAGTCTAGCTGCCTGACTGTGGTACTAATAGGATCAAAAGAACACCAGTAATTTTCTTCAGGTAGCTGTAAATACTGTAACAAGACAAGCCTGCCTGTCAGTAAGAAGATAACAGGAACAGATCTAGCTGAACACTGTGAGCAGGACGCACTGCACTAACTGTAAATAGTCTAGCTGCCTGACTGTGGTACTAATAGGATCAAAAGAACACCAGCAATTTTCTTCAGGTAGCGTTATATACTGTAACAAGACAAGCCTGCCTGTCAGTAAGAAGATAACAGGAACGGATCTAGCTGAACACTGTGAGCAGGACGCACTGCACTAACTGTAAATAGTCTAGCTGCCTGACTGTGGTACTAATAGGATCAAAAGAACACCAGCAATTTTCTTCAGGTAGCTTTATATACTGTATCAAGACAAGCCTGCCTGTCAGTAAGAAGATAACAGGAACGGATCTAGCTGAACACTGTGAGCAGGACGCACTGCACTAACTGTAAATAGTCTAGCTGCCTGACTGTGGTACTAATAGGATCAAAAGAACACCAGCAATTTTCTTCAGGTAGCTTTATATACTGTATCAAGACAAGCCTGCCTGTCAGTAAGAAGATAACAGGAACGGATCTAGCTGAACACTGTGAGCAGGACGCACTGCACTAACTGTAAATAGTCTAGCTGCCTGACTGTGGTACTAATAGGATCAAAAGAACACCAGTAATTTTCTTCAGGTAGCTGTAAATACTGTAACAAGACAAGCCTGCCTGTCAGTAGGAAGATAACAGGAACGGATCTAGCTGAACACTGTGAGCAGGACGCACTGCACTAACTGTAAATAGTCTAGCTGCCTGACTGTGGTACTAATAGGATCAAAAGAACACCAGCAATTTTCTTCAGGTAGCTGTAAATACTGTAACAAAACAAGCCTGCCTGTCAGTAGGAAGATAACAGGAACGGATCTAGCTAAACTGAATACAGTGTATATATATATATATATATATGCAACACCTGGGATGCATATATATACACAATACACTGTAAGTGCAGCTAACTGACTGACTGTCCTGCCTAATCTAGCTAACTCAAATGAAATGACACTGTCTCTCTCTCTATCTCTCAGCACACCGGAACACACTGCACAGGGCCGCCGTGCAGGCGGCCTTATATAGTGTGGGGCGTGTACTAAATCCCCTGAGCCATAATTGGCCAAAGCCTCCTTGGCTTTGGCCAATTACGGCTCTCTGTTCAGGCGGCGCTGTGATTGGCCAAGCATGGGGGTCATAGTGCATGCTTGGCCAATCATCAGCCAGCAATGCACTGCGATGCCGCAGTGAATTATGGGCCGTGACGCGCCACACGAATTTGGCGCGAACGGCCCATATCGTTCGCAATTCGGCGAACGACCGAACAGCAGATGTTCGAGTCGAACATGGGTTCGACTCGAACACGAAGCTCATCCCTACCCACCATGCAATGTGCTGTGTTGTGCAGTACCAACCATGTCATGTGCTGTGCCCACCATATAATGTGCCTACCTTGTAATGTGCTGTATTGGGCAGTGCCAACAGTGTAATGTGCTGTGCCCGCCATGTAATGTGCTATGCTTTGCCCACCATTAAATGTGCTGTATCCAGGTATCCACCATGTAATGTGTAGTGTCAACCATGTAATGTACTGTGCTATCCCCCCCCCCCCGTGTAATGTACTATGCCCCCTCACTCTCACCCCCCCTCTCTCTCTCTCTTTCACCCCCTCTCTCTCTCTCTCATCCCTTCTCTTTCACCCTGTTCTCTCTCTCACCCCCTTCATCCCCCTCTTTCCTACCACCCTCTCTCTCTTTCACCCTCTCTCTATTCCCCTTTTTCTCACCCCCTCTCTCTCGTCCCCATCTCTCTCATTCAACGCCTTTCTCTCTCTTTTCCCCTCCCTCTCATCCCCTCTCTTTCAGCCCCCCCTCTCTCTCTCTCTCTCTCTCTCTTTCTCTCTCACACCCCTCTCTCTCTTTAATTTAATTCAACAAAAAATTGCTTGCGTTTTCATTTTATTTATTTTCATAAAAAGGCCCACCAAAATCCTTAGCACCAGGCCCATGTTGCTCTTAATTTGGCCCTGCAAACTCCAGATACTTGCCTCTCCCCGCTTGATCTGTTTTGGACCTATTAATCCATATGCCGACCCTATCCATCCATACTTCAACCTCCCCATTGAAAAGCCCGCCCGGAACCGTCTTTGAAGGGCTCAGCAGCTCACTTATCCTCAGCGCCCCAAAAAAGGCCAGTGCGAACGCTGCTTTGAATAGTGCACATTCGTACTCGGATCTGCTGACCCTTTCCAAACTAAGCATCAACTGCTTAAGCATTTCAAATGAGACGGGGCGCCTCCCGTCCCTCTGTTTGTACGCTTTTCTATATCCCTTGACTGCTTGTCGTAACCAAAATTCCTTAGTATGGTCCCGACTCCCCTGCCATTTAAAAAGTAAGGCCAAACCTGCCAATTCCCGATTAATTGCAGCTGCCGAGATACCGTTTTCAAAGTCCCTAATGATAAAGTACAGCACTGCCTTGTCCACGTCCGGATCATTAGATCCCATGCCCAAGTCATTCAGAAAGGCGAGCCACTCCTTCCATACCTTAGAGTAGGCATTCCATGTAGCCATACTCACAGAGCGCTGAATCCATTTTGCTGCTGTTCCAAGGCAATGTTCCATATCCAGCTGGGACAGGCGACCCCCTGATGATCTGCCTCTGGTGCCAACCTCCGGAACCTGTCCCACTGAAAATGAGACAAAGCGTCAGCCAAGGTGTTCTCGGTCCCTGGTAGATGCACAGCATAAATAAACGCATTCAATTGTAAACAACGAAGTACTAGATGGCGCAAAAGCCTGACCACCGGCACTGATGCCGCGGTCAGCCGATTAACCACTTGCACCACCCCCAGATTGTCGCAATTGAAGTGGACTTTAAGGTTTCTAAATGACTCGCCCCACAGCTCCATGGCCACGACAATGGGGAACAACTCCAAGAGTACCAGGTTCTTCAAGAACCCAGCCTCCCGCCAAGCCGCTGGCCACTTGGCAGCACACCAGTGGCCCTTACAGAAAGCACCAAACCCAGTTGAACCGGCCGCATCAGTAAATAATTCCAGGTCGCAGTTGCTGATCGGCCCAAACATCCATAGAGCCCTTCCATTGAAAGACTCCAAGAATACCTGCCACACCCGTAAGTCCTCCCTGTGGTCTCTATTCAGACTCACAAAATGTGTCAGTGCCCGGATCCCTGCAGTGGCGGCTGATAGCCGCCTGCAGAAAATTCGACCCATAGGGATGATTCGGCAAGCGAAATTTAACTTACCTAGCAGAGATTGGAGTTGGCGAAGCTGCAATTTCCTAGCTCCAATAGTCCCCAGAACCTCCTCTTTCAACTTCAACAGTTTGTCCTGTGGAATCCTGCATTCCATCCTCATCGAATCTATCTCTATTCCGAGAAATGTGAGAGTCGCCGATGGACCCTCCGTTTTTTTTGGGGCTAGCGGCACCCCAAATCTTTCCGCTAAATACTGCAATGTCCCCAAAAGCACTGCACATATCTTGGAACCCGCTGGACCCACACATAAGAAGTCGTCCAAATAATGGATGACTGAATTGATACCTGCCACATTGCGAACTGCCCATTCCAAGAACAAACTGAACGTTTCGAAAAGAGCACAGGATATAGAGCATCCCATTGGAAGACATCGGTCTACATAGTAGGCCCCTTCCCATTTACAGCCTAGCCACCTGAAACTGTCGGGATGAACTGGCAAAAGCCGAAAAGCCGATTCGATATCGGACTTGGCCATTAAAGACCCCTGCCCATATCTCCTGACCCATGCGACCGCTGCGTCAAAAGATGTGTACGTAACCGCACACTCTTCTGGAGCTATAGCATCGTTCACCAACCCTCCCTTCGGGAAAGAGAGGTGGTGTATGAGTCTAAACTTGTTTGGCTCTCTTTTTGGTACCACACCCAAAGGGGAGACCACTAACCCTTGTAGTGGTCTTTCCCGAAAAGGACCCGCCATGCGTCCCAATGAAACCTCTTTTTTCAATTTTTCAGAGACCACCGCTGCATGCAGCAAGGCAGACCGCAAATTCTTGGCCTCAGACGGCACCTCCGCCAAGGCACAAGGAATGTGAAAAACATCCCTAAAACCTGCCTCCAGCGTGGCGGCCGCTGCCTGGTCTGGGTATCTACTGAGGAAAGGCCGCATCCTTTCCACCCGTACAAGAGTCCTCCCTCTTACCTGAAGTATCTGCGGAGCGTCCTTTTCCTTTTTTTGAAACATTTTGCCAATGCATGGGATCCCACGCAGCCGGAACACAAGTTCTTGAAACGACAGTTGGCTACAAATCTGCAGGTTCCTTCATTAAATTGCCAGCAATATCCCCATTTTTTCTCAGTCGGTTGTCCCGGGGCTGCTGAACCTCCGACCCCTGCCTGAAAAAACTGACTGGGGCCCTCGCTGCCGTCATCAACCTCATCCACAAGCTGATGTCCTTGTGATCCCAGCGTAGATTCGGTCTCACAGCCATCCTCTGACGAAATTGCTCATCATAGCGTAGCCACACCATGCCCCCGTATGTTCTATGGGCCTCACTAATGGCCTCTAGGTACACGAACAGCGCTGAACAATGTTCTGGCGCTTTCTCGCCTACCACACTCGCCAAAATGGCGAACGCTTGTAGCCAATTGGAGAACGTTTGCGGGATCAAGCGATACCTACGCTTCTCCTCATCCTCCTTTTTTCCCTCCACCGGTTTTAACCTATCCAGATTAAATTTCTCTAACGGCAGCAACGTGAAAATTTCCACGTATTCGCCCTTCCATATTTTTCCTTTATCTCTGCTTTTAAATGAGCCCCCAACGGGCCCTCAAAGCAGACATATACCTCGCTCCTTGCCGCATCTGCTAATCTAACCGAATCTGCTTTTTTCTCAGTTGTCTTCACCTGGTCCCCCGAAGTCGTAGCCACTGCTGCTGTAGAGGGGGGCACCCCAACCGCTGTAACAGCCGCCACTGGTGCAACCGGGACGTCACCCGCAAGAGGTGGGGTGGTCCCCGTCTGCGGGGTATTCCTCTCTGTCGTCCACGCAGTCGCCGGACCACCTCCTGACCCTGATTCCACGCGTGCTACTAGCTCTTTTAGGCCAGTTAGCAACTCCCGCAAACCCTCATTCCCTGTTTGGGGCGCTGATGCTGGCGGTGGAGCCGATACGTTCTCCGCCCCCCCTGGGCTGACTATACCCCCCGACCGTGAACCTCCCCCCTGCACATTCCGCCCCAATAGATTATGCAAAAGAATAGTAACAGGGTTAGAAGAATCTCACTCATCGGGCTGCCCTGGACTGGGCCCAACATCCGCCACTCCTGGAACCAGCGATGCCTGATGTCCCTGATTGTCGCCTCCGTCAGACCCGGACAGCTCTCCTTCCGACTGATTGTCGTGGTCGTCCATCCTGCCAACTTCTTGTTGCACCCCAGCTGCGGTCGCAGTGGTTGCCGAGGGCCTGCGGTGCTGAGCTCGACCACTCCTCCCTTGATTACCGCTAGGCCCGCTGGATGTCCCTGGTGACGGACTCCTGCGTCTACTGTTTCGCGGGGTGCGTGCTGACCGTCCATTACCTCCCCTCCCGCTGGCCCTGGCCATCTCTGTTGCCTGTGCCCCTCCTCCACTTGCCGCGGTGCGTTCTCGTGTGTCCCGGGCCCTCCGTCCCTCTCCTGCTGACCCCTCAGGGGGTTGTAAGCATCTGCCCCTTGCTGGGGGGGAAGAGCCGCTTGCATTGCTGGGCACCCTTCCCCCAGTCCCTCCGACCTTCCTCCGATTCCCCCGGGCCTCTCCTCATCCATCCCTCTGCCTACCCTGCATGCTGGGTGTCTGGGCCTCTCCTGCTGCTATCCCACGCTGCTCTGATCTGGATGAGCCCAAGCCAGCCTCAGGGCTGTATCTCTCCGGCGGCCGTGACCGCCGCGCCCGAGGAGTTGGTGGCCCCCCCTGCTCACCGTCGCCCCGCCGTCAGCGATCACCCGCATCTGCTGCTGGAGCCAGTCCGCGCCGTTAGCGGCAACCGCCGCTCTGAGCTGATCTATAAAACCCTCCATCGCCGCCATGCTGTGTTAGAAGAAGGGGAAGGTGAAGAGCGGTGAGGTGTGCTGCTAATCTCGTCCTCCACCGCTCTTCGACTGACATCAATTCCCCTTCCTACATCTCCTACACTCTCCTCATACAGCCCCTCCCCTTCCCTAAAAGGAGAACTGTACCATTCTGAGACAGGCAGATGTGCAGTCCAGCACTGTCATGCCGTCCCTGCGCTTAGGGTCCCCCTTTGGCTCCGTGACTCTCTAGAGACACCAACACCAAACAATCTCCTTGAGATTAAAGATTAAATAATACCAGATAATAATGGTATTGTGGTAACTTGACACACAAAACACACACAAAAATATTTAGGATGTTAAATAAAAAATAAATAAATAAATAAAAACAAGATCAGGCTTGAAAACAATACAAACCAAAAAAAATATATATATATATCTTTTTTGTCAGATGTGACAAATTTAAATATATTGATGAAATCACGATAAATAATAAAGAAAGAAGTTTGTGAGAAGTCTGTGTGAATATGAGCGATCGGATTTGACGCGATCAGATTTTGTTGTCGGAAAATTTTATAGCCTGCTCTCAAACTTTGTGTGTCGGAAAATCCGATGGAAAATGTCCGATGGAGCCCACACGCGGTCGGAGTGTCCAACAACAAGCTCCGATCGCACATTTTCCGTCGGAAAATCCGACCGTGTGTACAGGGCATAAGACTTCCAAAGTCCTTGTTGATCATGGGCACACTAGATAACCTTATTAAACTCAGTTAACCCCATGGAGTGTGCATAGTAATTTCTGTACCTGCACATACACCTAAAACTGTTCTATCTGTTTTGTTAATTTGGCACATACAACTTCTGCCACTTTCCTGTTTCATTTGAATTCCCCCAACTATGTAAAAAGTTTAAGTCTTTGCGCACAAACTGCTGATGACAGCCCTTTCTTCAATGATCGTTGTAGAAGATTTTTGCAGGGTAATTGGTTGTGGCTGTTACACACTGGTGACAGGTATTTCAGAGAAGCCCGGAGTAAACAAAAGAAAGAAATTAATGAAGGGCGGGCATGATATGGTTAACAGTGGGCAACTGCAAGTAAAGAGGAAGGGGATTGGCACAGGAAGATGGGGAGGAGTGGAGGTTCATTTAGGAGAGTGTGGGTCGCTCCCCAGCTCAGTGGTGCAGCAGCATGGCCACGTTGGAGGAGCTATTCGAGCAGCTGAGGGCCAAGGTGGCGTCCAAAGGGGGTGGATGGCTTGAGGAGAGGCTGAAGGTGGCACTCGGTGAGGAGTCCACAGCGGCCAGCACAGCGGGGAGGGAGTCTGGATAAGCTTAGCGGTCACGGCCGCCGGAGCGCTTCTCCCTGGACTCCCCACCTTCCCCAAGAGCCTAGCGGTAGCACGGGGGTCCTATATGGGCCCCTTCAGGGCCCCCTGCTAAGAGCACGGCTGCGCCCGCTTTGGCAGGTCCTGGGAGGAATCCCCATCCCGGTCGGGGCTCTGCAGGCAGGTGCCCCGGCAGGTCCGGGGCCGCCACCAGGCCTGCCACGAGGCTGGAAACAGACAGAGCAGGCCCAGCCCCTGGCTTTCCTACAGCGGGGGTGGGACTTTGGTAGGGGAGTCGAGCAGCAACGGCCACTGGGCATTCCCCATGCCCAGCCACTGGGCATTCCCCATCCTCATTCCCCATCCTCAGCGGAGAGAAGAACAGAGAGAGCCAGGCCTGGCAACAGGTGACAGCAGACAGAGGCTCAAGGAAAGTGACTGAGAAATCGGCAGGCGGATCAAGCACGCGGAGGAGGGGCTTGCAGTGGATCCCCGGCATCCAGTGTCGCCTCCAGGGGAGTGCCGTCGGTGGGTGAGGAGGAAATGGTGGTCGACAGTTCAGAGGGTGAGCTGTCACTGTCGGAAGATGAGGGGCAGCAAGGACGCCCAGCGGCGATGAAGGCAGGACCTTCGGCTGGTGCGACCCTTCCTAGGTAAGTCGGTTTCTTCTTCTTTACATGTTATGTGTACTGATGTGGGGGGGGGCTGGGGGAAGGGCTAGCACGGGTAGTCAGATTACAGCGCAGCGGTCGGCACGGCCCTCCGGGCGCGACGGTTCCTGACCACACCACAACGGATCTGGGGTTACAGGGGTTCCTAGCAGGTTTAAAGAAATTGGTACACAAGTTTGAGCCGGGGCCGGGTGGCCTCGCGTCACTGGCTGTGGCCTGGGTGGCTCCTGGGGGCAGGGGGCAGGGGGCAGGCAACGGGATCGGGGACTCCGGGGCCGGGGGTTGCCCCCACCCCTCCCTCAGTGCCAGCAGCACCTGCGGCAGTGGCGGTGGGACAGGACGCGGTACCCAAAGCAGCAGGGGATGCTGCAGGTGAGGCTTTAAAAAAAGCAGGATCTGGTCAGGCTGGCAGATGCGGCAAAGTGTGAGGTTTATGTGTGTTTTGAGGGGCCCCTAGGGGCACATCTTAAGCCGGAAGTGCGGGAAAAAATCTGGAAAGGGGAGTACGTAGAGATTTTTGCACTGCTGCCACTGTAAATATTCAATTTGGACAGGGTTAAGCCTGAGGATGATAAGAAGGAGGATGAAGAAAAAAGGAGGTATAGGCTCATCCCGTGGACCTTCCCGAACTGGTTGCAGGCATTCGTCATAATGGCTAGTGTTATTGGAGAGAAGAACCCGGAACACTGCTTGGCGCTGTTCTGCTATTTGGACGCCATGGTAGAGGCATTCAGAGTCTACAGGGGAACGGCGTGATTGCGATACGATGAGCAATTTAGGCAGCAGATGGCGATACGCCCATCTTTGCGGTGGGATCACAAGGACATCAGTCTGTGGATGCGCCTGATGACATCGGCGAGGACGATGAGTCCGTTTTTTCAAGGGGGGTCCCAGTGGCTCATCCAACCCTGGACAATCGGCCACAAAAAAGAGAGGGGTGTGTTAGAAATATAATGAGAGTTCCTGCAAGTTCGGGGGGGCTTGCAAGTACAAGCACGAATGCTCCGGTTGCGGAGGTGCCTATTCCGCGTCCCGCTATTTTAAGCAAGGAAAAAGGGCGCACAGGTGAGTCTGTTAGTAAAGGGGACAATGCCGGTGAAGGTGGAAAAGATGCAGCCTTTCCTCGATAGGTACCCAGATAGGGGAGCGGCGTGGTTGTTGGGCCTGGGGTTTTTGGAGGGTTTCCGGATTCCGTCAAAGCTAGTCAATGCTCCCCCGTTGTCACGTAACTTGCGCTCAGCCTTGCATCATGCGGACATGGTTTCGGAGAAACTGCGGAAGGTGGTTGAGTTGGGCCGCATGGGTGGCCCTTTTCCTTCTTTGCCGCTACCGGATTTGGTGGTGTCGCCGTCGGGGGTGGTGCCAAAGAAGGAGCCTAATAAATTTAGGTTGATCCATCATTTCCAAAAGGTGGTTTGGTTAATATTGCCATTGACCCCGAGATATGCACTGTATCATATATGTGCTTTGATGCAGCGGTGTTTTGGGTCCGTCGGTATGGGCGGGGAGCTCGAATGGCAAAAGCTGACAGAGTCGGCTTTCCGATTGCTCCCGGGCCATCCGTATAGCTTTCGTTTGCTAGGTTGTCATTGGCAGGAAGAGTTCTATGTGGATTGCTGTTTGCCCATGGGTTGCTCTATATCATGTGCTTTTTTTGAGCAGTTTACAGTGGCTTGCAAAAGTATTCGGCCCCCTTGAATATTTCAACCTTTTGCCACATTTCAGGCTTCAAACATAAAGATATAAAATTTTAATTTTTTGTGAAGAATCACCAACAAGTGGGACACAATTGTGAAGTGGAACGAAATCTATTGGATATTTTAAACTTTTTTAGCAATTAAAAAACTGAAAAGTGGTGCGTGCAAAATTATTCGGCCCCTTTACTTTCAGTGCAGTAAACTCACTCCAGAAGTTCAGCGAGGATCTCTGAATGATCCAATGTTGTCCTAAATGACTGATTGTGATAAATAGAATCCACCTGTGTGTAATCAAGTCTCTGTATAAATGCACCTGCTCTGTGATAGTCTCAGGGTTCTGTTGAAAGCGCAGAGAGCATCATGAAGACCAAGGAACACACCAGGCAGGTCCGTAGTACTGTTGTGGAGAAGTTTAAAGCCGGATTTGGATACAAAAAGATTTCCCAAGCTTTAAACATCCCAAGGAGCACTGTGCAAGCGATCATTTTGAAATGGAAGGAGTATCAGACCACTGCAAATCTACCAAGACCTGGCTGTCCCTCTAAACTTTCAGCTCAGACAAGAAGAAGACTGATCAGAGATGCAGCCAAGAGGCCCATGATCACTCTGGATGAACTGCAGAGAAACTACAGCTGAGGTGGGAGAGTCTGTCCATAGGACAACAATCAGTCGTACACTGCACAAATCTGGCCTTTCTGGAAGAGTGGCAAGAAGAAAGCCATTTCTCAAAGATATCCATAAAAAGTCTTGTCTAAAGTTTGCCACAAGCCACCTGGGAGACACACCAAACATGTGGAAGAAGGTGCTCTGGTCCGATGAAACCAAAATCGAACTTTTTGGCCACAATGCAAAACGATATGTTTGGCGTAAAAGCAACACCGCTCATCACACTCAACACACCATCCCCACTGTCAAACATGGTGGTGGCAGCATCATGGTTTGGGCCTGCTTTTCTTCAGCAGGGACAGGGAAGATGGTTAAAATTGAGGGGAAGATGGATGCAGCCAAATACAGGACCATTCTGGATGAAAACCTGTTGGAGTCTGCAAAAGACCTGAAACTGGGACGGAGATTTATCTGCCAACAAGACAATGATCCCAAACATACAGCAAAATCTACAAAGGAATGGTTCACAAATAAACGTATCCAGGTGTTAGAATGGCCAAGTCAAAGTCCAGACCTGAATCCAATCGAGAATCTGTGGAAAGAGCTGAAAACTGCTGTTCACAAACGCTCTCCATCCAACCTCACTGAGCTCGAGCTTTTCTGCAAGGTAGAATGGGCAAGAATTTCAGTCTCTCGATGTGCAAAACTGATAGAGACATACCCCAAGCGACTTGCAGCTGTAATCACAGCAAAAGGTGGCTCTACAAAGTATTAACGCAAGGGGGCCGAATAATTTTGCACGCCCCACTTTTCATTTTTTTATTAGTTAAAAAAGTTTCAAAAATCCAAAAGATTTCGTTCCACTTCACAATTGTGTCCCACTTGTTGGTGATTCTTCACAAAAAATAAAAATTTTATATCTTTATGTTTGAAGCCTGAAATGTGGCAAAAGGTTAAAAAGTTCAAGGGGGCCGAATACTTTCGCAAGCCACTGTAGTTCCTTCATGGAATGGGTGGCGCGTGACGTTGTGGGAGTGAATTCGATCATACATTACCTGGATGATTTCCTTTGCGTGGGCCCGGCCTCGTCAGAAGTTTGTGTGATACTGTTAGCTACGCTGGAACATATTGCCGCCAAGTTCGGCATCCCTGGAGAAGACGGATTGTCCAACTACGGTGCTGAGTTTTCTGGGCATTGTCATAGACTCGGACGCAATGGAGTGCAGACTTACGGAGGATAAGTTGATGGCATTGAAGGCTGAGATTCGCGGGGTCATGGGATTACGCAAGGTGCAGCTTCGGACTCTGCAGTCATTGTTGGGCAAGTTGAACTTTGCGTGTCACATTTTACTGATGGGGAGGGTATTTTGCAGATGCTGTCGGCAAGTACGGCTGGGGTTACGTCCCCCGTGCACTATGTGCGCTTGGTGCGGGCACATAGAGAGGATCTCATGGTGTGGCACGCGTTCCTGGCTAATTTCAACGGCAGGGCGCTGTGGATGTCGAGGCCTGTTAGCAACTTGGAACTTTACACAGATGCGGTGGGTTTTGGAGCCTTATTTCAAGATAAGTGGAGTGCGGGGCCTTGGCCGGAGTCATGGAAGAGGGCAGGGCTGGTGAAGAATATGTTGTTGCTGGAGTTGTTTCCAGTGGTTCTGGTGGTGGAGTTATGGGGGGAATTTTGCAGAGATTTAAAAGTGCGATTTCATAGAGACAACATGGGGGTGGTACAGGTCATTAACAAAGTGTAGGCTTCATCCCCGCCGGTGGTCAGGTTGCTTAGACACCTCGTTTTGCACTGTCTGCAGCTGAATGTATTTATTTATGCTGTCCACCTCCCAGGAGTGGACAACGTCATTGCTGACGCTTTGTCTCGCTTTCAGTGGGATAAGTTTCAGGAGTTGGCACCAGAGGCGAAGCAGTGTGGGGTCCCTTGTTCCGAGTGGCTGTGGAAAATTGCCTTGGACGAGTATCTGGATGGATCAGGCAGTCGGTGAGCGCTGTGCCTTGGTCAGCATATAACAGTGTATGGCGCGAATGGTTGTCCCTGGTGCAGCAGGTCATGGAGGGACAGGAAGGGCAGGATTTCAGGTTGCTTGTTCTGTACTTTGTTTTGCGTAATTTGGAAACTGGAGTTTCGGTCAGTGGCGGCTGGTAAAGTTTTAGGATGGGGGGTCGCCAGAACCTGCCCTTCTTTTGACCCCTCCCACTTGGTGAAACTGGGCATGGTTTCAGCGACATAGTGAGCATGGCTCTAAGGTGGTGTGGTTAGCGTCTGAGATGAACGAGGGATGGAGGGAGAGAGGGAGAGAGGGATGGAGGGACAGCAGGCCCAGATCCTACACAACAATAGAAATATGTGTATTCTAGAAAGTTTAACAAACAGCAGATAAAGATATTCCAAACACTCGTGGTTGTTATGGTGTCAGGATGATTGAAGAGCATTATTTCTATTATTACATTGTAATATAAAAGGAAATCATTCAACTCACCATAATGCAGAATCAGTGGGAGCCCTGAGTGTGTCACTAGCCACATTGCCTGCCACCAGATGCCATCAGGTGTCCCCAGCAGAGTCCGTCCTTCCATTAGGTGCCCCCAGTGGAGTCCCTTCTTACATGCAGCCTGTGTCACATAAAATGCAGCCTGTGTCCCACTAAATACAGCCTGTGTCCCACCAAATACAACCTGTGTCCCACCAAATACAGCCTGCCTGTGTCCCACCAAATGCAGCAGGCTGTGTCACCACCAAATGCAGCAGCCTGTGTCACCACCAAATGCAGCAGCCTGTGTCACCACCAAATAAAGCGGCATGTGTCACCACCAAATAAAGCAGCCTGTGTCACCACCAAATAAAGCAGCCTGTGTCACCACCAAATAAAGCAGCCTGTGTCACCACTAAATAAAGCAGCATGTGTCACCACCAAATAAAGCAGCATGTGTCACCACCAAATGCAGCAGCCTGTGTCACCACCAAATGCAGCAGCATGTGTCACCACCAAATGCAGCAGCATGTGTCACCACCAAATGCAGCAGCATGTGTCACCACCAAATGCAGCAGCCTGTGTCAGACCAAATGCAGCAGCCTGTGTCACATCAAACCCCCCTCCCCCGTTACTTACCTTGCTGTGTGTTGTCCAGCGGTGTCTCCTGTGGAGAAGTCCGTTCCTCTCATACTTCCTGTTTACTCTCTCCTGGGTGCATTGGGAGAGAGAAAACAGGAAGTGACATCAAACTCAGATGTCAATCAAACCACTCGGTCGTAGTAATGCATACTACAGGCGCCGGGCGGAAGCTACTCGGCACTTCAGAAAGAAGCACAGCAAGGCTGGCTAAACACCCGCAAATTAACCGCCACGTCTGCAATTTTGTGATTGCATAGACGTGGAGCTTCCCATGAGTGCACTGTGTCTGGTGTCCGACGTCCGAACACAGTGCACTTAAGGACCTTCTTTTGGATTTTTTTTTTAAAGGGCCAGTTTTACCTTTTTTTTTTACTTTTTTTTTGTGACTGCTTGGAGGGGGGGTCGGCGCCCAGGCGCCCCCTATAGACGGGCCGCCACTGGTGTCGGTATCTGGGTTGGAGAAGAAATTGGCGGGGTTGGCATTTTGGTTTAAATTTCAGGGCTGCCCAGATTTCACAAAGGATTTTTGGGTGCGACAAGCATTGAAGGGTTATCATCATTCTAAGCCATGCGGGGACTCTAGGCGCCCTATTTCGTTTGAGCTATTGGGAAGGATAGTGGCTCAGTTGGGTACCACATGTTCATCGCCGTACGAGGTGGTGTTGTTTAAAGCGACGTTCGCCCTGGCATTCTTTGGGGCCTTTCGGATTAGTGAGTTAGTTAGCCCTTCTAAGAAGTTGAATGGGGGCTTAGGGGTGGCAGAGGTCAGCTGTGGCGAGGATAGGTTGTCCATATTGGTGTGCAGATCTAAAACAGACCAGTGGGGCAGGGGGTGGTTCCTTGCAAAACGCCCGAAGGTGGAGGGGTCCTTCCTGATACACCAGGATGGTCATTCCTTGTCACAGCTTCAATTCAATGCAGTTTTTAAGAAATGGTTGGAGGAGTTGGGTTTGGGGGACCAAAAATTTTCTTCTCATTCGTTTCGCATTGGGGCGGCTATGGAAGCGGTTAAATGGGGGTTGGACGAGGCTGCGTTAAAACAAATTGGGAGATGGGAATCACGGAGGTTTAAATCGTATGTCCGTCCACACTTGTTGCCAGTTTAACATGGTAGGGGATAGGTGAGATGTGTGGTGCATGGATATGTCTGTTTTACGATGACCATGTATTGTTATGGGGGTTGCTTTTTCTTTTCTTTCAGGAAGAACCCAAGGCCTGGTCTGGATAGTGGGCCATTCATATGTTTGTTGGGGGGCAAGGAGAGCAGATGTGAGACGTGATGGGAGACAATTGGGAATTTCCAGACAGGAAGCCTGTATTAGGTGGTTAGGGGGGCCCGGGATGCTTTGGGGCAGGACAGTTCCAGAAGTGCACAGATTTGCGCATTTGGATAGGCTGCCTGATGTTTCAGTTTTACACGTGGGCGATAACAACTTGGGGCCTAGGTTGATGCTGGACCTGGTGCAAGATGTCAAGTTCGACTTCTTGCAACTCCGCATTGCCTTTCCAGATATGCTAATAGTGTGGTCTGACATTATAGCACGGACTACTTGGCGGTTGGCTAGGTCAGTGGAGAAGATTAATAGGGCCAGGAAGAAGGTAAACAGGGAGGTTAGTAGATTTGTTGTCAGGAATTGTGGGTTGGCAATTAGACATTTGGAGCTGGAAGTGGATACCTGGCATTATTTACGGGGGGACGGAGTACACCTCAATGCTGTGGGGATCGACATGTGGGCTTTGGGACTACAAGATGGGATCCAGAGAGCATTGAGGGTGTGGCAGGGCACACAAAGGTAAGGTGTTTACCTGGTGTGCTGTGGCGGGGTGTTGGTCTTTGCAGGTGAAGGAAGAAACCCCGGATATGGAAGAGTTCGGTACCCATCGGTGGTATGGGTCCCGCTGGTGGTATTCCAGCTAATGGTGGTTTAGCTGGAATTTGGTTAACGGGTGCACTGCGGTAAGTGGTTTGTTGCCCCTGAGCTAGTATGTCAGCTGAAGGCCTAGTTCAGTTTATGGTACCACAGTGCCAGAGTGGAGAGTGGCAAGATTGGGGTTTACTTTTCTGCAAAGACCAACGTGAGTAGGATGAGCTTCGAGTTCGAGTCAAACTCATGTTCGGCTCGAACATCGGCTGTTCGCCAGTTCGCCAAACAGCGAACAATTTGGGGTGTTCGCGGCAAATTCAAAAGCCGCGGAACACCCTTTAAAAGTCTATGGGAGAAATCAAAAGTGCTAATTTTAAAGGCTTATATGCAAGTTATTGTCATAAAAAGTGTTTGGGGACCTGGGTCCTGCCCCAGGGGACATGTATCAATGCAAAAATAATTTTTAAAAACGGCCTTTTTTTCGGGAGCAGTGATTTTAATAATGCTTAAAGTAAAACAATAAAAGTGTAATATTCCTTTAAATTTTGTACCTGGGGGGTGTCTATAGTATGCCTGTAAAAAGGCGCATATTTCCCGTGTTTAGAACAGTCTGACAGCAAAGTGACATTTCAAAGGAAAAAAAGTCATTTAAAACTACTCGCGGCTAAAATAAATTGTCAGTCCGACAATACACATAAAAGTTCATTGATAAAAATGGCATGGGATTTCCCCACAGGGGAACCCCGACCCAAAATGGAAAAAATGTTTATACAGTTAATGTTAATTTTATTTGTGTGTTAATAAAATGGCTGCTACGACTGATAATTGCTCCAGCTTGGTGTGTTCTCAGTTATTGGGTAATAGGCATGTGTAAGTAGGAGCTGGGGGGTTGGTCTGGCAGCAGAGAGAAAGCAGGGTACATCTGTTATACAATAGTCATGTAATCTGCTTTGGATGTCCAGCTGCAGCACACCTGCAAACTATAATATTAGGTAACCTCTAGTAAACCCAAAACGCCCTAATGAATTCCTTCTTCTAATTATTTTTTACTCATCATCCTTTAATTTTACTGTTTGTACATAGAGTTAAAGTGGTTACCCCAACCCTCAGGGCCGGTCCTGGGCGGGTGCACGGGGTGCACTGCACCCCGGCGCCACAGAGCGGGGGGTGCCAAAGTGCCAGGGTATCGTCAGTCCCGTCCCGAGTGTGCTGTCTCGCGCCCGCAGCAGTGTGCATATTCCCTGCCCCCCCCCCGGCGCGCCCGCAGCACTGTGTATAAATTAGCATATTCCCTGCCCCACGGGGAGTGTTCAGATAGCATATTCCCCGAATCCCCGCCCAACGGCAGTGTGCATATAGCATATTCCCACCCGCGCTCCCCGCCCGCTGCACATCCCTCGCCCGGCGCCCGCTGTATATTCAGTACGAGGAGGAGGTAGGCTAGGTCTGCCCCACCTCCTCCCCATGTCCCCCCTGTGCCCGCCCACAACCCCTTCATGCAGCCAATCTGTGCCTGGGAAAGGAGTGTGGGCGGGAGGTTTCAAATCAGCCAGTGAGCCAGCGATCCTGCCTGATGTCGCTGCCTGAGTGCCTGTGCCTCTGAAGACAGTGCAGCCTGGGTGAGTGATCTCTCCCCTCTCTCTTTTTTCTAAATGTGCCATAGTGTTCCAAGCTTCCATGTATAGTCTTCCATGTGCCATAGCCTTCCATGTTCCATAGCCTTCCAGCCTTCCATGTTCCATAGCCTTCCAGCCTTCCATGTTCCATAGCCTTCCAGCCTTTCATGTTCCATAGCCTTCCAGCCTTTCATGTTCCATAGTCTTCCAGCCTTCCATGTGCCATAGCCTTCCATGTTCCATAGCCTTCCAGCCTTCCATGTTCCATAGCCTTCCAGCCTTTCATGTTCCATAGCCTTCCAGCCTTTCATGTTCCATAGTCTTCCAGCCTTCCATGTGCCATAGCCTTCCATGTTCCATAGCCTTCCAGCCTTCCATGTTCCATAGCCTTCCAGCCTTTCATGTTCCATAGTCTTCCAGCCTTCCATGTGCCATAGTCTTCCAGCCTTCCATGTGCCATAGCCTTCCATGTGCCATAGCCTTCCATGTCCCATAGTCTTCCAGCCTTCCATGTCCCATAGCCTTCCATGTGTCAGTCTTCCAGCCTTCCATGTATCATAGTGATCCTTCCTGCCTTCCATATACCATAGTGGTTCTTCCTTCCTGCCTTCCATGTGCCATAGTGATCCCTCTTTCATGCCTTCCATGTACCATAGTAATTCTTCCTGCCTTCCAGGTGTCATAGTGATCCTTCCTGCCTTCTGTGTGCCATAGTGGTCCTTCCTTCCTGCCTTTCATGTGCCATAGTGATCCTTCTTTCCTACCTTTCATGTACCATAGTAATCCTTCCTGCCTTCCAGATGTCATAGTGATCCTTCCTGCCTTCTGCGTACCATAGTGGTTCTTACTTCCTGCCTTCCATGTACCGTAGTGATCCCTCCTTCCTTTCTTCCATGTATCATAGTGATCCTTCCTGCCTTCCATGTACCATAGTGAGTCCTCTTTCCTTTCTTCCATGTACCATAGTGATCCTTCCTGCTTTCTGTGTGCCATAGTGGTCCTTCCTTCCTGCCTTCCATGTGCCATAGTGATCCCTCTTTCCTGCCTTCCATGTACCATAGTAATCCTTCCTGCCTTCTATGTGCCATAGTGATCCTTCCATGTACCATTGTGATCCTTCCTGCCTTCTATGTACCATAGTGATCCCTCCTTCCTTTCTTCCATGTATCATAGTGATCCTTTCTGCCTTCCATGTACCACAGTGAGTCCTCTTTCTTTTCTTCCATGTACCATAGTGATCCTTCCTGCCTTCTGTGTGCCATAGTGGTCCTTCCTTCCTGCCTTCCATGTGCTATAGTGATCCCTCTTTCCTGCCTTCCATGTACCATAGTAATCCTTCCTGCCTTCCAGGTGTCATGGTGATCCTTACTGCCTTCTGTGTGCAATAGTGATCCTTCCTTCCTGCCTTCCATGTGCCATAGTGATCCCTCTTTCCTGCCTTCCATGTACCATAGTAATCCTTCCTGCCTTCCAGGTGTCATAGTGATCCTTCCTGCCTTCTGTGTGCCATAGTGGTCCTTCCTTCCTGCCTTCCATGTGCCATAGTCATCCCTCTTTCCTGCCTTCCTTGTACCATAGTAATCCTTCCTGCCTTCTGGGTACCATAGTGTTTCTTCCTTCCTGCCTTCCATAAAGCATAGTGTTCCCCCTTCCTTTCTTCCATATACCATAGTGATCCCTCCTTTCTTCCATGTACCAAAGTGATCCTTCCTTCCATGTACCATAGTGACCCCTCCTTCCATGTACCATAGTGATCCCTCCTTCCTTTCTTCCATGTACCATAGGGACTCTTCCTTCCTGTCTTCCATGTACCATAGTGATCCCTCCTTCCTTTCTTCCATGTACCATAGTGATCCCTCCTTCCTTTCTTCCATGTACCATAGTGACCCCCCTTTCTTTCTTCCATGTACCATAGTTATCCCTCCTTCCTGCCTTCCATGTACCATAGTGATCCCTCCTTCCTTTCTACCATGTGCCATAGTGATCCCTCCTTCCTGCCTTCCATGTACCATAGTGATTCCTCCTTCCTTTCTTCCATAGTGATCCTTCCTTCCTGCCTTCAAGTCTGCATTTGGTGGGCACAGGTAGGCTACAATTAGTGGGCACTGGTAGGCTGCAATTGATGGGCACTGGTGAGGCTGCATTTGATGGGTACTGGTAGGCTACAATTGGTGGGCACTGGTAGGCTGCAATTGGTGGGCACCGATAAGGCTGCAATTGGTGGGCACTAATGAGGCTACATTGAACTCTTGCATCCTGTCTGCAATCTTTGACCATCTCCTGTATCATGTCTGCAATCTTTGACCATCTCCTGTATCATGTCTGCAGTCTCTGACCATCTCCTGTATCATGTCTGCAGTCTCTGACCATCTATTGTATCATGTCTGCAGTCTCTGACCATCTCCTGTATCATGTCTGCAGTCTCTGACCATCTATTGTATCATGTTTGCAGTCTCTGACCATCCATTGTATCATGTCTGCAGTCTCTGACCATCCATTGTATCATGTCTGCAGTCTCTGGCCATCTATTGTATCATGTCTGCAGTCTCTGACCATCCATTGTATCATGTCGGCAGTCTCTGACCATCCATTGTATCATGTCTGCAGTCTCTGACCATCCATTGTATCATGTCTGCAGTCTCTGGCCATCCATTGTATCATGTCTGCAGTCTCTGACCAGCTATTGTATCATGTCTGCAGTCTCTGACCATCTATTGTATCATGTCTGCAGTCTCTGGCCATCTATTGTATCCTGTCTGCAGTCTCTGACCATCTATTGTATCATGTCTGCAGTCTCTGGCCATCTATTGTATCATGTCTGCAGTCTCTGACCATCTATTGTATCCTGTCTGCAGTCTATGGCCATCTATTGTATCCTGTCTGCAGTCTCTGACCATCTATTGTAGTATGTCTGGTGGCTCTGTGTACATTAGAGAGACTCCTCCTCCAAGTCCCATTAGAGTACTTCGCTTCTCTTTCTGTATTTTGTTTATTGTTAAGAGATCATGGGAGGATCCCAGGGTAGCGAAGACTCCTTAAGGGAGCATCTCTGTGTTTGAGTCGTTGCCATAGAAACTTTTGTAAAGGGGAGGAGTTAGTAAGATAACCACGCCCATGTGAGGGCGCCAGAAATATTTCTGCACCCAGGCGTCTGTGACCCTAGGATCGGCCCTGCCAACCCTGCAGCTAGGGTTGCCACCTCATCCCTTTACAACCAAACACATATTAATTACACATTCATATGTATGTGTAAGTGGGGGCTCTACAATATTTGGGGGGGGGGCTAATTGCTTAGGTGTAACATTTAATTTTTTCCACTTGTTATTTTCACTTAAATCATCTAAATACATTTGTTATGTATATTCTTTATGAATGTCGGTGTGTATTTCTTCCAGATCTGTGCAGCAATCCAGTGTGAAACTTTGTTATGGGAGCTTCCTGTAATAAGGACCAGTCGCTGCTTCTCACTCTCCTTGTGCAGGTTGACTGGTCTTGTCTATGCCCCTCCTGTAGTTTTCAACAGGTAACTTGAAGTGAGTGGAGTCTGCTGGGTCTCTCCCACAGCTCTCTGCACAGGTTATATAAAACGCAGTGATGATGTCAACACTACTTTTACAAAATAGGATCTTGGGTTACAAAGACATATGGTGCACATATGGTGCACATATCCAGGAATATATTTAAAATGTAAGGTTTTGCTCCTGGAGTTCAGCTTTAACTTTATTAACCCTATTTTTGGTTGTTTCAGATTGGGCTTTGCTTACATTTCAGATGATCTTTGATTTTTTGCAAATCGGTAGAGTCTGCCAATGGAGTTACTAATAGACAAAAAAATAGTGTAGCTCAATCAATATAAGCAATAAAGCAATAAAGCAATAAATAAAGTCCAAATCATGTGACAGTTCCACCGTTGTGCAACTCTAGGTGACAGTTCATAGAATTGTTAATTCATATTATCCAGTGACTACCACCTCTAGCTGGAATGCCTGCTCACCTCCAGATAATGACCCCACTACAGAGTCACACACGCCTGGTATTATGTCTCTCAGAATGCCATGGGAATAATGGCACCTGCTGAAGAAACTCATCAGAGAGCGTAACGTGTACAGGTGTGAGGTGCCCCCATTCAGGACGTTTTTTGCATTTTTATATCAAAGTGAAGAGTTGATGATATGCATGTTTTTCACATACCTATGTGAGTATTTTAATCCCTGTGTATAGTTTTAATAAATATTTGTAGCAGAGAGCACTATGATTTGCCTTTGTCATTCTATGGCCACACTCGATTGATTGAGATCCCAGGAGGTGGTCAATGTTGTCCAAGAACACATGGGGGAGGATTCATTTTTCCCGTGGCATTCTGAGAGACATAATACCAGGCATGTGTGACTCTGTAGTGGGGTCATTATCTGGAGGTGAGCAGGCATTCCAGCTAGAGGGGGTGATCACTGAAGTCACTGGACAATATGAATTAACAATTCTATGAACTGTCACCTAGAGTTGAACAACGTTTGGACTTTATTTATTGCTTATATTGGTTGGGCTACACTATTTTTTGTTTATTATTATTGAATTGAGAGTCACATGTGGATACACTCTGAGAGGTGTTGGCGGCAATCACGTATGCCTAGTGGTAGGCTATTGACATTTGATTTGTTTAATATTGTGTTGCACTGAATATTTTATTTTCATTTAGCTTGAATACTGTATTGCGCTTATTATATTTTGTTTCACATTGCCAATAGAAATGGTTTAAGTTAAACTCTATCATATAAAAAGGTGTGGAAATGTCTGAATTTTCTAAATTCTCATCTGTAAGCACGTTTCAGCACATCATGTAAAAGATGCCTGAAGCACCACAAGTTCTGAGCTACGCTCATACAGAGCTTGCTAAAGGAAACATTTGCACCACCCATCCATGGCATTGAGGGGAAGCTCTAGAGATGGGACCTTATGGCAGTAACACAGAGCTGTCACAACACAGGAACCACACTTTGGAGTAAAAATTAGGAAGTGTGATGCTACAAAAAGAGAGCAAAGGTGCTATTTCAGGCTAGACTGTTCACACCATTTGTAGGTGTAAGTCACTGCTCTGACTCCAAAAACCCTGACAGAAGTGTCACACTACTTAGCTTAGGTTGCATGTTACAACAAGTGGGCTCCATTTATAGAATTAACTTGCATGAGATATTTAGGTGTTAGGACACATTTTGCCTAACTATCGCATGCAATCCTGAAACTGTCAGACTGTCACTAGACCGGTATGCAGTATTTACCGAGAAACACTCAGTAAATTCTGCATGAAAAGGCATTAAAATCCATTCACAGAAGGAAATAAATAATTAAATGCATGCGGAAATTATGTAGTAGCCCAGGCATGTGCTATGTGTGGAATCAAGTGGAGGGAATACCGTGCTCTAACACAAAAAATTAACTAAAACACAGCAGCAACTAATAATGTGAGATACACACATAAGTCATAAAGAAAAAAAGGAAAAGATAGCTGTGCTAATAGTAGCGCAGCTATCTTTTCCTTTTTTTGCTATGTGTGGAATGTGTACTGGTTGTTAAGGAGCAGACAGCCACCCGCTCCTTAACAACCAGTAAACAACACGATTGTTTGCAACATTTATTAATGTTAATAAATACGTTGGCTAGTGGCAGGCGTTCCATTACCACATGTTTTCACTACTAAAATACCACAAGACTTCATAAAATAACTCATGCAGTATTTAAGTGAATGCCAAACTTGTTTTTAAAGGGGAACATACTGCATTGTGAATGGAGCCCAGAGTGCGTTATGAGCGAGAGTTTTCAATCAACAAATAGTCATATATAGAGATAACCTACCGTATACTATTATTGGCTACATTTCATCAGTAAGGCCAGTGGCAGAAATAGTCAAAAAAGGACCCCTGTGGAAGAAGTTTTGGGTCCACTCATTTATTATTGCCCAGGTATAAAAACATATTTCCTATGCATAGATATATAGATGCAGGTAAAAAGTGAAATACTTGATGTTCTGAGCTCTCTCATGGATTATAATATGCAATTGGGGTCAGAAACAAATACCCCCTGAACATTCTGGCCAAAAGGCACCAAGAGAAGACTCTCCATGTCTTCTTGTCAGAGATGCAGGCAGTGAGGTAGGTGCTCGCTGCAGACATCACCTGAGGGTTACAAACTGGATTTCACCTTCTTCAGGGTACGCTCACACTAGCGTTGCTTCTAAAGAGCAATCAGCATTTGGATCACTCTCCAGAGAGCATTTGACAGGTGGTGAGGAGGCGTTGTATTGCCTCCACACTACCTGCTTTAACTCCTTGAACCCCGCAGTAGTCCATCAGAACTGCATGCATTGCATGCAGTTGCAGGGTGTCATTATTCACTTGAATGGGTCATGTTCGTGGGTGGTAGTGCCTGTTAAAAGGAACAGAGAGTGTAATTCCTGCTGTGGCAGTGGCATGTGTAGACCCCCGCCTGCTGCCTCTGCAGCTAAAGAGGGTAATGGTTAGGGGGCAGTAAAAGCACAGCTCAACCACAAGGTTTTGCCACCTCCTCCAAGCGCTAGTGTGAATGAGCCCTTGGTGATTAGTACCCAGAATAAGGTGCTATACTATATTGTTATTTATATGGTTGCCAACATGTTATTGATATGTTTACAATCTCATGTATGTAACTACTGCTCTATATCATGTTACGTATTGTTCTAAGTGATAAGCATACACTTTTTAAACATTGACCAATTTGCTAGCCATGTCACACATGCCTCATTCAAAGTCCCAACCTTCCTATTGTTTATATATAGATATAGGGATGGAGGTGTATGGCTATATACGTGTCATTTAAAGTCCCAAAACCCCACTTTAGTACCCAGAATAAGTGACAGTGGGAGAATAGATTCAGCACTTGACTCTCATGTTGTTTAAATGGGTCCGCAAATTTACAGAAGACCCTTGTCAAGCTGTGAAGATGGTATGTCTGGTATCTGGGGAAGAAGTTCTGCTCTCAGCCAGCTTACTGTTTGCACCTGTCAGATCGTGTGAGTACCACCATCTCAAGGGGTCACTCTATAAGTCCAAAGTAACTTCACATTTGCGGCTTGAGTTAATGCATGTTTCTGCAACACATGGGAATGCAGCTGCTCTATGTGTGATCGTTGCAGTGCCAATTATTTTGAATGGCACCCCAATGTATTGGAGATTAGAGCAGAACATACCACAGTGCTGTGCGTTCTGGTGCACGGCATTGCAGAATGTACATTTGCATGTACATTTTTAAACCATTGTGGTGATCTGGCAGACCATTCCTTAACGGAACACATCTTAACATGCAAAGTAACACGCATAAGCGCACATGTATTATGCACTATAAATGATTGATTAAAGTGTAAATCCAGGATCAAAAGCCAACATCAAAAACAAAGCAATACAGGGAGGAGCTGTATGCTGTGATCTGATTGCCAATACCACCAAGAAAAGCTGGGACACACCAGTTGCTTTTGAATTAAGTATCATGAGTGCACTATAAATCCATGTGTCTGCCAATGTTCCCATTATAACCATGGATTAAAATACCGATGTATATAAGCAATCAACACAAAGTAGAAAAGGCATCCTGAGAATTATTTATCCTATTAAACTGTTATACTGTGTTAATAAGAGTGTTGCATTCATGGAACTGCCATTCATTTTTCAGCTTTGAAAAATTCTCTATGCACAAAACCCACTTATGCATGACCTTGTTTAAACTATTTAGAGAGCACATACTAAGAAATTAACCCTGATTACAGACTGCTGTCAATATCTGCTAGAAACACCACTTGACATAAAATAGAAAGCATCTCCCTTTGTTGAAAATAATAGAGTATTCAGTTCTAAAACAATTGACTAAAGTGGCAAATGATCTGTTTTCTGACAGTACTAAAACAAAGGGTCAACATTGATTTTCCTAAATCCTAGCACTGCATTGTACAATCACCAGTCTTTAAATACTTTGTTCTTTATTTTGGATATGGCTGAAAACCAAATAAATCCAACTGCACAAAAATAACTTAAAAAGCTGAACTTTAGGTATGGCAATTTGTACATGATTCACAATGGCTCAAAAGTGATATGGTCCAGAAATATTTTGACAGAACAAAGGTGGATAAAGGACCAGGGCGATATGGCATCCACCCACGGAGCATAACATAATTGAGCTCTGTTACTTCAAAGTAGGGATGAGCCAAACACCCCCCGGTTCGGTTCGTACCAGAACCTGCAAACGGACCGAAAATTTGCACGAACCAGTGGCGGAAGTATAGGGGTCGCTGAGGTCACACTGATCAGTGAAAGCATAGTGTGTGCTGTGCTCTTTGTCTCCCCCTACAGTGCAGTACCCGGCAGGAAGAGGTAAGGTAAAGCACTGCCGTTTTTGAAAAGGCTTTCTGTATATGTGTGTTTGTGTGTGTTCATGTATGTGTGTTCATGTATGTGTGTTCATGTATGTGTGTTCTTATATGTGTGTTCATGTATGTGTGTTCATGTATGTGTGTTCTTATATGTGTGTTCATGTATGTGTGTTCATGTATGTGTGTTCTTATATGTGTGTTCATGTATGTGTGTTCATGTATGTGTGTTCATGTATGTGTGTTCTTATATGTGTGTTCATGTATGTGTGTTCATGTATGTGTGTTCTTATATGTGTGTTCATGTATGTGTGTTCATGTATGTGTGTTCTTATATTTGTGTTCATGTATGTGTGTTCTTATATGTGTGTTCATGTATGTGTGTTCATGTATGTGTGTTCTTATATGTGTGTTCATGTATGTGTGTTCATGTATGTGTGTTCTTATATGTGTGTTCATGTATGTGTGTTCATGTATGTGTGTTCTTAGATGTGTGTTCATGTATGTGTGTTCATGTATGTGTGTTCATGTATGTGTGTTCATGTACGTGTGTTCTTATATGTGTGTTCTTATATGTGTGTTCTTATATGTGTGTTCATGTATGTGTGTTCATGTATGTGTGTTCTTGTATGTGTGTTCATGTATGTGTTTGCATGTGTTCATGTGTGTATTTATATATGTGTTTGTGTGTGTATATACAGTATATGTGTGTGCATATTATGTGTGTGTTTATCTATGTGTATGTGTGTGTGTTTAGATGCAGTGGCGGCCCGTGCATTAACCACTTCCCGCCCGGCCTATAGCGGATTGACGGCCGGGCGGTGGTTCTGTTATCCTGACTGGGCGTCATATGACGTCCTTCAGGATAACATGCCGCCGCGCGCCCGCAGGGGCGCGCATCGCGGCGATCGGTGGACCGGTGTGTCAGTATGACACACCGCTACACCGATCTTGGTAAAGAGCCTCCGGCGGAGGCTCTTTACCACGTGATCAGCCGTGTCCAATCACGGCTGATCACGCTGTCAATAGGAAGAGCCGTTGATCGGCTCTTCCTCACTCGCGTCTGACAGACGCAAGTAGAGGAGAGCCGATCGGCGGCTCTCCTGGCAGGGGGGGTCTGCGCTGATTGTTTATCAGCGCAGCCCCCCCGCAGATCACCACACTGGACCACCAGGGATCGCCACTAGGACCACCAGGGAAGGGAAACATGTGGATGGCCAGGTATGTACCCCATGGCCATCCACATGTGCCCAGTCAGTGCCAAATCTGTGCCAATCAGTGCCCACAAATGGGCACTGATTGGCACAATTATGTTGCAGTGATGCCCAGCAATGCCACACTTAGGGGCATCACTGCCATCAATCAGAATGATCAGTGCCACCCATCAGTGTCCATCGGTGCCACCTGTCAGTGCCCATCTGTGCCCACCTATCAGTGCCCATCCGTGCCCATCTGTGCCAACTATCAGTGCCACCCATAACTACCCATCAACGCCACCTACGAGTGCCCATCAATGCCACCTACGAGTGCCCATCAGTGCCGCCTATCAGTGCCCATCGGTGCCACCTATCAGTGCCCATCAGTGCCACCTACCAGTGCCACCTATCAGTGCCCATTAGTGCCACCTATCAGTGCGCATCAGTGCCGCCTATCAGTGCCCATCATCAGTGCCCGTCAGTGCCACCTTATCAGTGCCACCTCATTGGTGCCACCTCATCGGTGCCCATCAGTGCCGCCGTATCAGTGCCCGTCAGTGCAGCCATATCAGTGCCCGTCATTGAAGAAGAAAACATACTCATTTACTAAAAAATTTAACAGAAACAAAGAAAACCGTGTTTTTTTTCAAAATTTTCTGTCTTTTTTTATTTGTTGCGCAAAAAATAAAAACCGCAGAGGTGATCAAATACCACCAAAAGAAAGCTCTATTTGTGGGAACAAAATGATAAAAAATTTGTTTGGGTACAGTGTAGCATGACCGCGCAATTGTCATTCAAATTGTGACAGCGCTGAAAGCTGAAAATTGGGCTGGGCGGGAAGGTGTCTAAGTGCCTGGTATTGAAGTGGTTAAGGGCGCACGGGCGCCGCCCCCTCTCTCCAGCCACCCCTCTATCACCAAGAGATAGATTCATGCATTGCATGAATCTATCTATGGCCGCCGCTGCCACCCCCTATTCAGGCGCCCAGCCCCTTTTTGGGTGCAGGGAACCTGAATTACAGCGGCGGGGGGTGTTTTTGAAGCACCAGATTAGAGCCATAGGCTCTAATAGGCATCAAAAAAGGTGACCTCACAGGTCACTCAGCTGTGTTAGAAAAGCGAATGACTATTCGCTCTACTAACACTAAACTGCCTCTCCGCCAATCAGGTGCTCGGATCTGTTACCCATCACCTGATTGGCTGAAACGACAGGCGCCGCTATTGGATGCCTATCAGGAGGAGAGGACGGGAGATGAGGACAGCAAGAGACGCATGGAGGACCCCACTCGTTGCAGTGACCCGCTGCCCCACCAAGACAGGGTAAGTGCCGGTGAGCGGTCGGGGGTCACACTGGGGGCATTCAAAGGCACACTGGCAGCATTTGATGGGCACACGGGCAGCATTTGATGGGCACAGTGGCAGCGTTTGGGCACAGTGGCTGCAATTGATGGCACAGTGGCTGCGTTTGATGGAACACTGGCAGCATTTAATGGGCACAGTGGCAGCGTTTGATGGCACAGTGGCAGCATTTAATGGGCACACTGGCAGCATTTGGGCACACTGGCAGCGTTTGGGCACAGTGGCTACGTTTGATGGGCATAGTGGCAGCGTTTGGCACAGTGGCTGCAAATGATGGCACAGTGGCTGCGTTTGATGGCACACTGGCAGCATTTAAGTGGCACAGTGGCAGCGTTTGATGGGCACAGTGGCTGCGTTTGATAGGCACAGTGGCAGCGTTTGGCACAGTGGCTGTGTTTGATGGCACACTGGCAGCATTTAAGTGGCACAGTGGCAGCGTTTGATGGGCACAGTGGCTGCGTTTGATGGGCACAGTGGCTGTGTTTGATGGCACACTGGCAGCATTTAAGTGGCACAGTGGCTGCAATTGATGGCACAGTGTCAGCGTTTGATGGGCACAGTGGCTGCATTTGATGATTTTTTTTCAAAAAATGTTTGCGACCCCAAAAAAATTTTGAGCACCAGCCGCCACTGTTTAGATGTATGTATGCACATTTTATGTATGCACGTTTAATCCTGACACCCTATATGTGTACAATCAGGACTGATTTTTTTTTTCTTGCTCGTTCAAAGTATCAGCAACAAAATGCTGTTCCTCTGAAAAGCGATCCATGCTCAGATCACTTTTCAGAGGCATTTGACAGCCGGTAAAGAGGCAATATGTTGCCTACTGACCACCTGTTTTAATCCCTTAAAGTGATTGTAAAGGGTTTTTTTTTTTAAATAACAAACATGTCATACCTTCATTGTGCAGTTAGTTTTGCACAGAGTGGCCCCGAACACCGACTTCTGGGGTCCCTTTGCGGCTCTCGCGGCTCCTCCTCTTATCAGACATCCCCCTAGGAAAAGCGCTGTCCAGGGGGCAGGGGGGCCCTTCATGATTTCTTGCATCGGGGCCCTGAAGGTTTTAGTTACGCCCCTGGTTAGAACCCCATTGATGTCTATGGGACTCGAACGTTCAGAATCAAAAATGATCATTTTAAAGGCTAATTTGCATGGTATTGTCCTAAAAAGGGTTTGGGGACCCGGGTCCTACCCCAGGGGACACGTATCAATGCAAAAAAAACTTTTAAAAATGGCAGTTTTTTCGGGAGCAGTGATTTTAATGATGCTTAACCACTTGACGACCGCCTCACGTTGATTTACGTCAGCAGAATGGCACGGGCAGGCAAAATCACGTACCTGGTACGTGATTGCCTTCCCGCGGGCGGGGGGTCCGATGGTGCCTGAGGCGGTCGCCGTTGGTCTGGGAGCGTTCAGTGATGAGGGGGAGGCCATCCGATCGTGGCCTCCCCCTCCAGATCGCTCCCAGCCAATGAGAATCCTCCCCTGCCTGTGTGTAGTACACACAGGCAGGGGATGTGATGTCATCTCTCCTCGGCTCGGCAGTTTCCGTTCCCGCGCCGAGGAGAGAAGACTTCACTGTGAGTGCACAACACACACACATACAGTGGAACATGCCAGGCACACAAAACACCCCCCTTTACCCCCCGATCCCCCCCCCCGATCACCCCCCAATCACCCCTCCCTGTCACACTGACACCAAGCAGTATTTTGTTTTTTTGTTTTTTCTGATTACTGCATGGTGTCAGTTTGTGACAGTTACTGTGGTAGGGCAGTTACTGTTAGCCCCCTGTAGGTCTAGGGTACCCCCCTAACATCCCTTAATAAAGTTTTAACCCATTGATCACCCCCTGTCGCCAGTGTCGCTAAGCGATCATTTTTCTGATCGCTGTATTAGTGTAACTGGTGACGCTAGTTAGGGACGTAAATATTTAGATTCGCCGTCAGCGTTTTATAGCGACAGGGACCCCCATATACTACCTAATAAATGTTTTAACCCCTTGATTGCCCCCTAGTTAACCCTTTCACCACTGCTCACCGTATAACTGTTACGGGTGACGCTGGTTAGTTCGTTTATTTTTTATAGTGTCAGGGCACCCGCCGTTTATTACCGAATAAAGGTTTAGCCCCCTGATCGCCCGGCAGTGATATGCGTCGCCCCAGGCAGCGTCAGATTAGCGCCAGTACCGCTAACACCCACGCACGCAGCATACGCCTCCCTTAGTGGTATAGTATCTGAACAGATCAATATCTGATCCGATCAGATCTATACTAGCGTCCCCAGCAGTTCCCAAAAACGCAGTGTTAGCAGGATGAGCCCAGATACCTGCTAGCACCTGCGTTTTGCCCCCTCCGCCCAGCCCAGCCCACCCAAGTGCAGTATCGATCGATCACTGTCACTTACAAAACACTAAACGCATAACTGCAGCGTTCGCAGAGTCAGGCCTGATCCCTGCGATCGCTAACAGTTTTTTTGGTAGCATTTTGGTGAACTGGCAAGCACCAGCCCCAGGCAGCGTCAGGTTAGCTCCAGTACCGCTAACACCTACGCACGCACCGTACACCTCCCTTAGTGGTATAGTATCTGAACGGATCAATATCTGATCAGATCTATACTAGCGTCCCCAGCAGTTTAGGGTTCCCAAAAACGCAGTGTTAGTGGGATCAGCCCAGATACCTGCTAGCACCTGCATTTTGCCCTTCCGTCCGGTCCAGCCCAGCCCACCCAAGTGCAGTATCGATCGATCACTGTCACTTACAGAACACTAAACACATAACTGCAGCGTTCGCAGAGTCAGGCCTGATCCCTGCGATCGCTAACAGTTTTTTGGTAGCATTTTGGTGAACTGGCAAGCACCAGCCCCAGGCAGCGTCAGGTTAGCGCCAGTACCGCTAACACCCACGCACGCACCATACGCCTCCCTTAGTGGTATAGTATCTGAACAGATCAATATCTGATCCGATCAGATCTATACTAGCGTCCCCAGCAGTTTAGGGTTCCCAAAAACGCAGTGTTAGCGGGATCAGCCCAGATACCTGCTAGCACCTACGTTTTGCCCCTCCGCCCGGCCCAGCCCACCCAAGTGCAGTATCGATCGATCACTGACACAAAACACTAAACGCATAACTGCAGCGTTCGCAGAGTCAGGCCTGATCCCTGCGATCGCTAACAGTTTTTTTGGTAGCGTTTTGGTGAACTGGCAAGCGCCAGCGGCATAGTACACCCCGGTCGTAGTCAAACCAGCACTGCAGTAACACTTGGTGACGTGGCAAATCCCATAAGTGCAGTTCAAGCTGGTGAGGTGGCAAGCACAAGTAGTGTCCCGCTGCCACCAAGAAGAAGACAAACACAGGCCGTCGTGCCCATAATGCCCTTCCTGCTGCATTCGCCAATCCTAATTGGGAACCCACCACTTCTGCAGCACCCGTACTTCCCCCATTCACATCCCCAACCAAATGCAGTCGGCTGCATGAGAGGTATTTTCTTTATGTCCTCCCGAGTACCCCTACCCAACTAACCCCCCCAAAAAAGATGTTGTGTCTGCAGCAAGCGCGGATATAGGCGTGACACCCGCTATTATTGTCCCTCCTGTCCTGACAATCCTGGTCTTTGCATTGGTGAATGTTTTGAACGCTACCATTCACTAGTTGAGTACAGGCCCGGACTGGGTCAAAAAATAGGCCCGGGCATTTAAGACTGAGCAGCCAATTTTTCCAGGAAACGGGGGGGGGGGGGGGGGTTGGTTTGGTAGGCATTTGCGGGTTGGCTGGTGTCGGTCCTCCACATTGTAATGTACAGGGCCCCTGCATTTACCCCCCCCCCCCTTTTCTCTGTAATCACAGTGCCCCCTTTTACTCTCTGCTCACTGTGCAGATCTCCAGCTCCTCCTGCCCCCTTACATAAGAGCCTGCACAGACCCCCCCTTACGTCAAAGTCCCCTTACATCAGAGCCCCATACATCAGAGTCTGCACAAAGCCCCCTTACATCGGAGTCCGATTGCATCAGAGCCCCTGTACATCAGAGTCAGCACTGACCCCCCCTTACATCAGAGCCCCGTACATTAGAGTCCGCTTACATCAGAGCCCCTGTACATCAGAGTCTGCACAGAGCCAACTTACATCAGAGCCCCGTACATCAGAGTCCGCTTACATCAGAGCCCCTGTACATCAGAGTCTGCACAGAGCCCCCTTACATCAGTCTGCTTACATCAGAGCCCCCTTACATCACAGTCCGCACAGAGCCCCCTTACATCAGAGCCCCCTTACATCAGAGCCCCCTTACATCAGAGTCTGCACAGAGCCCCCTTACATCAGAGTCTGCACAGACCCCCCTTACATCAGAGTCCGCTTACATCAGAGCCCCCGTACATCAGAGTCCGCACAGAGCCCCCTTACATCAGAGTCTGCACAGAGCCCCCTTACATCAGAGTCCACACAGACCCCCTTACATTAGAGTCTGCACAGAGCCCCCTTACATCAGAGTCTGCACAGACCCCTCTTACATCAGAGTCCGCACAGAGCCCCCTTACATCAGAGTCCGCACAGAGCCCCCTTACATCAGAGCCCACACAGAGCCCCCTTACATCAGAGCCCCCTTACATCAGAGTCTGCACAGAGCCCCCTTACATCAAAGTCCGCTTACATCAGAGCCCCCTTACATCAGAGTCCGCTTACATCAGAGTCCGCACAGAGCCCCCTTACATCAGAGTCTGCACAGAGCCCCCTTACATCAGAGTCTGCACAGAGCCCCCTTACATCAGAGTCCGCACAGACTCCCTTACATTAGAGTCTGCACAGAGCCCCCTTACATTAGAGTCTGCACAGAGCCCCCTTACATCAGAGTCTGCACAGACCCCTCTTACATCAGAGTCCGCACAGAGCCCCCTTACATCAGAGTCCGCACAGACCCCCTTACATTAGGGTCTGCACAGACCCCCTTACATCAGAGTCCACACAGAGCCCCCTTACATCAGAGTCCGCACAGAGCCCCCTTACATCAGAGTCCACACAGAGCCCCCTTACATCACAGTCCGCATACATCAGAGCCCCCTTACATCAGAGTCCACACAGACCCCCTCGCCCCGTACATCAGAGTCCGCACAGACCCCCCCTTTACATCGGAGTCCGCTTACATCGGAGTCCGCTTACATCAGAGCCCCCTTACATCAGAGTCCACACAGACCCCCCTTTACATCAGAGCCCCGTACATCAGAGTCCGCACAGACCCCCCCCCCTTACATCAGAGCCCCCTTACATCAGAGTCCGCTTACATCAGAGCCTGCACAGACCCCCCCCTCACATCAGAGTCCACACAGACCCCCCCTTAGAGTCTGCAGAATTTCCACTAAGACCCCTTTCACACTGGAGCAGTGCGCTGGCGGGGCGTTGAAAAAACTCCTGCAAGCAGCATCTTTGGAGCGGTGTGTATACCGCTCCTCCACCGCTCCTGCCCATTAAAATGAATGGGCAGCGCGGCCGAACCACTGGCTAAGCGCCGCTGCAGATGTGCTTTGCGTGTGGTTTTAACCCTTTTTCATCCACTAGTGGGGGTTAAAAGCACCCCGCTAGCGGCCAAATATCTCCGAAAAAATTATGGTAAAGTGCCACTAAAAATAGTGGCGCTTTACCACCAATGCTGCCCCCGCCCTAGTGAAAAGGGTCTCACTGTAAGGGGGAGCTCTGTGGACTCTAATGTAAAGGGGAACTCTGATGTAAGGGGTTCTCTGGTCATCAAAGCCCCCCTCTTGCATCAGAGTCCACAGAGCACCCCTTAAATTCTTTTTACACAGTGGGAGGCAGGAGAGAGGGTGATCCTACTCACCCCAGGATGGAGGCTCAGGCACAGGCTGTCTGTAGCATGCATCTTCTGAGGTAAAACTTCCTTCACATGTTCTCCCCAAGTGTGTGGGTGGGGCAGACACAGAAGTAGAGGGGCGGGAGGAGGAGGAGCAGTCCGTCCGAGCTGAGAGCACAGAGCGGAACTGTCAGCAGCGGCTCTGGGGCTGAGCTGTGTGTGAGAGACACACAGCTCAGCCAATGCAGCCGATAACTTCACTTGTAGTTCCGGCCGGAGAAGGCACAGGTATGGCCGCATAGCGATGGGGAGCTGCGGCCGCGGCCTGTGTTAACCCTGTCCAGGCCACCGCTTACCTCCCGCTGTGCGGTCTGGGCATCAACAGGCCAAGGAGCGGGCAGCCCACCGGGCAAATGCCCGGTCTGCCCTATGGCCAGTCCGGGCCTGGTTGAGTATTAGCGTAGGGTACAGCATTGCACAGACTAGGACACACTTTCACAGGGTCTCCCAAGATGCCATCGCATTTTGAGAGACCCGAACCTGAAACCGGTTACCGTTATAAAAGTTACAGTTACAAAAACAGTGTAAAAAAAAAAAAAACACAAAAAAAAATATAAAATAAAAAATAATAGTTGTCGTTTTATTGTTCTCTCTCTCTCTATTCTCTCTCTACTATTGTTCTGCTCTTTTTTACTGTATTCTATTCTGCAATGTTTTATTTTTATTATGTTTTATCATGTTTGCTTTTCAGGTATGCAATTTTTTATACTTTACCGTTTACTGTGTTTTATTGTTAACCATTTTTTTGTCTTCAGGTACGCCGTTCACGACTTTGAGTGGTTATACCAGAATGATGCCTGCAGGTTTAGGTATCATCTTGGTATCATTCTTTTCAGCCAGTGGTCGGCTTTCATGTAAAAGCAATCCTAGCGGCTAATTAGCCTCTAGACTGCTTTTACAAGCAGTGGGAGGGAATGCCCCCCCCCCACCGTCTTCCGTGTTTTTTCTCTGGCTCTCCTGTCTCAACAGGGAACCTGAGAATGCAGCCAGTGATTCAGCCAGCTGACCATAGAGCTGATCAGAGACCAGAGTGGCTCCAAACATCTCTATGGCCTAAGAAACCGGAAGCTATGAGCATTCTATGACTTAGATTTCGCCGGATGTAAACAGCGCCATTGGGAAATTGGGAAAGCATTTTATCACACCGATCTTGGTGTGGTCAGATGCTTTGAGGGCAGAGGAGAGATCTAGGGTCTAATAGACCCCAATTTTTTCAAAAAAGAGTACCTGTCACTACCTATTGCTATCATAGGGGATATTTACATTCCCTGAGATAACAATAAAAATGATTTAAAAAAAAAAATGAAAGGAATAGTTTAAAAATAAGATAAAAAAGCAAAAAAATAATAAAGAAAAAAAAAAAAAGCACCCCTGTCCCCCCCTGCTCTCGCGCTAAGGCGAACGCAAGCGTCGGTCTGGCGTCAAATGTAAACAGCAATTGCAACATGCATGTGAGCTATCACCGCGAAGGTCAGATCGAGGGCAGTAAGTTTAATAGTAGACCTCCTCTGTAAATCTAAAGTGGTAACCTGTAAAGGCTTTTAAAGGCTTTTAAAAATATATTTATTTTGTTGCCACTGCACGTTTGTGCGCAATTTTAAAGCATGTCATGTTTGGTATCCATGTACTCGGCCTAAGATCCTCTTTTTTATTTCATCAAACATTTGGGCATTATAGTGTGTTTTAGTGCATTAAAATTTAAAAAAGTGTGTTTTTTCCCCAAAAAATGCGTTTGAAAAATCGCTGCGCAAATACTGTGTGGAAAAAAAAAATGAAACACCCACCATTTTAATCTGTAGGGCATTTGCTTTAAAAAAAATATAATGTTTGGGGGTTCAAAGTAATTTTCTTGCAAAAAAAAATAATTTTTTTCATGTAAACAAAAAGTGTCAGAAGGGGCTTTGTCTTCAAGTGGTTAGAAGAGCGGGTGATGTGTGACATAAGCTTCTAAATGTTGTGCATAAAATGCCAGGACAGTTCAAAACCCCCCCAAATGACCCCATTTTGGAAAGTAGACACCCCAAGCTATTTGCTGAGAGTCATGTTGAGTCCATGGAATATTTTATATTGTGACACAAGTTGCGAGAAAAAGACAAATTTATTTATTTTTTTTGCACAAAGTTGTCACTAAATGATATATTGCTCAAACATGCCATGGGAATATGTGAAATTACACCCCAAAATAAATTCTGTTGCTTCTCCTGAGTATGGGGATACCACATGTGTGAGACTTTTTGGGAGCCTAGCCACGTACGGGACACCGAAAACCAAGCACCGCCTTCAGGCTTTCTAAGGGCGTAAATTTTTGATTTCACTCTTCACTGCCTATCACAGTTTCGGAGGCCATGGAATGCCCAGGTGGCACAAAACCCCCCTAAATGACCCCATTTTGGAAAGTAGACACCCCAAGCTATTTGCTGAGAGGTATAGTGAGTATTTTGCAGACCTCACTTTTTGTCACAAAGTTTTGATGTTTTTTGTGACTTTTTGTCACAAAATGTTTTTTCTTGTCTTACTTCATTTTCAAAAACAAATGAGAGCTGCAAAATACTCACCATGCCTCTCAGCAAATAGCTTGGGGTGTCTACTTTCCAAAATGGGGTCATTTTGGGGGGTTTTGTGCCACCTGGGCATTTCATCGCCTCCGAAACTGTGATAGGCAGTGAAGAGTGAAATCAAAAATTTACACCCTTAGAAATCCTGAAGGCGGTGATTGGTTTTCGGGGCCCCGTACGCAGCTAGGCTCCCAAAAAGTCCCACACATGTGGTATCCCCATACTCAGGAGAAGCAGCTAAATGTATTTTGGGGTGCAATTCCACATATGCCCATGGCCTGTGTGAGCAATATATCATTTAGTGACAACTTTGTGCAAAAAAAAAAAAATGTGTCACTTTCCCGCAAATTGTGTCAAAATATAAAATATTCCATGGACTCAACATGCCTCTCAGCAAATAGCTTGGGGTGTCTACTTTCCAAAAAGGGGTCATTTGGGGGGGTTTTGTGCCATCTGGGCATTTTATGGCCTTCAAAACTGTGATAGGTAGTGAGGAGTGAAATCAAAAATGTACGCCCTTAGAAATCCTGAAGGCGGTGATTGGATTTTGGGGCCCCGTACGCGGCTAGGCTCCCAAAAAGTCCCACACATGTGGTATCCCTGTACTCAGGAGAAGCAGCTGAATGTATTTTGGGGTGCAATTCCACATATGCCCATGGCCTGTGTGAGCAATATATCATTTAGTGACAACTTTTTGTAAATTTTTTTTTTTTGTCATTATTCAATTACTTGGGACAAAAAAATAAATATTCAATGGGCTCAACATGCCTCTCTGCAATTTCCTTGGGGTGTCTACTTTCCAAAATGGGGTCATTTGGGGGGGTTTTGTACTGCCCTGCCATTTTAGCACCTCAAGAAATGACATAGGCAGTCATAAACTAAAAGCTGTGTAAATTCCAGAAAATGTACCCTAGTTTGTAGACGCTATAACTTTTGCGCAAACCAATAAATATACGCTTATTGGGGGGGCGTGGCCGACCGGAGCTGTAGATGGACGCTTGATTCCTCAGCTCGTCTCACAGGGGAGATAATCCAGCTACTCAGGCCGCATAACGAACTCCATCCAGAGCCATCCTAGCCTCCAACACACCGGAGACCATGGCCAGCACATCTAGGAAGAGAAACCCGGAGTATAAGCCAAAGAAACTCACGGAATTCTCATACAAGCCGGCGGAGCAGGTCAGTGATCTCCAAGATGGCGCCGGCCAGGCCGCGCCGCGGGACACATACACAGATCTGCAGGACGAATTACCTGCAGATCCAGTCACACCAGACCCCCCAGCCTTACCCCCTCACCCTCCGGAGGGAGACAACCTCCTGAATAGCCCAGCCAAAGCTAAAATGAGGATCGATGCGCCGCCGCAGCGGCCGCCCATCCCACAAATTGAGGCCCAGGCCTTCAACTCCCTTCTCAGCAACCAGGCCCTGCATTCATCCATGGCAGCCTTCCCCACCTCAGGACAGCCTGTTATGGACACCACATTAAAGGACATGCTCCTATCACTGCAGACCTCCCTTATGACAGATCTCTCCTCACTTTTTGCAAAAATCTCCTCAGAAATACACATAATGGATGACAGAGTGACATGCATTGAAAATGATATGAGTGACTGCACTACCAAAGTAAATGAGGTCATGGATGTATGTGCTGACATGAGAGAGGAACAGACATGGATCCGCGCCAAGCTGGCCGATTTAGAGGACAGATCTCGCAGGAACAATATCAAACTGCGCGGAGTCCCTGAATCCATACTGCCTGCAGACCTGCCTCGCTATGCGAAAGAAATGATGCATGTCATAGTCCCAGAAGCATCCCCCAGGGACATAATCATCGACAGAATTCATAGAATAGCCAAGCCATCCCACCTAGCTGCCTCCATCCCCAGAGATGTTCTGATGAGGGTCCACTTCTTCCACGTCAAAGAGAAGCTCCTGCTGGGGGTAAAAAACAAATCTCCACTGCCTGCTCCGTACACGGGAATACAATTTTTCCCGGACCTATCTAAATATACTCTTCAACAAAGAAGAAACCTGAACCCGATCACCAAAGGGCTTCAAAACCACAAAATACCGTACAAATGGCGATATCCAGCAACTATCCTAGTCACTAGAAACGGGCAATCCCACGCCATACATGACCTACACAAAGGCCTGCACCTCCTGCATAACTGGGGAATCATTCTGGAACCCCCCAAGAACCCACCAACGCGCAACGGCACTTCCCAGGCCAGCAGTCGCATGGATCACCACCCCAGCTGAGGTGGCTCCACAACTAAAACCGCAATAGGCCTAATTACGACATCGCACATCCCCTGGAGTTAGAGGAATTGTTCCACTGTTTGCTCAGCTCCTCTTAACAATAACTGTTTATACCCCCATTTAGAGGTTGAAGCGGTGTGAAACACCTCCTCTACATCTCCTTGCTTAATTTTTTCTCTTTTTTTCTTTTTTGTGTGCAAAGTTACCTTTTCAGCGGTTGCTCATTGGCACTGTATACCCAACTGCGGTTAACATTTTGCTCTATTTGCAGTTTTATCACCTTCCCTCTCCTGGCTCCAGGGACCGAACACCACCCACCTACTGCTACCGCCTCCAAGATCCTCTGGCAAGAAAACCAGGTCATCTAACTGTAAGTGACTTCCCACACCAACCTAACTACATCACCTAACACCATGCCACTAAAGATACTATCGCTCAATGCTAAAGGCTTGAACCATCCAGCCAAACGCCACTCTCTTTGGAAATCTGCCAACGCTCTACAGAGCGACATCTTGTGCATCCAGGAGACACATCTGATAAACTCGGACTCTCCATTATGTGTCAACCGTCAGTTTCCACACATCTTCCATGCCTGCCACTCCACCAAATCAAAGGGCGTCATGATAGCCATAAAAGACACTGTGGACTTCCAATTATCCAAAATACTAATTGATCCCGAAGGTCGCTACTTAATTCTAGTATGCTCCATCAACAAAATTTCTTACACCCTCTCCAACATTTATGCACCGAACTCCCACCAAAAGAAATTCCTTCACAAGGTCCTACGCCTAACCAAGCAAATAAAAGAAGGTCACCTGATCATATGTGGGGATTTTAACATTGCCCCGGATGTCATCATGGACACTACGTCCCCGGCGAAGAGACGTCTATCGCCACTGAAAAACCTTTTGTCCTCACAGGAACTCTTTGATGTATGGCGATGTCACCACGGCTCGGAAAAGGACTACACCTTCTTCTCCCATGTACATAATTCGTATTCACGAATTGATTTATTTGTCACTGATAAATGGCTTCTCCAGAAAATATGTAAATCTGAAATCCACGCCACAACATGGTCAGACCACGCCCCAATATCAATTACTATCTCAGACTCCACTCCACAACGCAACACATTCTTGTGGCGCGCAAACAATTTCATACTACAAAATGAAAAATACACCACAGAAATATCCAATCTTCTCACTGAATTTTTTTCTATAAACATAGGCACAGTGTCTGACCATGGTGTGGTGTGGAATGCCCATAAGGCCTATATTAGAGGTATGTTGATTAAAATGAGCTCCCTTCACAAAAAAAAGAGGACGCAGCGTTTAGATGAACTAACATCCCAAATCACTGCCCTAGAACAACAACATAAAGCCAATCCCCAACCCCCCCAAACCATCCAATTATTGAATTTACGACAAGAAATGAAAACCTTGCTCCTCCAATCCTTTGAGTACCTCCAGCGAAAATTTAAGGCCACCTCCTACGCCACCTCCAACAAGGCAGGTAAAAAGCTAGCACTGAAACTCAAAGGCAGAAGACTCAAATCTAAAATATCTCAGGTTATCCACCCCCACACGAACATCCCCCAGTCCAATCCTCAGGACATAGCTAACGCTTTTAGCGACTACTATAGTGACCTCTACAACTTAAAACGCGACGCTAACACGCCGCAACCATCACCAACCGAGATCAATCATTTTCTTCAATCTATTCAATTACCCACCCTAACAAGCACCCAACTAGATAACTTAAATAGACCCTTTTCTGAACAGGAAATTCAGTCATCAATTGATTCCCTACCTAATGGGAAAGCCCCAGGCCCGGACGGCCTAACAGCCGAATACTACAAACAATATGCCCCACAGATAGTCCCACATATTACTGAGTTATTTAACAACGCTGCCTCCTCTTCCAATATGCCGAATGATTTCCTGAATGCACTGATTGTCACGATTCCCAAACCAGGGAAAGACCCGGACTCCCCCAAAAACTTTAGACCAATATCCCTTCTCAACCTTGACCTAAAAATCTACGCTAAGACAATCGCCACACGCCTTTTAGATATTATACCCACCCTCATACATAGGGACCAGACAGGATTCACCAAAGGAAGACAGGCACCAGATGCAACCAGAAGAATGATCAACTTGATACACCACGCAGAATCCACCGGAACGCCTTCTCTGCTCCTGTCCTTGGATGCAGAGAAGGCGTTCGACAGGGTTCATTGGAACTACCTGGAATTGGTCCTTCAGAAATTTGGCTTCAGAGACCACATCCTTAGAGCTATTTTAGCTATGTATACAACCCCCTCGGCCCAAGTATTCACAGAAGGTATGCTCTCAAAACCATTCCCAATCACAAATGGAACACGCCAAGGCTGCCCCCTGTCCCCGCTCATCTTCAACTTATTAATGGAACCGCTAGCACAACATATAAGATCCAACACTACGATATCCGGGATACAAATTGGCCCCGTCACCCACAAAATCAGTCTCTTTGCAGACGACGTGATCTTAATACTCACTAATCCCACAACCTCCCTGGCAGAAGTACAAACCACATTAAATTGGTTCAGTAGAGTATCGTACTACAAATTAAACACATCCAAATCTTCCATCCTCGACATCAATCTAGATGCCACCACTAAGAATCTACTTCAGGCACAATACTCCTTCACATGGGCAGACAAGGAAATCACATACCTGGGAATCCAACTCCCGAAAACGACAAAGAATTTATTCTCATCTAACTTCCTCCCACTCCTTCACAAAATCAAAACTGACTCACAACAAATCATGAAACACGAGCTCTCATGGTCGGGGAGGCTAGCAGCCTTTAAGATGACATGCCTACCTCAAATACTGTACTACTTCCGAACACTACCAATCCCAATTCCCGTCTCGTTCTTCAAATCTCTCCAAGCAACTTTCTCCAATTTTCTCTGGAAAGGGAAAAAACCCAGATGTGCACACGCCAAATTAATTAAACACAGATTGGTGGGGGGCACGGGTTCCATAGATTTTAGGGACTACTACCTAGCGACCATACTCGCACAACTTCCAGAGTGGTTCCAACCCACCACCCAATCCATATGGGCTCAGATGGAAAATCTCTCACTGGCACGCCCAAACTTAAAAAACTGGCTAATGAGCACCCCCCTGGGCTCTTATATCTCACCCTCTATCTCCCCGACCATGAAGGCCTCAGTCTACGCTTGGGGGAAAATGCTAGCCCTCTCAGAACCCACCCCCCCCAACACTCACCCCCACATACCCTTGGAGTCACTACACTATCTGTCACCTGATCTCAGACTCACCCAATGGTCCAACAATGGAATACACTCAATACACCTCCTTTTACAAGGAAATCAAATTAAATCCTTTTCCCAACTACAAAAAGAATACGATCTGCCTGACGGAGAAAGATTTACATTCCTTCGTATACACCACTGCCTAAGTAAACTTCCTCGCCCCCTTTACAATATACCTCAAAAAACCTGGCACTTCCTCACAAACCCCAATCCAAAGCCCAAAGGTATATCCTATTTCTACACCCTGCTTCAAGGGAAAAGATCCTTTAATAAGTTGGTCCCCCATTGTCAATGGGAAAAAGATCTTAACAATACCTTCTCTGACGCACAATGGCAACTAGCTCTCAAGTCCACCTACTCAGCAACCCAATGCTCTTCTCTTTGGGAACTCACTCAAAAAATCTCGCTCCGATGGTACCTAACCCCAGTAAAGTTAGCTGCCTTCCACTCCCACACTCCCGTGATATGCTGGAGATGCAAAACATCTAGAGGGGACTTGTTCCATATTTTTTGGACATGCCCCCTCATCAGAAAATACTGGATAGATACGTTTGAATTGATAGCCAACATCACAAAATCTCAGATCCCACCCTCACCGGAACTGGCGCTCCTGAATTTAACCATAGGAGACATACCTGGACCTCTCAGACACACAACAACCCATATTCTCTTAGCTTCCAGACTCAATATAACAAGGAATTGGAAGTCCGACATACCCCCAAACATAAAACAAACCATTGACCTGGTTTCACTCCACTTTAGCTATGAAATGACGGTGGCCACCAGTAATGGTCGCGCCACACATGCCAGTAAACAATGGTCGCCCTGGACTAACTGGACCAATGCTGCAACCAAGACCCAGATTCCCTAACTCAACCCTAGACCTTCTTGACCGAGCAACATGTTTACCATGTCTTACCCGCGAGTCATTATTCTCGAACCCTACACACATTTAGCACACCACCACAATTGAATCTACCTGCGCTTCACAAAGTTCAAATGGGGCCTCTCTCCCTTTGCAGCGCAAAGAGATCCCAATAGGGGCGCTGCCGAAGGGGGAAGGATCCCCAATAGCAAAACACAACGACCATAGATTAGTGAAGTGTTATACATATGCTTATCTGAACGCGCTCTAGCCAGTGACGAACTGCTGAATATTGAATATTACATATAATCTCACTTTGCATATTCATTGTTGTTTTTATGTCAAGTTATAATCTACGTCGTCACACGACGTACAATCTCTCAATTGTACTCTGTATTTACCTGCAAAAAAACAATAAAACAATTTGAAAGATAAATATACGCTTATTGACTTTTTTTTTACCAAAGACATGTGGCTGAATACATTTTGGCCTAAATGTATGACTAAAATTGAGTTTATTGGATTTTTTTATAACAAAAAGTAGAAAATATCATTTTTTTCAAAATTTTCGGTCTTTTTCCGTTTATAGCGCAAAAAATAAAAACGGCAGAGGTGATCAAATACCATCAAAAGAAAACTCTATTTGTGGGAAGAAAAGGACGCAAATTTCATTTGGGTACAGCATTGCATGACCGCGCAATTAGCAGTTAAAGCGACGCAGTGCCAAATTGGAAAAAGTCCTCAGGTCCTTAAGCAGCATAATGCTCCGGTCCTTAAGTGGTTAAAGTAAAAAAAAAAGTGAAATATTCCTTTAAATATCATACCTGGGGGGTGTCTATAGTATGCCTGTAAAGTGGTGCGTGTTTCCCGTGCTTAGAACAGTCCCTGCACAAAATGTCATTTGTAAAGGGAAAAAAGTCATTTAAAACTGCTTGCGGCTTTAATGTAATGTTGGGTCCTGGCAATATGGATGAAAATCAGTGAGACAAACGGCATGGGTACCCCCCAGTCCATTACCAGGCCCTTTGGGTCTTGTATGGATATTAAGGGGAACCCCACACCCAAATTAAAAAAGGAAACAGCAGTATACAGGTGGTGCAAACAAGACAGGGACTGTAGGTTTGTTGTTAAGTACAATCTATTTGTAATTTTGAACTGGTACATTTTGAACGTGTTTAGCTCCAGCCAAAAAATCTATTTTAAGCTTTTTGGAAAACATAGGGAAGGGTTATCACCCCCGTGACATTTGTTTCGCTGCCTGTGCTCCTCTTCAGAAGATTTCACCTCAGTTTTTGTCCCAATGACAAATGTTTTTTGAAAATTTGGGGTATTTTGTGAAACAAGGATTGGTGATAAAGCATCAGTGGAAAGGAGAAATGTTTTTCCCATATTAACTCTTACAGGGGAGAATTTCCCTTCCTAGGGGTAGATTTCATCTCACTTCCGGTTGTCTCCTTCTGTTTGCAAGTAGGAGTCGTTTGTAAGTTGCATGTTTGAAAGTAGGGGCCTCCCCTATATACTCAGCAGAAATTTGTGCCTTAGGTGTTGTTGTGGTCACAACACTGTAAGCCCTCACAGGGCCCTGCTGGGAAATATTAGATCAAGAATTGTAATTACATGCCCCTGTTGAACAGGGGCAGAAAAATTGGGCCTTTGGTGGTGGTGGTGGTGGTGCTGGTGCCACAACACTGTAAGTCCTCACTCGCTCTTGGTGGGCGCAGAAACGGGCCCTGCTGTGAAATATTAGATCAAGAATTGTAATTACATGCCCCTGTTGAACAGGGGCTTAAAAATTGGGCCTTAGGCACTGGTGCTGGTGCCGCAACACAGCAACCCCTCACAGATACTCTAGTTGGAACGCAGGAACGAGCCCTGCTGCAAAGTATTGCATCAAAAATTGTAATTACACGCCCCTGTTAGACAGGGGCTGCAAAATTGGGCCTTAGGCACTGGTGGCGGCGCCCAGAACCAAAAATGTTCTTACAAGCTATCAGCGTGATCATTGAGGAGGAAGAGGATAATTACTCAGGATAGTCACTCAGCATCAGCATAGGCAGTCTTTGAAGGGATCTGAGATTTCAAAAAAAATTATTCGGTTACATCAGCATCAGGTGCTTGGTAGCTGGTGGTGATCCAAGATTGATTCATTTTTTTGAAGGTCAGTCGATCGACCGAGTTGGTGGACAGACGCACCCTGTGATCGGTTACAAAGCCTCCAGCAGCACTGAATGTGCGTTCCAAAAGAACGCTGGATGCAGGACAGGCCAGTAGCTCAATTGCATACTGTGCAAGCTCTGGCCAGTGATCCATCCTCAAGACCCAGTAACCCAGAGGATTTTTGGTGGGAAAGGTGTCCAAGTCAGATCTTGTCCCTAAGTACTCCTGCACCATACAAAACAGACGCTGGTGATGGTTACTGGAACCGAATATACCTTGGGGCTGCGGACTAAAAAATTGTCTGAACGCATCAGTCAGACGGCCACCTTCTCCACTGCTCTTTCTTTGACCGACCGAAGCCTCAGCAACACGTTGTCCAGAAACAGGAGTTTGTAACCTCCCAGTCTCTGGGAACGCATTACACAGACCTTTCTGCAAGGCCTCCCGAAGATGTTTAATCCTCTGCTCCCTCTGCGATGGCAAGATAAGGTCCGCAACCTTACCCTTGTAACGTGGATCAAGGAGGGTTGCCAGCCAGTATTGGTCCTTCTCCTTGATACCACGAAGACGAGAATCCTTACGCAGGCTTTGCAGGATCAGGGAGGCCATGCAGCGTAGGTTTGCTGAGGCATTCGGTCCGGAGTCCTCTGGGTCACTAAGGAAGACATGGTCCGCAGCCACCTCCTCCCAGCCAGTCCATGTGTTTCTTGAGACTGATCCCTTAAAGACTGCTGCTGATGCTGAGTGCCAGGCTCCACCTCCATACTGACACAATCCTCCTCCTCCTCGTCCTCTTCCTGTGTGATCGGAGGGCACACAGGATCACTGTCTGGATAAAGGGGGCCTTGAG